>VIBL01000069.1:0-1200000 GCA_008271625.1 Lutraria rhynchaena | reverse complement strand
ATTTTGGACTCTTCCGAATTCAAAGCTAATAAACATATGAAGCAAATGTATAAAACATGAATTTATTTAACAAAATTAGGTTATTTCTCTCTGACAGAGCGGAAAACATCCAGACAAAAGAAGATATTACTCATTTCAAGCTATGGCTTCTTTGGTTGCAATGTTTTCAAAAGCCGTCTGCTTCATGTGCGGGGGGGGGAATGAGGTATTATGAGGTAAAGGGTTAAATTGCTATAGGTTTCCAAGCAACAGCAAACCACTGGTTTCTTATGGACCCTGGGTCAGGACTGCAGTATCAGTCTAGCATGGAGGTTAATAGTCTAACTGTTCTATAGTTTGTAAATCTAGGCCTATTACATGTTAATACGCCTGTGTTCATATTACGTTAATCTGATATGGCTGTTGGCTTTGAAGACATAACTATTAGTCATATTAACACAAAGCACCCTGATTTAATCAATATTAGTTGGTTATTTATATTTAAACTAAAGGTGGGGGGATTATAACAACATACAGTCAAACCTGTGAACAAAGGCATCCCTCAGGAAAAACAAAATGTGGCCTTTACTGACAGATGGTCTTTATTTGGAGGTCAGTTTGTTCTAAATAATCAGAGACTGTTTTTAAAAGAATGGCCTTTATTCACAGGGAGGCCTTTATTCAGAGGTGGCTGCAAACACAGGTTTGAGTGTGTAATAATAAATCATTCTCCCTTTTATTGTTCAAAGTCATTCATTCATATCTACCACAATAGTTTTAAAGAAAAAAATAAAATATCATATAACATTTAATCCTTTACAACTTCGTAACAATGCCTTTTGTCTGTGATTAATCAGGTTTTGTTCTATCAGGAATGTCAACTACGCTAAAACCTCAAATAGCGACCACCTCAATATTATGACCACATTATAACAACCACTTATTTTCTGACCAGTTTTCAATAATTTCCCTATTATTCAACTTGATAATGAGACCACCTCATTATTACAACCACTTTTCGGGTCCCACAGGTGGTCTTGTTATTGAGGTTTTACTGTACTAAACATTATGATAAAAAGAACTCACACCCAACCTTGAGAAGTTGATTTCTTGATAAATTGCATCAGGACTTAATTTAAAAAGCGGACTTAATGCTTTTATACAAACCTGCTTGTCGACACAGATCATGCATGTAACTAAGTATCTTGTCAGTACTAATGTTCTCCCAGAAGTCCATTACAGTATGCAGGGCGAGAAACGAGCTGTAATCATGCAATCCTAAGAAACACAACAAAAAAAACAACATTGAACAATTTTATAACAACATATTAATTCATGTGAGGATCACTTTTTTTTTTACTTGTTAATTTATTGTTTATTTACGACTCATTCAACTGCTACAGTCATTTCAGAGCCATCTCAAAGAGAGGGGAGAAGACAAGAGAACCAGGTATATACACATCCCTGCTCTCTTCGAATAGACCTCCTAGTTCTTCATCAGTATAAAGCACCAACACACGCCTCTCTCGTTTCTTGCGATTTTCTAAACACAGTACTGGGCTCAGTATTTGAGTGGGGGGACACTGAAAAAACATCCCTAAAATATTTGAAGCTGGAGTCAAGATTCAAACCCATGACCTTTCAACTGGTAGTCCATTGTGTTTGTACTAGACCACCATGCCATAAGAACCACTTCTACATGTATATGAAAACTACCTGAGTATAAAGACAGCTTATATTTGACTTGATAATGGGACCACTTTTTACATAAGACCCTGTTAATATACAGGATTGCTATTCCTACAGTAATACCCCTGAAAACTGGACCCTCTCTGGACTGGAGCAAAAGTCCGGTTTTCTGAGAATTCTGGTTTTCAGAGAACAAATGATAATCGAAGAGAAAAATTTGCAACAACAATATCTGAATTTTTTAAACTAGGAATACGATGAATTATACTATTATACAGAAAAGATATACTAGTTGTATATTTAAATAGAACGCATTAGAAAATTGGTACATATATACTAGTGATTACATAATATTTTAAAATGTACTGACTTTTAACAAGGCCATACTATTGTGCATCATAATGAGATAAGCAATAAGAGATATGATATAACAACATACAGTTAAACCTGTGTATAATGATCACCATTGGATCTCTGGTCATTCTTTAAAACACTTTCATTGATTTTTTCACGGGGTTTAACATGGCACCCACAGCCAGGGTCATTTGGCGACTTTCCAGCATTAATGGCATAGGAAAAACCCAGACTTATACCTGGGTAGAACCCCCAACCTTCCGTAAGCTAGCTGGACGGCTACATTTCAATAAAAAACACCTTTAAGAAGGGTAAAAAAGTGGTCTATATTGAAGGTGGACGTTAATCAGAGGTTTGGATAAAATGATAAAAAAAGTTTTACTAAGAAATGTTACCACTTTTCTTCTGCACATAACTGGTCATTTATTAATCTATTTTTATAATGCTAGTTTTAAAGATATTCCATCAAGCAAGTATTAGCTTTTTTCTATAATGCTTAACCCTTTGACCCAAAAGCATATTTTGGACTCTTCCGAATTCAAAGCAAATATACAAAACATGAATATTCATTTAACAAAATTGGGTTATTTCTCTCTGATAGAGTGGAAAACATTGTGGCAAAAGAAGCCATTACTCATTACAAGAAATGGCTTCTTTTGCCACAATGTTTTCAAAAGTCGTCTGCTTCAGATGGGGGGAAATGTGGTATTATGAGGCAAAGGGCTAATCACTACAAGTCAACTGTTTCATTATTGTGCTCTGAGATTGGTGATAAAACTTAATTTTAGAGGCCACAAGTGTGGTCCAGTTGTTAGTATGCTTGACTTGTAACCCAGCGATCCTGGTTCAAATCCCAGCAGGTAATACCCTTCTTTGAAACATTGACAAAAATGTTGATTTTCCTCCATAAGTAGAGAAGTTGCCAGTTCCTTGTGGAAGGGTACATTAGTACTGGTTAGTAGTCGAGGAAAACTGGTTAGGTGAACCGGTTGTATTATGAGGCAAAGGATTAAGAAATATGAAGTTTTCGGGCAGAAAAAAAACATGTCTTGAAATGTATATCAAATTATCAACATTAACAAAAAGCTAAATTCAGACCACAAATCATCCACTTAAATACTTAAAAATGTGTCAGAATAAACAAAGTCATACGACTATCACATGGAAGTTGAACCCTCTGATATCAGCTGATAAGACATGAATACATCACATGACATATTCTTGATGACATTGACAATTTTAAATATGACTTACATTAACACCGGGAAACCAGTGTAAACAGGAATAGACAAAGGACAACGGATCAAAAAATGTTTTTCCATTAAGTTGTATTGATAAGCATTGTATATACAGATAAATGTAATATATATATAGACACAACTCAGATTATAAAAATCTGAATTATAAAGATTACATTATGTTCTGTGTTTAGAAAGGTGTAAATATAGGGACAAATTACCACGTCAGTCGAAAGTACTCTTAGTTCAATGGTGATACGACATACAACGCAGTAGACGATTTATAATGTTTACCTAATCCATGGAACCTTTCCAAAAAGGGGCAGATCTTGTTATGAACTTGGTTAATGGTGTGCAATGTCCCCTAACTGTGACAAATGAAACTTTTCAATGCAATTATAAATCATGGAAATTCTAAACTTCCTCTGTTTATGCTGAAGCAGGGTTCTAGCCAGTCTATAATTACATGTCTTCATTGACATGCCTTCAGACTATCAGTTGTATATTTGACATCCCTTATTTCCACTGACATCTCTTATTTCCACTGACATCTCTTATTTTCATTGACATCCCTTATTTCCACTGACATGTCTTATTTTCAGCGACATCCCTTATTTCCACTGACATGTCTTATTTTCACAGACATCCCTTATTTCCACTGACATGTCTTATTTTCAGCGACATCCCTTATTTCCACTGACATCCCTTATTTCCACTGACATGTCTTATTTTCACAGACATCCCTTATTTCCACTGACATGTCTTATTTTCACAGACATCCCTTATTTCCACTGACATGTCTTATTTTCACAGACATCCCTTATTTCCACTGACATCCCTTATTTCCACTGACATGTCTTATTTTCACAGACATCCCTTATTTCCACTGACATCCCTTATTTCCACTGACATGTCTTATTTTCAGCGACATCATTTATTTCCACTGATATTCCTTATTTTCAGCGACATCATTTATTTTCACTGACATCTCTTATTTCCACTGACATCTCTTATTTCCACTGACATGTCTTATTTTCATTGACATCCCTTATTTCCACTGACATGTCTTATTTCCACTGACATCTCTTATTTTCATTGACACCCCTTATTTTCACCAACATCCCTAATATCCATTGATATCCCTGCATACACCACCTTGCTTGTAAACAACCAATTATCAATAACAAGTATGCACAGTTCTGTCTATTCACTTTAAAATGCACAAAAATGCAAAATTGTCCTAGGATAACCCCTCCTATACAACCCTTTTGGCAGACAAGGGCCACCTAAAAACTCATATTTGTAACATGCCTTTAAAAAATTCCTGGTTAGAACCCTGTGTAGGTATTATAAAATATTATTTCTTTAAAAAGACATAACTTTCATTATATAACAGGACTACTGAGAGAGGAGGACTGACAGCAAACAGAGATGTTTTTTCTTAACTTATACCCAAAGAAAGAAAAACAGTTGTCCTTTCATGAATTTTCAATATTAAAACATACCTGCCCATATATATTCAGAGTTAAACCCTGATCCAAAACCATGGGAGATAATCAGTGGTCGAGTCAAGGGCTGTAACTCTTTCCTCACATACATGAGTGCCACACCTTTTGGACAACAGAACCACTTGTGCGCATTTGTGACATAGTAATCTGGATCAAGGGAGGTAATATCCAAAGGGAGAGAACCCAAGGAGTGAGCGCCATCTATGAGAACGGGAACCTGTCTAAATGAACAGAAATATAATACAGTACAACCCCTGATAATCGGACTCCTGAAAACCGAATTCTCCGAAAATGGGATGATTTTTCAAGTTAAAATTTTTTCTCTTCTATAACTAATAGTTCTCTAAAAACTGGAATTCGCAGAAAAACAGACTTCTGGATCAGCACAGAAGAAGTCCAGTTTTCAGGGGTTATACTGAACAAGCAAAAAATATTAATATCCCTAGTCATAAATAGTATTAATTTATTGAATCATGTCTCAAGGCCAGAAGTTTAATATCTTATCTACAATAAGAGTTTGTCAAATTAAACTTAGCCTTTTGCCTCATAGTACTGCATTTTCTGGCATCTGAAGAAAACCATTTTGAAAACCTTGTGGCAAAAGAAGCCATTGCTTGTAATGAGTAATGGCTTCTTTAGCCACAATGTTTTCCACTCTGTCACAAATATGTATCCAAGTTTTCTTAAACTAATTGATGTTTTGAATATTTTCTTTGAATTTTGAAGAATTCAAAATAAGCTTATGAGGCAAAAGGTTAATGATATACATTTTAATTGTACAACATCTATGGAGAGAGGAAATTAATCCTAAGTCTTAACAGTAAATAAAAGTCAATGGGAGAGAACTCTTACATAGCTCAAGCAATTACAAACTTAGCAGTTTTTAATTATCAATGATTATAGAATATAAAAAAATTTTTGAATTAATGTTGGTAAGCTAATTTGCAGTCAAATTATCTACATGTATATATTGAGTATAAATACGCTTTTTACAAGAAATCCTTTTTGGACAATTTTGCTTACACAGTAACAGAATTATAAGTTGTATAATAGTACCTTTGCCAGTTCTAAAAAATCCAACATTTGATTGGTTGTTTCAAGCTTAGCTTTAAATCTGACCAATCAAAAGGCTTAATACTAAGAGAGATCTCCAAATTGACCAATAGCAAGGCTTAATACTAAGAGACTTCTCCAAATTGACCAATAGCAAGGCTTGATACTAAGAGACCTCTCCAAACTGACCAATAGCAAGGCTTGATACTAAGAGAGTTTTCCTAACTGACCAATAGCAAGGCTTAATACTAACCGTGTTTTCCTAACTGCCCAATCACAAGGCTAAATACTAAGAAAGTTTTCCAAACTGACCAATAGCAAGACTGAATACAACTTCAGATTTGATCTTTTATAAGTTACCTACCTTGACTTACATATCTGAATTATCTCTCTTAGTGGCATGATGAATGGTGTATTACTAGGTATGTGATCAAATACAGCCAGTCTGGTACCCGCTTTGAGATTTTCATCTACATAATCAATCAACTAAAAAAAACAACAAAAGTTCTGGTACCGGCTTTGACATGTTCACCATCATAATCCATCAAATGGCAAACAAATTTGGTACCCAGTTTTAGATATTAACCTATATAATCAACTAAATGATAAATGCAAGTTTGGTACCCAGTTTTAGATATTAACCTATATAATCAACTAAATGATAAATGCAAGTTTGATACCTGGTGTTGGATATAAATCTATATAATCACCTAAATGATAAATGCAAGTTTGGTACCCTTCTTAAAATGTTCATTTATATACATAATATATCATCATTTGACAAAATGAACATCAAGAAAATAGAGCGACCAATTCTTCAATATATGCAAGTAAAACCATCCTCATTTGTTCGCTGTAACGTGGCCACTTCCTAATAAAGGCCACCCTAAGAATACAGTCCATTTTTTTAAAAATTGTCATTGATTATTTAGAACAATCTGACATCTGAATAAAAGCCATCAGGCAATAAAGGTCACATTTTGTCTTTCCCAAGAGTGGCCTTTGTTCACAGGTTAAACTGTAGTAAAGTGTTACATACTTGTTGTTTTCCAGATATTGGAAAATCAACTCTAACTTCCTGTATCCGAGCTCCAGTTTGTTTACATCTCCAATTTAACATCTTCTTCACAGCACCTACAAATGATATATACAGTAAAACCACAGTAATGAGACCAGACTAAAGACCTGAAAAATCAGTTATTATAACGAGGTGGTCGTATTATCAAGTTGAATTATAGACGAGTTATTGAAAGCCTTTCGGAAAACAAGTGGTCGTTATAATAAGGTATAACAACATATTGATGTGGTCACTATTTGAGGTTTGTACTGTACATTAAGGTTAACATAAGGGGCCTCCATGGCTGAGTAGTTAAGGTCTCTGACTAGTCATCACTACCCCGTCACTGCTGTGAGTTCAATTCCCACTTGGGACCAAATTTTACATACATGAGGAAGCTACCAAGTCAGCTCATGGAAGGTCGGTGGTTCTACCCAGATAAAATAAGATATGACTATAATGTACACGTACTTTGTCAAGTTAAACTTACCATATGTAATATTAAACATAAACACGACATCTCCTGCTTGTAGAGGTACGTTTTGTATGACAGTGTTGAGAGCAGTGGTAGCATTCTCGAGTAGAACGATGTCAGTATGATCACAGTCTACAAATTTCAATAAAATCAAACCACATTTTTATCACAGACGGGATATTCTTACAGCAACGCTAAGAACCTTTAATGATGAACCACAGACTTAAGTTTACTAAGTGCCAAACAGTTGTAAAAACAACTATTTGCTAAACTATCACATCATTAACCTTTTGCCTCATAATACTGCATTTTCCGCATCTGAAGCAGACGACTTTTGAAAACATTGTGGCAAAAGTAATGTAATAAGCAATGGCTTCGTTTGTCACAAAGTTTTCCACTCTGTCAAAGACAAATAACCCAATTTTCTTTAATAAATTGATGTTTTGTATATTTGCTTTAAATTTGGAAGAGTCCAAAGTATGGTTATGAGGCAATGGGTTAAGCAAAAAAATTATCACCCCACCCAATACTCATATTGGCTTTTTTTGTTTCTTCACAGAAGAGTAGCCCTTAACAATCCACTTTCTTAAAGCCTTTGAAAAAATTAAAATAATACTTTCCCATACAAAATCAAACTGTTGAATATATTGTATATGATAGGAAAATTATTATACCCAACTGTCTTTTTTTAAAGCATGTACTGACATAACAAGAATATGTGCCCTAACATATACAGATTTCATCTGTACACATCTCCTACTCTGCACATTATAGCAACAAATCATTAAAAAATACCATGAGGCATATTTTCTATCTGGTTACATGCTCATTCAAAGTAGGTAGGTAGGTAGGTAGGTAGGTAGGGAAATTTTTGGGGGGATTTTTTTAACATTATTCCTGAAAGCTGCTGCTAAGATTATTTTTGTGCTGAAATTTAAAGAAAAAGAGACAGTGGATGTATCGTTCCTCAGTCCTAATAAAAAGTCTAGGGTTGCAGTGAAAAATTACGGAAGGTCGGTTACCATAAAAAATCAATTTTTTAAAACTTTAGATGAACCTTACTGACAAATTTAGCAATCCTGCGGGTGACATGAACCAGACGAGGTAATAATTCTCGGTCATAAAATCTTAGCGGTTGTCTTTCAGTCCACACCTGGTATTTCTGCAAAGGAAACATTTTACAAACATAATGTAAATCTAAGTTAGAAGACAGATCTTATAAAACAGGTATACAAAAACAACCAGCAAGATTTATGAGTTTTTAGTCTTTGTTACAGGCCCAAGGTTATAAAACTTGAGAACGATCTCTGAGCTCATTTCTCAATTACATTCTCAAAGTATTATGGTTTAAAAGATAGAGATGACTAATGTTTAAATACATATTTAGATCAATTATGCTGTCAGAAAAATGTATCAATAATATCATTATTGTCTCATCATAATTAACAGAGAAACATTAAAATACAATTTATGAGATTTGAGCTCGGAGATCGATCTCAAGTTTAATAACCTCGGAACCAGTCTTATAATGTAGTCATACAGAAATAACCCCAACAAACACGTACAGAGCTAGGGACCCTGAGTTGAATCCCTTAGTACGCAGTCCTTAGATTTGTACTTCTGGGTAGAACCATTGACCTTCTACAAGCTAGCTGAAAAGCATCCTCACATCTGACTTTGGTCAGGTCCAAAATGGGATTTGATTTTACAGTGGTGAGGGGCTAGTCAAAAACTATAACCTCTCAACCATGAAAGCCCCTAATTGACCTTTATTTGGAGCTTAATTGGTTGATTATTGAAACACGGGTTCTAATGAGCGATTGTTATTCACCTGATGGTCATAATCGCAGGTAAACATTAGGTTGGGTTTGACTGAATAGGATTTTCACAAAATGTCAAAAGTTGAGTCAAATGACACTTGACTGATGATAATTTGATGAGTCAACAAAATTTCCATCTAATTTTACAGTAAATTTGACCCTTTGGTGGTACCAACTCTCAAGAGTCAAAAGCTTTATTCTACTGATTTCAAGAGTCAAAATTCTGCTTCAAGGGTCAAATGAAAGCTGTGTCTGAATATATGATAATTCAAATTTACATATTTTTCCTATTTGAAGCTAGTTACCTGTGCAATTTCAAGTGCATCTTTCAGGACACCACCAAATGCTCCATGATTTAAAAATACACATTCGTCCTAAAAAAGTCAATTAAACAACATCGTTCATTTCATATCAGGAGGGAATGCATATTACCCCTTTTGCCGCATAAACATACTTTGGACTCTTTCAAATTCAAAGCAAATATACTAAACATCAATCTATTTAAGAAAATTGGGTTATTTCTCTCTGACAGAGGGGAAAACATTGTGGCAGAAGAAGCCATTACTCATTACAAGCAATAGCATATTTTGCCACAATGTTTTCAAAAGTCGTCTGCTTCAGATGCATGGAGAAACGTAGGCAAAGGGTTAAATAGAAAAAAAACACATCCATTTATTGGATACATGCCTCAAAGATAGAGACTAAACCTAAGCCAGTCTGAATTTCACTCAGGACCAGTTTTTTTCACATATGAGGAAGCTGTCCACTTAGCTAATAGAAAGTGGGTGGCTTTAACCAGGTATACACCTGGGGTAAACTGGTACCCCTTGACTCTGGTGCACTGCAATATGGAACGGGGACCAGTTTACACCAGGGGATCTTCCTCCAGTGTAAAGGCTGGAAAAGTCGCCATATAACTCTAGCTGTTGATGCATGTTAAACCTCACCAAAAATTAATTCCTAAACAAATATTAGTCATAAATATTTCTTAGAAATGATAATTACTCTGGTAATATTAGATTTAATTAGAACCAAACCAGTAAGATGAGAGTAAATTGTTTGAAATCATTCACAAACTTTCATCTCCCTCCACAGAGCGAAATTTCAAATTACCAAATCATTAGAAAAAAGGGAGATAACTTGTTGGACATGGTGCGTATCTTCAGGTAACTGGAATTTATACCTTACCTCTAACAGAAAATCTGTTTTTCTTATTGCTTTTCCAAACTGCGGGTGTTCTTTGTTGTAGCTATCAAACTTTTCACATCTGAATGGTAACACTGGAGGAATGAACTCTTTCTAAAAACATAAAATCCTCATAGATGAATAACCTTTTGCCTCATAAGCATGTTTTGGACTCTTCCAAATTCAAAGTTAATATACAAAATATCAATTTATTTAAGAAAATTGGGTAAATTTCACCCTGACATAGTGGAAAACATTGAGGCAAAAGAAGCAATTACTCATTACAAGAAATGGATTCTTTTGCCACAATGTTTTCAAAAGTTATCTTCTTCAGATGCGGGGAAATGTGGTACTCTGAGGCAAAAGGTCAAACAAGTAAGGGTAATGCACAGATTTCTTTTGTAGCATATCAAAACTGTAGAATCCTGATTGTGCCATTTATAATGTCGCCGTCGCTTTATGAGTACAGTACCCAGAATCGTGAATGCGAATTTGTGAACCAGGTAGATGACTGAAAATTTCTTTTATTAATACATCATTAACGGAATGGGTAGGTTTTAAATCTGTTACTGCCCGAATACCCGCTACTGTCTGACTGACTGTACATTTACACATTACAACCAAATGTAATTATATACTTTAAGCTGAAACCAATAAATACACATATTATTGTGTATAATGGTCTCAGAATTAAGTGACCTTTACCTCAAAATAAACGTAAATTCGCTTAATTTGTTATTTAATCACGCAATCAAAAACAAAAGTCTGTACTCACGTCATCGAGGTTCAGCAGTTCTTGCACATTTGATGAATGAAATGAACCGAAATCTCTCTTCGCAGTTGTCATGCTGTCGCCATTCACCTAACGTAGAGTCAAAATCTAGGACACTGTCAAAATTTCCCGCCACTTGTCAAATGGTCTGTCATTTCTACGCTGCATAATCGTAGGAACAACGATTTATTGCTAAGTATTTAAACGATATATTTCTGATTGAGAATGTGGCAGATAAACCATTTAAATTTGTTAATTGGTCAACACGGATTAATAATTCGAATATTCGTAAAGCGACAAGGAAGGAGCGAAGTCGAACTATATGTGTAGCCTTACTCCAAATATCATTATACTGCATTCATTTACGGTAACATTTTATCTTCTGTTGTAGGATCTGTTATTGTTAAACAATACTCAGAGGCGCCTTATCGTTGCATCTTTTCTCTTTAACGACAGGCTTTTGAGTGATCAAACTGTATGTATTTTCGGATACGATTGTATATCCGAAATGATTGGAAATGTATGTATTGCAGATTCTAATTGCATTCTTTCCTATCAATGAAATATGAATGTTTTTAGAATGAACACTGTGCATTGAAAATTAATAATGTTTGCATATCTATACCTTTTTGTTATTTTACGTTGAGGGAGAAAAAATCCTGGTCCTGGCTGGGGATTCAACTAACCCATAGCTCAGCAGGTGGACACTCTGTCATGTCGCTAAGGACTTAACCCTACTACAAGACTGCTGGAAGTGGCCCATATTCCTGCAAATGCCACAAGAGTACCCACTTTATATTTAGTCAAAGACCTGTACTATACTGAGTATTGTATAAGTCTTTGACTTAATGCTGTATTAAGTATATACATGAGATACTTGACTGAATGTGGAGTTTTAATAATTTCTCAATTACCTAACATTCATTGAAACATATCTCATACTTGTCTTATTTCATGATTATGTTTTATTTCATTTGCAGTGACAGCAATGATACTAAACTTTTAGGTTGGATACCTCTAAAAACTAAGGGCTAGACTCCACTAAAAGCAAACATGTTTGGTGCGGATGCAGCACAAATAAGCTTTCAGTTTGAAAGTCAGACACACAGAAATAGAAATAAGCCTCAGGATACTTCGGAATATTTGTTTCCAAAGTTTACTCCCCAGTCACCATGGTTACATACAAATCATAATGGCAGTATGCAGTCCTTAGAAGATTTTATTTTGATCGCTGAGTTTTCAGAACAAGAAGGGCCAAGACCAGTGGTATTTTATTCTGATTTATTTATTTTGTAATGTACCTAGAACTACACCAATATTCTTTTTATATGAAACCTTTTCAGGTTTCAAATCAGTGTCTGGGCCCAGTTATGGTATAATAAATGTTTTTGGGTTTTTTTTATAATCATAATATTAAATTCAACTGTACTTATCTTTTTTTCACTGGGTATAACACTGTTTTTCAACAATTTTTCAGTTAATAGGGTGGCTGGTTTACCTAACCAGTTTTCCTGGACTGTATACTAACCAGTACTAACTTACCCTTCCACAAGAAGTTGACAACTTCTCTACATATGGTGGAAAATCAACATTTTTGTTAAATTTTCATGGAAGGGTATGACCTGCCGTGACCAGGATTTGAACACTGATGACTGGGTTACATGTCCAGTGCACTAACTGCTGGACCATGGTCAGGGCTCTGTTATGAATCTCACTAACATTTTGAGCATGCACTCTCCTTCCCCAGTTTATTTACTTGAGCGTACTATAGATCTGCTTTTATTTAAACATGCAGTTATCATATCCATTCATAAATATCTTATTTTTGTTGAAGTTTTCAACTGGGCCCAAATTGAAATATTATTTGTTTGCCGATGCCGACCAACCCACCCGAAAACGCCAGTCCAAAAAAATTTATTCCAACAAATTGAATGCATATTGTTTTTAAAATTTCCTTTCTATATTATTGAAAATATTTCCTCTTGTTTCATGGTCAATTTACACGTGTCTAATATAAAAAATAATATTCTGTCCAACCGACCCAGTCCAAAAAAAGTGTGGTCGGCAACAGCAAACAAGCAATGTTTTAGGGTGGCCTTGTATATTCAGATTGTGATACCTAAAGACGGGGGACTCAATTTCAACCAGAATGATTTCTCTGTCAGAATTCTTGCAGTCGATCATCAGTCTTCCATTGTAGAGTACGTATTTGTTTGGTTGTTCACTATTTATTGGGTCACTTCATACACATAAGACATAAAAAATGTTTGTTTCCGGTTATTTGCTCAATGAAAATAGAGTAGGTAGGGAAATTGTTTTTCTTTTTATTCTTGAAAGCCGCCATTGAGAATATTTTTGCACGGAAAGGTGAAAAAAGTGAGAAGTTGGATGTACCGTTCATCCAGCCTTATAAAAAGTCTAGGGTCACTGGGAAAAAAATAGGTTGGTCAGGAATCCAGAAACAAACAATTGTTAATGCCTGAATAAAAAGTGATGTAAAATGTATTTATTATGTTGAGTGGGTTATCTGTTAAAATTTATAATAAATTTACAATTAACTAAATAATTGACAAAACAACTTTGTATTTCTCAATTTATTTTGGAATATTGTTCTCTATGGTCCATTATGAATCTTGTTATTTCAATTTTAATAAAAATTAAATGTTTGCATAATGGCCTTGTTATTGGGCTGAAGACTCATGTTAGCCTGAGGCTGTAGGCTGATATGACTGTCTTGTAATAGGAGCTGGACAGCCAGTCAGTATGACCAAACCCATAATAGCCGAGTTTTGTTTAATAAAGACTATGTTTTTCATAATAGCCGTGTTTTGTTTCATAAAGAACATGTTATTTATAATAGCCGAGTTTTGTTTCATAAAGACCATGTTTTTCATAATAGCCTAGTTTTGTTTCATAAAGACCATGTTATTTATAATAGCCGTGTTTTGTTTCATAAAGAACATGTTATTTATAATAGCCGAGTTTTGTTTCATAAAGACCATGTTTTTCATAATAGCCTAGTTTTGTTTCATAAAGACCATGTTATTTATAATAGCCGTGTTTTGTTTCATAAAGAACATGTTATTTATAATAGCCGAGTTTTGTTTCATAAAGACCATGTTTTTCATAATAGCCTAGTTTTGTTTCATAAAGGCCATGTTTTTTATGATAGCCGAGTTATGTGTTCATAATTTTGTGGTGAACTTCATATTGGCCCTTCATTGGAATAGTAATTAATAAATCATTATAATTTTCTTAATCACAGAGGTTTTGAACAGACTGAAGATGCTCAGGTTGTTATGACGGATCCTGAGACAGACGCCCATGCTTTCGTATGTAAAAACTATTTTATGATAAAATATTAATTCAGTAAAAACTGAAGTGTATAAAAGTCACGTTTTAAAATAATAATCATCAATACAAATATAAACATCTAAATCATGGTTGCTATGGATACATGTTTCACATATTCTCTCCCTGTAATGGCCCCTTTTTTGCAAGTTTATCTGTACACAAGATGAAGTGAGTAGAACTTTCATTCACTTAATTAACTTTCAATGATTCTGAATTGGTCGAAACTTATGCTCGCCAGATGTGGAGGTACATACGAAGTTTGCCTTCTTAGCAGGCTGGCTATCATCAAAGGGTTATCTTGTAAATTTTATTCTTTATTGGATTTCTTATGGAATCATGATTATCAAGTTGAATTATTGGGAAGTTATTGAAAGCCAGTCCAAAAGGTGATAGTTATAATAAGGTGGTCATAATATTGAGGTGGTTGCAATTTGAGGTTTATCCTGTGATAAGATATCATTAATTTTCTTATGATGGTCATATTTTTTGTATAATCATTTCTGCTTATTTTGGTGCACATTGGAGAAATCAGGGGCGGGGGGGGGGGGTTAGAATTTTTTTCATGTAGCTGGTACTAATTGTAGAAGGGGAGTCTGGGGGTTCAATGCAGTATTGTGTCCATTGTTTTAGAAAAAGTAGTTAACAGGAATGCTCAAATAGCCAGTAGATTTTCCGACTTCTGACTCATTTCTACACCTTGTGTTATGTGATCTTGACTCAGGTGATTGTTTCTAATGCATGGCTAAAAGTTGTCCGGAATTTTCCAGAACCTTCAGCTTTTTCCCAGGTTCGGACCCTACTTGTTTTTATTGTTTCCGTGGCACTGAGGTTAAGATTTCCGGTTTTTTTTTTAAATTTTCAACTTTCACTCATACTAATGTATTGAAAAATTTGAATCATTTTATATTCAAGATCCACCATATTGTGTTGAATGATATACAAGCCAGAGGTTACGTGAGACCATTTTGTATAAGTTACGTTACAACTGATCCTCTGTAAGTATACATGTATACTACATGTACACTGGGTATGATGTTATTATTGAACTGCTTTTATTGATTTCCCCTATAAACCCTTATCCAGTGTAAAAATAAAACATTGAGAAAAATATTAGTGCAAATAGGCTCCCTCTCTCAGCATGCAAGGCATTAATTTTGTCAAAACAAACAGAAATTATGTGAAGTACAAAAAAATAGTTTCTTAAGTTCATTCTTGAAGAATGATATATACGTGTTTTTAGGGAAATGTAATTAAATGGTTGTGGGATGAACCCTTTGCCTCATAATACTGCGGCACCAAGGTTAAGATTCCTGTTTTTTTTGAAGGTTTATTGTTATTATGTTTTTGTATGCATTTTTTTATTTATGTTTCAGGAAAATTATGAAGTGTTATGAAGAAATATCTACACAAATGAAAAAGGTAAGTTTTTATTGAAAACGTGTGTTGATAATTGGATCTAAATAAACCAAAACCAAAATTGAAGCAAAGATGGATTGAACTCAGGGGTCTAGAAATGAGCCAGAAGCCAAAAAAATCAACTGGCTATTTGAGCTTTCTCACCAGCTACTTTTTCTCCCCACAAGGAGTGTTGCCCCTTGCCTCCTACTTAGGGGACCCTCAGATCCCTTTTCTACTTTTAGTAGCTTTTTTACCGGCTTCATGAAAACTTTTACATCCCTGGAACATGGTGAAAGGAATGATTTTATGAATTTATACACTGAGCCAAGTTTCTAAATGTCTGCCGTGTATTTTATAGCACTGTAAAACAATCATTGAACATAATCTTAGTTTATTACCATGTGGACTTTGTATATATTTGATCTAACATTGACTTTGAATACTCGATTTCTTGGATAAGATTGATTGTAAGTATCTTATAAATATAACAACAAAGAAGAAGTAATATTTTCTTGTAAATACAGAAAAACTTCGTTATTACGAGCATCGATATCTGGAGCACCTGACTTATCCCGAGGAGTTTTTAAAGTTCCTTCAATTTTTGTTCTTAGTTACGTATAATTTTCAACCAACAAACAAATACTTCCTTATCACGAACATCATGTTTATTTCAAGCAGTAAGTCTGTTCTGATGACTCCTCTAGATAACAAGGTTTTTCTATATTGTTTTATGTATGAAATCTGTTACATTTTGAGCGGCTCACAGGAAAGATTGGACCTATATCTAACTGTGTTTCCTCTGTGAATAAAATCTTTGTTATTATGCTCCTTTTGGTTCTTAAAAAAATTTTTTTTTTTTAAATGGATATTTAGAAATTCAACTCCGTGTAGTTTGGTATTTGTTGTTCAACTTAATTTGTCGTTTAATGAAGAATGAAAACCTTTTTTTATCTCCATTCTGCTACTCTTTTACAGGTGGCGAGACTGATGAAGTATGGTAACAGGCTCGTGTTTATGAGGGACCTTGAGAAGTTTCAAGAAGACCTCAGTTATACCAAAGGTGACTACAGTCAAACCTGTGAACAAAGGCCACCCTTGGAAAGACACAATGTGGCCTTTGTTGAAAGGTGGCTTTTATTTGGGGGTCAGTTTGTTCTAAATAATCAATGATGGGGAAATGCGATATCATGAGGCAGAGGGTTAATGATAATTTAACATACTTTTCGAAAAAAAACAATGAACCATTTTTTTATTTGAATGCAGCTAGTTCCAGTCACAAAGCACAAGCATTTGATTGGCTGATTCAAAACACAAGCATTTGATTGGCTGATTCTGAGTTTTGTCTCAAATTGAACCAATGCCCTTAGGAGTAGTGGTTTCCAAGCAAAATATAAATTGAGGTAAATCTTAATTTAGATATTTCATAAAATATAGGGCTAAATTTTTTTTGATGCGTGATATAAAACAGATACATTCACAGTAAAACTTCTCCTTGTGACAACTTCAGTATTACAGCCCAATGTTATAATGACCACTTATTTTTGGACTGGCTTGTAATAACTATAATTCCACTTGATAATGAGACCACCTCATTATTATGACCAATATTTCAGGTCCCGAAGGTGGTCTCATTATCAGAGTTTTACTTTATGTTCATTGCAGCCCATTTGTTGATTTCTCAAAGTCGTACCCTGAGTTCCCCTCAAGGTGACAGTGACCTTCTCAATGCACTTAATACTCTGAGACAATGTATGGAAGAGGTCAAGGACATTCTATCAAATCTGAAACCTTTACTTCAGGTAAAGTTTCCCATACAGGGCTCAACAATTCTTTTCAGGCTACTCGTCTAGCAAAATGACCTGCTTAAAATTTTAACTAGTTCTACAGCAATTTTAATTCGTCCTGAGTTGATTTCTACTCGTAATTACGAGTAGATGAGTGGATTTGTCAAGCCCTGACATATTTTGCATACCAATATTTTTTAGGCATCTTACAGGGGACAGCGAGATTCAGACTTGGGTTGAAAGCTATAGGATCAAACTTATTCAAACTATTATTTTCTTTAATTGTTTTTTATTATGCACTATTTTAATAAATATAAATTTAAGTAAATATATTTTCTGAGTATCATCAGATTTAGGGTCAAAGCAAAATTAGGATATTTGTGTGAATTTTTCAGCATCACAATAATGCAGATGAAGAAATTTAGTCCCACGTGTTGTTTTCATTATTGAATTGTAGAGTGTCAGACATAGGTTACATAACACTCTCATATCTCTTAATAACAGTTGCATCGGGCTGTAGATATCTCTTGAAGAAAAAGTCGAGCTATTATGATCACTGTGGCATCGTTGTTGTCCATGTCATCATTATAGTGCAAAAAACATTCATGTAGCCCATTACTAAAACACTTTAAGATATCAACACAATACTTGGAATACTTGATTATCATGACAAGGCACAGTTGCAAGACAAGGGGCATTATTCTGAAAGCTATATTTTTGGAGTTATGCCCCTTTTTTACGAATATCGGTCACAGTTGCTTATTAAATAGAATGATGTAAAACAGATGAGTGTTGACGCCGCTCTGCAGAGTTTTTGTTATTTGATATAATATTTTTATTTTTGTATGTTGAAATAAATTTAATCTCTCTAGTTGGACGCAGATCTGTCTGAGAGATTTCATTCCTATGAGAGAGAACTGAAATGTCATAAGCAACAACATTACGAGGAGAGCGACTCTTCAAGTCTCAAAGATTTTGACACAAAAGAGGATCATTTTGGCGAGAAGGAAATGTGTAAGTATTTCGATCCACGAAATTTCGTGCATAACTTACTGTGCAGTGAGGCATAAAAAAAGTTGTTTGTTTCTGGTTACATGCTCATTATAGCCCGCAAATAGCCTGCATAGGTATGGACATTTGTTTGTGTTTTTTTTTATTTATTGTTGAAAGCCTCTGTTGTTGAGATTATATTTGTGCAGAAAGGTAAAAAAAGAGAGACAGTGGATGTACCGACAAGAAAAAAGTCTAGGGGCACGGGGAAGATTAGGGTAGGTTAAGTAACCAGAAACAAATTTTTTTTTTGCGCCTGATATATATTTTATATTATTATATTTTCTTCTATGTTTAAATCCTCATGTTTATATTCTATAAAGAAAGGAGCAGATTTTCATCATACAGTCAAACTTGCACTTGAGACCATCTGTAAACTGTGACATTTTGACATCAAAGTACGAAGTTTTTTTACTAATTGGTATGAATATTGTCCATTTACTTAATATTTCTATAACAGGGCCCGAGGTTTTAAAACTTGAGAACAGTCTCCGAGCTCAAATCTCAATTCCGTTCTCAAAGTATTATTGTTGAATAGATAGAGCTGATTAATGATTGAATATATATTCAGGTCAAGTAAGCTGTCAGAATAATGTATTATTAATATAACTATTGTTTGATGGTAGTTAACTTTTAAGAAATCAAAAGACAAGATGTGAGATTTGAGCTTGGAGACTGATCTCAAGTTTTGTAATCTCAAACCCAAGAACTACTGTTTAAAGCAAAGTGTCCTTTATATGCAGCTTCACCGTACCTTAGTCTTTTTTGTCTTGTTCTGTATGTTATATCCCTGTTATTATAACATTATGTACATATAGGTATGACTGTTATTTGGTGATTGTGTACTATTTGATGTAAATTTCTTAGTTTTATCAATTCTTCATCTAATTTAGCTGATTCCCATTCATTTTTATTTTGCTGGGTTCGTGTTCTTTCTCTGAATCAACCAGCTGGTTCCTGTTCATTCTCTGAATCAACCAGCTGGTTCCTTTTCATTCTCTGAATCAACCAACTGGTTCCTGTTCTTTCTCTGAATCAACTGGTTGGTTCCTTTTCTTCATTTGAATCAATCAGCTGGTTCCTGTTCTTGAATAAACAGCTGATTCCAGTTCTTGCTCTGAATCATTTACCTGGTTCCTATCTTTTCTCTTATTCAGCTGGTTCCTGTACAGACAGAACTTCACCTATATTTAGTTTATTCAGTAAATGCAAAAATCAAAAGGTAAATACTTATTGTTTAGAGATACTGTGCAACCTCTCGTGAGTGGCCCTCTCTTAAGCAACAACCTTTCTTCATCAACAACAACATGTTTTTTCCTACTGTATGATTAACTATTAATTTAACCTTTCTAGAACAACATAATTTTGCCTCTCTCAAAGGGTGTTGCTGTAGAGAGGTTGCACTGTGCTTCATGTTATTTTAATGTCTTAATTTAGATTTAAATCATTCTTTTTTTCAAGTCTTGTGAAAATCTCTGAGTTTAACCATCCAACAACTATGTACATTCAGCAATATTATTCACTGATGTTTGTTGTACAATGTATATTACATTATACTTTTCAAACTTTCGTAAAATATTGATTTAAATACAGTCTAGACTCTTTGTCATGAAACTACAGTTAAACCTGTGAACAGAGGGCACCAAAGAGCAGACAAAATATGGTCTTTTATGTACAGTAAAACCTTACATTGCGACCACCTCAATATTATGACAACTTATTTTCAGATCAACTTCAATAACTTCCCTATAATTCAACTTGATAATGAGACCACCTCATTATTTCGATCAATTCCTGAAGGTGGTATCAATATCGAGGTTTTACTGTATGTGTGCATTTGATGCTAATTTTTGTCTATTCTATTACATATTAAGGTCTAAAAAAAAGGTTTGTTTCCGGTTACCCGACCAGTCCAATAATTTACCTGCGGACTCATAAGTTTTTACGTCATCCAAATCTTAGTGCTATATTGTAATTTTCACGACTCATTAATATTACAGTGCACATATTCCCATACAGTGTTACTGATATATGTAAAAAAAGTAAAAATAAAAAAAATTGTACCTACCAACCCATATTGTTGCAGTCATGTGACTGAAAACAAACCTTTTTTTTGCTTAGGCCTAATTAATGTGTGCACTAGTGTGGCTATTGTTAATTTGTTGGTCTTTATCCTAAGAACAAGTTTGACTTTATGATTTTAGCATATTATCATGTTATTGATTGTTCAAAATTTCAATGAATGTTTTGTTCTTCAAACAGCCAAAAATACTAGATGTCAGCACAATACGGGGAAAACGTAGATTTGATCGGTCATTACGAGGTCTACATGAGTTGTGTTCATGGGGCGCCAAAGAGGGTCTACAAAAGCTGCGAGCATTTAGAGAGGTACGAATTGTTGAAACTTTTGAATTTAAATGGATGGTTTTGATAATCCAGAACACCTTTAAGCCAAAACATCCTGTAATCCTTAACCCCTCTAAGTAAAAATACGTCTCTAATCCAATAAATATCAAATTCAAAACATCACTGATCCACGCAGCCTCTGAAATCCAAAAACGTCTCTAACAAAAAAATAGCTCATTTTAAGCATGCTAAACAAAAACAGCCCTAAAAATTTGCCATATTTATTATTAATCTAATTTTTCATTTGTTTTTTGCAGTTTTTGTGTAGAGGTCTCGCTAGTATATATGTGGATGAACTTGATATGTCTTCATTAGGTAAGTTTGAAGCTTTGGCTGAAAAACATCCCATTGTCACTGGGTTTAACGCAGTTTTCCTGGATAGTACACTAACCAGTATTAACTTACCCTTTCACATGGAGCCGACAACTTCTCCACGTATGGAGGAAAATCGAAATTTTTGTCAAATTTTCATAGAAATGTATGACCTGCTGTGACCGAGATTTGAACCCGGTTCACAGCACACAAACCACTGGACCATGGTCTCAGACTCATTTGTAGATCTCAAACTTAGTGATATAACATACTGTAAAACCTCACATAATGAGACCACCTCATTATTACGACCGATTTTTCAGGTCCCAAAGGTGGTTTTAATATTAAGGTTTTGCTGTACATATACATGTACTGCATGTTTTGCATCTAAAAGATTTAAAAGTTTAAAAATATTTTGTTTGCTTTGTTATGTTTTGTAAATGAACATTATGTAAAGAATCATGAAGATTTAGCCCACAAAATGGTTTATTCATAAAATATGAAACCTATTTTGCATACCAAACATTAAACAAATTTTTGGGGGCTTCTATGGTCAAGTGGTTACGGTTGTATGTAAGGAGGCTGTTCAATTATCTTACAGAAGGTCGTTGGTTCTACCCAGGTGTAAACCTGGGCCCTTTCCCACTCTTAAATCCGGAAAATTGCCAAGTGATCCTGACTGTGCATAGTTAAACTTTAGAAAAAAATATCACTTATGTATCAGACAGTTTAACATTTAATAAAATTGTTGGACTGTTTTTTGTCTAATGAATCTTTTCTACAGTTCCAGATAATGGAGCACTTTGTTTTGGCAGTAATACAGTGGGTGCTAATTTTATGTCTACGTGTAATAGGTATGAAGAAATATTTTATTTATTGTTATATCTATAGAATACAAACATCAAAGTTCCATTCTATCAACAATGCGTAACTTACAAAAAATTGTAAGCGTAATTTGAGATTAACGTTAAGTTTATGAATTGCTATGCGTTTCAACATTAAACATCTTAATTAATGCCATCTTGGATCAAATAGTCCTGTATGGTATAAAGTTACACGTGACATAACACCAAAAATATTTTCGTGAAGTATAAAAAATAATCTCAATAAGATTTGGCAACAGATGGCAGAGTGTTAATGTAGAATAACAAAAACTGTGAGTTAAAATGGTGTTAATTCTGCCCAAAGTTGTGGCAAGTCATTTTATGTGACTCATTGTCACTGGGGTTTACCCCTTTGCCTCAAAAGCATACTTTGGACTCTTCATATTCAAAGCTAATATACAAAACATCAATTTATTTATTAGAATTGGGTTAACAGAGTGAAAAACATTGTGGCAAAAGAAGTCATTACTCATTACAAGCAGTGGCTTCTTTTGTCACAATGTTATAAAAAGTCGTCTGCTTCAGATGTGGGGAAATGCAGTATTATGAGGTAAAGGGTTAACACTGAATTTCAACAATTTTAGAAGCTAGGCAGTTACGTATTTTTATTAATGGCTGGAAAATAATCAGTCTGCCATATAAAAGATTGTCTTAAGAATTTTACCCATTACACTCAAGATATTATGACAACATGCTTACTAGTTTATATTTTACTGTGTTTTGTTTCAGTTCGAAGAATCCATGTTGTTCTAAAAGAAAGGTTTCGTACTGTTCCTCACATCAGCATGGTCTTCATTCTGTATGTTTAGTCCTTAACCCTTTGCCCCCTGAGCATATTTTGGACTCTTCCAAATACAAACCAAATATACAAATATTAATTTATTTTAAAAAAATTGGGTTATTTCTCTTTGATAGAAAGGAAAATTTTGTGGCAAAAGAAGCTATTACTCATTACTAGCAATGTTATGCTTGACTTGTAACCCAGCAATCCTGGTTCAAATCTAAGTCGCAGCAGGTCATACCCTTCTATGACAGTTTGACAAAAATGTTGATTTTCCTCCATATGTGGAGAAGCTACTGGCCCCTTGTGGAGGGGTAAGTTAGTGCTGGTTAATATACAGTCCAGGACGACTGGTTAGGTAAGCCAGTCATTGCATATATAACCGAAAATTTGTTGAAAAATTCATTATTCCAGCTATTGTTAGTTCTTTTAATTAATTATATTAGTTGGATGTTGTTCTGTCAGTATTTATCTAACATCCTGAAACATAGAAAATTGATATCTTTATATACGAAAAAATTTGACAATGAAAAATTGAGATTTGAACTTTGAGATTGTTCTCAAGTTTTATAATCTCAGAGCCTGATGTTTTAATTCTGATTTGTTATACAGCTTGGCTCTGTTGACAGTTTTAAATCAGTTTCTTCGTCATTTCAATCATTCTATGATGATGATACGATGTACTCTGCTCAGTCAAGCATGAATGATACAATAGCCACTGGAATCACTTTTAATAGGTAAGTTATAGAGCGGTCCAAATATTTACCTCTAGTTGTACATTCGGGCATTTGCCCTCAAATAGATATTTTCATACTGACATTTGCCCCAAGTAGAAATTTGTATACAGACATTTGGACCCAAAGTAGAAATTTTCATAAAAACATTTGCCCCCCAAAGTAGAAATGTTCATGAGGACATTTGCTGCAAATGCTTATTTTCTATGTAGACATTAGCCTCAATTCAACAAAATTTTTCCGGATTTATCATGCAAGAATATTTGTAAAATTTAAATATAGTTATTTTAAAAATAAACTGCTGATAATTCTTTTGTGCTTAAAATGTATGAAAATGACTTAAAATTAACTAACATGAGCTTGGATACCAGTCTGAGAATGCAGCCTTGCCATTGGTTCCTTTCATTTTTTAGCTGGTAACCAACCAATGAAATGCTTGTATTTGTTGACTGATTTTCAAATGCTACTCTACTTCATTATAGCTGTTGTTTTAATTCTGTCATCCACTGGTGCTATCTGTATTAGTATCATAAATTGTTTAAGATGCTCAGAAGCTGCAACTGTGTGGTCCAATGGTTAGTGCCCTGGACTTGTAACCTGGCAGTTTGGGGTCAAATCCTGGTCACAGCAGATCATACCTGTCTATGAAAATTTGACAAATATATCAGTTTTTCTCCATATGTAGAGAAGTTGCTTGCTCCTTGTGGAAAGGTTAATTAGTGCTGGCTAGAATACAGTTCATGCAAGCGGGTTAGATGAACAAGCTACCATGTATAACCGAAAAATTGTTGAAAAATGGTGTGAAACCCAGTGAAAAAAATAGGATGTTCAGCTTATGAATTTATTTCTTTAAATTCCTGTATCTTAATTCTTGTCACTTTACCTCTGTAATTATCAACTTTCATGCCTTTGAATACTAATTTGCATTTTTTCTAGTATATTTTCTTTGTGCTTTAGGGAAGTTTCAATTAACTCAGAGGTACCTGAAGTATCAGAGTTTTTGGACATTCAGAATGACCAGGAATTCATGTTTCACCATGATAACTCTGTAGAAGTCAATGATGACTTTGAAGACACCGAGGCTGTTGGTAGTTCATTGGTTGATACTTTAAAATTTGACTCAAGTGTGGTTACAAATTCATCTAAAGTTACTTGTAGTACTGTTGATGACATAGATGGACTTTTAACAAAAACACTTGTTGATAAGTCATTTGATGAATATTACTCTGTAGATATAGATAAAGATTTAGTATGTTCCGCTAAAGGATGTCAATGTAGGAAGGTTGACATTGATGCTGATGATATAAAGTGCAATAATAAACAAGAAAAAGAAGAAGAATGTCAAGACAAAATGGAACATTCTGAAAGTGATGTTAAAGCTGACAAGTGTACAGTTGACAGTAATAAAGTATTTGATAACATAGGAAGAACTGATAATGCCTCAGATGATCTTGAAGTGTTACATCCATTCTTGCATGATCAAAACATTGCTTCAATGACTGATGATGATTCTGCTGATACTCATGTTCTTACTGAAGAACCAACTGATGATAAGCCTGTGATACCTGACAATGACGGTAACTCCGATTCTTCTCATAATGTTGAAGATATCAGCGGTGATAACTCTGTTGTTGAACCCAAAACGAGTTTTCCAATTGGAAAAAATGAGCCAAATTCCAAGTCAGCTCAGGCTGTTTGCGATGCTAGTGGCTTCATACTGCCTGCCAAAAGTTTAGACTCTGGATTGGATTTAGCCAGTGTTCATGATCGTCATAGTTACAGTATTTTGACAGGAAGTCAGTCGTCATTTGGTATGAGTTACAGTAGTGTGAATACAGGCACAGAAAATTCTAGACGAAGAAGGTGGAAGTTCTTGCATTCTTCGAAATATCTTTTTGATGATGAATACACTACGGGTAAGTTTTCAATGCTTAAGAAGTTCAATTCTATCTACAGTAAAACCTTGATATTTAGACCACCTTTGGAACACGAAAAATCAGTCATAATAATGAGGTGACCGCATTATTGAGTTGAATTATAGGGTAGTTATTGAAAGCCAGTCTCAAAATAAATGGTCATATAATATATTTATAATATTATACACTGTAACAAGGTGGTTGTAATATTGAGGTGGTCGCAATGTGAGGTTTTACTGTAAATATAGTTCCTGTAAGAGATTAACCATAAAGGTTTTGCATAATCTACTTTCTAACTGACATTTGCTTGTAAAAAAATCATGATTACGAGTGGGTTGAGATGATCTTCTAAGATTATTATCTCTAAAAAATGTTTAACTTGTTTTAAGATTTTAAGGTACGAAATATCTTGTTTAATGTGGAACTTTATTATTCATTTTATTAATTGACAGGTCAGTGTCTACAGAAAGTGTTGCCAGGTTACAGTAATCTACACCATGTGGTTTATAGTTTGTTGTCAGGACGACCTGTTGTTGTCATGGGAACAAGGAGACAGGAAAATGGTTTGAGAGAAATCGTCCAAGCATTGTCCGTTTTTGTGCCATATACACCCAGGTGAATCTTATGTTGATACTTAAGTTTTGTAAGATTTATAATTAATGATTATCTTTTAATAATACAGTACATACAGTATAACCTCAAATAGCAACCACCTCAATATTAAAACCGCCTTATTGTTATGATCACTTATTTTCAGACTGGCTTCAAATTCTCTAAAATTCAACTTGATAATGAGACCACCTCATTAATACACCTGATTTTTCAGGTCCTGAAGATGGCCTCATTATTAAGGTTTTACTTTAATTTTATTCAACGTGTTTTTTATTCAGAGGGATGTTCTTTTGTCTCGTACAGGGCTGGTTCTATCAAGGTTTTACTGTAATCTTATTCAACATGTTTTTTATTCAGAGGGGTGTTCTTTTGTCTCATACAGGGCTGGTTCTGTTGGTTTATTGTGTCAGAGTAAACAGATGAAGATGTCAGACGTCCATAAGTTCCAGTTACGAGGTTTAATACGATCAGACAAGAAATCCGTGGATTACCTGATTCCCAAAACGTGTCGTGTAAGACCTCTTCTAGTTTATGTTCTCTATAATTCTTCATGTTTTGGTACAGAATTATTTGAATTAACAAGGAATAAAATATTATGAATAAAAATGAGGCAAGGCATTTTTTATTAGCTCGTCTGCTTCGTAGAAAAGATCGAGCTGTTATAATTGCTGCATCGTCGTCATCGTTATTGTCGTGGAAAACATTAATGTACCCCATTACTCAAACACTTTTAAAGATATTAACACAACACTTGGAAAACTTGATTATCATGACAAGGCACAGTTGCAAGACAAGGGGCATTATTCTGGAAGCTGTAGTTTTGGAGTTATGCCTCTTTTTAACATCGAATTTTTGTCAAAATTATTAAATAGAATGATGTGAAGCAGACGAACGTTGGTGCTGCTCTGCCGAGCTCTTGTTTTTTCTGATGTTATTGTGATCAATTGATGCAGCAAAGTAAATTTCTTGTGACATGCTCTTGTGCACTATAATCAATGTAAATGTTTCAAATAACATATTTTTTTATTCATTTTCAAATTATGAATGCTTAATTCAAATTTGTGAAATAAATCTGTGGTATTATGCATGTTACAGAGGTATGTGACGTTAGTAGATCTTGAGAAACTACAGATTCACTGTCAACCTTACCAGGGAGTTCTTTTAAATTTTCTGCTATCTATCAACAACAAGAAGAAAGTATTCAAATCAGACGCTGCTGTCTACTCCTACATTCAACTGTAAGAATCTATTAACCCTTTGCCTCGTAATGCCACATTTCCTCCCCACCTCCCGCATCTGAAGCAGACGACTTTTGAAAACATTGTGACAAAAGAAGCCATTGCTTATTATGAGTAATGGTTTATTTTGTCACAATGTTTTCCACTCTGTCAGTGAGAAATAACCCAATTTTTGTGAATAATTTGATGTATATTTGCTTTGAATTTGGAAGAGTCCAAAATATGCTTAAGAGGCAAAGGGTAAATGTCTCATTTTTTTATCTCATTAAAAAGATGATTTATAGTTTAAAACCTGTCTTACCAACCCTCTCGGTATAAAATCCACCACATTATTTAAAATGACCACTAATTTACAAACAGTTTTTCTATTTTTTCTATAATCAATTTAATTGATAGCCCAGATACACAGTACAATCAAACCTGTGTTTGCAGCCACTTCCAAATAAAGGCCACCCTTTGAATAAAGGCCATTCTTTGAAAAACTGTCATGGATTATTTAGAACAAACTGACCTCCAAATAAAGGCTTTCTGTAAATAAAGTCCACATTTTGTCTTTCCCAAGGGTGTCCTTTGTTCTTAGGTTTGACGGTATTGAAAAAGTTCACTTGCCTGAATAGAAATTTACCAGCACTTGGTTTTGGGCTAGTGGGTTAGTGTGAAGACTGCATATGAGTTCATTACTACCTCTGGCATATGATGTCTTATTCTATGAGAGTATGTATATGATAATTAGACATTAGGCCTAAAAAAAGAGCTTTGTTTCCAGTTACCCAACCAACCCAATATTTTACCTGCCGACTCACAATTTTTTTTACGGCATCTGAATTGTAGTGCTATTTTGTAATTTTCACAACTTGTTAATATAATGGTGCACCTATTCCCATACAGTGTTGCCGATACATGTAAAAAAATATAATTAAAAAATCCCGAACTACTGACCCATATTTACTTTCTTACTTTCAGGTGTTTAGAAGAAATATCAACAAAAGCATTCAGTTATTATCACAGAATAACATGTAATGATGGTGATTTAAATATACAGTAAGTAAAATATATAATACATGTACAGTAAAACCTTGAATAGCGACTACCTTTATATTAAAACCACCATGTTATGACAATTACTTATTTTTGCGCCGGCTTCCAATACCTCCCGTATAATTTAACGTGATAATGAGACAACCTCATTATCACGACCAATTTTTGGGGTTCTGAAGGTGGTCTCATTATAAAGGTTTTACTGTATGTGTATGTTTCGTTCTTCGTACCTGGAAAAAAAAACCGGAGGTTCCAGAAAATTCCGGAAAACTTTTAACCATGCAATCATACTAATTACTGTTATTTTATTTTTGTCAGTGGGTCATCGGTGCTACACAAGAGCGTTATGTTAGAAGCCTCATCTGAGAAGTATTTGGGAGAAGCTGGTATTCGTAATTCTGATTGTCGAATAATCAAGGTATATGATATACAGGAAAACCTCTATATTAAGATCACCTTCAGGACCTGAAAAATGGTTTTAATATTGAGGTGGTCTTACTATAAAGTTGAAAAAGATGGGAAATATTAAAACACTGGTCTGAAATTAATTGGTCATTGTAATGAGGTGGTCGTATTGTTGAGATGGCCACTAAGTGAGGTCTCACTGTCTGTTTTTTTTTATTATTATTATTTTATTTCGTACAATAATGAATCAACATGGTAATAGCATAATTATACATAAAACAAGACTGTTAAACAACAATAAAATAATCCAAGTTATAAATCCTAGTGAGATCATCAATTTTGGTACTAAATATAGAATCAGTATATAGTTTATATTAAATCACTCTATGAAATAACCTACTTCTTTAATATGATGGAATCTTAAAGGTTTTAGGAATAAAACATTGTAAATGCTAGCTACTATACTTACATAATTTTTAACTTTTACTCTGAATTTCTGCATAGTATTTTTTGTATACATGTACGGAGTCGCAAAAAAGAGTTGTTCTTTAGAGGGAGTTATTGTTGGGAGGGAAGTGATCCACTTGTGACAGATGTTTTTTTATCACGTGTATGTGTGCATTTTACTGTCATATCTTGGAGCAAATCGGTCTTTTGTGGTGGCGTTACTGGAGGGAGCATTGTACTTGTATGTAAGGTTTCATGTTTATTTATTTCAGCATTTAGCTGAAGTTGTTAAAATACAACAAATTGAGGAAGAATTTAAGAGCAAGTATTTGACTGGTATGTTCTGTGGTACAGACAGTAGTAACCAGCCTGTGATGGTAAAATTGAGATAAATTTTATCAAAAATTACCACAGTACTATGGTATATATATATATGAGTTGAACGGGGTCATATTCTGTCACCATTTTTTTTCATTTAAAGGTAATTTTTGGTGTTTTTAATAAACTTTATTACAAATTTTACCGTCACAGGTTTATTTCTACTGTCTGTATTCTGTGAGACTGGTTTTATTTTTATCTCTTAATGACTACACAGTAAAACCTCAATATTGAGACCACCTTTTGGACCAGAAAAATTGGTCTTATTAATGAAGTGGTCTCATTATCAGGTTGAATCATAGGGAAGTTATTGACAGCTGGTCCGAATAAAGTGGCCATTATAACCAGATGGTTGTAATATTGAAGTAGTTTCAGTGTGAAGTTTTACTGTAACCACATAATTTCTTGTGTCTTTCTTGTCAATTTGTATGATCACAATATATTGTATCAACTTATCCTAACTGTTAATGAACATTATAAACTAGGTTTTCCAAAGGAAAATTCCTGGTTATCTAATTGGCCAATGACAGGGGGCAACTCCTCCTACATTTCTCAAGGGATTTCGATGAAACTTTCACATAATTAACATCACCAAGTACCCCAGTGTATATTATCAGGGTTTTGTGATTTGATCATTTTTTGTGGAATTATGGCCCTTTGTTTATTTTGTGCACATGTAATATTCTGTGTGCAACTTTTCGTGAAAACCTGGTTTTGTGACAGTACCTGTTTTTTTTTTGTTTAATATGATTTCATATGAGTTATAAGATTATAATTAAAAATTTTTGTTTTATTTCTATTGTAGATGCTCCAGCTTATCCATTTAGCGTGAATTACCAGACAATACAGACCTTTAAATTGTGAATTATGGTTACCATGGCAACTGTGGTATAGATATTCTATGTGACTGAATAATGTTACATTATTGTTTGAGCTATTTATATTACATCATTATACATTCTTAATAGTTAGCATTTTCGGTGTTACCCAACTGACTTGCAAAACCTCAATTTCAAATGTAGGGATTCAAATGAAATCCTTTTTGCTGCTGTTTTTTTTTTTTCTGAGGTTTAATGCCGCACCAATAGCCAAGGTCATTTGGCAACTTTTCAGCTTTAAGAGTAGAGAAAGAACTCGGGCTTAAACCTGGGTAGAACCCCGACTTTCTGTAAGCTATCTCAACAGCTTCCTCAGATGTGAAATTTGTCAGGCCCTGGGTGGGATTTGAACTTGCAGCAGTGAGGGGCTTGTGATTGCAAGTCAGACACTATAACCACCCAGCCAGGAAGGCCCCTCTTTTGCTGCTGAACATTTTATGAACCGTTTGGGTGTTAGTAAAAGCATGTGCATCCTGAACCAAGGAATTCTGGTTATCTCAAACTCAAACACAGTCCCTAGGAATTTGAGACATTGGAGTTTTATAATTGCTTACACTAATAATTATATAAAACTTACCCTGTCTTTTTTGCAAATGCTTACATTTTTGTTTTTGACGTACTCATTATGGGTTGTTATTATTTGTTGTTAATTATTTTGAATTTATCAGAACCTTTAACATGTAAACAAGACAATCAATGCATCAAAGAAAATTTCTGTGACCACTCGTGTATTTTTGTGTAATTTTGTGTATTTTTTGTGTATTTTCGTTTTAGATTATCTACCTTTTTCATAAAAATTTTCATCTTTTTGTGATCATTTTCACATTGTACTTTAAAACCCTTAAAAACCGGACCCTTTCCGTACTGGTCCAAAAGTCTGATTTTCTGAAAATTCTGGTTTTTAGAGAACTATTGATTATAGAAAAGAAAAAAATGGGACTTGAAAAATCATCCGATTTTCAGAGAAATCCCTTTTTTCAGAGTCCGGTTTTCAGAGGTTTTACTGTAAATATAAAACCAAACCTTTTAGATTAGTTTGGTTAAGTGAGGACAATGTTTTTTTTCAATGTACAGTCAAACATGAATATATAACCAAAATGACATCTGACCACAGTAAAATAGTTAAAATGTTAAGCCACAATGAACTCGGAGCTTAAGTAGGATAAAACAAATCTTTTGAGTAAATAATGTTCAACTCTTAATAAAAGCCATACTTTTTCTCTTCCTTTTAAGGTCTTGGTTGCCCTATTAAATTAATGGGAAATGAAATATGATGAAAGAATAGTACAGGTATTATAAATTGCCATGTTTCAGAACCGTAAAACCTTGATAATGAGACCACCTTCTGGACCCAAAAATCGGTCGTAATAATGAGGTGGTCTCATTATCAAGTTGAATTATAGGGGTGTTATTGAAAGCCGGTCAGAAAATAAGCGGTTGATTTAAGAAGATGGTTGTAATACTGAGACATTTAGTGTGTGAGGTTTTACTGTATTTATGTAAAATGCTTGGAAAGCAACGTTATTGTTATATTACTTGTTTGCGTTAATATGTGACAAATGTCATTCATTCCAAATATTCAGTTATATTTTTATTCAATTATTTGCAATATTTATATTTTCCATTCCAGTCACTGTAAAAATATTATTTTTAAAATGGCCTCCTTTGCTTTATTTTTTTGTCTTGTTGTGATAAATAATAAGTCATTGTTTAAATACATAATGCATGTTTTAATATAATGGAGATATTAACCCTTTGCCTCATAAGCATATTTTGGACACTCAAGTATGCAAAACATCAATTTATTAAAGAAAACTGGGTTATTTCTCTCTGACAGAGTGGTAGACATTGTGGCAAAAGAAGCCATTACTCATTACATGCAATGGCTTCTTTTACACAATGTTTTCATAAGTCGTCTGCTTCAGATGCGGGGAAATGCGGTATTATGAGGCAGAGGGTTAATCTTGTTATATTGTTCATTTTGTTTTTTCTAACTGTCAGTATATGCTTTTAAAAGATGTTTGCATTTTTCAAATGAAATAAACCAAAGTTACATATCCTATAGAGTCACGTTACTGAATCACTGTTCAATCTGTAGGTCCTTTTATGATGTCCAATCCAGTTATATTGGTCTGTTGATCAAAGACATTGTGCACTGAGAAATCGTGCATTGTGCTTATTTTATCCTGCTATATGAACTGGAAATACCCGAAATACCCTAATTTTTCCCCTGACCCTAGGCATTTTTTTAGGCCTGAGGAATGGTACACCCACATTTTTTCCTTCCCACACAAAAATAATCTCAATTGTGGCTTTCAAGAACAATAAAAAAGAAATTACCCTACCAGCCTATCCTATTTTTAATGGACATGTAACCAGAAACAGTAATATCTTTTAAACCTAACCATAGGCCAATTTTCTTCTTCCACAGGTTCACATTTAATTGAGAGTTGTTTTAACCGTAACATTTAATTGGGAGTTGTTTTAGCTGTAACATTTAATTGGGAGTTGTTTTAACCGTAACATTTAATTGGGAGTTGTTTTATCTGTAACAATTGATAACGCTTAAAATTGCCTTGGTCAAAACACCCTTGGTTCAAAAATGACTAATCAAAATCCGGGTCAACTGAAATTGCAGGGTAATCACTAGGGGGATTTTCATATACGCTTGTAACTTTTGAACCAGACAGTATTACAGGTATTTGATAATACAGTATAACCCCTGAAAACTGGACCCCTTCCAGACTGATCCAAAAAATTGTTTCTCTGAGAATTCCAGTTTTCAGAGAACTTTTGATTATTGAAGAGTAAAAATGGGACTTGAAATATCCGATTCTCAGAGAATTCCACTTTTCAGGGAGTCCGGTTTTCAGGGGTTTTACTGTACATGAGTACTAAGTGAGTCACTGAGCTGACTTACGATACATAGTTGAACGGATGATAAAAGTGTAGATTTATAAATGTATGTCACAGTTTGTAATTTTCTCCCTGGAGCCAAAATGTAAACTTTGTACATCATAAAAATATTTACACATATTTGTACATCATAAAAATATTTACACATATTTGTACATCATAAAAATATTTACACATATTTGTACATCATAAAAATATTTACTCATTAATGTTTTTATCTCATACTTGAAAGCAGAAAAAAATTCATTAGTGAGAAAATAGGTGTTTTCTGACACAGGAAATACACAATATCTATGATATCAATAAAAAATAGTAGCTGTCATATTGTACTATTTTTTACATACACACGCATATATGTACATATATATTTTAGTTCGCAAGATTAAGTTCACATCAAAATGAAAGTATCTGCAAGAAAAATTTGACTAAATCTGAAAAAAATCAGGGTTGACAGAAAAAAGTAGGGTTAGTCCAGTAAGAGGCAATCAGGAGCTTTTTAAGCTTAAAAGCGCAAACATAATTTTGGATTGTTGTAGATAAAAAAAATAGGGATTTATTGTAAACAAATAAATAAATGCATTTGATACCAATTTAGACTGTTTAGTTGCATAGAAAATAATCCTCTTAATAGTTTTGTCTATTTGATAAGATTTTGCTTAATTATGTCAGGGATTTTGCAGTACTATATGTATAGTCCCTGGCCATGTTGACTTAGTTTATCACAATGTGAACGAGACCTGACTGGTCAGTACATAGTCCAAATGTAATGCATTGTTAAATTATTTGTTTGTGTAAATGTTTGATAATATCTTCTTATATGGAATCAAAATGCATGTATAGTATAGGTTTTGATATAAAACATTTAGTCAAAAAAATATAGTGCATTACACGGACATTTTCAAGTAGTCAGTATGCCGACGATGATATAAATCCAGTCGTCTTTTTATTATCATTGAGGATTTACGGACACAGCCGAGCAATCACGGAATGTTACGACATATTTGTTTTGATTAGAAGCCATTTTGAATTGTCAGAAAATAACGAATTCAAAATCAGTTACATCCTCGCTCATTTTGACTCGTGCTTCTCTGCTCGGTTCACTATTCAACTTTAAGACTGCAAATATTCAGTGTATGTACTTATTTTTCCGAATTATCGCTGCAAATATTGTTGTTCGGTTTGAAGTTTGTTGACAGCAGAAGATGGCTTGTGGAGCGACGCTGAAAAGAAGTTTAGATTTTGACCCACTTCACAGTCCTGGTCAGTCCACCCCTAAACGAAGGAGATGCGCTCCGATGACACTTTCACCATCCACCCCGCCAAGAAGCTCTCAACCTTCCCCGTTTGGAGATGTTCAACCAAAACTTACCTCGGGTAAGAATATGCTAACTTGACATTTCTCTTTGTTTTGAAATCGTGCAATAACACGAATTTTACTACGTCTTAGATATTATCCTTCGTGCTGGCGATGTCTGTATATTTACGAACTTGTATAATGCTTTTACACACGGTTTTTATTGTTTTCAGATTCCTTTATTTACAAATACAAAAAATTAAATAACTTTGTGGTCAAAGGCAGTACCCCACGCCTTATTATTACGCTGGTACAGTACGGCTTTATTAATTACTCATTGGATTGTGGTTCATTCAATTCTTTTTACCCAGTCTTGAGCCTTTTTTATCTAAACTTACTGTCATAAGTATATTCCTGTTGGTTAAATAAGTCCTTAAATATACCCAATTGTATTATTCCTTTTCGGGGGTCCAGTAACAGTAAACTTAAAATTACCAATTTTGACATCTCACCATGCATTTTTCCCGGTGGGACCAGATTTGGACCCATTCCGAAAAACTCCCTGGAAATTTCTCAGCTCCAAATAACAGTCAGATGACTGATACACGTAACTTACTATTAATACTAAAATTATCCCGGGTTCTTATGTTTTCGACGGTGTAAGCATGTTTCGCCCGGTAAATAAACAGACGCTTATTGCACGGTAAGTTTTGACCGATAAGTAGAAACAGCATCTAGATTTCTACATTAAGCACAAATTTCGAAACAGAATAATGGAGTATTTACCTTTTTAGAGCCGTTTCATGGTGGCAGCCATTTTTGATTTACCACTCAATGACGTTACATGTTTTCGACGGTTTTCATTGGTCAATATAAATAGAGGTACAGGGTGGTTAAAAAGTCTACAAACACATTTTGTTCAACAGTGAAGTTCAGTCAGTGACTTCAATGTACATTGGAAATAAAAAGCGCTGTTTCCACAACAATATTTAACTGTCAACTTTTAACAGCAACTATAATGAATGCATCTTTTTGCAAATTTTCAGTATTTTTTCTACAAAATAATTCAACAAATTATTGTTTTGACTTTTGGTTAGCCTACTGTTCATTGGAGCAAGAAGGACACAGAAAAGTGTCATTCCTTCTTAGAACTCTAATTGGGCTACAAAATTTGAGGTGTACCCAGCCATCACACCTATCACAGCAACCCCAGTTTACAATTGTTAAATAGGGCAATTTGTCCACATCTTTCACATTGTGCTGCTTGCAAACAATACATTTATCAGAGTCTGGAATGTTATTTTCATCAATATCAGAATCAGAGTTGTGGTAAGAGTTTGTCTTAAACTTCTTCTTGACTGATAAACCAGAGGAACTGGCAGCAGACATGTTAAGTCGATTTTTTGGGGGTTCTTTTTGTTCAGAAATGTGTTTCTTTACTGCATCATACACTTTATCTTCAGTTACAGCCTTTCCACCAACAACCTTGCTTAAAGTTTTCCTTACCTTAGCAACAGGAACATTCTGTAATAACTTACTGCCTTTTTTCTCAAAAAACAACCTACCATCTGATATCTCTTCAACATTTGATTTAGCACTGTCACCTTGGACATTACCAGATAAGGCTGAAATTTCATGCTGCGACTGAAAAACTAATGATGGAGCAATAGACACATCACTGATAACGTCAGGATTGAATGGGTAAATTCCACAGCGTTGAAAAGCAGATTGAATATTGACAGGTGTCATGGTTGCTGTGTACACCTTACTTGCTATTTTGCACACATCATACCGGGTTACCACACATCCTCCCGATTCTCTCAAGTATTGATGACAGGCTGCATTCCACCCAACTTCAAATGGACCAAAACATGAAACATCCATTGGTTGTAATAAATGAGAACAATGAGGTGGTAGTACAAACAGAATTATATGTTGTGATCTTGCCCATTCTATAAGACCTAATGATACGTGGCTCTTATGACCATCATACAAAACTAGCACTGGGTTTTTTACATTGCGACTTGGAAGTAATGGCTGTAAATGTTCAAGCATGTACGAAGTGAATATTTCTGTATTTGACCACCCTGACTCTGAGACACTTCCATTTGATCCTGCTGTGGCGCCTTCCATCAAAGCTGGCAACATTCTGGTTCCAGGAAAAATAAAGTATGGTGGGATATGTTGGCCTAATGCATTCCCTCCACCAATGACAGTCACAGTTTTTGACCTACCAGCTGTGACAGCTTGAGCCTTATAATGAGCACCTGCAACAATTTTGGGAGGTTTGTGTTCTAGATTTAACCCCTTTTCATCAATATTGTATATACGGGATGGTTCATTTTTCAAATTATACTTTGTAAGTATTTCATCAAGTTCTTGAAAATATCTGGTTATTGTTGGACGAGTAGCAGATTTTGCACGGGCAATTTCAAGACTACGAGGTTTTTTCACCTTCAGTTCAGGCCACCTTTCTAGATAACTGTACAGCCATGTAATACTTAATGGTTTACTTTTGTTTCTTAGTCCCAAGTGAACAGAATAATCTGAAGCTAGGTTTATTGTCTCTTGTCTAGAATACCCAAAACCTATCTCAGCCATAGATGTCAAATGTTGAGCTAAGAAAGCCTCTTGTTCTTGACTAAACATTGTCTCAGGACCAGATTTCACTGTATCTATATCAATTCTCCCCTTTACCCTGTCCTTAAGTGTGGTGATAGGAACACAATACATCTTTGCTACCCTTTCTACTGGTAAACCTTGCTCTATCACTGTCTTGTATGCATTATTGAGGTCATCAACTGAATAGGATCTGTATTTGCCCCTTATAGGACACTTGGTCTGAAATATTATTGGATATTACGGAATATGTGTAATGGTGAAAGACGATTTTGTGATTTTACGCCGAAAGAAAATATTAGGGGAAGATGAACTTTTGGGAACACCCTGTCTATAAATTTTGACAGATGACGTCATCACAGGAAGAAGTTCTGTCGGCAGCAGACGTACGCACATTTTTTCAAAGATTTTTATATGAAAAACAAGTTTTAATGTGAATCTTGACGACAAAAATTTTGGGAATAATATTTTACCATGAAATATTAGTAAGTGACTTTTGTATATCTTGTTTACCTGTCGTATTTCCATTTTTATCAGTCTGACATTTGTGCGGCATCCAGCATCATTTGTTTACATTCGGGAGGGGCGGAGCTAAAAGAAATCTCGCGTGATTGTGACGTAGTCGTGCGAAATTGAAAACCGTCGAAAACATAAGAACGTCGAAAACATAAGATAACACGATACTCTATGTTATGGCATCATATTTGCTTCATGTTTTCATTTTTACTTCCAGAGCAAATTGCTGCTAATTTGTCAATGGAAATCAGACGTCTTCAGAAAAGAAAGCAGTTACAGTTTCCTCCAGGCAGTGCGAGCCCACCTCCCCCATGTAGTCCTTGCCATTCTTCATCCTCAGAAAATGTTTCATCACCATCAGCAATGGATAGTTCAAGTGTTCAAAGTCTAGTACAGTGTAGCTCGAACAGTCTTTTTAATGCTCTATCACCTAATAAGCGTGACATTCCTTTGTTCACATTTAAACAAGTGAGCATGATATGTGAGAGAATGTTAAAGGAACGTGAATCACAAATACGGGAACAGTACAATAGTGTTCTGACATGTAAAATGGCAGGTTAGTATTCAGGCTTTTTTCTTTCTAAGCAGGGGACATTTATAGGCATCTTCCCCTCTGGAAAAATCATTAAAATCATAGTTTTCCCCTATAATTCAATTTAGATCAAGGTTTTTTACCGCTTTTGCCAAAATACCATGTTATTTTTTCCCAAATCCAAGAAAAAGGTCTCTTCCCCCACCTGTGAAAAAACCCTAGTATATGTTTTTTGAGAACATAGTACTTGCCTAAGAGTTTGGCACTTTCATTGATACACTACTTAGTATTGAGTTTTATGATTTGAGCTGTTAATTACTCAAGTCATCTACATCTAGCCCTATTCACTTATTCTCTACTAATACTTGTTGCTGTTAGACACATCACACATTCCCTGTCCAGCACCTTTTGCCAATACCAAAGTCATCAAGGAATGTGTAATAATACACGAAAGTTGCACTTTCGTTTATTTAGTTATTTTATGTTAAAATTGTCATGCTGTATAAACTGAACAAATATTATCCTGCAGCAAACATGTAGATATAACTATAAATTATTAATTAATTTTTTTTTTCAGAACAATATGAAGCATTTTTGAAGTTCAACCATGATCAAATCCAGAAGCGTTTCTCTGGAGATGCTGTTGCTAGTTGTAAGTAAAATATGTGCATGTATGTTTCCACGTCAGGGCTCAACAAATCCACTCATTCACTGGTAATTACGAGTAAAATTCAACTCAGGATGGTTTGGAAATTTTTGTAGAACTATTTGAAGTTCTAATCTGGTCTGCCTGCTGGACAAATAGCCTGGAAAAATTTTGTTGAGCCCTGCATGTGCTCTAATATCATATACAATCCAATCTTAAGTCCTATTTTATGTCATTAGTCAAAATGTTACTGGCTAGCTAATTATCAAGTATGATTATCTGTTTATTTACAATAATGAGTCTATTGATGTTCTTTTATGTTCTTAATTGTAGCCATATATTACACCTTCAATTAAAAAAACTGTCAATCAAATATTGAAAAATATGACTGAAATACATTGGCTGATTATCAGTTGTTTCCACAGACTCATGAAAATTTATTTATTGCTAATGATTACAAATTATTTTCAGTACTTTTGAATGTGGAAAGAGTATCTCAGTTTTGGAATAAATTGATGATAAATCCATGCTGAATTAATTAAGTTATCTGTTTGTGTAATGGCTTGTTCTGAGTACATTGTAAATATCCTGTAGTATCTCTTTATAATTGTTATTGTGATATTTTATTTCAGATGTGTCATGAATGCTATATTCTTGGTGTGTTTGAATGACTGCAAAGATTTGACTGATTGTGAAGAACAGTGACCGTGTTTAATAGTTGCATTTATTTCTACATTGTATATTGTGGATTTATATCAGTCTGTTTGTGTTGACTTCATGCTCTGAGTTCATTGTGGCTTAACATTTTAACTATTGGGTTTCAAATGTTGCTGTTTTTACAAAAGTATTGTTGAGATATTCGGTGAGAGGACGATGAGTTTTTACTGTCTTACTGTAATTGTTAATTGAATTGATAGACATAACTTTGCTCTCCATTCACTGCACAATCGTAGTTGCTCTTTGCATATTTTGAAATTCTTTGTTATTGTAGCTGAGAGAATTATCCAATTTTGGAATATTATTTTTTTTGTTGAATTTTGAAACATTCTTTGGAGAGTGCATTGTTCATCATATATTACTTGTTAGGGCATCCTTAAGAATTGTTTGTTTGACATGACCCTATATTTTTTTCAATGAATTGGCTGATAGGGTTTTTTTTTTGAAAAAAAAATTACTGGGTGGGTTAAAAAAGTTGAGTTGCAGTTATTTTTATTAGTTGGTTGCATTACAACATAAATTTTTTTAATATGACCTTATTAGTCAGTGCAACTTTTCCCCATTTGGTATTTGTGCTGTAAGTCTTGAAGTTTTACTGTAAACACAAAAATTAATTATTTTTTCTTTAAAATGAATTTTTTTTTATTGGGTTTTACATATATTTTCTATGAAGAAAAATTGTTATTTTGGAGTAGACTTGAGCAGTGCACTCTCTAAATTCACTTGTTTGTATTTTTTGTTCTAAGAATGATCCTATATTTATTTTAATATTTAAAATGCAGAAATTCTCATGGAATTATTTTGTATATAGTCCATAACCTAACTGATTTAGAATATATGTAGTTTAATTAGTAAATGGTACCGTGCATGTAATTAACAAATATATTAACATTGTTAAGGACCCATGTGTATCATTAGTTTTTTTCACTTTATCATATTGATGGATTTCTGCATTTTTTAAAGATCAGTAGAATGTATTATGTTTGATCTTTTTATCTTCATAGGACATTAATATATAAATATATAACTAAGCTATCTATTTAGTTAAGTCAGTACCCAATTCTTTCATGATTATTAAACCCTTCTGTCAATTTAAGTTAGGGTATGATAAATGCTGGTATTTTTCTTTTTTCCGGTAATCCCCTGCATGATAATACTACTAGGTGACGATCGGATTAGATTTTATGTAAATATTGCTGTATATAAAGTATTGTGACGATTCTTTTTTTCCTGCCAGCAAGTAGCTGCTTTTTTGTATGAATACTAAGATTGTCAGTGACAAAAAGTTGCTTTTTTTCATACTTGTAAATAGTACACTGTAAGTGGGTTGTGTCCCTTGAGTTTGTCGATTGTATGGATTGTGACTTATGTGTCTTAGCTCTTCTAATGGGTATATTTATTAAACAGAGGAAGTTAGAGCTAATGAATGTGTCATCATTTCAAACAAAGGGTTAGTAATTGCTACGTGGATAATTTTTATTGCTAATAGTCAATTAAGAATATTTTTTAAAGAATTTGAATTCTTAACCTGGTAGATAATATGACCAAATTATTGACATTAATTGAATTCCTTAAAATATATATGTTTTACAGTGCAAAACATTTTGATCAGTGAAAAAGGCTTATTTTTATCTGAAAGAAAATTACATGTTTCTATACAGGGACGGTATATTGCTTCTGATAGCTAAAAGATGTTATATGTTAGTTTGTTCACTATTTTTTCGTCATTTTTTTCCGGTCAGGTAGACTGGTTATACATGTTTAAAACATTGTAAATATCTCATACGATCATTCAATTAACCTGCTCATTCCTTTTTTATGAAATAAAGGAAGAAGTCTTAAGTCTTTCATAATCATACATGTATTGTCTTGTTTCAAGTTAGATGTGTAGTTCAACGTAGAATATTCAACATTCTGTACATCTGTCTGAATCTTTAACTTGTGATTAATTTGGGAACTTCAGGGCTTGACAATTATTTTTTAGGCTACTCGTCCTGCAGGATAACCAGCTAAGAATTTTGACTTGCTCTACTGCAGTTTGAACTCGTCCTTAGTCAGTTAATACTCGTAATTATGAGCGGATGAATGGATTTGTTGAGTCCTGAACTTTATTCAAAACTTTTTTTTAAGTGTTTGAGGCCTTGAATTTTTTTTAGTTCAGAATGCTTGGTTTAAAGTTTTCTGGAGTTTTCCAGAACCTTTAATTTCCCCAGGTCCGGACCCTACTGGTTTAAAAATGTTTCTGCAGCACCAAGGTTAAAATTTCTGTTTTGGACAATTTTCAACTTTTCTTCCATGAGAATGTCATTAATTAACATATTTTTATATATATATCACCTTTATGTTGGCTTTTACACAGGATTGTATTAGCTATTATTCTTTAGTTTAATTTATGGTACAGTTAAACCTCATAATGTGAGACCACTCTGTGGGACCCGAAAAATCAGTCATAATAATGAGGTGGTCTTATTATCAAGTTGTATTATAGGGGGTTTTTGAAAGCTGGTCTGAAAATAATTGGTCATTATAACAAGGTGGTCATAATATTAAGGTGGTCGCTATTGAGGTTTTGCTGAAATCGTAACATCTGGTTATATATCATTAATTTTGTGTCTAGAATTGTTTAAAATACAGTGTTTTCACTAGAGATCAGAAGTTAAGGGTCAAAAATGACACTTGGCTGATGAAAATTTGTGGAGCCAACAAATTCCCTACTATTTTTTTGCAAATTTGACCCTTTGGTACAAATTCTCAAGAGCTGGCTTAATTTTACTGATGTCAAAAGTCAAAATGCTGTTTTTAGGGTCAAATGAATGCCCTGAAATATGTCCATTTACCTGACTTAGTGTGATAGTGTTGTGTAAGTATCCAACATTTAACTAATTATATAAATTGTAATGTAGGTTGGTTCTTTTATAACTTTGGTGTTCATTTTTTATGTTACCTTCGTGTCTGAAAATTTGAACTCTCCTCAGAGCCAAATATTTATCTAAAAGCAAACTCCTTGTGTTAAAAATCCTTTTCTTTTACATATGATATATCCTCTATGAAACTTCTGTCTAGGTGTGAATAGATTATTTTGTAAAAAAAACAGATTTGTAATCAAATATTTCCTATATAAACAAGTAGAGATGTTGTATTCTATGATTGTGACTTATGGTGCTATCGCTGCCCTGTGTTATGTTAACAATGACTTGGGCGGTTGATCTGAATTATAATTTAGCTTTTTTTTCTAAATATTAATTTTATAGTGTGCTTATTTGATATATAAATAATAGCGTAATCTTTACCTACCGAAGATGTAGATGGTATGGTATTAATGTAACACTCTGACCTCCTGTAGGTGACATATAAATGAGTTAGCAGTGAAGTTTTTGTGATTAATATTGGTGTATAGTTTGACTTGGTGATTTGAATACAGCAATTTTGTAATACTTTCTGCATGTACTGATCTTGGTATTTTTATGTTTCAAGAATAAAATTTTATTGAAGTGAAATACTTTCGTCCGTATTACTGTATTAGTTTCTCATATGAAATATAAGGATTTTGTCTCGTAAAGCAGCTATGTGCTACGAGTTTGTCAATATTTCCCATTCATAGTGTATTACCCAGACAAGGTTTTGTGCGCTTGTAACTCTGGCTTCTCAAAACTGCTGGAATACTTGTGAGATTTTTGGTCCAGCAAAGTTAGGATTTCTTTCTGACCAAATGAAAATTTTTTGACTGAATATATTATAAATAAGTGATAAATGCTGTGAATTGTGCCCAATTGCTGGACATCTGGTCTGGTACCCACTGAAAAGATATTGGACCTGCTAGAAATTTGCTCGATGTGTCCGGCAATTTTCGGGAAGCCTGGTAACTTGGCCAAACCATCATTAATTTGTGTTACACATACCTGTTCTAATCAGTTCCCTTCTATTTATACATGCACGTGATAACATCCTCATGTATGATAGAAATAGTACACAAATGACTAAGCCTGTATAATTTTCGTTCAAAATGTCTGTCAACATTGCTATATATGTTGGTGAAATGTTATAATCCGAGATTAGAGTGACAGTAGAGATTGGTACTGTATTGTTACAATGTTTATTATACAAGACTACAGACTTTAGGAATTGTTCAGTTGTTTCTCATTTTCTGTCTTGTCTTACACGAGTTCAGACATTTATGGTATTATTTCTAGACAAATTACTGTTCTTAATTCTCATAATGGATTAGATTATGTCTAGGAAAGATTTTAAAAAATACTTTAAGGCTGTTGACTTAGTGTATATGTTTATATTTTCAAATTATGGAATTGCTAGGAAATTTCTTTACTTTGAATTTATCAACTATTCATCGTCTTTTTTTAGCTTGTGAAAGATAACTCTTACGAGTATTTTGAATGTGAAAACAAGTGGATTGTCTCCCTTGGAACAAATTGCACCATCTTCGCTACCCTATGCCTAATTTGATGAGACATTGATTAGAACCGCGAATGGTACCATAACATTCCTATTTGAAGCGGTGAACTTTTCGTTACGTTTATACAACGAAACCTCACTCAACTTGATAATGAGACCACCTCGATATTAAGATAATTTTTTCAGGGCCCAAAAGTTATCGTTAATGTATATGAAATTCTTATTCCAGATGTATTAAGAAAAGTGACTGGCTGAATGGCAACTAATTATCAATCAAAACTAATTATCTTAAAGAATACAGTAAAACCTCGCTAATAAGACCACCTTTGTGGCCTTGAAAAAATGTCTTAATAACGAGGTGGTTTCATTATCAAGTTGAAATAAAGAGGAAATACCAAAAATCGGTCCGAAAGTAAGTGGTTGTTGTAGTGAGGTGGTCGTATGTTACGGTGGTCGCTGAATGAGGTTTAACTGTATGCAGTAGCTTTATTTTCAAATAAAATGTATGAAATGTAAAAGAACACGTTTTGTGTATGGAGAACCCACGAATGGAGAGCTTTCTGCTGTAGTAGTACACTGCTGTTTGATTTCATTTTAGCTCACCTGAGCGTGTAGTCAAAAACTAGGTCACTAGGTCAAGAAACTGCAAAACTGTTAAAACTCAAGTGGTCATTATTTCGATTGGATCTTCGCCAAAGCTTGTCAGAATGTTTGTCTTAATGATATCCTGGATTACTTCGAACATGGGTCATCTGAGGTCAAAAACTAGGTCATCAGGTCACAGGAAAACCTTAGAAGTTGCAATCTTTGCTCAGGTGAGTGAAGAAGGGCCATCATGGTCTTCTTTGGTTTCTTATATTGATGGCATAAAAGACGTAGCCTAATTAAGTCTTCAAGTCTCGATCTATCCTAGAGCTGTCAGTCACTTAAATGCTTCTACAGCTTGTATTTAGCCTAATTCTGTCAAACTCACGAAAAATACATAATTCACCAAACAGAATCGATGAATTCGTGCTAATAGGGACTAGACTTCAGATCTATACGTATTTTTCAAATTATAGAAACGCCTTTCATGTGATAGTCACTTTAATAAGAAGATATTGAATCCAGGTTCAAATTGCTATATTTTTTAAGCTTTTAGATACATATAAAAATCTGGAACGTCTGCAATGCTGTGAAATGTTCAATATCGAACTCACCAGTTTAAAAAAAAAGTTTGAGTATAGTAAAACCTCGATGTTGAGACCACATTCCGAACCCGAAAACCGGTCGTAAGAATGAGGTGGTATCATTATTAAGTTTGATTATAAAGGAATTATTGAAAGCCAGTCCGGAAAATATGTGATCGTTATAACAAGGTGGTTGTAATATCAAGGTGGTCGCTATTTGAGGCTTTACTGTACTCATAAGATATTGATCAACGAAATTAACATTTATGAATGATATTATCACCATAAAATAACTTATGAGTTCTCATTATCATGACTGTCTGATGATTATCTGGAGTTATGTCCCTTTAAGCTATACATCTGATCACATCAACATTGTATGAATATCCTGCGATGCGGTCGTTTTAGTTCGATGGAAAGATATTGCGCAGAACGGCAGTTACTGATTGAAAATATCGCTGTTTTCAGAGACAACTTGTGAGCAGCGCTTAACTGGATAACTCTAAGATATAATGCTTGTTATGGAATAACGATTTTACGTAAATTGCGGCCTGCCAATCGTCTTCTCTATTTCCGGTTTGTTATTATTGATAATGGTAAGTTGTTTGTTTTTGTTACTCATTGAAAAAAACGAGATTCAGGCTTCAATGTTTGAGATTTTATTCTTTAGAACAACTTCCTTTTTTCTAAATTCAATTCAATCTAAGAATCTAGGTAGGACACGTTTATATTAATGTATATCTAGAAACATGTTTGGAGAAATTAAGTCATCAAGCGCGCTTGTTACTTTTTAATGAGTTTGTATGAATGTTGTAAGCATTATGATTTACTTAAGAAATGGGAAAAAGTAAGATACATGTATCAGCCTTGAGAACCTCATTTTATTGTATTTTATAAGGTTCCAAGATTATAAAACTCAAAAATGATCACTATGTTCAAATGTTTTATTTATTTTATGTTCTAAACTTAGCTGTGCTCGGATTATATCATTTTCAAACATTTTTTTTTTGGTAAAAGCCAATTAAACTGTATATTCATGCACGCATTGATAACATAAGTATTGGTCTGTTATTCAAGCATAATTTGAGCTCGTAGACCGATCACAAGTTTAACAACATCGGGAGAGGCCGCGACTGTGGTCCAGGGGTTAATGCACTGGACTTGTAACCCGGTGATCAGGGTTCAAATCCAAGTCGCGGCAGGTCATACCCTTCAATGAAAATTTGTTAAAAATGTCGATTTTCTTCCATATGTGGAGAAGTTGACGGCTCCTTGTGGAAGGGTAAGTTAGTACTGGTTAGTACACAGTCCAGGAAATCTGGTTAATTGAGCCGGTTGTCGTATATAACTGAAAAATTGTTGAAAACCGGCGTTAAACCCCAGTGAAGCAAATAACATCAAGAACCGGACTAGAGGAACAGAAATTCTCCGAAAAATTCTGGTTTTATATAAACATTTTTTGAGGATTTATAAAGGTATGAGTGAATCCATTACATACTGCAAACACAGCAGGAACTGGACAGAACAAAACTCTGATTTAACGGTCATATTTCTTCCCATCCTTCGGTTACTTTTGTTCACAAGTTTTGCAGTATTAAACATTTACTAAGCGACCTTTTTTCATTTATTCATTGGATGGTCGCTTAATCTAAGTTTGTATATCATTCAAATCTTTTTACATCTTTCCTAGGAATGAATATAATTCCATTAAACTAGTATGTACATCTCACCTAGCGAATTCACACGACCTTATTACATACAATGTAAGCTTAATTTTGACTGATGTAAGATTCTTTGAGCTTTTTTGTATTTATCCTGTATTTTATGTCCCCGCAAATACGTTTAATGTATTAAGTCATTGTTAAAGTATTGATTAGCGACGTGATAATGAATAATTGTAACAATCTCCCATGATTCACCGCGTCTATCCGGAGAAAGAGCACATCATGGTTGATTATACAGTGTTTCTAAATACGTACGTGCTTTGATCAAATGCCTTCATCAACTGCAACAAGAAATAACGATCCTGGCAATTACATCCGACATCAATTTGAACAATTTTCCTTTTACGGAATTGCTGTTGTAAGAAAGTTTAATCTCCGCGTTTGATGAATTGTAGCTAAGATCAAAATTGCTGTCTGAAATCAACAAGATCCATGACGTATGATTTAGCACTCGTGTTAGAGAGTTAATGTGGAACCCCTCTAAACCGGTTGAGCCCGAACCAAGGTATTTGACCGGTTTTGAGTGGATTGTTTTTATTGTATAGCAATAAAGTCAGGACCAGAACATTCGGCCGATTTAGGGGGGAAACTGGTTTATAGAGGAACCGTTTTAGAGGGTTTCCATTGTATTGACTAAAAGTAGGCTTTATTCAGAGGTGAAAATAAAATGTAAAATAAGTACGTATATTAGTTCTGCTGGTCTTAATAGATAGGTGACCTCAATTCACAGATGATATCAATATCACTTGCATGTTTGACTGTTTGCGATAAAATATGCAAAAACATGCCTGATGCAAACATTCATTCCAACCCTGTTTTATTGACTTCACATCCCAAGTTTAGCACCCGCATGTGATTTAACAGAGCGTAAAATGGAAACACCCTTGTGACCGGAAGTCGAGTGGATAGTCCGGCGTCTCGTTTGTGATACATACAAACCAGTCCACGTCAGACTGGTTCTCATTGTTTACAACTGTAACAAGTTCTTCCGGTCAACATTTATCCAACCATTTCATTGACCGAACGAAGAACGTCAAATGTTGTGTCTTTGTTCAATATCAAATTTCAAATTTTCTGATCCAATGTTAAACAAATTTAGCAATAATGCTTATTGTCATGATAGCTAGTTCCCTTTTGATAAACTAACTAAGACAACATCTCAGATTGTCAAACCATTTCCATATTAATTCTGTCGCCATTGCTGTTAGTGCTTCTTCGCCGTATCTCAATTAACAAGTCCAGAGGTAGATCGTCCGACCTCTGATCCGGAGGTCCTGAGTTCGAAACCTGGCTTCGACGGGTTTCGTTCTTGAACTTCACAATCCCATTTTTCAGACGCAGTAATGGTGTAGTATCCAGGAAGCGGACTCGAGCGTGACTGATATAAGCAGTATTGTTTGTTTCACAATCGAGCTAAAATAGATTAGTACATACTAATCAACAAAACAAACGCACGATATTTCTGCGGAGTACTTCCGGGGCAAAGGTCATTGACTGGTACTATTTTCACAAACGACGTGTTCTCACGGTTTTTAGTTCATTTTAACCGTTTTAAATGCTATGGTGTTGCTTACTTGTTAGTTTTCATAAACATCTTATCACCAAAAAACACTATAAGCGTATTTACTATGATTATAACACTTTATGTATAATCGATGTTTTATTGTTGGCATGCGTAGCAATAATTCCAGCAAGATGACATGGCTCAGGGCTCAAGAGAAAATAGCGTTCTATAAGCTACTTAACGAATCAATATAATGATTATATTAACTTTAGTCATTTTGAAATGAAATGGTATAACCAGCTTGGATTTCGCTAATTCGTCTTTAGTGTATTTTGCTTAAGGATTTGGATAACGATAGTAAGGTCATCATTAAAAATATGTTTGTTGTAACGTGACCGACTCAAATAAAAATAAAAACAAATAGAAATTGCCGCTACTCGTCCTTTTTTCAACCCTTCTGGTAATTTTTTTTACCCTTCCGTTTAGTATTTGGCTTCCGGTATTTTTCAAAGGAAAAAATCCCTACTTACATACTCACTGAAAATATTCTGGGTCGCGTAACAGCAAACACAACTTTTTACTTCAATTTTTATGGCTTAATATTTGATCGGTAGTTGCTAAAATACGTACTAAAACGTTTTTCACGCACAAGATGAGATTTATACGGTCCCGTACGGCAGTGTGTCGCTTGTTAAAGGTCATTCAAGGAGCGAAGCGGCACGACTTTATCGCCTGTCATGGAAACGATTCAATCTGTGATATGACCATCTTCCTACAGGAATCGCTTCAGTGCTGTAATATTATCCTGTAAATAATCTGGCGCGAAAAATCAATGCATCCCAGACGGTTCCAACTATTCTGATTTCGACCACGTAATATTAGGTGCAATTTCTGACAATTCCAGCTGAACACTCCGTCATTTTGTGTAATAGGATGATTTAATTCATTAAGTCTCAAGAAAACGCTGAGTAATATATGAAGAGAAGGGAAATGACAACTCCCAGAGATGTACAGTGCAACATCTCTAGAGCGGCCCCCCCTTGAACAACAACGTCCCTTCAACAACAGCATGATTTTTTTCCACTGTACGATTTAACTATAAATTTAACCTCTCTAGAACAACAACTTCTCAACAACAACATAATGTTGCTTCCCCAAAGGGTGTTGCTTTGGAAAGATTGCACTGTAGTTTATTATAAAAACACATTGTATGTATTTTTGGATGTGTTCAAATGCGGATGCTGAAACGTTTTATCATAGATTCATTCTCTTTTATTGACATTGTTAGAGATATTTGAGTGCTGGTCGTAATATTAAGGTGGTCACAATGTGAGGTTTTACTGTATATATATTTTATCTACCCCTAGTTACACCACTGACTGTGATAATACCGCGAAGGTCAATAGGAGAAGCAGCCAGACTTGTCATTCACCGGTCTCCATATTAATGAATTTATTCCGCGCAGATTGTTCACATTTTCTCCCGGGAATATTCCGAAAACTGGACGGCATTTATCCCTATCATGCAACAATACTTAGAAACACGTAAAGTAGACGACATACAAATACAGTCAAACCTGTGAACAAAGGCCACCCTTTGGAAAGACAAAATGTGGCTTTTATTGACAGATGGCCTTTATTCGGTGGTTATTTTGTTCTAAATAATCAATGGCGATTTGCAAAGACTGGTCTTTATTCACAAAGTGGCCTATATTCGGTGGCAATCACCTCAGAATATTGGCCACCCTATGAATAAAAACCATTCCTTAAAAAACATTATCAAACCATTCTGTTGAATGAAGTTCAGATATAGTGATGTGAACACTTGCAGAACTAGATTCAAAACCACAGTTAAAGACTATTGATAGTTTAGTAAACGTTACCAGACGATCAATGGACGATCTATGACACAACTTCATTGATATTGCATAATAAAATTTTTTAAGGCAACATTGTTAGGCATCAGCCACAACACAGGCATTGGCTGCAACACATTTAGGCATCGTCTGCGACACAGTTAGGCATCGGCCGCAACACAGGCATCGGCTGCAACACAGTTAGGCGTCGGCCGCAACACAGTTAGGTATCGACCTAACCTTCCCTGTGAGCCTCTCAATACTGTATTAACCACTAAATTTAGACCAACTGTGCAAGTTTAACTGTACTGTAAAATGTTTCATGAATATTAATTCATTGAAATATCCAATCTTTTAATGATTATTCTCTTTTGGACCACAAACTGAAGTTAGTCGACAACACAACGAACAAAAACAAAAACAAACCCTCACTATTCAGGTTATTACATTGTATTTCCAAATAGAATTGTCATTAATGTGTTACTGTGTTATCAAAACCCTTCCAGACTTGCGATTAATAAACATGAAAAGATATTTTTATTAGAATCTGGAAAATCTCATTCAAACTACCAGATGCAGAAACTGCAGAAATGATGTTAACGGTATCTATATATATGGTATTAAATTCAAAATGAATTAGGCGTAAAAATGTTTGTTTCTGGTTACATATTCGTTAAAAATAGTGCAGATAAGTGGGACATATTCTTTATTTCTTTTTTTGCCCTTGAATGCCGCTTATGAGTAATTTTTGTGCCGAAAGGTAAGACAAAGATAAGTGAGACAGTGAATGTACCGTTCCTCGGGCCTAATAAAAGGGTTAGGGTCCAGGGAAAGATTAGGGTAGGTCGGGTAACCAGAAACAAACAATTTTTACGCCTTATACACTAAATTCATGGAGCGGGGACAGATATTGGACAGTTTGCGAACAAGAATTCGATGTTCATCAAGACGCTTGTGGTGAGGAACGGTGTTTACGGTATACAACATAATTAGATAGATATTTATTTCAAACATAAGGCATAAAGCCCAACAGTTTACATGTTATTAGATACAGACACAATACCGCAAATAAAAACAATATGGGCAAATAACAGATGGTTTTAATCTATCGGACATTCTTTCGTCCTGATATCAAAATAACTTTGCCCAAAAATTATTGCGCCAGTTCGGACTATTTTGCCGATCGGATTCTGCTATAAATTCATCAGATTTATTAAAATTTCCACAGTTTAGTATATCTGTATATAAATTCTACATTTCCTTGTTCGCCTGTAACAAAGTCTTTCAATTCATTGTAATAAACGCGCACGACTAATCTATGATGCACGTGACAGAATACATGACGTCATCAACATTTCATCGATGAAATCACAATTCTTGGGACTTGATTATTTGAAATGGAATATACCTCGTGAGTGGAATTAATCGCAGACTTGTTTGATCCTGTCACCCGGAGCAAACATTTCTCTGCTTTCTCCAGAAACGCAAAAAAGTAGTTCCAAAAAGTAGTTCCAATGTCGAATGGTTTCCTTTCCTATCCGCATCCAGCAGACGGGTTGTTGTTTTTTAATCAATGAGCAGACGACATCAGAGGGAATGAATGTTGTTTACAAACATTATGACCACGCAACATTCCACTCAGTATTGATGAATCACGACAGCCTTCGATTCACGACCTACCACCGTGTGGATAACTAACGCAGATGACAAATTGTTACCAATTGCAATAAATGATTGACAGATTTAGTGCCGATGGTCACGCTTTGACCCCGCGAGATGGTGATTTTAGAGGGTCAAATGTCAAAACCGATCAGATCGAATATTCAATTTACGTTATCAAAATTACTTACATATCAATGCTATTTGTAATTAGTTTTCCGATAAGAGCACTTTAATCAGATAGTTTCGCCAAGTGTTCGGGGATTTTCTCTCTTCCATTTTTGGATATTTAAATTTGCCGCAAAAGGTAAAATTCTTATCAACAATACTCGTATATAGTTAACATTCATTAACGAAAAGCTCATTTAAATTCAAACTCACTTAATTTTTGTATGTTTATAGACGAATAAGTTAACTAACATACGTATACATACACAAACTAACAAACACGTCTAAACTCACAAAAGAGTTTCAATGGACGCTTTCGGCAATTCGTATTAAAAGCGGTGTCCATCAAGAAGTTAGCTGCGGAGTAATTTCTTTTGTCGAATATCGCTTGGGAGTCTTAATGCAAGGGAATGTATGTAGATGACACATTTACGAAATTACTGTAATGGGCAAGATGATTATGTTAGCGCTATATAATACATATATTTTACGCTGTTAATGTCAAACTGTTTCGTTATATTATGATTTAAATAAACAAAAAATACTCACTATGTGCCTAGAGACATATTTAGCTTACAGGAAAAAATATCTAGATAAACATTTGTCGCATAAGAGACGATGTCAAAGAGCGCAATATTTCAAAACACGTTTGTAAAATAAAATCACAACAAATACTTGACAAAATATCTAAATTTCACAGAACAAACTTCAAATCAAACTTTAACTTAATAATCAAGTTGAAATACAGTAAAAACACTGAAAAACGGTCTAATAATGCTAGCAAATGATTCTTATATACAGGATCGTCTTCATATGAAAATGGTCGCTGAATGAGATTTTTTATGTATATTCGAATGTTGAATAAATATCGTCTGTAACAGATACACGATCGATAATTCGTTTTGACAGATGACCAAATATTCGAATTCCAAAACTACCCACATGCTTTCATTGACATTCATATTTTATGATCTAAACATACGTAGTACATTTAACTAGCTATCTCATGAACAAAAATATTTATTTTCAATGTACTTTTATATAAAAGTTCAGGATTTACATGATATTCTTGTTTAAAAGTTCATACAATGTTTTCAATTGATTTGTCTTATAAAACATGCATATTGTTTACGTAATAGCATTAATTAACATTAAACTTAAATGAAAAATAGTTCTAATGCTCGTTTTGTGTTTAACATTACACAGATGGCTTGTGGTTGTATAATTAGTTATTTTCTGATTGTTTCCTTGTTACCGTTTTATCTTCATAACTGGAAGGCATATTAACATTTTAAAGGTTGAATTACGCTGTATGCAAAATCTAATTTCAAAAATTTTGATAGTACAGTCAAACCTGTGCTTGCGGCCACCTCCGAATAACGACCACCCTGTGAATAAAGGCCATACTTTGAAAAATCACCACTGATTATTTAGAACAAACTGATCTTTGAATAAAGGTCACCTGTCAATAAAGGCCACATTTTGTCATTCACAAGGGTGACTTTTGTTCACAGGTTTTACTGTATTGTTCACATGTTGTTGTTGTTTCTGCTTCTGCTATGGCTACTGCTGTTGTTGTTAATTCTGTTGTTGTTTTTGTGGCGGCAGCAGCTAATGCTGTTGACGCTGCTGCTGCTGATGATGAAGATGCCGATGTTGATGATGTTTTGACATCTACCAGACTATTAGACTGGAACTCATTCACCTCGAGAAAAATCTTGAATCGTCGTCTTGGGATATTTTAATGTTGAATTGTCGTCTGGGCAGACGAGTGAATTTTGTCGATTGAAAACCGTCTAACAAATTTGTTAATCTTGATAACATGGTCTGTACTATATCCAAATCGATTCCAGTTTGAGAATTCTTCCTTGTTTGGGTGTCTTTCGACTAAATTCATCATGAATGTATATCCGGGTTTCTTAAATCATATCGCCCTGGCTGAATTTCAAAGTGCGTATCTTGATAAGCACTTATAACATAATTATGTGTGTGTTTAAAGAAAAAATATCCAATTTCCGGTTTCTACCGGATGTTACGTACTGTTTTCGTTATTGCATTTTTATGGTATATGAGTACATACATTTTTTTTAAGTTTAGTAACAGATTAAAAAATCGTTCAGTGCAACCTCTCCAAAGCGGTCCTCTCTTGAGCTGCAACCTCCCTTCAACAACAGCATGATTTTTCCACCTTACGATTTAACTATTAATTTAACATCTCTAGAGCAACAGCCTCTGAACAACAACATAATTTTACTTCTCCCAAAGGGTGTTGCTTTGGAGAGATTGCATCGTATTAAATCATTATAATCGGGGAAATAAAGTATGAATGTACTAATAACCCTGTATCTTGTTCATATTTAACCTGTTTTAACTTTAATAATACCGCTAACACCATATTTGTACATGTATTTTACAGGAGAGTAAAGATAATAATTCATCCTCTAACGTTGAAGAGTCTGATATGGGTAACGGTATGTATTTCATTTTAACACCTTAAGCTGTTTTTTCTTTCAATGAAAATATGTGATATTTGTTAATTTCGTCCATATGTTCATGTATAAAATCCACTTTGTGAGGTAACTGGACTCAGAATTATATAAAACAATTTGAAGATCGGCCAGATTTCCTCGGAAAATTTCATTAATTCATTTTCAATTTTAATACGATCAGATCAATACAAAGTCATTGTTTATCATTAAAACCCGGTGGTTTTATACAGACCTCTTTCATGAACTTCTCGTACATTAGATAAGTAAGATAAAGTATTATTCAATTTGTCAGGACACAATCCTCGCTCTGTGTTTTAATCTTATTTAAATTTTGTTTGGTGTCATACGAAAAACACCAAAGCGCTTCAAATGCTCATGGTTGAAGAGCATTTATCAGCACAGTCGCTTATCAAGGAAATAAATTAGCGTTTGTTTGAGTCATCTAAACATTGTTTGTACGTAAGGCTAAATCTAAACACGGAATTTAATCCCAACAAGACGTGTTACGTTGTTACGCGTTGAAGATAAATTCAAAATACGGTCAGGTTTGAATTAAACTTTGGTCAGCATCAAACCACGGACGTAAACCGGTTGCGTTTATGTCGTACGAAATTAATCGTCCGTTGAAATATTGGCTCTTTGACTTGCTATGGGTCACTCCTTGCATTCATCAAACAAAATGAGTGGACTTGCAATTTTGGAGTCGTGGGAAAGTCGATTTTATTAATTCGCCCCCACAATTTCTCCAGCCTCGTAAACCATCCTTTAATTATAACATCGAATCAGCGACAACATTCAACCGATTTATTTAACTGTTTCATATAAGCAAGACGGAGTGGTTTATACGCATTAAAACAATCTAATTAATAATTAGTGATAACAGAGTTGACTATATTGGTATGTTAAATTTCATCCGTTGTTAAATTTTCACACATGCGTGCCGTTAACTAGATCGTGTAGACTCGTCAGACAACAAAACGTGAGTGTTTTACCAATCAATCATTGGGAGTAATTTTAAGTGAACATTTTGACTACTACAGTGTTAAATTTTAAATGTAAACGTTTTAAAGTTTAAATTGAAAAATTGATATTCTTAGAAGTTATATGGAATTAATTAAGGATAATAAGGAGATATTCATTTAACACATGTGAACAAACTTTGTCAAAACTGGATATTTTCAAATAAAGTGAGAAATTTAGAACTTTTACTATACGCTGTTCACGAAATTTGTGAGTACATTAGGTTTGTTTTTTTTACAAATTACCATTATACAAGTAAAGTTGAAGATATACGATGTTATTAAAATCAATTTTACATGACCAGACCCCAAAAATATATACGGTCAAATCTGTGTTTTGCAGCCATCTGCGAATAAAGACCACCCTGTGAATAAAGGTCATTTTTTGAAAAAACAAGCTCTATTTTTCTCTTTTATAATCAATAGTTCTCTGAAAACCGGCATTCTCAGAAAACCGGGCTTTTGGTCCGGTCCGGTCCGGTCCGGTAGGGATCTGGTTTTCAAGGGTTCTACTGTCCATGTTTGTACATATTAATGTTTTGCCTGAGGCGACAAGAATTATATTTGTATGATTAAAAAGGTTTAAAGCTTTGACTTAGGTATTTTATGTTTGCCTGTTTGTCTATTTCACCCTCTGTAAAACCATCACTGTTAATTTTATGGCAAATTTATACATTTAATTAAACAATAATTGCCTGTTCAGAATTGACATTAGAGATAAATTATGAAGATCTTCTAGTCGTTTTAAAACTTGCATCTTAATTTAACCACATTCACACGAACGAATGACTAGAAAACCTGCTTGAATACTTATTTTTTTACCACAATGTATTCAGATATAATTGGTATACCTTTCTTTTCAAACAATTTCACAAATATAAAATTTTGTACATCATTAGAATGATATAAGTTAAACCTCATGTAGCGACCACCGCATTATCATGACCACATTGCTATAACGACCCCTTATTATAACTCCCCGATAATTCAACTTGATGATAAGACCACCTCATTGACCAATTTTTCGGGTCCTGTAGGCGGTCTAAATAGCGATGATTTATTTTTCATTAAGCCCCACGGCTTCTGAGGAGAACCTTTTCACAAATATGTACAGAATCTATTAACAAAATGAATATAAAAAGAAGGCACATTCTAGCATAATGCAAATTTTGACTAATAACATTACGGCCCTGATTTACAGTAGAACTTTCTAATCCGATGTTGGGATAGACAAATGTTCGGATAAGAGAGGTTTTCGGAATACAAAGGTTCTGAATTACAAAGATTTTTTTTAGTATAAAATAAATGATAAAAATCGAGACCATTTGACGTGTTCGGTTAAGAGAGGATTCCGGATAGGAAAGGTTCTACTGTAAAATTAAGAATAATGACATGTATTATATTGTACCTCATTCTATCACTGTTCAGTTCTGTTACAAAAGTCGTCTGCTGATGGCCACTCTTGTATTTGACTAACAAACAAGGCGGTTTTGATAATTGTTGTTGTGTTTCCTTTCAATAATTGTTATTTTCCTTTTTTGGAACATACCGGAAGCTGTATTGTAGCACAATTTCGGATACGGCAAATTTCAGATGGTATCTCGACATTTATATTCGTGGGGATTTGTCTTCGTGGATCAGCCGACCCCCCCCCCGAAATCCACGAAATTAAATCTACAACGAAAATTAGTGAAACCACAATGGTTAACATAAATGTACATGTATTTTGTCTTCCCCACCCCGACACAAATAAATTTGAGTGTGTACGAACCTAATGGCCATGCGGATCTGTCGTTTCCTAAAAACAATTGTTCAAACTAGCGTTAGCAGTAGAACAAGGTTCTTTTTACTAATATTATTGAAACTGCATGCAATCAGCCAATCAGACGCTCGTCTGCCATAAATCAAACTCAATGTTGTTATTATCGTCTGTTGTTTAATCGTTCTGACTGTAGCAGACGACAATAAAAGCTATTACAAGCGTTGAAGTGAATACAAGCATTGCATACCAAGCAGACGCGATTCACAATATCAGCGTATGAAATTAGTCGCTTCAGTGGTGTTCAATGAAAATTATAATAATTCTTATCGTCACCAGAGAACAGAAACGCTTGAGTGATCAGTTTAGTGTACGTGAACAAAGCAACACCTCAGTGTTGTTATGTTGTTTTTATGTGTTTCATAGCTTTGTTTCATTATGCTGCATGACAGCTGCATATTTTCGTAAACTGATTCCTGTGATCTCCTTGCGTGAAAAAAAAGCAAACAAAAAATTAAATCTTAAGAAAGTGAAAACGACACATATCGCTGACAAGACTGTCGGAATAACAAAGTGACACCGATATGCAACCTAGCGTAAGCAAAAGAATAATGTTTAATGTATTATACATGAATGCACTTATCCATTACAATTTGTGACGCTAATCAGAATAATGGTGTTTTCCTAACAAATAACATTCCCGTTCTTTAAATAATGTCACGTGTTTAAGATATTGCTTATTGTAGATAATGACGTGTTTTTGACAATGACGTTCTGCGTGTTGATAATACAGCGTTAATGAAAATATGACGTATTGTTGACAATGACGTATAGTTAGTAATGACGTATTGTTGATAATGACGTATTGATGATAATGACGTATCGATGATAATGACGTATTGTTGATAATGAAGTATTGCTGATGATGACGTATAGTTGATGATGACATATTGTTGATGATTACGTATTGTTGATGATGACGTATTTTTAATAAATGACGTTTTGTTGATAATGACATTGAATGAATACTATTTTCTCTTCTTTCCTTCTCATGACCTTGCCCTTCATTGCAGAGGTGTCTCACTCACAGGGTGTGAAACAGAGTGTTGGAGGCGAAGGACATATTGGTCAATTCCACAAAGTATTCGTTGAACCGGAAGTCAGTCAGACGTCTGACGTTTCAGCAACAGATGATCTGTCGACTGAAAATATACATTCTCAAGCAACTCTAAAAATACGTAAGTCTTTAGTTTTTAGTGTCATTAAAACATAAAACATGCAAAGGATACGGCGCTTAGTTGCTCAACTACAGTAAAACATGTGAACAAAGACCTAAACGTTTCTCTTTTTTCGACAGTAGGTGTACGGTGCAACCTCTGCAGAGCGGTCCTCTCTAGAGCAACAACCTCTAAAAAACAACATAATTTGTTTTCTCCCAAAGGGTGTTACTTTGGAGAGGTTGCTCTGTACCTACAAATACTTGCTTCTTGGTACTTGGTGACTGATTGTACGAACCACACAAAGTGAATCAGTGGATTGTCGTTTTAAAGTAACCCACGATTGGGCTTTAAAAGTAAATGATATGCCTTACTGGAATCAAGGTTAATAGATTTGTTCTGTATAGTAAGATATGGTTCAAATATATGAACCGTCTTTATCAATAAAAGTATTGTGATACATCGAGTACCATGACTTTTTATGTGAAACTCATTATCGTACCACTGATTGTGAGGGTATTAACTTTTACAGATGTTTCATCTATGACTGTATAAATGTCTTCATTATTTTTATGTGTTACCGAAGAAATATGAGACCGCGGCTGTGGTCCGGTGGTTAGTGCACTGGACTTGTAACCTGCCGATCCAGGTTCAAATCCCTGTCGTGTCAGGTGATACCCTTCTATGAAAATTTGACAAAAATGTCGATTTTCCTCCATATGTGGAAGGGTAAGTTAGTTCTGGTTACTATACGGTCCAGGACAACTGGTTATGTGAACCGGTTGCCATATATATAATTAAAAAATTGTTGAAATACGGCGCTCATATTTTTATCAATTTCTAAACACTATTTCTACCGGAATTCTTAAAATCACAGGGGGCTGGCGCATTTAAGGGATGGTGTATAATGTTGTATTAGGCCTAAAATGGCACACGGACCAAAACATATATATCATGTAACTTCCAAAATAACAGTTTCTGCACCAAGTTTTTTACCACTAAGTAACTTTTTCAGAAATCATTCAAATTTCTAATAATTTGTAATCCGGAACCTTTGTATTCCGAACACCTCTCTAATGCATACATTTTTGTCGGTACGAACAAGTTCAGATTAGACAGGTTCTACTGTATATTCTTACGTGCACCCTGTACTTTGATTTGAAAGCCAATAAAATCATGTAATGATTGTTACAAATAAATCAACGACATGTATTATGTAAGTTCCCCGCAGTTAAGTATTATCAACTATTTAAGAAACATTTTATTAAATAGTAATCATATGAAATATAATTTATTTAAAATTGATTATATCACGGTCGCCTCAAGCAAGTTATTTTCTTTGTTTCATGTAAATTTTTCCGCGTAATTTAATTGTGCTTTATTGCGATTGAAGTCACAGCGGTATTAAGATTTTATCGCGAGTTTAAAATCATTCTCCCTACGTTAACATCTTAAGTGAATCACAGGGAAAAAGTCAAAACATTCGCTACACTTGTAATTATTGTAATTTATGTGCTAACGTTTCACGTCCTTCACATATCAAGTAACTTTCAACAAAATTAAAATCTGATAGAGTATATATTTTAACCCACTCTCTTTAATGGAGGTAAAATTCATCTATACCGGTCGTCATAAGAAAGTAACCAGTAAGTGATGTTGGTATAAAATAGACAAAGCGCATGTGATCGAGATGAATTTAATTCTGGAAATAGCTGAAACATTTTATGATATGGTTTATTGTTATCCATTATTGACAAAAAAATTGCTGTATACCATTAAAATTTCAAGGTCGAAATAGAAGAATTTTTATGATGGTCACTTTCTTATGACGACCAGTATAGTTCAGTAAAATATTCCCTGCTGACAAATTGACTACATGTCTATTATGAGAACATAAATACGTTTTACAATTTTTCTTTGTAAGTATGAGCATTCGAGTGTTTGGATAACAAACACGTTTAAATGATTTACGTGCCGAGAATATAAAGTTAATTAATTTCCCAAATGCGACGGTGCGGTATCTAAATTAGAATTATGAATATTAATTTGAAACGCAAGCATGTACACGGAAGGAAATTTATAACGTCGAGTAGACTAAATTAAAAATGATTTTAGGCTTGGTAAAGATAAATTGCTATATCTAGATTGTGAACAAATTTTGACGGCTCGTTTAACAAAGTGGAATACTTTTAATACGGGGCAATACACAAACGTTGTTTAAATTCAACTGTCAATGAGTGATATTGTTGAATTCTCATGGATTTAATGCGCAACTGGAATATATGAGTCTCCTTTATAAGGAGCGGAGCTGTTTGAGAAACTGCGTTACCTAAATATGTTCGTTCTTGAAACTCAATTACTTGACACTTACAGAATTTGACGTATTAACAATTGAGAAACAGTGTTATTATTGCGTAATATTCAATGGTGGATGGGCTGTAAACTAGAGAGTAAAAATTCACGGTAAATTTATTGATTAATTCATTGATTGATATTTCAACATAAATTATAGACTATGTGGATCATGAGTGGTTCAAGACAAATAAAAATTATTTGTTTCTGGTTACATGCTTTAAAAGATTGGGTGGGGAGATAGGTCGGATTTTTTTTATTATCCTTGAAAACCGCTATTGAGATTATTTTTGAGCCGGAAGGTAAAAAAAAGTGAGACAGTGGATGTACCTTTCTTGGACCTAATAAAAAGTCTTGGGTCGTGGAGAAAAACTAGGGTAGGTCGGGTAACCAGAAACAAACATTTTTCTTTTTACACTTCATGGGCTGACCACACCATGGTATTTGAGTGGGTAATCAAAATGGACTTATTTGACGGACAAGTTCTTGGTTTTGAATTGTTTGTTTTTTTTATGTGACATTGTCACTGGGGCTTAATGCCGTTTTCAACTATTTTTCAGTTTTATACGGCGACCGGTTCACCTAACCAGTCTTCTTGGATTGTATACTAACCAATGCTAATTTACCCTTCCAAAAGGAGCCGGCAACTTCTCCACGTATGGAGGAAAATCGACATTTTTGTCAAATTTTCATGGAAGGGTATGACCTGCCGCGACCGGGATTTGAACCCCGATCTCCGGGTTACAAGTCCAGCGCACTAACCACTGACGCGGCCCTTGGCTTTGAACTTGGTTATGGTGTAGGTCAGATCATATCGTAGATCAAGGTTAATGGCTAGGTGAGATCAGATGTGGGTTGTACTGTACGTAGATAATCGGACTACAATATTGGGTTTGGTGAGACTTAAGATAAGGGCTGGCACATGGGGTAATGGCATATCTTGGGATTTCAAGAAAGATCTATAGCATTCAACGGGACAGGGTCACGGGTAAAATGTCTTGATAAAAGGGTCGTGCTAAATTATGGACTGAGCTGAGATCTCTGAATTGTACAGTGCAACCTCTCCAGAGCCTCCTTCTCTTGAATAGCAACCTCTCCAGAGCCTCCCTCTCTTGAATAGCAACCTCTCCAGAGCCTCCCTCTCTTGAATAGCAACCTCCTTTCAACAACAGCATGATTTTTCCCACTGTATGATTTAATTATTAATTTCACCTCTCTAGAGCAACAACATCTCAACAACAATATATTTTTGCTTATCCCGAAGGGTGTTGCTTTGGAGAGGTTGCGCTGTACTATATTACTAGTAATTAGCGGAAGTGGTCAAATAAGAAGGTTGATGTCAGGATAGGCTTGACCATTTAGTGTGAGGTAACAATAGAACAATTAAATCTTGGGGGTTGGTTCTCTGGTTACATAAATTCACCCACTCACCATGTTGGTCATATCAATGTTAATTGCTCAAAGCCGGCCGTAGATTAATCAACGAGTAGTTTTGTGATATTTATACATGACAATTATTAGTTTTTATGATGCATAACAAATACTAACTACTCAGAAAATACGTGGGAAAACAAAGATATAGGTTTGTTTTACAACGATTTGGCCGAGAAAATGATTTCACGACAATTGCTATGTTTACCAAATAAGTACATTTACAACACACAGTGGTTCGAGTTATGATTGCCTAGATTTTATTACTTACGCACGCATACGTGAATACGTGGTATTTGATGTTTACATTAATCGCGCATAAATTTTATAGATATATCTTCAAGTTTAATACTTTTTTATTTCTACCTTAATTGATACCCTTGCCGCTCACCGTACGTAAAATATGTGTGTTTATGGAAAGATAAAATAATGCTCGTAGACACAATACAAGATATTGATTCTGTATAACAGAGATTATAAAGGCGTATTTATGGCACAGTCATATTTCAATCAAAGGAATTATCTTTGAAGATTTAAGATTTTAATTATTTCTCCAATCTCATCTTACGTGATGTATGAAAGCTGTAATTGTACGTAATATGCACCCAGAGCAATATCATTACGCAATTTCAGTAATCAGACGACATTTATGAGTCTTGAATTTATTTTTCAGGCGGAAGCACCTCGGAGAAGAGTGTAATTGAAACTGATTCAGTCCAAGAACGCCCTAACACCCAAGAAGAGGAAGAAGAAGTTAAACTAATTGAAAAGTGTAAAGCTCTGATAACTGAAGCCGCTGATCGTGCAGGGGAAAGACAGTCACCAGCTAGACCTAGTTGCTCAGAACAGGTTACTGATTTGGATGAAATTATACGTGACGATGATGAAGATAATGTTTTTATTGCGGAACAAGTAAACAAAGGCGAGGCAAAGACTGAAGAGTCAGTAGGAACAAGCGAAACTTTAGACTTGGTTGAGCCGACATATACTGACATAGATTCGTTTTCATGCAAAGATGATAATAAGTCAAATGACAATTCAGTTGTTAAAACAAAAAAATCCAATAAAACGATATCACCGATTAAAAATAAAGATTATGCTTTGAAATGTGGAATTGTATCAGAAACTGCCCTTAATGGAAATATCAATAGTGAAAATAAAGTAAAGGAAAAACAAAAGTCACCAAAGGCCAAGAAACAACATTCTAAAGCAAGCAGTAGCCAAAGCATTCATGAGAAGTCCACAATAAATGGTGAAAAGGCGAGTGGTGTTGTGAAAAACAGTCCAAAACGAAACCCACTAACTAAAATGTTCAAATTTAGTAGAAGTAGAAAACCCAAGTCAGATACAGAGGTAACGTGTGATACAAATGACAAAATAGTAGAAGGAATCAGAGAGGAGAAAAACACTGATCAAAGTCTGAATTTAAATAATGTAACCGATGGAGATGAAAGTGCCAAAAGAGAATCTAATGGTAACTCTACTGTTGAAAATAGTGTAATTAAAAGACTTAATTCATTAGACAGTGGAATTGTAGTTGATAAAGTCACTGATCAACAAAATATTGGTGGAGTCGAATATGCAGTTGTTCAGAAAAAGAAATCAAAAGGTTTGGTGCTAGTAAAAACAGGAGACTCTCCAAAAAAACCTGAGATTGAAAACGAGATTCCCAGTGAGGAGTCGAAATCAAATACTGAAAAACCTACAAGTGAAGATAACGAAGCGTTGTATATAAATGGCAATAGAGATGATAAAGATTTTGTTTATATAAACGAACGAGCGGTCGATGTAAGTGGTCTAGTTGAACCTGTTACAAATACAATTTTGCAAACACCTTCAAAAACAACAGAAGAAGCTGGTGGCAGTGATAAGACTTCAGAAAGAGTAGGCAACGAAGCTGAAGTACAGTCAATTGTTTCCTCTGATTCTGTGGCAAGTTCAGGTGCAAAATATAAGATTTCTGACAAACCAAAACTAGATAAAGCAAAGTTGAAAAAGAAAAGTTGGTCATTTCAAGTTATGGGCAAAAAGGAGAAGAAAGGCTCGGATAGTGTTGACGCTGAAACTGCAAGCAAAATTTCAATGGACCCAAATGCTTCACCGTCGGAAACCAAAAAATCTAAATGGTTATTTGGAAAGTTCTCATTTCGTAGGTCAAGCGATGATATGACGTCATCAACACCAAACCTACAGCAAGTTGGAATCCCAGAAGAAGAGGGTGTTGATATTAAACCTAAGTCTAAGTCGAAGAAGAAAGGGAAGGAGAAAAAGAAGAAATCGCCAAAGAAAGATGCGAATACTCTTGACAGACGGAGTGAATCATTAATGGATATCGTTCTACGAGGAGATGCTAATGCTCCCAGGTCAAGAAGGAGTGAGTAATACTTATATCTTAATCTGAGTTTGGTCTTTTTTATTCGGGGTTTATTTTATTATTCAACTCTTGCATCCATGGTGTGGAAAGTTATGTCAGCTCTATAAATAACCGAATCGTGCGTAGAATTTTAAATTCAAAAGATCATACGGAAGTAACTGTTTATATATTAGTAAATGGTAAACATAAAATGTAAAATAAATGTAAACATGGGTGAGGTTTTTTTGTCAATATTGATTAAAATGTACGATATTTTGGGTCAAACCAAAAGTAAGTTAGGGATTGTAATCTTTGTATTTAGATATTTATCAGAAATTTATGATAAAGAGATCATTGAATATGTTAATACATAATGTCTGTATCGCAAATGAGGAAACTATGAGCTCTACAGAAGAATCCTCAACATGATTTTCTACTAACTGGTAATGTATTTTTTGTTTCACAAACATTGTACATTAATGAAAATTCCTGGCTGCAACCATGGTCCAGTGGGTTAATGCTCTGGACTTGTAACAAATCCAGTCTAGGAAAACTGGTTAGGCCGTACCAAATTTCGTCTATGTTTAGCGTAACATTGAGGTTCAAAAACCTATCTAGCTATCCGGAAAAAATAAACAAGTGCCTCTTGAATAAACACAAATTTCTTACTGAATTGCCACAAAATATTAGCTTCTATCAGAAGTTCAAACAGTCACTCAGTGGGAATAAATATGTTTCATTTCTTAAATCAAAACAAAAGCATAATATTGATGAATTTTGACGACTGGAAGGCATATTGATACAAAACAAATCGTTCCAGCATGTAATGGTCCAATAAAGACATTTCAAATGATCAAATATTCAATATTAGAATATGTTTTTTATTTACTCAGGTGATCAAAACCTTTCCGTCCGCGGACGCCAAACATAGATACGATTTGGTATGGCCTTAGGTGAACTGGACGCTGTATATAACTGAAAAATTGCTGAAAAATGGCTTTTAAACTCAGTGGAAAAAACATAATTTCTACATTATTTTAAAACAATTAAGCAGCCTAATGTCATTCCATATAAGAAGCGAACCGTGAAAATATCTATAAAACAATGCTAATTAGCAATAAGGACTGTAGTAATTAAGCTTGATGTATTAAGTATGTATCAAATATTTGCAAACAGACAATACATTTTATAGCTATATTCTTACTAAAGCTCAAACTGTCATTTTTATCTGATTAAATCTATGTAACAGTAAACTCACGTAGAATATATAGATTTACAGGTTTAAAATTTTATGTTCACCCACCTACTGACAAATATTTAATGTGGAAATATACGAAAGTATATGAAACTTTATCGGTAATAATCAATCATACAAAAAATACAACTCTTGTTTATATGAATACAGTAAAACCCATGAAAACTGGATCCTTTCCGGACTGGGTCGAAAGTCCGATTTTCCGAGAGATCTGGTTTTCAGAGAATTATTTATTATTAAAGAGGGTTCTTTAAGTCTGGTCAATTTTTGTTATTAGTTGCGTATAATTTCCAAGCACCAAACAAATACCTCGTTTATACAAGCACCACGTTTATCTTGAGCATTTAGTCTGTTCCAATGACTCCTCGAGATAACCAGGTTTTGCCGTATTTATATAAATATAATTTAGGGTGTAAAAAATTGTTTGTTTCTTGTCATATGCTGAGTAAAGGTAGAGTAGGTGGGTTGGGAAAAATATTTTTTTATTATTATTCTTAAAAGCTACTGTCGAGCTTATTTTTGTGCTGAAGTGGATGTACTATTTCTAGGGGCATTCGAAAGTTTGATACAAAGAGTTGTATATAAATACTTACTTCATCAGACAAGTTTGTTCAGCTGTGCTCTAAATAGTTGCTTTTTAAGAGATTGACAAGTTATCAGAGCGTAAATGATAAATACATAATAAGGTTACATACTTTAAAAATTATATTATTATCTGTATTTGTACTTATTTTATATTCATAGCTCGTTCAAATTGGATAATTTTACAAAAATACATTAACACTTTAATTGGAAGGTATGTGAACATTAATTCAGTTACTTACAACTTGAGTTATGTTAAATTAAGTCAATTAACATAAATTTGAACAGCTACATTACGTGAAATCGTTTGATTTTAAAACACTCCACATTCCATTACGTAAAATTTAAAAGATGTATCTGATGAATGAAGGATCGTAAGACAAATTAGCAAAAAAAAACGGAAGTCTACATTTTGGTCTAAGCTGTGTTTTATACTAAGAAAACACTAAAAAAATAAAATCGCAGATAAACTTAAGAGTTTGTATAGGCCGGACATTTTTCTTATTATAGTAAACTTCACTCGCAACCATTTAATCATTGTCTGTATTGTAAAGACATGCATTGAATGGCTTTCCATAACCAATGCCAACAAAACCTTAAATAACAACCACCTTAATATTATGACCATATTGTTATAATGCCCACTTACTAATAATGATTGACTTCCAGTTACTCACATGCAATGTAAGTTGATAATGAAACCACCTCATTATTACGACCAATTTTTTTTGGTCCCAAAGGTAGTCTCATTATGCAGCTTTTTCCGTATTTCATTTAGCTTCTCTGCTTTGATTTTTATCATTTCCTCGTGAAATTTTGCTTCATTTGTTTCTGCTTTACTTACATTTAACACATTCATATTATTTATCATGCATTGATCAGAAACTTCAGAACAAGTTATTCAAATTAAGAATATGATTCTCATTGAAGTATTTTAGGAAGGTTGATTTTTTCACTGAGGTGTAACGTCATGCCCGCAGGGAGGCGATTTTTCCATCTTTAACAGTGGAGGAAGACCCCCCGGGCATACCCCTGGGTAGAGCCATCGACTGAAGATGAAATAGCTGGACATCTTCCTCGCATGTGAAATTTGTCTGGTCCTGTGTGGGACTGGAAGGTGGGGACTAGTGATTACAAGTCAGAGGCTACATGTATAACCACTCAACCTCAGAGGTCCCATCAGAAAACATGACATCAAAAACAGCTTTTTCTGTATTCATAAAATATCAAAAGCATGTTCATCAGTTAATATGATTTATTCTTACAAACTGCATAGTCATGTAACAGCGTCAAGTCGATGAGGTCATGAATAAAAAAATCTGTGGTTTATGGTCCAACTCATTCCCAAGCTGAATGGTACAAGCCAAGGGCAGATTTGGGGGGGGAGGTGGTGTGCACCCTTCTAAAATCTGGCAAGCCTAAGTAAAAAAATGTCAGTTATATGCTGCTTGTGTCCATATTTGACATAAACATATTGACTTCATGCTCCCCCCTTAACCAAAAATTATAAACTCGCCCCTGCAAGCACTCTGGTCTTTGTCAAGCAATATCCTTGTAACATCCCGTAAACAAATACTGTGAAGAACATTATTTTGCTCAAGGCTGAAGTCACGCATGCTTTAATGTGAATAGATCTTTTACGTAACAAAGATGGGTAATATCTTTTATTAAAATTTTATGTTAACAAATAAGATTGAATGGGAGGCGGACGATGTGTATAGACATCGTGGTAATAAAGAATTACCTTTCCACCAATTTATCGTCCATGCTAGATAAATTTAGATAAATCCAGACGTGTTTTATGTGGTTTATTGTTTGCATAACTGATACCAAATGACGTATTTTGAGGAAATTCCATCCATGGTTAAGTAACATAATGCATGTTAAAATGCGGTCTTAAGTAAAGGTGTGTAAAACATGGTTGTAGTCAGACCCATATTTGAATCAAGGCAATTTAAGGGGTCCGGGGCATACTCTCTCGGATTTTTTTTATTAAAACCTGCCATTTTCCCCATTACCTGCTTAAGTTTTAATTGATTTTAATTTAAATTTAAATTTAAAATTTCAATTTTACTGCGTATTCCAATAAACTGCAGACAAAACGAGACACAAAATTTCTTGTGAAAACAAAACTTTATGATTTGCTACCTGGACTTGGAGGAGGGCATACTAATTACAAAATTCTTCATAACAAGCAACACAATTTCAATGTGATGTTTTTTTTTTCTTATATTCATGGTGTTTTTTTTTCATATTTTTGCTTACATACATTTTTGGCACAATCGCTTTGACTCCTTTATTTACAGGTATCATTGAAGATGATCTTGAGTACACTCCAACTGATGCTTTTGAAGGGGTCACTTTGTCAGATCTATCACAGGGTTGGTATCGGACAATTTTAGCTCTTTTCCTAGGAATGGGTATATCCATATATGAGGGCTGATCAAAAAGTTTGTGTACAGGGTTCTTTTACGCTCATATTTATGACGCTTTTTAAGAATAAAGGCTAAAATATCACATGATCGAAAAATATCAATCTGTTATAAACGTCTCTGCCAAGTGCTATCACTGTTGGTGAATATGTTAAAAAAATCATTTAACTTCATTTCCAATTCTATTTCTTAAGAAGTAATTGCAATATTGTAATGTCACTGTAGTCAAACACAATAAAGTTTCTTATATGTCTTCATCAAAATTTCAAAAAGTCACAATTTTTTTTATGTAAATATTTAAGTAAGTTGAAAGAATGTCTGAGACTCTATTTATCACATACTTAAAACAATCATCATATTTGATATTTTTATTTGTGGTGTCTTTTTGGGACCACCCTACTGAAAAATCATTTTTTTGTGTATGTTATGTATTTCATATTACCAGAATACATTTTAAAACAATATATGGCTATACCCACTTTACTAAAAGAAAGGTTTTTGGACAATGTTTTTTATACTTGGTGTAATTTTCAAATGTATTCAAATTGGTTTCTTAGTTTGGTGTTATAATGCTTTATGGTGTTTTTACAATTTCATTTCTTCATTCATTTCTTCTTTTAGCTCTTTCATTGTCTCTGTTGAACATGTTTCTATATTTGTTATCATTCATCTGTTGACAACGACACAATCAGACGTTTTTACTACACGAAAGAAACATTGCTGAGTGCTAAGCAAACTTTGTATTCGTTTATTAAAACATTGGCCTCATTTTTCGAATTCAGTTCCGACAACAGTTTTAAATATACACCAATATTTAAAAGATATCTTCACAATTAAGGGTGTTAAGTTTCTTTGGCACTAAATACAGATTGCGAATATGTGATAATGAGATACTGAAGTAATTTACAGAAAGTTATGTTTCTATAGATGAGGAAGCAGAAGGAGAAGTGACGCTAGATCCTTCAGGAAACACGAAACCAAACAAGGAGAGAAATCACAAATCCGACAAGAAAGGAAACGCAAAAGCGCTAGCAGAAGAAGCTAATGCCAAGTTGAAAAACATAGCTAAGACAAAGCCAGTTGTTGATGTGAATACAGAAAAGGTGCCAGCAGCTGATTCTAATCAAGTTGAAGATGAGTATGTGAATGTTGTAGATGTGGAAAAGTCAACAGAAAGTTCTGTTGAAGCTGAGAACAAACTTACGGCTGAGATTACTGAAGATCAGTATGTTAACACTGTGACAGACAATGCTCAAACATTACAAAATGTAAGACAAAACCAAACTGAAAGAATTGAAGTTGGTGGAGATGAATATGCTGTTGTGGTCAAGAAGCAAAACGTTACAGAAACTGGTGATGTTAAAGAATCTGCAGAAGTCAATGCAGTTATTGATGATGATACATTAATGAAAGAATATGGTTTAGATAGCCCGCAAATAAGTGATACAAAAAATGAAGATGCACAAGAGGATATTGTGGTGCCTGTTTCAAGTGAGAAAGCATTCTCAAATATGATATATTCAGATGAGGAATTCAATGCAACGTTGAGTAAAATAGCTGACAAAACTAATGAATGTGATGATGCTATTGAAGGTAAAACTGAGGGAGATAATGGCATTAACTGTGAGATAAATAAGGAAATCGATGAATATGTGCAGCTGAAGGAGATTGTTACAGATGAGACTGAAACTGAATCTGGTAATGAAAGAACGGAATCTACCTCTAATGAAGAAAAAACTACGTCTGAAAAGGTCAAAACAGAAAAAGTTGAAACCGAGGCTGATAAAGAAGAAAATAATGAGAATTGCACAGAAATTGTACCAGAAGAAACCATTGTTTCAGAAACTATGATTAAAGTTGAAAATAAGCCACATGAGGCTGAAGCTGAAATGGAACGTATTGTAAAAACCCAAGTCAGAACTGTAGTCATGAAGGATATTGGAGTGCAAGCACCTGATATTTATATGCCATTAGATATTGATGCAGATTTTGGTAATGTACCTGGTAAAGTTCCCAGTGTAAGTATTGGAATTCAGGTTGACAGTAAGGAACTAGATGATGTTAGTCATGTTGTTGTAACCATGGATACAAAGACAGAAGAAATTCTTCCTTCAGAGGTCTAAATGTTGTTTTTTAAACACACGGGAGCAAGTTGCTTTTTAGCTCATTCAGAGAAATGCCATTTTGTTATTCGATGTTTTGACTGTTTTTATGTGACTTACTGTCACAGGGGTTTAATGCCATTTTTCAACAATTTTTCAGTTAAATACGGCTACAGGTTCACCTTGCCAATTTTTCTGGACTGTATACTAACTTACCCTTCCACAAGGAGCTTTCAATTTCTCCACAAAATGAGGAAAATAAAAAACATTTTTGTCAAATTTTCGTAGAAGGGTATGACCGGCTGCAGCCGGGATTCGAACCTAGATTCAAGTTCAAAATATAGGTAACAAACTCACTTAGATATATTCAGACCGTACTGCTTTTAGAATATTGTTATGAAGGAGAAAGGGACCATTATTTATTCTTTTAAGGGATCAACAGATACAATCTAGATGTAAATGGTATTTTGGGCAAGAATGTAATTATTACACATAACAATACATATATTGTTATAATATTGTGTAGATAATTGTTTCAATTAATTGTGGTTAAGCTCCTTTGATTCGTATGTCATCAGTGTTGAAATTCAGTCAGAGACTAGGATTTATTGAATACTTTGTTTATGCCTTATGAAATGCTTTTTCTGCCTGTTACAGATGTAATACTTTACATATAAATATTCATAGGAAGAATTTGAATATCTTACCAACAAAATTTTATCCATTGAGTAAATTTTGTATATTTTGGAATGCTAGCTTGTTTGTTTCAGTGCTTTTAAAAGTCACACAAATGTCTTACTTTTTATGATGGAAATCATTTTTAAGTAACTTGACTCCATACTTTAAGGTTTCTTTTCAAAATCTAGGAAGGCTTTTCATTCTAATTTTCATACTGATATGATATCAATAAAATGAATATTTATGAGTAAAACTGTACCATAAAGTGACACTGTCATTATATTGTCGCAGTACCTGTTGATAATCTGAAATAGTGTCTTTTAACCCTTTGCCTCATAAGCATATTTTGGACTCTTCCAAATTCAAAGCTAATATACAAAACATCAGTTTATTTAAGAAACTTTTATTTAACAAAAATCTCTCTGATAGAGTGGAAAACATTGTGGCTGAGAAACCATTACTTATTACAAGCAATGGCTTCTTTTGCCACAATGTTTTCAAAAGTCGTCTGCTTCAGATGCAGGGAAATGCGGTATTGTGGGGCAAAGGGTTTAAGAATAGCTTTGCTTCAACGACTATATTTGCCATATTTTGTATATCAACAAGCTTTTCAAGAATATTAAATTTATCAGAAATTTATGTCAGAATTTTATATTGTAAAAATATAATTTTTTTCATTTTGTAAATATGTACCTTGATTGTTTATTGTTTTATTTTGTTTATTTGTAAATAGCATAAAACGGCAATATCATCATTTTTCTATCATATTTGTTAATTACATGTATACGTAAATGAAAAGGAAATATACAAATGTAAATGGCATTTTAAGTTTTTCACATTTTTCATTTTTGCTTGTCTATTTACAATTGATAATACCACAGACAAAATAAGCCCTAATCTAAGATTAACTAAGATGAGATATAAAAAAATAATATCATAATCCATAAAAAATAATATCATACTCCATAAAAACATCATAATCCATAAAAAATAATGTCATAATCCATAAAAATAATATCATAATCCATAAAAATATATTCCATAAAAATAACATCATAATCCATAATAATAATCATTCAGAATTAATGCTGTTTGACTGAAAAAAAACAACAGAAAATTATTAAAGGACCCAGCTCCAGATTAGCAGTTTAAACTACAGTTCGAAGTGGTTTGAAAATGTTGAAAATAAATAATAAATTTAAAGACTATAGTCCCTTAAATGTTCAAATCAATCAGAAGCTATTGAAATAAGTTTATTTTTGTATGTACACATACAAGTTAAACTAGAATAAAATTACGTGTAGTTTAACTTTCTTTCTACATTAAGCCAATTTCAGTGATAACTAAGTTTGTCTATAAAAAAGTAGATGAATTACAATTATCTTCAGTTTTATAAAAACCCAACCTCTCATATGGCTGTAGATGGCCATCAATCTCCGTGTTCTGTTATCAGTTTTGGTCACAGCTTATTGTAGACTTAAATATTTGTTCGCAAAATTGAGATTTGAGCTCAGAGACCAATCTCAAGTTTTATAGCCTCGGACCCTGGAGAAAAACTGTGAATAACTTACAAATTTATTGAATCCAGTCCTTGTACAAAATGTACCAACATTTAGAAAATAAATTGATGTTACCACAGGCAGAATGTAAAGACAGTTAAGTTTCAAATTAGTTATTTTCACTGAAGTGAGGTGATTTATAAAGTATATCAATTTCCCGCAGGTGAGAAAAAACAACAAAATCATTTGTACAAGTAAGAATTTATCTATTTAACATAAGTCTTCTAGCATAACATATAAACATGGCTAATATCGACATACCAACTATACATCATCGAAAAATCTGACATACACAGTAAAACTGGAGTTTACAGCCACCTGTGTTTACAGGCCTCCACGTGTACAAAGACCATTCGTACGCAATCATAAATTAACGCAGAAGACTTGGCGAACAAAAACAACAATGGCGAAAAAAAAACACCAAAAGTTTCTACCTCAGATGGCTTTAGTTAGCGGGTTTGACAGCACACGGATTAAACCAAAGATCCAGTTTTATATAATGAAAACTTTACAATAAACCGGAACACAACATAAAGAAAATCGTAACATCAAAATTCATAAATTAAAGACCATTAACCGTTTGCCTCATAATACTGCATTTCCCCATATCTGAATCAGATGACTTTTGAAAACATTGTGGTGAAGAAGCCATTGCTTATAATGAGTAATGGCTTCCTTTGCAACAATGTTTTCAACTCTGTCAGAGAGAAATAACCCAATTTTCTTAAATAAATTGATGTTTTATATATTAGTCTTAAATTTGGAAGAGTCCAAAACATGTTTATGAGGCAAAGGGTTAAAAAACATCAAAATGACATCAATACTTTTAATTCTTAAACTTTTATAAGTCTTGTTTTCAGATCTATATCCTCAAAATATACTAGTTCTGTTTGTTAATAAATAATTAAAACTTTGATTAAATTAATGAAACTATTGTAAATGTATACCTACATAATTATATATGACATTAACACTCCAGCTAGTCTGTCGTTATGAGTTACAAATGGTAACAGAAAAAAAATCTGGACCCCAGGTCATAAAATTTGTATTTGGCCTCTGAACTCAAATCTCATATCTTGTGTATTATTGTTCACATTTAATTATGATCAGACAATAATGACATTGCCCCAAGGTTATAAACTTGAAAACAGTCTCCAAGCTAAAATCTAAATTCCTTTCTCAAAGTATTATGGCTGAAAACATAGAGATCATTAATGTTTTAATACATATTCAGGTCAATTACGACATCAGAATAATGTATCAATAATATCATTATTGTCTGGTAATAATATATGTGACCATTAAAAGACAAGATATGAGATTTTAGACCAATGTCAAGATGTCCAGGTCTAGTAACAAGTTACAAAATTAATGTGACTCATTTTTCAATATTAATTACAATCAATCAAATAAGGCGAGAAATATGCAAGCAATGAAATCTCTTCGATATTAATGACAGATGAGACGTGACATACTGTATCTAACATCCCTCAAGCGATAGCAATCATAACAAATTGAAATTCATCATAAATTATACATCATGTTCAGTCATTGACATTGAATTTCATCATATGCAGCCCATAATTAATTTGGGAGTTGTGCATCTTCATTCATTCATACATCTTATGCACATATGACTGAAGAGTTTGTATCAAGTTTATTTATTTCTTCACACCACACTATATGGGAATGTTTGCAGCTCCCTGTGGAATGAGGAAGCACAAATTAATACAAGTACAAATTAATACAAGTACAGTGCAACCTCTCCAGAGTGGCCCTCTCTTGAGCAATAACCTCCATTCAACAAGTGATGCCTTAAGCTGCGTAGACATATTGTTCTAAGGTGAGACATTTCTAACCACATACAGTAAAACTTCACATAGTGACCACCTCATTATAACAACCACTTATTTTGGACCAGCTTTCAATAACTCCCCTATAATTCAACTCAATAATACAACCACTTCATTATCGGATCAATTTATCAGGTCCCAAAGGTGGTCTCATTATCGAGGTGTCACTGCAGTAAAAAAAATTTACTTCCAAAATGAAATTCATTAACACAATACATGAGTGGATAATTTTTTGTAATAAATAAAAAAGCTAATTTTGATTATGCAGTAATATTTATCTCTATCAATTGTATATAATAATTGTTAATAATTGACTTTAATAAAAAAATTTATTTTCACTACATTTATTCATATAAGCAGAATTGTATGAGTATACAGGTAAATGAAGTGAGTACAATTATTTAAGAAATCCATTCAATGTAACATCACACATTATAAATGCAGCAGAAATATAATGTATATTTTAACAAAGAAATGAGTTATTATATGGACGAAGATACAATATATATGACATATAGATAATTAGATTTTACAAACACAAAATTCCAAAAATATTAAGTGATCTTTGCATGAAAAAAAAGAATGCAAAATACAGTCAAACCTGCGAACAAAGGTCACCCATGTCAAAGACAAAATGTGGCCTTTAATTAACAGGTGGCCTTTATTTGGAGGTCAGATTGTTCTAAATAATCAATGATGTTTTTTCAAAGAATGGCCTTTGTTCACAGGGTGGCCTTTATTCAGAGGTGGCCACCAACACAGGTTAGAGTGTACATCCTCCAAAAATGTATATCTGAACAAAAATAGCTTAAAACATCATAATTTAAATAAATAATTTATATAAATAATACCAATAAATTCAAAACAATGATTAAATTCACGTGACATACACTTAAATGGCACTAAAAATCCAACACATCACCATAGCCAGTTCAATGATGTTGTTTTATAAACTCAACAAAAAACAACATAAAATGCATAAAAATTAGAAATTAAGAAACAGAATAAGGCAAATAAATAAGCAACATGGAGGAACCATTGGATGCTTTCTGAATCATAAATATGTTGAAAAATAGCACAGACGAGAACAGAAAAATAACTACATATGGTAATAATCTAAAGGAGATAACTATGAGAATATTACGCTGATGATTTAACAACAGTAAGGTTTTCTGTCAAACTGTACCCTATGACTAGGAAAGTATTTTAATTTGGATGAAATGAAGATTATTTCAATAAAATAATATCAACAAGATTCTATCAAACAAATTATTGATAACTACACAAATGTGACACATTCTGTATAATACAGGGACAAGACTAGACCTATCAATGAATTGTGATAAAATACCCCTGCAAAATGGGGACAGACCATGCGACCGACCAACCAACCGACAGACCGTCCCACTAACCCACCAAACAACCAACCAGGGTGATTCTAGAATACTCCCGGAACTTGGTTTGCGGGAGTATAATTATGCCCAATTAATAAAGACGGCCAACAAAAGTGAAAGGTATTACAACATGGACAAGACAAACATAAATAATGAAATTAAATATCATATCTGCCTTAAACTTATATACACTGTATTTATCACATCTGCCTTACACTTATATACACTATATTTGTTATTTATATAATTTATATACAGGATGAAATAAAGAAGGAGCCTCTGTGGATGAGTGGTAATTGTCTATGACTGGTAATCACTAGCCCCCTCACCCTTGTGATTTAGAATCCCACCTGGAACCAATTGCACAAGTGTGGAAGCTATCCAACTAGCTTATGGAAGGTTGGAGATTCTACTCAGGTATATGCCTGACATATATACTTACAGTTTGGTGCCATAGGAATACAGATATTAGATCATAATTAATTATACTAGTGTGTCAAACAACAAGTATTATTATATTATTATAATATTCTACCTAACTTTATAATTAAATGAGATTCACAAGATGATGAAAAATTGTTTCACAGATTCACAACATTAATGTAAATACAACATGTGTATTTTAACATTGAGAGTAATATTACAAAAGAAAATCAAAAAGTGTCATGGACGGATAAGACGTGATATGTTAGTTTGTCACTACCTGAATGTGGTCATCAAGGAAATCAAATCTGACAGAAATGTCTTCATCCGCAATAAAATCATTATACAGTAAAATCCCGGAAAACCGGACTCCCTGAGAACCGAAACTCTCTGAAAATCGGATGATTTTTCAAGTCCCATTTTTTTTCTTTTCTATAATCAATAGTTCTCTGAAAACTGGAATTCTCAGAAAACCGGACTTTTGAATCAGTCCAGAAGGGGTCTCGTTTTCAGGGGTTTTACTATATTTAGATCTAAATCTACATCTGAGAGTAACATTAACTGATTCATCATCAGCTAGTCAAAGTAAATTGTTACCTGAGATGTTAAACACTTGAGATTATATTATTAACAGTACTTGAAGAAAAGGGTACAATGATAATTTGAAGAGTCAACAAAATTTCTTTCTAATCTTATAGTATATTTGACCCTTTGGTACAAATTCACAAGAGTCAAAAGTTTTATTTTACTGATTCAAGAGTCAAAATGTTGTTCTAAGTGTCAAATAAAAGTCCTGAGAGTTGAAGTATTCTCAGGTTAATAATAACAAATATATGAATTTACACAACATTACAGCAAAACTTCATTACCTCGAGGACTCATCGAGATAAACATGGTGCATGTAATAAGATATTTGTTTGTTGGTGAAAATTATACACAACTAAGAACAAAAATTGATGGGACTTTTAAAAACTTCTTGAGATAAGCTGGGTGCTCGTGATATCGATGCTCATAATAACAGAGTTTTCCTGTATTTGGTATGTATAACTAAAAAGTATTCACATACAGTACTAGAAAAACAATTAGAAAACATACAAAAAAGACTAGAGCAAGTTGATTGGTTGTACAACTTTGGACCAGTTTAATGTTTATACAAGGATAAATGTCTAACAACTCAGAAAAACAGTCAATTTATCAGACAAAGTACCAATTCAACAAATTTACTAACATATAAAAAAAATCATGCTATTCTCAAAATTCCGCCATAGGAAAACAATTGAATTTTTCTTAGCGGATAAAATCTATGTCACTAATTAATACAAGATATAATGGTCTAAGCCTTAGTGTATCATAAAAAAGGTTTTAGAATATAAAACGCGATGCAAAATGGCCGACAGTCTTTAAAAATTTAATGAGTCATAGCAAACATCATTGAGAGACCTGGGTCTGAGGTTATAAAACTTGAGATTGGTATACAAGCTCAAATCTCATATCTTATCTTTTAATGCTCCTCGTTAATTATGATCAGACAATAATGACAAAACTGATACATTATTCTGATTGACCCAAATATGTATTTCAACGTTCTCAAGTTTTGTAACCTCGGGGCTTGTATGTGTAGTACAAACAGACACAAATATCACAGTCCTCATGGTTATAAGTACAATCCAGTAATACCATAATAGATTATTCATCACAAAGTCATCGTCAGAATCGCATTTATCAGACTTTCAACAGCGGAATGTTCATACAAATGTTGTATTAGTCATCATAACTGAAGTTCATCTTCAGCATCAAAGTTGGGTCCAGATCGTCGGAATTGTTGAACTTCGTCACCTGAGGGAAGATCTTCAGCTAGTCCCCAATTAGCTGGAAATGAATAAGATTTTAATTTAGTTTAACCCTTTGCCTCATAAGCATACTTTGGACTCATCCAAATTCAAAGCAAATACACAATAATCAATTTATTTAGGAAAACCGGGTTATTTCTCTCTGACAGAGTGGAAAACATTATGACAAAAGAAGTCACTGCTAATTGCAAGCAATTGCTTCTTTTGCCATAATGTTTTCAAAAGTTGTCTGCTTCAGATGCAGTATTATGAGGCAAACAAACAGAAATCCAGATTTTTACAAAATGACTTTCTCAGTGAAAATTTTCTGAATTTGTCAGGTCCAAATCCCAGTCGCAGCAGGTCATATCCCTTCTATGAAAATTTGACAAAAATTTTGATTTTTCTCCACCTGTGGAGAAGCAGTCGGCTCCTTGTGGAAGGGTAAGTTAGTACTGGTTAGTGTACAGTCCAGGAAAACTGGTTAGGTGAACCAGCTTTCTTATATAACTAAAAATTGTAGAAAAAAGACTTAAAACTCAGTAAAAGAAAATTCTCTAAATTTGTCCACTAATCAACTTGATAAAATGTGAACTTACTGCCCCTGTCTTCATCCTCCAGCATCTTGCCAGGACTTGGTGTTCGAGTCCATTGTTTCTTTTTCTGAGGTGTAGTTTGGACATCAGATAACTCAAATTCATCATCAGATGGGGACAATTTATTCTTGCGTAGATGTTTCTTCTTTTTCTTAGTTTTCTTCACCGGAGTCCCTGATCTGTTTTCTGTATAACCTTAAAGGATGATTAAACAAAACTTATGATTCAATTTACAAAATGAACTGGAATATTTTGTTTTCTATTTAACCCGTTGCCTAATAATACCGCATTCCCCCTCTATCTGAAGCAGACGACTTTTGAAAACACTGTCGAAAAAGTCATTGCTTGTAATGAGTATTGGCTTCTTTTGCCACAATGTTTTCCACTCAGTCAGAGAGAAATAACCCAATTTTCTTAAATAAACTGTTGTTTTGTATACTAGCTTTGAATTTGGAAGAATCCAAAGTATGTATATGGGGCAAAGGGTTAATGCACTGAATTTGATCAATCAAGACATATTCCTATATACAAGACCAGAGAAAAACAGGGAACCATTTCTCTACTTCAGATTTATCAAATTTATAGCATAATATATATTTTATATCTGTAATTACATTTACAAGCAATAATAACTTCTTAGTATCCAAAATTTTCACTATATCAGAGTTCACTATATCTGTGTTTTTCAGTATTTATATCAAGACAGAAGTTACAAGACAGAAAAGTAATGTAAACGAAGAATACAAGACACAATTTCTGACTTACAGACACAAAGACAAGCTAATACACCCAGTTTCCAACTTAAATAAGCAGAGGGCATAAATACAGTTATATATTTTTTAAGCTTATATACTTATCATAAGTCTGTTTACTATTCTTATTTCATCATACTAATTAAATCTCACCATTTGTAAATGCTGGTGAACTGACAGGATATTTTGATGTATCCTTAGAATGAGAAGTTTTCGAATATCCACTTATTTCCTCTTCATCAACATACTGGCTTAATCTAAGAGTATCAAATCCATCCTCTCCATCTGATGATAAGACTTGCTGCTTCTTTTTAGTTTTCTTTTGTCTTCCACTATCAGGAGACTCGGACCGAGCGCTATCATCAATGTACAGACCTCGGCTCTTACGGAATGGAAGTCTTGATGATGACTGAATTATTGAATCTGCGTCGTCGTCATCATCTTTATCATTTATTGGTTCAACTTCAATTCTAGACATTGACGACATACCATGAGCATACTGTGAACCGTCAATATAATCAATATCGCGAGACTCAACTTTATTTTTCATTTTCTTGCTACGCTTTTTGTCTGACCTGGGGCTGATCCCTAAACCCTTCACGTCTGACTGACTCTCCAGTGGAGGTAATAATTGTCTACTGTTAACATTCGATGTACCATTCATCCAATTCATTCCAAAAAGGGATCTTGATGACCTTGGGGCCCTTAAACCATCATCATCATCATCATCAATGCCACCTGGTGTTGCATTAGTATTACTAGTTACTTCAATATCCCTGACATTATTATTCTTAATTTTAGATTGTTCATCAAGTTCTTTAAGTTTTCGTTGCCTTTCTTTTTCTTTCGCCTTGGCTTCTTTATATTTTGCCTCCTGCACAGAACAAAAAAAGAAATGAACATATTAATAATCCAATAGAAATTACAAAACAGTTATTATCACAGAAATAACCACACTAAAAGGTTATTATTACAGAAATTTCCACACTAAAAGGTTATAATTACAGAAACTACCACACAAAATGGTTATTATTACAGAAATTACCACACAAAACTGTTATTATCACAGAAATTACCACACTAAACAGTTATAATTACAGAAATTACCACACTAAATGGTTATTATCACAGAAATTACCACACTAAACAGTTATTATTACAGAAACTACCACACATAACTGTTATTATTACAGAAATTACCACACTAAACAGTTATTATCACAGAAATTACCACACTAAACAGTTATTATCACAGAAATTACCACACTAAACAGTTATTATTACAGAAATTACCACACAAAACTGTTATCATTACAGAAACTACCACACAAAATGGTTATTATTACAGAAACTACCACACATAACTGTTATTATTACACAAACTACCACCAAAAGGAATTATTATTACAGAAATTTCTGAACGATTCTTATCACGAAAAACATTTCATATACAACATAAGTATGACTGCAGGGTACGGTTGAAAGCACACATATAATAAGACTATGATTCCTTAACTGGGAGAAAGTTACAAATTCAAAGGTGAAATTATCCCTTGCCTCATAAGCATATTTTGGACACTTCCAAATTCAAAGCAAATATACAAAACATCAATTTATTTAAGAAAACTGGGTTATTACTCTCTGACAGAGTGGAAAACATTGTGGCAAAAGAAGCCATAACCCATTACAAGCAGTGGCTTCTATTACCACAATATTTTCAAAAGTCATCTGCTTCAGATTTGCGGAAATGCGGTATTATGAGGCTAAGGGTTAAATGAAAAAAATCTATCAGTCACACAGAGTGGGTAAATCAACCAATCACATGGTTTAATTGGTGCAAAGTTACAAGTTATATAAAATCAATGAATCGAATAAAGAAAACACCTCAATCACTCCATGAAAGACAAGAAATTCACGAGCAAATGACTAAAATAAATTAACCATTCGTAATATAAGCAGTTTATCTGAGCATTAAAGTTTGTTAATATTAAGAACTATTTTTGCTGAAAGCAACATAAATTCAAATCAATAAACAAATATGTTTAAATGTACTTCAAAAAATATCATAAGAAAACACGCTCCAAATTCATTTTATCAAGAAAAACGTTCATTTAAAACAGGAAAATGGACAAAAAAAGTTTTATGTAACAGGTTCTGATAGGATTTTCTGATAAAAAACCTTCAGGTTTTATTAATGTTAACATACAATTAACTCAATAATAAAAAAATTAACATTTTGTACTGGGGAAGGAAGCAAGCTTATTGAATGAAAGGTACATTGGGTTCCCATGGTACATATTCGGATTATGAATATACATAAAAGCACTGATTACATAATTCAGTTTTGTAACACACAGGAAAGTTTGGACAATACAAATGTTGAAACAGTGTTGAGCAAAACTTGTTATTCTGTAAGTACAGGAAAGGGGATGATATAACTGCCAACGAAGTGACCATTTAATAAAGGTGTATGACGATAAATTTTATTTATAAATCATGATTTTGGCTACCATACGGGAGCTTTTGCTTCATGTTGTTTGAAAATATACTGACTAGCAGCTAATGAAACCAGGTGATCACCCTTCTCAGGAACATTTAATGTGAATATCATCATGGATTTAAAAAAACTAGAGCTTCGCAGAGTGGTGCTACCGCTCATCTGTTTAACATGTCGGCAACTGCCTTTTTCATGCAACTGTGCCTTGTCATGATAATCAAGTATTCCTAGTGTCACATTGATATCTTTAAAAGTGTTTGAATTATGGGGTACATTAAAATTTTTGCACAACAACAACCCAGCGATCATGAAAGTTTAGACTTTTTCTTTAAAACAGACGAGCTAAAAATCACCCACATATTATGACCCAGGAATACTTATCCATAAGATATTCAAGGCAGTTTTCACTGCATAAATAAAATGTAAATAATACATAACAAAAAAAAACATTTATGAAATCAATTTTTCCCCTCTAAATTTAAACCAATTGAAGGTTTTAATAAGTAAGTCAAATTTATGTGGCAAAAGCAGGGACACGGGTGATAAGACACACAAATATTACAAAATGGTTAAACAACAATCTCAGACAGTGCATATAGTACCAAAATGATAATTAATTTTCCGTTACATCAGGGAGTGCTCGGTGTTTTCTTTTACGATTTTCATATAATTCAATCTGTAATTCAAAAAATTCAATGCACAAAATGTAGTGTGAAAGATCAGCAAAGAGTTAAGCACAGTTAGGAAAGATATATATTGAATTAAACCACACCCAACACGTTATTCGAGGGATGGAAGAATTAACCAGTATCAATTTAATTCAACTCTGATAAAGGTCATCTTTAATTCAAATTTTAATATTCTTCAGATACATATATATAAATAATTATCAATTGATCAAAATTTTGTTGTTTATTTTTTCCAATTATTTGAAACTCAAATGAGTCCATCAAGGGAATCTATTTTATATTAAAGAGTTTCCACCAAATGCTACATAATATGCTGAAACTCTTTTCAACAGGACAGAAGAAATGATCAAGAAAATCGAGCAGACTTTTGGAAACAGTTTGAAGAGAACTACTTCAACAGTGTAAGCATGCTCATAGCATTGTGACCATTTTCATTGCATTGTGACCATGCTCATTGCAGAGTGACTATGCTCATTGCAGAGTGACTATGCTCATTGCAGTGTGACTATGCTCATTGCAGAGTGACTATGCTCATTGCAGAGTGACTATGCTCATTGCAGAGTGACCATGCTCATTGCAGAGTGACTATGCTCATTGCAGAGTGACTATGCTCATTGCAGAGTGACTATGCTCATTGCAGTGTGACTATGCTCATTGCAATATGAACATACAGACTGCAGTGTGAGCATGATCATTGCAGGGTAAAAATGCTCATTGCAGTATGAACATACACATTGCAGTGTGAGCATGCTCATTGTAGTAGGAACATACACTTTGCAGTGTGAACATGCTCATTGTAGTATGAACATACACATTGCAGTGTGAGCATGCTCATTGTAGTATGAACATACACATTGCAGTGTGAGCATGCTCATTGTAGTATGAACATACACATTGCAGTGTGAGCATGCTCATTGTAGTAGGAACATACACATTGCAGTGTGAACATATGCATTGCAGTGTGAGCATGATCATTGCAGGGTAAACATGCTCATTGCAGTATGAACATACACATCGCAGTGTAAACATACGCATTGCAGTGTGAACATGCTCATTGCAGTGTGGACATGCTCATTGCAGTGTGAACATGCTCATTGCAGTGTGAACATGCTCATTGAATTTAGTTATCATGTACAACAACAAGCAGTGTATTTACCTTCCTTTTAATTTCATCAGCATCTAGTTTCCTAAATGGATCCCCATCAACAAAATCACCATCATCATCATCATCATCTTCTTTAACCTTATCCTCCCCTAATCTTAGACGTTCTTCTTCTTGTTGTTTTTCTCTGTAATCAAATAATTTATAGACAAAAAAGCTACAAGGAAAATTTTTACGACCATTTTTAAGTCAGCTTGGAAGTTTGAGTCATCCCAAGTCATGATAATCCTGCCAAAATCATCTTTTTCTCAGATCAGATTTAAGGGACAGGTTAACTAAATAATTTTTAATGCAGAAATTGCTTGAATTCTGAAATATATTGTAGCCAATTTTACATCCTTGTTAAGTTGAAACTAGGAAGAAATTTTAATGATGTGTGTATTAACTTTATCACTAAAACCATATTCGGTCATCAAAGCTTCAAATACCCAGTAGTTTGTACAGGTACCATTTTTCTAATTATGGCCACCATTAGGAATTTTGTTTCTTCACAATAATGACAATACCTGTGTAGTACCCACCTAATACACAGGCTTAGAGTAATTATAAATGGAAGACTTAAGTCATTGTTGTCTTCAGGCACATAAAATGAAGAAATAGAATTCACAAGACTATTAATACTTTGCTTTATAATATCGCATTTCCCTGCATCTGAAGCAGAAAGCTTTTGAAAACATTGCTTGTCATAAGTAATGGCTTCTTTTGCCACAATGTTTCCACTCTGTCAGAGTGAATTTTCTTAAAAGAATTGATGTTTTGTATATTAACTTTGAATGAGTCCAAAACATGCTTATGAGGCAAAGGGTTACAGCAATACCAACCTTTCCTCTCTTTGTTTTCTAACTCTCTCTTTGCGAGCTTCTTTTTCCTTCCGTCTAATTTCTTCTATCACTTCAACATCAGCATCTACACGGGCTTTCACTTTCTCGTACATCTTATCTAAAATACTGCACAACCAAGTCATACCATTTTTTATCTGTGGGTCTATCTTGCGTCCAGTACCTTTTATAGCTGAACACATTTGCTGAAGTTAGAAAAACTTTACAATAAGACCACAATATAAAGACCATCTTTGGAACCAAAGCATTTGAGTTCAACATCGCATCAATAGCCAGGGTCTTTTAGTGATTTTCCAGCTCAAACAATGGAGGAAGACTAGAGGCTTACACCTGAGTAGAACCACCGACCTTATGTAAGCTAGTTGGACAACTCATGATTATTACGACATATTTTTCGGGTCCTAAAGGTAGTAGCAATATCAAAGTTTTACTGTATAGTACTAAAATTCTACAAATGGCTTTATTCAACTTTCAAATAGAACTTTTTTCAAGAATTATCAGGACTACCACATATTAACTGCATTCCCAACAAAATCAGTATAAAATTCCAGAACTACACATCAGGTACAGTAAATCTGTCTTACTATATGACAGCAACATTTGTTCACATTAACAAGATCTTCGACTCCTAATTGTTCCATGATATCCACTTCCACAAGATGCTCCGGTAAATCATCTTTGTTTGCCAATCTAAAATAAAAACAACAAAAGCAAATATGCCAGGGTTTTCACAAGACGTAAAAAGTTGATTGTCAAAATGTCCCTTGACTAATAATAATTTGAAGAGTCAATGCAATTTCCTTCTAATTTATTGTAAATTTGACCTTTTGGTACAAATTCTCAAGAGTCAAAAGCTTTATTTTACTGATTTCAAGAGTCAAAAAGCTGTTTTAAGGTTCAATGAATGCCCTTTATGTATTACGACTATATTTATTGATTTTCTGTTTCAACTGCATTCACAAATACTGGTAAATGAACAGATTACAGTTAAACTAGTGAACAAAGGTCACCCTTGGGAAAGACAAAATGTAGGCTTTATTGACAGATGGCCATTATTCAGAGGTCTTTTTGTTCTAAATATTCAGTAACGGTTCTTCAAAGAATGGTCTTTATTCCCAGGGTGGTCTTTATTCAGAGGTGGCTGCAAACACAGGTTCGACTGTACTTCAAAATGTCCCTAGAAAAGTCAAGACACTGCAATACATCTTGATGAAGGGATGGATACCAAGTAATGCAGATACAATGGTCACTTACATTAACAAAGGTTTTCCTTTTACTTTATCATTATGTAGTAGTGCCGTCAGGCTCTGTTTAACCTCCGGAAATCTCTCTGGCGCAGCAGAGTCCACCACAAATATGACACCATAAATCTCGTGAAGATAGTCCTTCCATATGTCCCTTATTTTGCGACCACCACCCAGATCGTACAAAGTTATATTGTAGTTGAGGAAAGGAAATTCTTCCTTGTTGAAACCTATTGTTGGTGCAGTATCTAAAGGATCTGAATTAAGCAAAAGATATATTATCAATACTCATCATAGATTATAGTCCTCTTTGGTCAAGTGGTTACAGTCCCTGATTTGTAATCACTAGCCTCTCACTGCTGTGAGTTCAAATTCCACCTGAGACCAAATTTAACATGTGAGAAAGCTGTAAAGCTAGCTTACGGAAGGAAGGTAGTTCTACCCAGGTGTAAGCCTGTGGTCTTCTTCAACCATTAAAGCTGGAAAGTTGTAAAATTACCCTGGCAGTTGGTGCAATGTTAAACTCCAATAAAAAAAATTAAAATGGGTAAAATATACCACAACAAATAAGTTTTACTTCAGCATCTACACGCTAACCCACTAGCCCAAGGCTACTGAATTTCTGTTTAGGCTAGTCAACATTCTCCAAATTATGTATTCAAGCTAGTGGTAAATTGTTTACTTTCAATAGCAAAGCTATAATTTGGGTCAGCGTTTAAAAAAAATAGTTCATACACTGCTTCTCACAGATAATATTTCATCATTGTTTTTAGTACTGTAGACTGACCTTGTAAAGGGACTTCATGGTCTTTTTTCCCGATTTTCCAGAATTTTCGTCACACATAATTTGAATGATTACGGCAAGATATGATTTTTTTCTCATTTTTTCATTAAGAGGATTGGGAAGGTTAATTACATAGGCACTCGAATTTCGTGATTTATATACCCAAACAGACCTAATTTTTTAATCTAATCTCATCAAACAACGCAAGTCAGCCAAGAAAAAAAAACATCATTTCGCTACTCTGCAGAACCTCACTCTTGCCGTAGCGCGCCAAGTCTAACAGCGAGGTTCCCGAAAAGCATGCGTATTTCAGAAGGAATGCCAGGACCTAGGCTGGATGTGGTCACTTCTGCCAATTGAAAAAATGGCCAGTGACTTACCTTTTAGTTTTCAGATATGCAGTGTAGCGAAATGACATATTTTTTTTCTTGGCTGATTTTCGTTGTTTGATGAGTTTAGATTAAAAATTTGGTCTGTTCGGGTATATAAATCATGGAAATCGAGTGACTATGGTTAATTACAGAAAGGTATAAATTAAAGAATAATTGGTATCAAGCCATTCATTATTTTTACCTCCAAGAAAAGCATTTGTTGTAGTTGTTTTTCCAGCACTATCAAGCCCAAGGATTGCCAAAGTGACAGGCCTGAAAGACAACAAAAATAGAACCACTTAGTCAATCAATTTATTAACACAGGGCTCTCATTTGATCCTTAAACAATCAATTCATCGATTAAAGGCTCTCGTTTGATTCTATAAAATGATCAATTTATTAATACAGGGCTCTCATTTGAACCTTAAAATGATGTTTTGACCCTTGAAATTAGCAAAATAAAACTGCCAACTCTTGAGAATTTGTACCTAAGGATCATTAGAAGTTAGAGCTGGCCAATTCTCCAGTTTGATACTCCATGTCTCCGCATGAGTTGTCAAACACCGCTGCCACCATTATAGTAAATTGGGAGCAAGAAAAAATCTGTAGTCTTAATGAGGATCAAACCCAGAACCCCTAGCACTGAAGACGGACACTCAACCACATCACTAAAGAGTTAACTTAACAGCAACGCCAATGAAAGCGGCCCATATTCCTCCAATCACTACAAAACTAGAACAAACATACATACAGCCCTTTTGAACTTACAATTAACTAAAATGTTTTGAACTCTACAATCCGAAACAAATTAATTTTTTCATGGACTGTTAGAAATCTAACATTTCTTTGATAAATTTTCACGAAGTTAATTCATTGTTCTTACCTTTTTGGCTGCCTTTTCTTTTTGATACACGAAATACAATTACCCATTAGGGTGAACATTCGAGTACTTTGTTAAAAAAAACAAACACAAAACAGAAATTTTAAGTTAAATAAAAATGTCTATGTTCAGTGTGACCAGCGTTCAGTGGCAATTATACGTTTTGTATTTTTTTTCAACCGTCATTGAAATTATTCGAACGAATAAATCAATACAGCTCAATTCTACAAACTAAATCCAATGAAAATAAATCGTATGTAACACCGTGGTAATACAAAATGAAATCTAAATTTTGTCAGATTCACAAAAATGCTCTGATCGGCGCCATCTTGGATACCAGTACTTGTTTACTTCCGTTTGCGAACGTCACTAAGAGGGCTTTTCTACCTAAATTAAGATTACTCGCACATTCACAGAGAATAACTAAGTCGTTTGTTATATATATGGCATAATTCTGTTAGCTTTGATATCATTAATGGCATTAAATTAGAATATTGTCCTGGAAAAGACGCACGACTTTGGGAAACCATGAATATTTTCCTACTTGATGCTCGCGGAGCGGAAGCAGTACGGTGGCCGAGTGGTTAAGGCGTTGGACTTAAGTTCCAATGGACGAATGTCCGCGTGGGTTCGAACCCCACCCGTACTATATTTTTTAAAATATCCTTCAATCATTCTGCTATATATGTGATGATACAACAGTACGAAACAAAAAGCGGAACAATTTATAATATAAAGAAATATTACCATGGTAACTAATAATTGTGGATCCATAATGTTCAATGGGTCTTGCTTTAAGTGCTTGCAATCATAGGGGGCTAGCACGTTGAAGGGATTGTGTATAATAGCATATTAGGTCTAAAAAGGCCACACGGACCAAAAACAAATTTTAAGGCATAATAAACCATTAGTACACCATCCCTTTAACGTGCTAGCCCTTTACACTTGTAATACTTAATTGCAGTTTTTTTTTTAAAAATCGGTTACTCAACATTCATTAATACCAAAGACCTATTCTGTGGTAACGCATTTTAGGTCTTAATTCTTAATTTTGATTTATTATTTGAAATCCATGTCTTTTGTAAATAACTCAGAATTTTCTGAACAATAAATAAATTTTGACTTCTATTGAATTTTTATAATAAGCCTGATAAAGCAATTATTCCTCATTCCATTCCAGTAAGTAGTAGACAGACTGTTGTCTTGTTTTTGTTCGACATACTTACCTGCATTCAGACTTGTTAATATATACTTTATATATTCCTTGTATGCATACTGTATGAAGTGTGTTATAATAGTTTCTGAATCAGCTGATCAGCTCAGCCCCCAGAGCGCAGGGTTCGAAGTTATAAAATCTGAGATAAGTATCAAAGCTCGAATCATATTTTGTGTTATAAAGTTTTTAAGTAAAATATGATCAGACAATAATGATATTATTGACACATTATTCTGACAGTGTAATTGACCTGAATATGTATTAAAACATTAATCAGCTTTATGTTTTCAACTATAAAACTTTGAGATTGGAATTGAGATTTGAGCTCGGAGACTGTTCTCGAGTTTTATAACCTCAGGGCCAGGACTGTGGATCAAGAGGTTGCAGGCTTGAGACCAAGTTGAAGCACATGTTTATCCATAACAAACTGACAGAAGATGTTATACCCAAAGTCATACACACCTCTGATTCATAAATTACAAAACTGTAATAATTGTTTATACATAGGGGGCTAGCATGTTGAAGGGATGGTGTATAATGGTTTATTAGGCCTAAAATGGCCACACAGATCAAAAACATGTATATCATATACATACATATACAAGGGTTACAACTTCATACATGTGCTCTTGGTCCATGTGACCAATTTGGGCCTAATACCCAATATACACCATCCTTTCAAAATTCTAGTCCCCTATGTTTACGAAACAAAGCCGTTTTGGTGAAGCACTGGTACGACTTTGAATTCTGACAGACATGAACTCAATAATCTTGCTATACAACAAAGTAATTTCATAACACAAGTTTTTTGACGTCCATAGACAATATTTGAACAATCTTGACAGACCAGCAAATCAAAAGGTATTAAAGATTTCAATTTCAAATGGTCCAGATAAGTTTTCTAAACTTTAAAAATGATTAACAAGAAGGCATTAGCAATAGAAATATATAATTATAAGCAAGAACAAGAATTAAATAAATAGATTCTTTATTTTCTCTAATTCACCAGCATAATCCCAAGTAGAATGTAGAACAACAATGAAATATCGTTCAAATAAAATATGCATTTAATTTAAGAACTATAGCATTAAAATATGACTGAACCTTGACAAGCATAATGATACATGAACATAGATCATGATAAATATTCAACTACATTGTTATCAAGAAATTACCAGTAACTTCACAACCATAATACATGCCCATGCCACACGGAAAGCTAAAATAAAACTTAATCAATCAGCTACCATGATTTATATCAGGAATGTCATTTTCATTACAATAATTACATCAATATAACACAAATTAATAATCAGGTCACAAATTCCTGCGATTAAGATAAACTACAGTGCAACCTCTCCAAAGCTGTCCTCTCTTAAGCAACAACTTTCCTTCAACAACAGCATGATTTTTCCCACTGTACAAATAAACTATTATCGTACCTTCTCTAGAGCAACAACCTCTCAACAGCAACCATATAATTTTGCTTCTTCCAATGGGTGTTGCTTTGGAAAGGTTGCACTGTTGTTCAAAACAATTTTTACATTATCAAACCACACATATATGATAAAATAAATGCACTGATTCAAATTGGAACAATAATAAAAATGAAATACACAATCGAGAATAAATATTAATTTTCGTGACACATGAAAAATAACAAATTGATATCACATAAACATTTTCATGAAAGGCAAATCATTGCATGATTTTTTTAACATATCTGCTTAATTTATTTTAGTATAAAATAAACCACATTTTACAAAAGTAAAATAAATTTTTTCTGTACAAAATACAGAACTTTCAAAATTAAGCAATTTAGTATAATTTAATAAAGCTATGAAAACAACTTTTAAAATAAAGCATTTTTTCTGGCTACATTAAATAAATATCTAATGTTATACATTTATACATGTATTTTTTCCATTTTACATGAATCAAAAAATATCCGAAACTACTCTCTATAAAGGTAGTCCATTTTGACCTTAGGAAATAATTTCCAAATTTTTACATCAGTTCTTATTTAATATTTCTGACTATAGTCTCCCTCATAATATGATATGTAATGCTGTGATAGTTGAATCGAGTTGTAACCATACCCCAATCAGTTCAACACTGCTACAACATTATACAGTCAAACAAGAGTTAGTAGCCATCATGTGAACAACACTAACAACACTATTGATACAATAAACCAAACAGTCACCTGCATGAAGCCAACTACACATAAAGGCCAAGGCCAATTTCACATAAAGGCCAAGGCCAATTTCACATAAAGGCGGACTGCACGTAAAGGCCAAGGCCAATTTCACATAAAGGCGGACTGCACGTAAAGGCCAAGGCCAATTTCACATAAAGGCAGACTGCACGTAAAGGCCAAGGCCAATTTCACATAAAGGCGGATTGCACGTAAAGGCCAAGGCCAATTTCACATAAAGGCCGACTGCACGTAAAGGCCAAGGCCAATTTCACATAAAGGCCGACTGCACGTAAATGCCAAGGCCAATTTCACATAAAGGCTGACTACACATAAAGGCCAAGGTCAATTTCACATAAAGGCCAAATTTTTCTCTCAATTTGGTGGCTATTTCAACAGGTTTGACTGTGAGTGAAGAACAAATTAAACAATAATACACCATCCCTTCAACATGCTTGTGGAACTGAATCAACATTTAAATTATGGCCACATAGTATGTACATCTATTTACCACCCAGATAGAATACAGGAATGTACATTTTCTATTCTAAACAAAACACAAAAAAATATGAACACAGAAAAACTATACAAATAAACAATCAACATAAAACAATTTTAAAAAAACAAATACTAAGGTATGATATGACAGCAATAACAGCGAAGTCAGAAATGAGGACTACCGAACAGAATTAAGCAAAAGTAAAGAATCTGAAGAAAAGAAACCAAATCTTATGTGAGGAACTAATGCAAGTAGGAAAAACTAAACAAAAGAATTATGTACATTGTTAAATACAAAGGAAAATGTAGAAGTGCAGACTTCAGGGGGGTGAGGAGGGGGGTGGGGAGTGGGGGCTGGTGTGTGCCCCCAAGCATAAGTAAAAAAAAGCCATCAGTTATGTGCTAATTGTCTATATTCTACATAAACAAACAGACTTCACGCCCCCCACCCCCTCAAAAAAACCCCTGTATCCTCCCCCTGATGTACACACCCAAGGAAGACCTGCATAAAGGGAGACAATCACAAACTGAGGGAAAGTTGAACCCCAAAGTTACATGTAATACGATACTTAATTTACATTAAATAAAAACAAAAAATGCTTTTAAATCAAAATGGAATGCTAATCAGGGCTTACAAATGGTAAAATGAAAATTTAACAAACTTCATAAATTGCATAAATACACAGACAACAAATTCAAAATATCTTCAATGTACTAGACTGACTGAAATTTTAAATTAAATTTAACACAACTTATCTTACATGTAACTTCAATAATACATTAATTTACAAAAATCAGGCCTACCATAAAAAAATTGATTGGTTGCCATGCAATCAATGGGGGTTTAAGAAACCTGGCTGAGACATATAATATTAATGATAGTACTTAGAAATATGACATACATTTTTTCAGTCGAGGCAGGTCATACCCTGTCACGAAAATTTGACACAAATGTTGATTTTCCTCCATTCGTGGAGAAGTTGCTAGCTTCCAAGTGAAAGGGTAAGTTAGTACTGATTAGTATATAGTCCAGAAAAACTGATTAGGTGAACCGGCGACTGTATATAACTGAAAAATTGTTGAGGAATGGCGTTAAACCCCAGTGAAAATATATAACATTATAAAACTATAACACATGCAAAGCATTGACTGTGACAAAAAAATGTAAGAAAAAAGACTAAAGCAAATATATTTTTACATAAAATTTAAAAAAGTCACCAATTTTATCAAAATTTAAATAAACCCAGCATGATTTATTCGGACAAAAATGTCAGAAAACTTGACAAAGTGTATCCGTTCATGTAAACAAACAACATATTGCCATGACAAGAAACAACTATACACAAAATGATTGAACACATTAATAATTTAAACATTTATAATAACAAATATTTGAGATAAAAATTTTTAATTTCAAAGTACAAAAAAAAAAAAATAAAAAAAACATTGAACATGGTGACTAACACAAGGAATTACATTTTTGTACCTCGTTTTTTGCTACATACAGTAAAACCTAAATATATAGACCACCTTTAAGACCTGATAAAATGGTCTTTAAATTAAGGTGGTTTTAATTATAAGGCTGAAATATTAAAGGAATATTGTAAGTCTGGTCTGAAACACGTGACTGTTATAATGAAATGGTTGTAATATAGAGATGGTCGCTTAGTGAGGTTTTACAGTAGTCACGATTATCAGAATAAACTTATAGGGGGGACCCAATAAGGTCTTCTGTCATATTACAACTTGTAATATGTTTATAACTTAGAAAATTTATTCATACAAGTCCAATGTAGGATACCGGTAACTGGAAACCATTAAAGATCATTACGCTGTTGATTTTTCTAATCATGACCTTATTAGACAACAGCGGCTACAGCACCCAATTACAGGCATTATAAATGATGATATTGAATAATTATACACATATTTTTCAACAATAAAATGTACCATATAATATTTCACAAACAAATCAATACATTTCAAACTCATAAAACAAATCAATTCAAATATTCATACATTTTATGAATCAAAGCAAGCATTAGTGTAATATATTATTTTAACACAAACATAATTTGAGTGATACCATTCTAAATCAAGAATTCACCCAAAATCATACGAAATTATTTCAAGAATGTTTCATCAAACTACAATCTGTATATGACAAATTAATGTAACTAGTACTACAGTCAAACCTGTGAACAAAGGCCACCCTTGGGAAAGACAAAATATGACCTTCATTGAGAGGCAGCCTTTATATGGAGGTCACTTTGTTCTAAATAATCACTGATGGTTTTTTTGAAAGAATGACCTTTATTCACAAGGTGGTCATTATTTGGAGGTGGCCACAAACACAGGTTTGACTGTATTTATAAAAGCTAAAAAAGATCCTTTATCTTTGAATTTACATGTACTTAATAACCTTTTAATGCTTTTATATTTCTGTATTAAAATGCATGCCTTATTACGTCATAAATGGCATTTATGTATGACCCTATGACATCACGAAAAATAATGTTTTAAAACATCAATAACATGCGTAATATTGTACTAGCAATAATGCAACAACATTATAACTGTTGTTAATATGTATCAACCTCAATTCTTGGAAAATGAGTCATATTAGTGAGTCATTTATGTCTATGTATGAATATTTCCTAGACTTTCATCAGCATCAGCTTTCATCAGTCAATCTTATATTCATTCTATCGTCTAATTTCTTGGTATACATCACTTTAAACACTTAAGACAAATCCATGATTTTTTTTGTTGTCAAGTATTTTGGCAAATCAAGCCAAATTATTCAGAAATGAACAAAGCTTGATTTTATATCTTGTAGTCAGCAGCTATAATGCATTTTACATAAAATTGCCAATGTTAAGTTTCCATGGTAACCAATTTCATATTAGTTACTTGATAAAAAAAATGCATACATTCAAAATAACTTTTAAGCTTTTAAACTTTTAAAGGCAATTTTAGCTAACATTTCTAATGTATTTTACATAAAATTGCCAATGTTTAGTTTCCATGGTAACAAAGTCCATATTAGTTACTTGATAAAAAAAGAATGTATATATTCATAATAACAGTTAAAGAAAAGTCATTATATCAATTGTAGAAATATTCCCAATATATTTCACTCCAATGTATCAGCAGTGTTAGCGTGCCACCGAGATGTTGTTCTTATTGTCTATTTAGGGGTATGTCGAGTAAACCAGCGATCTTGGTCCATTTCAGAGCTTGACTATTGGACTGGTCTCTCTCTGTAATGTAAGTAATAAATTATGATACATCAGATGAACAAGTCCTAAGTTTCGAGATGTGATTTTAACAAATTTATCATAGAATGATCTCAGTACACAAGAGCATCGTTTCACAGATAAATCTTAAATTTTATGACATCCTTTTATGTTAATGAAAAATTTTATACACTATCGAGAGTTCTTTTTTACTAATTGTTAAAGGCGTATGTCTGGTTGGCCTGATATTTTCACCTAGAAAAGTGCATCATAGCAAAGGTAAAAGAGTGAAATGACACCCAGCAGGTCTGGAGATCATGGGTTCAAATCCCATTAGAGGCACAATTTGTTGTCAACAAAATCCCTGAGCTAAATATAAATACTGGTTAGTATCCCAGGAAACAGAGACGGAAAGAGGTTAATACAAGTCAAAAAATTTTGTTCTGACATCAATTAACACCCAAAATGCTACATTAATCAATAAAGATTACCGACAATGAATTCTTCAAACCTAGATATATACTCACGCATGTTCAGGAGGTAGTGCACTGAAAAGACACAATACAATTATATAAGTAAATATTACAGATATCATATTACGTTATATTATATTAACAATCAAATCATTTTTTTTGTATCAATGTTTGATTTTTATACACTTCACACATACTTTGTTGACTGTGAGCGAGTCATATCAAATTATCACCAATAATTAATCTATCTATGTAGTATATAGGGTTAGTACACGGTATGTACATTCTCACAGTTTGTCAAACTTTTAGGTGTAGAAAACATACCAGAATTAAAGAACCAGTATCTACAAATATCTTTTTCAGCAGTAAGTACAATCACTCAGGTATATGTAACAGATTTCATCAACCTATAAATTGTATAACTTTGAATAAAACAACACAATATTTTACAAACATTTAACAAAACATATTTACCTCTGTAAACTCATCCATCTTTGAAGTCTACCCAAATAACTGCTGTTTGCATCTCTCACTGAAAAATAAAATAAACAAGAATGTACGGTTTCTCTCTAGGGTTTAATGCTGCACCAACAGTCAAGGTCATTTGGCAATTTTTCCAACCTCAACAGTGGAGGAAGACCCCAGGAACCCCACCAACCTTCCATAAGCTAATTGGACAGCTTCCTCACATGTGAAATTTCATCCCGCATGGGATTCAAACTCAGTCATGAGGGGCTAGTGATTACTAATCAAAAACCAAAACCATTTGACCACAGAGGGCCTCAAATGTAGTGTTTAATGTTAAACTGTGTAAAAAGGGACAATAAAATGACACATGATTACAATTAAAATTCATAAATGGTTGTTCACAGTTTTTCCACCATAAAATGTTTACATTCTATAACACACTGACCAACTTACTAAATTGTTGAACTTGGCTAGACAGTTGATATGGCTGACCTTTAACCAAACTGTCTGACTTTCCCAGCGATTAAAAATGCTGAAAGTGCAGTGCAACCTGTCCAAGGCAATACCCTTTGGGAGAAGCAAACTTATGCTGCTGTTGAGAGGTTGTTGCTCAAGAAAGGAGACACTCTGGTGAAGTTGCACTGTATGCTTCTGAATTATTATCATTAGCATTTGAACAAAATAAGAGCAGTTTCTGTAGGTGTAAAAAAGTGAAAAAAGACTAAAATAAACTTACTAAGTTCTACATCTGTTACTCTTCCTACAGAATCACCATTCTCTCCTGGTTCTAACCGAAGAAGCTGAAAACAGAAATCAAGTTAAAACAAAATTTATATAAATACCTGGCTTATTATGAAAATCTAATTTTTCATGCTTGACACAAGTTTTAAACCCCACATTTAGAACTTCAGTCAAAACATGGTCAAAAATAAAATTTGAAATTTTCACAAAAAGACTACTGTTTAATGATTATTTACAAACAGTTGACATAACTTGATTTTTAAGTCTCAATATCTTAAAAATTTCACATAATTTCATTTTATTAAAGATTAACAATATCACTTAACCCTTTGCCAAATAATACTAAATTTCTCCACATCTGGAGCAGACAACTTTTGAAAACATTGTGACAAAAGAAGCCATTGCTTGTTATGAGTAATGGCTTCTTTTGCCACAATGTTCACTCTGTAAATTGATGTTTTGCATATTAGATTTGAATTTGGAAGAGTCCAAAGTATGCTTATCAAGCAAAGGGTTAAAAATCCCACTTTCAGTTCAAACTCATGACCTGAGCAAACAAAGACCAGCTGACATACCTCTTCCTCGCCCAGTCTATCCTGTAGTGTGATTTCTAGAACTTGTTCTAACTGTCGAGTCTTATTTTCTAGTTCGATGTTTGTCTGTTGTAGTCGTTGATGTTCAGACATTGTGGCTTCAAGACTAAAATTATACGTAAAATAAAAATCTGTTCTTTTTTATCTAAGTTAAAAGCCAATCACAAAATAAACATGAAGAAACTTCAATTGCTTTTTTTTTCACTGGGTTTAGTGTCACACCCACACAGCCATGGTCATTTCGTCACATTAGAAACATAAGGGCTCATCTGCAGTTTTGGGCGAAAATGACTTTTAATGAAAAATAATGGTGTTTTATTGTTATCTTTCTGTATAAAAAATATTCCACTTCTTGTCTTGAAAATGAAGTGAAAAATCAATATTATGAAAAGGGCTCATCTGCATTATCATCAATTACTTAGAAACATAAGGGCTCATCTACTTATCTTTAAGAAACATAAGGGCTCATCTGCAACGTTTGGAAGGGTTTAGAAACTAGCATATAGCTATTACATTTGTGTGGATGCTGTAAATGTAGTAAAATATTATATTATGATAAAGTATGTTAATTCCTCTTTCTCAAGATGTATACATTTTATATGTAATCAGGTAATCTACTAATGACCATTTACAATACAATATGTGTTCTATATCTGGTACTTGTTTACCTTTGTAAACTTTCACTGTGGCAGTGTAGCTGATAAGCTTTTAGGCCTATTGTGAGATAAGGGTTAATGATAATAAATTATATGATGCGCCAGAAAAACTATAAAAAACTTTTCTATTTTTATATGGGAGTGTATGGAAGTAAGATCCTTAAAAGACAAAAGGGTGGTGTTCTTATTTAAACAGGGTGTTGGTTATATCAGTCGAATATTAAATCAAGTAAGAATAAACTTATTTTGTCTTAAGATTTTGAAATACATATTATTTATAGGTAAGAACTGTGCAGTAAATTTACTTGGTTCAAAATTTATTTAATTAAATTTGTTTTTCCTTTCTTCTGTAATTGCACTTAAACACGTGTAAATTCTGATAGAAGCAGATCCTTCAAAAAGCACCAAGTTTGACTGATTCTGTTCATGAGCAGTATGAACCCTATGATGTAAAAAATTTCATTCCCAAAATATGTAAGCACTCAGTATTTCATATTTTGATGTTTATTTAAAATTAATATTTATAAGAAGCAGTGGGGCAAAATGTCTGATTGGATATCTTTAACCCGCATTGATATTAAGAAATCAATGTATATATTTGAGTGGTTCTTATTCATGTATAAATCCAATTACATGTCTTTTAATTTATCTTACAAACTAAATGCTATATTCTGGAGAAAGTAAATGAAATGGAGACAGTAAAAGAGACAAAGTCCTCTTCAGATTTAATATACCACTGTCAAGTATACCGACTGGCTTTAAAAGTAAAGCAGGAAGTGATGACAAAGCTCTTCAGATGATGATGTACCGTTGTGAAAAATGCAGGCAGAACTTAATGAAAAAAGATCATGCTATGAAAAATGTACAAGAAACAAAAACAAAAAGGAAGGCAACTTTTGAAGTGTAAAATACTTTTTACATCCTAAGAAAATGATGACAGTGATGTAAACAAAACATACAATCCTGAACAAAGTTCTGATAGTGATACAAGCATTAATGAGAATATAAACATACCTGTCATACACATGTCTTACAAACATCGGAAATGGTGGAGAAAAAGAACCAGAACATTACGAAAAGGGCTAATCTGCCTAAAACTGAAAGTGGAAACCATGAAAAACAACTAACAATAGACCTGAAGACAGAAACAACTGCCATGGAAAAGGCAATAACCTTAGCCTCAGAATTTTTCAAGCAAACAAAGTATTGAAAAACATCATGAATACAGTCTTAACAATATGATAATGAGCAAAAACTTTTCTAATTTTACATGGGAGTGTACGGAAGTATTTTTCAATGCAATAACAATAATTTGTCAATTTAACACCAGAGACAGCGATGTTTCTTCTCTATATCAATCAGAGTGTGATCATTTAAAGAAACAAAGGATCTCTATACTGGCTTCATGGATAAGTTCAATAAGTCGAAAAAAGAATTATCCCAGATGTATGATGAAAATGTTAACGAATTCCAGCATATGGAAATGTGTCTAACTTTCAAGGGACATGATTCTACAACATAGAATAAGTGAAAGTAAGAGCATGAGTAATAATGCCGTGTAAATCTTCCATCCAACCACAATGTATACGAAAAAATTGAAAAAGTTCCCACAGAAAATGTGAGAAAAATATTCACGACAAGCTTCTATGTCATATGGGGACTGACGACGCGACCAATTGACCGACCAACCAACCAACAACCAGGGTTATTCTAGTATACCCCCGAAAACTTAGCTTCAGGGTGTATAATACAGATGAGTCAGACAAGATCTTTGTGAAAGAAACGTTTCTCAACAGGAATTCTGAGTTATAAAGTTACATTGATCAAAAGAAGGTCGTTTGTCTTCGGCACTGAAACAGAAATACTCTTGAAAATTGCCAATTTCTGAAACAAAATAGAATTTAATGTCACTGTGCAAGTCCAGCACGTTACCATGAATTCTACTCTGCTCTAAAGACGAATAAATCTGTGCAAGCCCAGTTACCTGTATAAAGTTACATTGATCAAAAGAAGGTCGTTCGTCTTCGGCACTGAAACAGAAATACTCTTGAAAATTGCCAATTTCTGAAACAAATAGGATTTAATGTCACTGTGCAAGTCCAGCACGTTACCATGAATTCTACTGTGCTCTAAAGACGAATAAATCTGAATACATGAAGATGACACTGACTGTGATGAGATTATTAGATAAAATTTTGTATGTGGGAACATTCATTGATACTTCTTGCAAAAAAGTAACACTCTGGTGTGAATACGAACCAGTGTTTCACTAGGAGTGGGGTTCTTTGATACAGATGAGTCCTTATGTTTGTAAGAAAATTGAAAAAATACGCAGAACCATAGGGGCTCATCTGCAAATATGACCATATATGGCTAGTACATCAAGTATTTTATAAAGACATACTGTATTTTAAAAGATATTTATCATCTTATTAAATGTACAAAGTTTGTTGGTTGTGTCTTGAATATTTGAATTTTGGTACATCTTCAAACCTTTAAACAGCTTTTTCTCAAAATTTTGATTTTTGCAGATGAGCCCTTATGTTTCTAATATGACGATTTGGCGACTTTTCCAGCCTCAACAGAGGAGGAAGACACCAGGTATACAACTGGGTGGAACCACTGACATTCCATTAGCTTGCTAGACAGCTTTCTCACATGTGATTTTTTTCTTGTCCGAGACCATAACCACTTGACAATGAAGGCGCCTACTAGTTTTTCATGTGCAAAAATGTATGAAATCAACATTTAGATTAACAAGAAATCTTTGAAACAAAATTCCTACCAAATACAGCGAATCAAATTAACCATATCATAGCAGTTGTTATGAAAATTACGTACCATCCATGAGATTTCAAGTTCTAAGAAATACTTAAGACCACAAATTTGACTTAAATATAACAAAATTAACACAGAATAAAGGAAAACATGCAAAAATTCTGAACACAACTTACCGTTTCTTCAGATCATGTGACCTTGAGGTTTGACCTTCCACTGGGGTCAGAGAACCCGATGAAGGGGCTGGTGACCTTTGAATAAAATCCACAACTACCCTCTTCTCTAGTTCTGCAGTCTGTAAGATAATTAATCAAAACAATAGTGACACATTATAATTGTTCCATACAGCCATATTTGTTTAACAGTGAAAAGAATGCAGAATCAACAAGCTTCATAGATACATGTCAGATATAAAGCATACAGTCAAACCTGTGTTTTCTGTTACCTCCAAATAAAAACAATCCCATGAATAAAGGTCATTCTTTGAAAAACCGTAACCGATTATTTAGAACAAACTGACCTCCAAATAAAGGCCATCTGTCAGCAAAGAGTACATTTTGTCTTTCCCAAGGGTTGCCTTTGTTTGCAGGTTTGACTGTACCTGATCAGTGAATTTCAAAATTAACTAGTTCAAATACTAATACCAGTTCTACTACTGCATTAAAGTTTACGTAAAACTTAAAATACACGCTTACAAATATTTACTTTTTCAAAACCATGCAATTAATTAAAACTCCATTTCTTGAAACGTTGTTTGGATTTCAATTCAAAATAAGCAGAAAAATAGTCAGAAATACTTTTTCCCAATCAAGTAAAGGTGAACCAAACCTACCTTCTTTTGAAGAGCTGTGTATGTTTGATACAGGGTTCTGTATTGTTGCTGTATGAAAGGTAATTCTTGCTCTTTCTCACGTAATGACTTAGACAAGGTACCGAGCTGTACATTGAGATAACTTCTGTCTTCTGCTAACTGACTCACCTGTTTACAGAAAACTGGTCATTTAACATGAAAGAGTACAAGTTGAGAAATAAATAAAATGATAAAAGTACAGCAACCACACTCCTGACCATGATTACACAGTTAAAATAAACAAGAGGGCCAAGATGGCCCATTTTCGCTCACCTGAGTAAAGATTGCAACTTCTATGGTTTTCCAATAATTTGACCTGGTGACCTAGTTTTTAACCTGAGTAGACCTATGTTCAAAACTGTTCATGATATCATTAATACAAACATTCTGACAAAGTTTGAGGATGATCCAATCAAAACTGTTGCCACTAGAGGGTTAACAAGGAATTCCAATGATTTGACCTGGTGACCTAGTTTTTGACCCAAGATGATCCATGTTCGAACTTGTCCAAGATATTATTAAAAACAAACCTTCTGACAAAGCTTGATGAAGATTTAATCAAAATTGCAACCTCTAGAGCATTAACAAGGTTTTCAGGTGCGCTGACCTAGTGACCTAGTTTTTGACCGGAGGTGACCCATATTCGCCCAATTTTACAAGATCATTCATACAAACATTCTGTCTAGTTTCATGAAGATCTGATCAAATCTGTGATTTCTAGAGTGTTTACAAAATTTCCATTCTATTTGACCTGGTGACCTAGTTTTTGACCCCCAGATGACCCATGTTCGAACTTGTCCAAGATATCATTGAGATGAACACTCTGACCAGCTCAGGTGAGCTAATAAAAGAAATTCCATACCTACCTACCTTATTATTAATAAACATGTAACCAGTTTCAAACAATTTCTTTCTATGCCGAATTAATGACTACATACACAATATTTCGTGTACAGACAGTGTGAAGAGCATAAAGATGGGACCAGAAGACCAGAATTTATGATACATCACGTACCTGCATAGCAAGCTGTTGACATCTTGCTTCTCTTTGCACCAAACTTCGTTGCGCCAAATTCAGATCAGATACCATCTTATTCTTCTGCTGCATCGCTACATTAAACTGTTGCTGCAGACGGGAGTAGTCATTCTGGAAAGTAGATGACTTCCCTTCTGAAGCGGATGCTTGCAGCTGAGCTTTGAGAGAATCTCGTTCAAACTGAATCTCTTGTATGTTATTTTCAAGCTTTGACTTGGCATCAGAGAGTTCTGAACATTGGTTCTGCAACTTGGTACACTCTGTCTCAAGATTCTCAATTCTCGCTGATAACGTAGCATTAGATTTTTGCAGATGGGTCTTTTCATGAGTACTACTATGATCTGAAGTTTTCGATGTGACATCTTTAAGTTTAGAATGTAATTCCTCAATTTGTTTAGCTAAACTACTGTTATCACCTATAACTTTGTTGTACTCTTCATTAAGAGATTCATATTCTTCAGTTAATACATCGAGTTTCTTCAAGTTCTTATTAACTTTGTCTAACTGTTTCTTCAAAGCTGCATTATCAGTTTTAGAAAGCTGAAGTTCTGATTTTGTATTCTTCAGCTGTTCTTGAAGAGTGTTTATTCTTTCGACAGCAGCATTTTGCTGAATTTCTATTTGTTCCTTTAACCCATCCATCTCCAAGTTCTTTTCTTCAACTTCAGATTCTGATTTCTGCAATTTTGAGTCAACACTATCTAAATCTATTGCCCTAGATTCCAGGGACTCAATAACTTCCTTCTGTTTCTGCATATCTGCAGTTGTCTCAGAAACAGTGCTTAGTAATTTATTCATCTCATTTTCTAGATCTTTCTTACTTTTTAGAATTGAGTCTTTTTCTCTTCTTTCATCCTTAAGCTCTTCTTCAACTGCATTTAATTCTTCTAACTTCCATTTTAGGTTTTCTATTTCATTGTTCAGGGAAGAAACTCTGTTCTCAGCGGCCCTACATTTCTCAGACACTACACTACATTCTGCCAGGGCATTTGCTTTCTCCTTCTTAGCTTGAAGCATGTCCTCGCGCAGCCCATCCATTTCTTCTTCCAAATAACCTTTTTCAGTTTCTGCTTCAGTCAAATCCTCCTGTAGCCTTTCTATTTTAGAAGACTGAATGTTACTTTCAGACTTATCATTTTCCAATTTTTCTAATTTCATTTTCTGACGAATGTTTTCTTGTTTCAAGTCATTGTTATTTTCAGTCATTTTCTCAATCAAAGATTGGAAATTTTGATTGTCCTGTTCAAGCATTGCAAACTGATCCTTCATGTCTATCACTTTACGCTCAGACATTTCCTTCTCGTGTTTGACTTCTTCAACAAGTAATTCAGCCTCCTGAAGTTTTTGCTTTAATTCATCAACAGACTGTTCTTGCTCAGGATTTTTTACTTTATTACCAAAGACCTGTTCAACCATACCAGCAATCTGTTCTTCTAAACCTTCTTTCTCAGAAGTAAGATCCTCTACAGATTCTTCTAGATCATCAATTGAAGACTTTAATTCATCAACTTCTTTTTCTAGGTTCATTTTCTCTGTTTTAGCTTCAGCCAAATCCTTCTCTAGACCTTCAATTTTAGATGATTGAATGTGACTTTCAGACTGATCATTTTCCAATTTTTCTATTTTCATTTTCTGACGAATGTTTTCTTGTTTCAAAGCATTGTTATTTTGAGTAATTTTTTCAATCAAAGATTGGAAATTTTGATTGTCTTGCTCAAGCATAGCAAATTGATCTTTCATGTCAATCACTTTACGCTCAGAGATTTCTTCTTTATGTTTAGCTTCTTCAACAAGAAGTTCAGACTCCTGAAGTTTTTGCTTTAAGTCACTTACGAATTGTTCCTGCTCTGACGTTTTTGTTTTATTACCAAACATCTGTTCAACCATACTTGCAATTTGTTCCTCTAAACCTTCTTTTTCAGAAGTAAGATTCTCTATAGATTCTTCTAGTTCATCAATTGAAGATTTTAAACCATCTATTTCTTCCAGTAACTCTATGTTCCTGTTTTGTGCTTGAACACTTTCTGTTTTCAGTTTACTATACTGAACCTCAGAACTTTGTTTCATTGTTTGCAACTCCTGTTTTAAATGATCTCTTTCGTTCATATACTGCTCAAGAGAATCACTTATTTCTTTAAGTCTTGCATCTAAACTCTCTTTGTCTTTCTTAATAGTCTTATTCAAAGCCATCAGCTCATGATTTGCATCACTTTCTTTGTTTAACTTATCTTCAAGTCCAACAATTTGATCTTGAAGGACTTCACACTTATGTTGAAGGTGACCTTGTTGAACTTCTTCATTTCTTTCAAAAGATGAAATCTGTTGTTGTAGTTTGGCAATTTCTTCCTGGTAATTATCATTTCTGTCTTTGAACATTTTCAGTTTTGACAGCATTTTCTCAGACTTTGCACTTTGAATGGTAATCTTTTCTTTCAGTGCATCTCTTTCTTTATTTAGTTCATTAACTTCACTTTGAAGAGTATCAACCTGAATCTGTAAATGACTTGCTGAGGTATGTGAAACATCAACACTTTGACAAAGAGGTTCTACTTGTAATTTATCCATAAATTCAGGCACTAGAGCCTCCTCTTCTGGTTGAACTGGTGTGGCCTGAGCGACGAACTGTTTTGGCACAGTCAGAGGTTGTATTTCTTCTTGAACAAAAGTTTCAGTCATCTCTTTTTCTTCAGGAATTTGGAAAACGGTGTTAGACAAATTTGCACTTGTCTGTGAAAGGAGTTCATCTCTTTCTTTAACTGCTGTGCTGTAATTCATACTCAAGTTTTCAAAGTCACTTTTCATTGCTTCATGTTCTAAAGTTAATACTTTGAATTTTGTTTGCATATCAACAACTTCACCTTCTAACATAACCACATTTTCACGAAGATTGGAATTTTCTGATGAAACTACACTCATATCTGATTGAAGGCTATCATTTCCAGCTTTCATTTCAGCAAGCGAATTACATGCATCAATGAGTTTGGCATTCAACATTGATAGTTTTGTTGAAGAGTCATCCGTCTGATTTTTGTATTTTTCTAAATCAACTTTAAGTGATTCATTTTCTTCCTGGAGGGAACTTAGATCATCAAAAAGACTGCACTTTTCTTTTGTAAGGGTTTCAAATGATTCTTTCAACTTTTCATATTGTATTGACAATGATTGATCATCATCAGCAGGCTGTTTTGCACTGGTTTGGTCTTTGGTTTCACTCATTTGTTGAACAGCAGTCACAGCATCATCTAATTTAGATTTTAATTCTGCTATTTCCTGATTCAATATAGTCATTTCATTAGAAGAACTTGATATTTCTGATTCTAAAGACAGGTTCACATCACTGAGCCTAGCAATTTCTTTTTCTTGGAGAGTGGCACTTTCTCTAAGTTCAGCTAAGTTGTGATCAAGAGTTTTGACCTCATTTTCTTTTATTTCCAGCAATCCTTTAGTAATACCTTCACTTGCAATGGATTTTGCAAGTTGTTCTCTCAAATGCTCATTTTGTACGCTCTCCTCTTGAAATACTGCATTGTTGTTAACAACTTCTGTATGTTTCATCTGTAAATCCTGTAAATTTTCTCTTGCCATTTTTAATTCACTTTCTTTGTCATCCAATGCATTCTTCAAATTCACAACTTGAGAATTAAATTCAGCAGCATTGTTCTCCAAGGTTGTTTTCAGATTACAAAAACGTTCAGCTTCTTTTTCCATTTCGGACAAGCTATCACTTGATTTTGTTAATTTCTTTGTCAATTCAGACACTTCATTCTGCAATTCATTGATTGTGACATCCTTTTCACTCAAAGTTGCTTCAGATGCCTTAGCAATGGTAAGGCCTTCCTTTAGCTCATTTTCTTTCACAACAATTACTTCTTTGAAGCTGGAGACATTTTCTTCAAGGTTTTCAACGTGTTTGGTCAATAAACCAATTGCATCATCTTTTTCCAAAATGAAGATAGACAATTCTTCAATGCTACCAGTTAAATGTTCAAGTTTCACATCTTTTTCTTCAATATGTGACTTTAAAGTGCTGATATCATTAGTAAGAGTTTCAATTTGAGTATCCTTGTCAATAATTTCCTTTTCACATTTTCCAAGTTTTTCTTTCACATGACAAATTTCATTGTCCATCACCTGTATTGTACTTTCTTGTTCTTTCAATGTACTGTCCAATGCTAGAGAATGTTGGTCATCCTGCTCTTTCATTGTTTTCAATTCCATCTGAAGAAGCTGAATAGTATTTTCATAAGACTGACTTTGCTCAGACATCTGTAGTGATTGCTCATTCATTTTTTCCACTGTAGAAGATTTTTCATTCAATTGTGCAGTGAGGTTCTCTATTTCACAAAGATTTTCTTGGATCTTATTCTCTGCTTCAGATAATTTTCCTTTAATGCCATCAATTTCATTTGAATTCTGTAATGAGGTTATTGTGTCTGTCATTGATTTAACTTCCTGTTGGAGTAACACATTCATCTGACTCTTCTCATCCAGCATATCTGTCTGTTGTTTGAGTGATTGTTTCAACTCTTCATTCCTTGATCCTAATTCAGACAGAAGCTCATCTTTTTCCAATAATGTTTTCTGGATAAATGCCTTTTCTTCATTTGTTTGAGTAAGATTTTCTTCCAGTATTTTTGCATTCTTCTCTAGAACATGTCGTGACTCAGTAAGACTTTGTACTTGTTCTTGAAGTTGTTGAGAGAATTCAGCATAAGTCTGGCATTGTGACTGTAAATCTTGCATTTGTTTGTTCAACTCTTCCTTATCTTCATGAGATTTTATCATACCATCATTGTCTGTTGGGTTTGATTTCACTTCATTCAACTGCTTTTCTGCATCTTCTCTCAGGGTTTTTTCTTTATCTAACTGACCTTTTGTCTCATTAAGTTGCAGCTTAATTTTCTTAGCAGTGGCTAATGCTTTAGTAAATTTCAATTCTTTTTCTTCAACTGTATGCTTCAGGCATTCTATTTCTGATTCAAGCTCTCTAGTTCTGTCATTGTTTTCAGATGATTCTTTTTCAATATCAGCCCTTTCTGAAATTTGTGACAACTGCTCTTCCATTTCTTGCATGTTTTCTAACAATGACATAATTTTCTCATCCTTTGATTTCAACTTATGATCTAAATCAGTCACTTTAGTTTCCATTTCTGTCTTTGAAACCTTAAGCTCACCAAGTTCATCATTCAGCTTTCGTACTTCATCCAGAAGGTCTTCTTTTGAGCTCTGAAAAGATTGATAGAATATTAAAATGCAACATTAAAAAAACAACACAAATTAAATACATGTATACAACAACTGAAAACAACAAGTTTGAGTTCTACATAATCATCGACAGAAATGCAGTCATTTATAGCTTTGTTATATATCAACCCTTTGCCTCATAAGCATACTTTGGACTCTTCAAAATACACAAAACATCAATTCATTTACGAATTTACGGAGTGGAAAACATTGTGGCAAAAGAAGCCATTACTCAATTCAAGCAATGTTTTCAAAAGTCATCTGCTTCGGAGAGTGGAAAATGCAGTATTATGAGGCACAGGGATAAACAGAATTAATTCATCATCAAAATTTACTTTTAAATTGATGAGGATTAAACGTTTTCATAATGCCAATTTTAATACAAAGAAGAGGGTAAACTTTCTTTTTCAAGTTTAAAATAATTCTCTTTACCATTTTATTTATTGGAATTTAAAACAAATCATCAGGAGACAGTTCTTACTTTAATCCATCATACATTATGATCTCAAAACTACAGTCCAGCTTGTTATTAAGACAACTTTTACTAAATGAAGAAACAAGCTTTGGTTGTCTAAGCCCATAAGCAGGACTGTTTACCAAAATTTCTCAAAAAAATATTCATCATGTTCTACAACAATACAATTTATCCAGAACTTTCATTCTGTTAATATAATCCCTAAACATGTGATTTAATATTCAGTGGAAAACATGCACATGCTGTCATGAAACAACTTATTACATGTATCTACATTCTAGAACAAAGCAAAGACTATACAGTAAGACCCTTGAAAACTGGACTCCCTGAAAACTAGAATTCTCAGAAAATCAGATGACTTTTCAAGTCCCATTTTTTAAACCGGAATTCTCAGAAAGCTGGACTTTTGGATCAGGGGTCCGATTTTCAGGGGATATAGTGTTCTTAGTACAAGAAGAGCAGACTGGTTATGTGTATATGAGAATGATATATGATATAAGTAAAATTAGCAGACTGGTTTTAAGTCTATAACTATCAGATCACCACATCTAGCCCTGATTATAAGTGTATAAGTGTGATATGACCGTATTAGCAGTCTGGTTATGTGTCTATGAGCACTGTCTATGACTTAAGCCCAATATCTTGGATGAGTAGATATTATCCATGCAGACATGCACAGATCTAGCATATTTTTACAATAAGTGTACAGTAAAATACTACAATCTAGCTCTAGTCACATACTGTATATACCTGTATAGCAGAATGGTTATATTTTTGGGGGGCACAGGGTTTAATGCTGTTTTTTAACAATTTTTCAATTATGTAAGGTGGCTGGTTCACCTAACTAGTTTTCCTGGACTGCGCCAGCAACTTCTCCAGGAAACGTTTTTTTGTCAAATGTTCATAGAACGGATATGACCTGCCGCGATCTGGATTTGAATCCAGATCGCTGGGTCACAAGTCTAGCTCGCTAACCACTGGATCACGGCCACAGCCCCATTTTGGTTATAATATGATTTGTTATGAAAACATAATATGAACAATGCAATAATATATGTATATAGTATTAGTAAGCTAATTACAACTGCAACAAATGTTATGCAAGAAACATTTACAAGATTCTATAAAAGGCAGTAGTGATGACATTTCTCATAGTCAACATTAAACTTCCAAGATATCTTACCGCATCAACTACACAAGTTTATTACATTTTCACAGATCATACAGTGAAATGATAAAAGTCATTATCAGTAAATCATTTATAAAAGGGTGACAACTATTGCATTAATTGCCCCTATTCCTATAAAACACTGTAATTTAGTACACAACAAAACAGTTCTGAAATTAGAATAAGAGTAGATAAATGTCACCATTTAACAGTGAGTCTATATTTCAAAATATGAAATGGTTAATTATACAGTTCAACCTCTCCAGAGTGGCCCTCTCTTAAGCAACAACCTCCCTTCAACAACAATACAATTTTGCCTCTCCCAAAGGGTGTTGCTTTGGAGAGGTTGCACTGTATACCAGTATGATTGAGAATACATAGTGCACTACAAACACAATTAATATTAGCTAGTGTAACATGCATTATTAATACAGTGCTTGTAGATACCTTTTCATGCTCATCAGTCATTAGTTTATCATCCAGGGAGGTTTTCACTGGTTCTTCTGAATTATTTTGCTGCATAGATTCAAAGTGAGGTACATTTTCTACAGGCTGCGAGGCTTGTGCATTTTCCAGTGAAGAAACTTTCAGTCTTAAATCTGACAGTTCTATAGATAATTCTTCAATTGCTGTTTCTTTTTGAGACAGCAGAGATTGAGTTTCATTTAACTTCTTCACCGTCTTTTCTTCTGAATCTTTTAATACTTGTTTCTCCTCTTCTAATCTTTTACACCTTGATGCTATTTCTTCTTCTTTCAATGCTTCTTGAGACATCAGATGTTCCTTATATAATTCAACGGCGCTCTGAAGTTCATCACACTGCACTTTAAGAGCAGAAACTTCTTCCGAAGCACTATTCATATTGTCTCTTAGTGATGAAATCAACAAATCCTTTTCCTCACACATACCCTGAAGCTTAACACAAGCTTCCTTCTTTGATTCCAGTTCACTTGTCAGAACAGTCACAGTGTCTTCAGATGATTCGAAACTTTCAGAGATATCAGACATCTGTTTACTGATATCACTCAAAGATCTCTTGTTGGTGTCTAGTTCTTCTGAAACTTGTCTCACTTCCTCATCACGCTCATGCAATGCATTTTCTAAATGTTCAATAGCTTCATCTTTATCATGGAGTCGTTTTCTTAATTCAACCTGATCCCTCTTCAAAGTATCAACTTCCAGTTGCAATTCATTGGCTCTTTCCATGACTTCATCTAAATTATCTCTGTCAACAGCAAACTGTCTTAGCTCATCAGCAGCTTTTCTTAAATCTCTGTCTTTTTGTTCAATACTCACTTCTAAATCAAGTTTTTCAGACACTAATTGATTCATTTGCTCATATAAAGATTGTATTTCTTCCTTTTCATTTCTGAGAAGTACTTCAAATCTCTCTTTCTCTGATGCAAAGCCATCTCCAGAATGCTCTAAAGCAGCATTAGTTTTCCTTAGATCACTAATTTCAGTTAGATTTTCTTTCATCATCTGCTTTAAGCTGTGTAGTTCACTATCTTTAACAGTCATAACACTTTCCAATTCATTACTTTGAAGTAACACAATTTGATATTTATCATTTAACTCAGCAATTGACTGCCTCATTTGTGCATTCTCTCCTTCAAGTGAATTTAATGTCACATTCAGTTTTTCCTCAGTATCTTGTGCATTCTGTTTTAGACTTTCATAGCTTGTTTGCCAAGACTGAACAGCAGTCCTTAACTCCATACACTCATTTCTACTTTGAAGCAAATCATTTTGAACAACATTAAAAAGTTCATCTTGTTTCCCAACAGATTCATTAGCAACTTTCAAATCTTGAAGTTCAGACAGAAGTTGCTGACATTGTTGTTTATGACCATCATTTTCAAGAATAAATCTCTCACGATCTTGTTGAGTATCTATCAAAGTCTTTTCAAGTTGATTAATTCTTGCCAAAAGCTCTTCATTCCCAGATGGATTGGCATCATTCTTTGGTTCTTTATCATCACTTACTTCTTGTTTTTCCAATATCAATAGTTTCTCTTCTAATTTTTTCAATTTAGCATCCTTGCCCTTACACAATTTCTTCAACTTTTTAATCTCAGCTGTCATAGTTTGATCTGACTGCACAGATTCCAACTTTTTCGCTTGTTCTTCAGCACTTTCTGCCACAATTATTTGTGATTCTATTCCTTCAACTTCCTTTGGACTTCCTGGATGAGTGGCTGAAGCAGACTGTAGTGTTTGACAAGTAGTCTTCATAACAGATTCCGAAATCATAGGTACTTCCTTAATAACTTTAACATCAGCTTCTTGTTTGGCCCTGACAGAAGCTAATTCATTATTCACCGATTCAATGCTTGCCTTTAATGAGGCATTTTCTTCAGAAAGATCTGTAATTTGAACTTTCATTCTGTTCACTTGCTCATCATATATAATTTTTGCATCATCATTACCCTTTTGCAATTCGGTAATTTGAATGTTTGCTGAATTGTACTGTTCATTTAGTTGTGCTAACTCTTCGTTCAGGGCAGATATTTTCTGTTTACTATCTTCAAGGGACTGAAGTAATTTATCATTCTCACTAGTAAGGTTTTGTTCTTGATGTTGAGCTTCAGAAAACAATTTTTCAAATTTTTCCACACTCTGCTGATTGGTATCTATTAACTTCTCTTTTTCAGCCAATTCTGTCTGAATAACTGAAAGTTCATGTTCCAAAAGAGAGACTTTAGATTGACTATCACTATGATATTGATTGAACCAAGCTAGCTGTTGATCTGTGACTATTTTTTCATTATGTAGTTGTTCTAATTGAGCATTTATTTGTTCAGCATGTTTTTCATATGCCTCAGATGTGGACATGTTCAAAGCATTTGCTTCATCAAGCTTTTTCGTTAACTGTTTAATCTCATCTTCTTTTTCATCCATTGATGTTTGTAGTTTCAACAGTTCACCACTTGCATAACTCTCACTTTGTGAACATTTTTGTTTAAGATCCTCAATGACCTTTTCCTTGTCCAATACAGCTTTATTAAGATTAGTAATTTCTTCAGAGTATTTAGCCATTTCAGGTTGAATTTGTTGCAATGACCTAATACTGTCAGCATAAGCACTTATTTCAGACTCCTTTGCAGAAAGAACATTTCTAAGCTCATCATTTTCATTTTCTGATTGCAAACACTTCTTCCTTAACGACTTTACCAAATCTTCTTTTTCCTGTATATCATTTAGTGTTTCCTGGTACTGTCTCTCAAATGCAGAGCACTTTTTGTTCAAGGAATTCAGCTGCTCTTTTTGTTCTTCAAGAATGATGTTTAATTCCTCTTCACATTTTTGCTGACTATTGATAGCCTTACTCAAACTTTCATTCTCTCCTCGAACAACTTCATATCTAGTAGAAATCTCTTCAAGTTCTCTGACTTTTGTTGTCAATGTTTCAACTTCAGCTTTCAAGTACCCAACTTCACTCTCTCTTTCTTCTAAAACTTTACTACTAGAATTATAAGCTTCTTCAATCTCCTTACATCTATTTTCCCATGCTGTTGATACTTCAGTTATGTGGTGAATCATTCCATCTTTTTCAATTAATTCTTGTTGGAACCTTTCTTTTACATCTTTCATTTTCTCACATTCATTTTCTAATTCTACAAGCCTTGCATGCAGAGAATCAATAGTAGCATGATCCTGCTGATTTCCAATGTCAAACTGATATTGAAGTTGAGATAACTGTTCATCCTTCAATAAAGCATCTTCCTGAATGTTTCTAATTCTGTCCTCATATTCTTTCTCAGTAGTATTTGCCTTTTCACCAAGAGTTTGTATTAGAGCATCTTTTTCATGAACTTCTTTTCTCAACACATTTTCTTGATGCTGAATTAGATTAAGATGCTCCTCCAATTCTTGTTTGGACTTTAATTCCATACTAAATTGATCCTCAAGTGATGCTAAAGCATTGCATTTTTCATCTAAAAGCTGCTGGACATTTTTTAACTCATTTTGCAAGCGTGAAACATGAGCAGCATTTTCATCAATAAGCCCTTCATGTGATGAAAACATTTCTTCAAGTTGTCGAATTTTGGCATCTTTACCTTTACCTACTAAATGTAACTTCTTAATTTCAGCATGGCAGTTCTCCTTCTCAAGAATAACTGACTCAAGCTCCTCTTTTAAACTAGCAACTTCATTTTCTTTACTTTCAAGGACATCTTTAACATTATTCAGCTCAGTTTGTAAGCAATCTCTTTGTCTTTCCATTTCATCTCTTTCAATAGAAACATTTTCAAATTCATCCCTATTTGCCATTAAATCATCCTCAAAGTGATCAAGTTCATCATTCTTTCTATCAATAGCTTCTTCGGCAGCATCAAGTCTATCTTCAAAATCATGACAACGATCACGCCATTCATCAACATCAGCAATAGCATTATCAAGTTTAAAATTAAGATCTTGCTCCACATCTTCCAATACTATTACTTTTTCATTCAATTCCTTAACCCTCTCTTGTAAGATCAAAATGTCAGTGTCCCTTTCAGCTAAAAGCTTTTGCTGCTCTTTCACAAATTCTTCCACTTTCTTTAATTTGGCTTCCTTTCCTTTTCCTAGTTTCTGAAGTTTAATCTTTTCCTGATTAAGTTTCTTATTTTCATGACTTAGAGTTGCCATCTTCTTTTTCATGTCATCGGAGGGAACAGCAGTGTTTTCTTCTGCAACTTTTTGGTCACCATTACTACCAGTTGCCTCAATATTTGAGAGCACAGTGTCACTCAATTGTCTAGCAAGCTGCACATTTTCTTCCTTCTCCGAAACAACATTACCAAAATCTTCACTCAGTTCTCTTAGTCTATCTTCATCCTCATTAAAACTATTTCTAATATGATTTAACTCTTCCTTAGCACAATCTAATTCAAATTCAAGAATTATTTTCTCTTCTTTCAATTTTTTTACTAATGATTCATTTAAACTAAGATTCTCAAGTTCAGTATCCTTTGCAGCAATTGTAGCTTCAAGTTCCTTTACCTTTTTTTGAACTTCATTGAATTTATCCTCCCATTGCTTCACACTCTGCTCTTTCAAACTTATTTCTTGTTTCAATTCATTCTCTTTTTCACTCAACTGGTCTATAAATTTATTCAATTCAACAAGTCTATCTTGCAAATTATTGTTTTCATCATCCTTCTTTGCAATCTCACTTTCCCTTTCATCAATTATTTCTTCCATTTTCTTTAATTTTGCTTCTTTTCCCCTGTTCACTTTTTGAAGCTTGACAAAGTCTGATTTAAGTTTTTCCTTCTCCTCAGTCATTAGCACAATGTTCTCTCTTTCATTTTCTAACAGTTTTTCCACTTCCTCAATGTGAGCAACTCTTGCTTTGATTTCTTCATTTTTCTTTTCGATAGCACTTTCAAAGTTCTGGTTAATTTGCTTTATTTTAGCACTCTTTCCTTTATCAATCATCTGCAATTTAGCAGCAGCAACTTTAAGTTTTTCATTTTCCTTGCTCAGCATATTTATTTCAACAGCATTCTGACCCATTGTTTGAGATGCATTTTGTTCCATTAACATAACTGTGAGTCTTTCTATTTCTTTATCCTTTGATTTACACAATGCTTCAAGTTCTAAGAGCTGGACTTCATTTTGGACATTGAAGGATGAATCAATTTCATTTATACTTGCACTCATGTCATGGACCTTGTTATCAAGAGTATCTCTTTCAGCCAGAAGAGTGTCCCTTTCCTTTCTCAGTTGTTCAAAGTTTTCATTCATCAGTTTTAATTTAGCATCCTTTCCTTTTCCGACCTTTAACAATTTCTTATTATCAGCTTTGTACTTGTTTCTTTCTTCAGTGACTTTCTTAAGCTTCAGCATAATTTCATTGCTGTCCATATTGCTATCCTTATCTGATGTAACTGATGAAAATGAAGAATTTAAACTTGACTCCTCTTTAGGCAAAATCTGACTGGCAATACTTTCAGATAATCCTGCAAGACCAGGTACACTAGTGTTTGTCGCATCATCACTTTTGAAGTGACTTAGTTCTGAAGTTTGAACAGGTTGGAATGATTCTTCAACTTCCTTTGGTAATATTGTGCCCTTCAAAGTTTCTACTTTTGTATTAAGTAAAAGTAGTTCCTCATCTTTTTGTTTCAGTTCAGTTTTCAATTCACAAACCTGAGTTTGTAAGAGTTGTTTTTCCATTTCCATTTTATCACACAAATCTTTAAAGTCAGAATCACCATGTTCAAATAACTTTCTTGATAAATTTTCCCTTAATTCTTTTATCAGAAGATCTTTCTCCATTATGGATTCTTTTAATATTATAACATCATCACTGAGATCATCAGGTTTAATAGCAGATTCCATTAACGATTCACCAGTATTAGTAAAGTCATTTGTAGTGTCAGGCTTTTCACAATCGTCAGCTGCTTGTGAGTCAGTTGAAACTGTTTTGGCTTCAAGTTCACTGATCTGATTATTTAAGTCCTCAACATTGTTTTCTAACCGTTTTACATCATTGTCTTTTTCTTCAAGAGATAAACCAAGTTCACTGACACGAGCAATTAATGCAGTCATGTGCTTCTTGCTTTCATCTAAATCAGATTCTAATTTAGTAATAAGATCATTTTTCTCAGCAATAGTTTCAGACAGATTTTCTATAGTTTGTTTAAGATCAGATAACTCATCTTGCCCATCAGATTCAAGAGAAGTAATTTGTTGTTGAAGTTTTGATACAGTATCTTGTAATTCACCAACTGTTGCTTCAAGCTGATCTGATTCCAATCTCTGTGTGCCTAAGTCCTTCTTCAACAATGTTACAGTGTGATTTAATTGATTATTAGTAGCTTGCAATGAACCACAGTTTTCTCTTAATTCACAAACTTCAGCTACAGCAATTTCAACAGGCGGCAGTGTATCTTCACCCTCCTTCAAGCTCACTTCATTTTTATCAGCAAGTTGTTCAACCAGCTGGTTTCTTTCCTTTTTCAAAGCGTTCACTTCAGACTGTAATTGATCAATAATTAAATTAAGCTCATCATTACTAGAATTAGAATCACCCATATTTTCATTACTTTTATTCCCATCAATCATAGATTCAGACAATTCTGTATCACTTACATTTGTTTCCTTGACATTTTGTCCATCTTTCATCAGATTATGCTGTTCCTGAAATATAAGAAACCCTGATTAGTAAGGTCAAGCTTCAAACACCAGAGGTTTTAAAATGAAACAACTGGCAGCTGGTAGAAAGTAAGAAATGGAAGCTATAGTACCTCTCATCACAATGATATGTCCATCAGCATCAACTCCATATTTATATAGTATGTACCTATGTGATTAAGTAAGTTGGTTGTAATATTTATTCCAGCCTATAGTTTTTAGCCTATTCAAAGGTATGACAATGGTTTATCAGTAACCCGCTTCTGTTATATTTGATTCCACATCAGGAAAGTTGTTTTCTTGTTTGTTATGTTTGGTTTGCCTGCACTGGAATAATATGGTTGAACATTAAATCAGCTATGTACAACTGAGAGGTTACCTATCTGGTGCTCCTGGGTTACCAACCAGTACATGAACAGTCAAACCTGTGTTTGCAGCCACTTCAAAATGAAGACCACCCTGAGAGTATAGGTCATTCTTCAAAAAACCATCACTGATAATTTAGAACAAACTGACTTTAGAATAAAGACCACATTTTGTCTTTCCCAAGGGTGGTCGTCGTTCACAGGTTTGACTGTACTAACTAATCTTCAGTCATTCTGTCAATTTTCCCTTACGATGTGTGAAACAAAGGTATGAAAAGACTTTGAATACAATAATTTCTGTAAAATTGTCATAGAAACATTCACAATGCTACTGTCTTGGTCAACAGTCCCCTGCTTGACTTCTAGCAAACTAATGAGTCATTTTGATGACTAAGCTTTGAACAGTGAGTCACATGAGGATTAGTATTAAACTCAAAAGTTTTAACTTTCAAAACCACATTTGAAAAATTTGGATAATTCTAAAATTGAATAAAAGTAATACATGAATGCTGAATGGGAAAATAACACCAATGCAAACATGAAAGCTTTGACTGAATGAGGTTTGAATCTTTTCATTAGGAATATTTATTAGTTATTCCTTCACCATAATTATTACATATATTTCAAAAAAGTAAAAATCTAACAATTTAGAATAAGTATTTGAAAGCCAAAACTTATCTAGTAGTCTTATCTCTGCATAAGTATGAAGCTTATGTTTATATACCTGTTTCATAAGTGCAATTGATTGTCTAAGGCCTTCCATAATCATTCTATCCTTTGCGGTTGCAGCTCTCTCTGATAGCATCAATTCTACTTCTGTGTCATACATATCACTAATCACCTGGTACTGGCATTCTGATGTCTTTAACTGGGTTTCAAGTTCATTGGTTCTACATTTGGATGCTTCAAGTTCTGCATCCAAAGAAGATAATTCTGTATTCCTTGCAGCCAATTTGTTTTCAAATTCTGAAAGTTTTTCTTTATTAGCAACATTTTCTTTTCTTAATTCACTTTCTACATCTTCAACCACTTCAGTTAAACTTTTAAGGTGATTTTTAAGCCTCTCATGTTCATCTTGTGTAGCTTTCATATTTCTTTCAAAGTTACCCAGTAATAATTTCATCTCATTGATTTCTGCATCCTTCTGAACAATTGTTTCATTCATGCATTCAGAACTCCTAAGTAGATATTCAATTTGTAAATCTTTGTCTAATGAACACTTTAATGCATTATTAAGAGCATCCAAAGAATTCTCTTTTTCCTTTTGATTCAATGTAAGTTCCTCTTCCTTTTCTAAGAGTACAGCTTTCATTCTCTCTAATTCAGATTCATAGCTTTTAGCACTTTCTTCCGAGTGACATTGAAGTTCAAGGATTTCAACATTAAGTTTTTCAACATTTGATGCTTGTTCAGATAGTTGGGTTTCTAGGTACTGCTTTTCTTCAACTAACCTTACCGACTTCTCCCTTAATTGTTCATGAGCTAACACCTCATCCTCAAAGTTAGCTTTACATTCCAACATAGATTTCTCCCACTGCATAATCACAGTTTCATGTTCTTCCTTCTCTTTCTGTGTTCTGCATTTGTTTTCTTCTGTCTCAGCAGATAATTCAGTGATTACATTGTCCTTTTCAATTAGACTATCCATCAAGTTGACAAATTTGGCCTTCATGAGGTTCAGATCAAGCATCATATGTGACAGTACAGCTTTATCTGACAGCACATCTTTACTCAAAACGGTATAAGCATCACTTACCATACAAATCTCAGTTTGTTTATTTTCGACTGTTTCAGTCAAAAGTGAACATTTGTTAACTTGGTCCTCAACACATTGTAATAATCTGCATATTTCAGTTTCCTTTTGCTCAAGTTTTGTCGATAATTCAGTTGATGATTTCAACAGAGATTCTTTAACTTCATCACAATCTTCAGCATACAATTTCATCTTCTCTGCCTTTGCATTAGCTTCAAGAAGTTTGCATTCAAATGTCTGCCTATCTTTCTGAGCAACTTCAAGAACATTATTAAGTTTGTCATTTATGCTTCTAAAATCATTAATTTCTTCATTTTGGTCATCAATAATTTTATCCTTTTGCTGAGCAATATGATTTAATGACTCAATTTCATCTTGCAATAGCTTCATATCACCACTAAGGGAACTAAGCATTTCTTCCTTTTGTGCTATGATATTGTTTTTGTCTTTAATTGAATTTAGTAATGATTGTTTCTCTTCCTCTATTTGTTGTGTTTGAATGGATGAGGCACTCAGATTTGCATTTAATGACAATTCTGCTTCGTGATGTAAATTATTCTCCTGTCTCAAACCTTCAATTTCGTGCTTCATGTCACTACAGTCCTTTTCATATTTAGCAGTAATTTCATCTAACTGTGCAACCAATGAATCTTTTTCAGTCTCCAATCCAACAATAACAGCCAAAGATTTTACTTCAGCATTCTTAAGTTGGATTTTCAAGTCATAGTTATCCTTGGTTAGTGTCTGTATCTCCTCATTCTTTTCAGCTACTTCTGATTTTGTTGCATTCACAGATTGTTTAATTTGTTCATCTTGTTCAGCAATTGTAAACTGCATTTGTTCATTTTCAGACTTAAGTTCAACCAACTTTCTAGCAGTAACCTTACTTTCATATTCCATTTTCTCCATGCTCTCTTTGAGACCTTCATTTGCTTGATGCAATTTCTTATATTTCTCTTGTAAACCCCTAAAGTCACTTTGTATCATAATATTTTGCTTATCAATATCAAGCAATTTTTTGTCTTTTTCTGCCATTGTTTTGTCCTTACTTTCACATTTACTTCTCATTTCAGTCACCCATTGAAATTGCTCCAATAATTGTTTCTCAATGTCATCCTTCTGAGTAAGAAGTGTTTCATTTTCTGACTCCAATTCAGTCAACTGTTTTGTAAGACTGTACTTGCAAGTGAGACAATGGGAACATTTACTATCTATATTTAGTAACTTCGAATTCAGCTGCTGATTCTCTTCAATTAAAATGGATAACTGCATGTTGAAACTCTGTTCTCTATCACTATTCTGCAGAAATAAATTATCCATAGCATTCTTAGTTTCAGAATGAGCATCTTTTTCATTATCAAGCAATTCCTTCATAGACTCAGTTTCTTTATTGCAATCATTTACCAATGATCTTTGCTCTTCATTCTCAGTTTTGAGAATTTCTATTTCCTTAGAATACTCATCAAGAATATTTTTCAAGTCAGTTTCCTTGGTAATCATTTCATCAAGCCTTTCCTCATCTCGTTCCCTCTGTTTTCCAAGGTTTTTTATAACTAAGGCTAATTTAGAAATTTCACTATTTAATGAGGTAGACATTTCTGTTGATTCAATAAACTTAACTCCTAGCTCAGCAATAACTGCGTTCCTACAGTCTAACTCAGTATTGAGATGAGCATGTGTTTCTCTTAAATGTACTATTTCATCATTTGCATTTGAAAGTTCAACAATCTTTCTGTCCATGTTATCTTTGTATGTGTCAATAGTTCCTTCTAACACACTCATTTTTTCATTTAGATCTCTGACCATTTTTTCTTTATCATGAAGATCCTCTTCCATGTTTTTTTGTTCTGCTTCCATTCTTTCTATCTTTTCTCCAACTTCATTGTTTTCAATTTCAATAGCAGATTTTGATTCCTGCAAGTGAGCAAAACAAGCATCCTTCTCATTTAGAACCTTTTCAAATTCAGACAATTTTAACAATAATTCCTGCTTCTCCAGGGCAAGTTTCTCTATTTGGTTACATCTGTCATTAATTAATTTCTCATTATCAGTATTAGTCAATGAAAGGTCATCATGTTCTATTTTCAAAGACTCATGTCTGTTTTGAAGACTGTCTAAGGCAGCTTCTCTATCAGAAAGACATTCCCTGATATGTATTAGATTCTGTTCAAGCTCATCTCTAGCAGCCTCTGTATTTTTCAAATTAGAATTTGCATCATCTAATGCTGACAGAAGTTCATTTCTTTGCAAGTTACTTGCATCAATCTGAGTCACTAAGTCTGTTACATTTTCAGATAATATCTCAATTTTAAGATCCCTTTCTTCCTTTACTTTTTTCAGATTTGCTTCGAGTTCTTGAATATTATTCATCATATTACTTAAGTCAGTATCTTTCTCTGACAATGACTTTTGAAGATCACTCACATCATTGTTCAGTTTCTCAAATTCAAGAAGTGCATTGCTTTTTTCAAATTTCCGTCTATCAATATCTTCTTCCTTAGATATTATATCTTTTTTCAAAATATCTATACTGGATTTAAGATACTCACAATCTTTTTCAAGTGTATTTTTAATTTCGCTAATTCCTTCAAGTTCGGATTTTAGTTGCTCGATCGTCCCAGTGTTTTCTTCAGACAATCTTTTTAGCCTTTCATTTTCATGTGAATACTCATCCAAGCTGCCTTTCAATGTTGTTATGTTTTCTAAATGCATTACATTATCATTTCTTTCATCATTGATATCATCTTGTAAACTTTTTATAACACTTTCATTACCCTCAATTTGCTTTTGCATATCCTGGTTCATTACATACAATGCTTGTTTCTCAACATAGAGAGCTTCAAAATCAGATTTTAACATATCAATTTCATTTGATATGTCACTATTGGCACTTGTGATATTATTAATTTTTAAGGTAAGTTCAACTTTTGCCTTTTCTAATTTTTCATTCATTTCACGTATGTCACTGAACTTTTCTTGCAGTCCCTTAAATGAACTAGAGCAAGTATCTTTTTCAGATTCAATTGCACATTTATCTTCATGCAACAATTGAACTCTGGTTTCAAGGTCTTCTATAACATTTGCAGCAATTGATAATCTTTGTCTTAATTCATCTTTTTCTCCAGAATTGTCTTCTGAAGATTCCTTCCAAAATGACACCTCTACATCTCTTTTCTCTAATTGCTGCTTCAAATTAATTATCACTTTTTCCCTTTCGCAGCCATTATCTACCATCTCGTCTTTTTCCTTGAGTAAAACAGCTATTTTGCCCTCCAATTCAAAGCATTTCTGTTCTTCAAGATTAAGAGTAGCATTCATACAATCAATTCTACTATTTAATTTCTGTAGGGACATGTTCTGTATCTGACATTCTGATTTCATGGAATTATATTCGTTAGTTTTCAATAAAACTTCATCACCCAATTCATTTACTTGGAGAGTAAGCAGAGATTTATCCTCTTCTAGTCTGTTCTGGATTTCTATAACTTTGACAAGTTCCTCATCTTTGTCAACTAACTTGGCCTGTAATTTTGATAGCTCATACTCTCTATCACCTAGTGTATCTTGTAAACTATCTAAGATGTTCTCCATTCTTGCATTCTTCTCTTCTAGATTGGACAGTCTACCTAAAGTTTCCTCTTCTCTTGATGTTGCAGATAACACAGAGGTTTGTAAACATTTTATTTCTGATTCTTTTACACAAACATTGTCTTCATATGTTTTCAAGTTGTCAAGAGCAGATTTCAACTCACTAAACATCTTCTTATTTTCTTCTTCCTTTGCTGCAACTTTAACCATCAACACATCTGATATTTCACTATCTTTCTTTTCCAACTCATTCCTCAAGACTGACAGTTCATGTTGGATCTGTTCAATTTTCTTTTCTAATTGTTGCTTTTGCTCACTGCTTTTGATTTCCAATTCTTCCTTCTTTTTCATTAAATCATTAACCTCCACCTTTACTTCTTCAAACTGCTCATTGTACATTCCATTTTGAGACAGTAATTCATCTTTTTGTTTTATGAGACAGCTTATTTCTTCTTCCTTCTCATGTACCTCTTCCTGAAGTCTTTTATTTTCACTGTTCAATTTCTCTTCATTCTTCATGTACTTTTCTCTCATGAGCTCTGTTTCAGCTTTAAGCTCAGAAATTTCTTCTAACTTTTTCTGCAAATCCTTTTCTAACATGACAACAGTTGAAGACACATCAGCCAATTCCTTTTCAGATTTTTCATGCATGGCACTGATTGTTTGTATTTCAGTATGTTTGGCATCTAGTTCATGTTCAAGCTTTTGTGTGTGGTCATTCTGAATGGTTAGTTTAGTATGAAGTCCATGTTCATTCTTCTTATAGTCTTCTTCCTTTTTCTTATTATCTGCACGTAAAGTTTCTAATTCTTTCACCAATAAATTAATCCTCTCATCCTTTTGGGACAGTTGTGATTTCAACTCACTCATATTTGAACATAATGTAGTAATTTCAGTATTCGCTGAAAGCAATTTATCTTTGACTTTATTGGATTCTTTTGATAATTGTTTTATTTCTTCTTCTATAGTTGCAACTTTAACCATCCATACATCTGATATCTCACTTTGTTTTGTCATCAAGTCACTTCTCAACAAAGACAATTCATTTTCAAACTCTTCCTTTTGATTCTCCCATTGTTTCTTCTGATCTGCAAGTTTTATTTCTAATTCTTTGTTCTGCTTGGTCAGACCATTTATCTTCACCTTAGCTTCCTCAAGCTGTTCATTGAACATTCCATTCTGAGACAGTAATTCATCTTTTTGTTTTATGAGACAGCTTATTTCTTCTCCCTTCTCACTTAATTCTTCATGAACTCTTTTATTTTCACTGTTTAGTTTCTCTTCATTCTTCAAGTAGTTTTCTCTCATGACCTCCATTTCAGCTTTAAGCGCAGAAATTTTATCTAACTTTCTCTGCAAATCCTTTTCTAACACGACAACAGTTGAAGACACATCAGCCAATTCCTTTTCAGATTTTTCATGCATGGCACTGATTGTTTGTATTTCAGTATGTTTGGCATCTAGTTCATGTTCAAGCTTTTGTGTGTGGTCATTCTGAATAGTTAGTTTAGTATGAAGTTCATGTTCATTCTTCTTATAGTCTTCTTCCTTTTTCTTATTATCTGCATGCAAAGTTTCTAATTCTTTCATTAATATATTTGCCCTCTCATCCTTCTGAGACAGATGTGATTTTAACTCACTCATATTTGAACACAATGTAGCAACTTCAGTATTTACAGAAAGCAATTCATCTTTGACTTTATTGGATTCATTTGATACTAGTTTTATTTCCTCTTCTTTTGCTGCAACTTTAACCATCCACACATCTGTTATTTCACTCTCTTTCTTTGCCAACTCACTGCTCAAGAATGACATTTCATTTTGGACCTCTTCAATTTTCTTTTCAAATTGTTGTTTTTGTTCCCTGGTTTTAATTTCTAATTCATCCTTCTTCTTTGTTAAATCATTAACCTCCACCTTAGCTTCTTCAAACTGCTCATTGCACATTCTATTTTGAGACAGTAATTCATCTTTTTGTTTTCTGAGACAGCAAATTTCCTCTCCCTTTTCACTGAGTTCTTCACAAACTCTCATATTTTCCGCCTGTAATTTCACTTCTATCTTCTGGCAGTTCTCTCTCAAAGTGTCCATGTCCATTTTTAACTGAGAAATTTCATCCACCTTACTCTGGAGGTCCTTCTCTAAGTTTACAACAGTAGAAGACAGTTCATTCAATTCCTTTTCAGATTTTTCATTCAAGGCAGTGATTGCTTGTAAATCTCTGCATTTAGCCCCTAATTCAAACTCAAGCTTTTGTGCCAGGTCATTCTGAAAAGCTAGTTTAGCATTAAGTTCTTGTTCATTCTTTTCAAACTCATTTTCCTTTTGCTTACCATCTTCAGACATTTTTTTCATTTTTTTAACTATAGCATTAATATGTTCATCCTTCTCAGAGATATTTTTGCTAAGTTCTTCAACTTTTGATTTCTCAGTTTTTATTTTAGTGCCTAACGATAAAAGTTCAGATTTAAACTCATTATCCTGTTTATCCAGAGCTTCTTTCATTGATTCAACTTGTGATAATAATGTATCAATATGTTCTTCTTTATCCTTGTTATTGTTGTTTGCTGTTTTTAGTTTGGATTTAAGACTGCTTATTTCTGACTCGAACTGTATTAAATCCTGACTTTGATCTTCTATGTTTTCATGAAGGATCTGAATTTGGTGATCATTTGTAACAGAAATGTCATGCATTGACTTTAATTTTGTTAATAATTCTTCTATTTCTTTTTCTTTAGACTTCATCAGGACAACCCATTTGTCCTGAATTTCACTTTCTTTTAGTGATAATTCGGCTTTCAATGAAGACAAATGATTTTCTAACTCTAATTTCTCTCCATGTAATCTCTGAATTTGTTCCTCAGACTGAGATCTATATTGTACATGACTAGATTGCAATTGAGCATATTTGGCACTACTTTCTTCAACAGACTTCACCATCTGTTCATTACTTAACTTTATAGATTTGTTATCTTCTAACAAATTCTGTTGCTTAACATCATGTGTTTGTTTATAATTATTAAATACTGTACGTAGTTCTTTGGTTTCTGTTTCTAATACTGCATTCTGTTTTTTGACATCCTGGACGGCATTATTGGAGTCTTCTAGGAGTTGTTGGTGAACTGCGAGCTCATGTTGAAATTCTTCATTCTGCTTACTGATATGTTGTAACTCCTTACTCATCATTTCCACTTGTTGTTGGTTGCTAGTGTTTTCTTCTCTAAGACTCTCAGTTGTCTTATTGAGATCATTAATTTCTGCTTCCATCTTTTGGATTTCCTTTAGCTTAACCTGTAAATCATGTTCTAAACTTACAACATTTGAAATACTGCTGGACAAGTCCATTTCTAACTTCTCATTTAATTCATTAACAGTACTAATTTCAACTTGTTTATCACTTAATTCCTTCTCTATTTCATGAATTCGGTCAATTTGTTCAGTAATTTTAGCCTTAAGTTCATGTTTCATCGTTTCATGGTCACTTGCTATTGTTTGCTTATCTGCAGCTAAAGCCTCTATTACATTAATTTTAGCATCTAAATCAATTTTTAGTTGTTGATAATTTTGATCTAGTTCTTTATAATGAGACTGTTCCTGACCTATCTTCCTTTCTAACTCAGATATATTTTCCATTTTGGAATTCAGACTGAGATTAAAGTTTGAAATAGAGTTTTCAAAATCAGTCATACTAATTTCCTTCTCTTGCTTCAAATGTTCAATGTCTTTGCTACTTACATCAAGTTTAGCAACTAAATCCTCATGTGATTCTCTCAACTTCTCTATTTCTATACTCTTAAGTTGAAGATCATTAGAAAGTGCTTCCTTTTCATCAGCATAACTGTCATTTATCTGCTTCTGGGTTTTCAATTCTGTCACAAATTTCTCAATTTCAGCAGATTTTTCCTCGAGTCTCTCTTCCAAACAGTGTAATTTGGACTGGTAACTTTGTTTGTCACATTCTAAGACATGCACTTTTTCATGCAAATTGGAAATTTGTTCATCTAAATCAGCTTCATGCAGAGATAAAGACTCAACTTTACTAGATAAGTTAGAGGCAAGAGACTGTAACTCTGAATTTTGTAATGTTAATTGATCATTAGAACTCTGAAGAGAAGACAATGATGTTTTAGAGACAGATATTTGATCATGCAATAAATCACATTCACACTTCATGGCAGACAAACTCTCATGCTTATGATTACATTCATGCTGCATGGCACTAACCTTTGAGATCAGGCTGCTGTTCTCTGTCCGCAGCGCTTCAACTTCAGCAAGCGTCATCTCCATACTGGTCAGCCAATCAGATTTGCCAGAGTCCAGCTCTTGCCTCAATGAATCAATTTCTTCTACATGTTTAGCACTAATAGTTTCCATCTCACAATCATGGTCTTTTTGCATTTGCTCAATTTTGACAATTTTTTCAGTCACATTATTGTTAAGTCCCTGTATTTCCAAAGTCATTTTCTTCAAATTATTCTGAAGTTCTTCATTGTTTTCTTTATATTCATCTAATGATCTAAAAATACTTTCATTTTGAGCATTAAGTTCTTCATTCTTCTTATCACAAGACTGCTTTAAGTCACTCAATTCCAATAATTTATCATTTAAACCAGAAATTTCTGTCAATAAAGCATCATTCTTTTCTCTAGAAGTTGTCAACAAACGTTCTAACTCCAATTTCTTTTCATTAGCTACTGTTACTTCCTGAGTCCATTTAGTAATGGCAGAATCTTTTTCAGAAGCATCTCCTTGAATTGCTGCTTTCTCTTGTTTGAGTAAATCCAATTCTGAACACAGATCATCTACATTACTATTCAAAGCTTTACATTCATTCGACAGTTTATTCACTTTTTCACTAAGTTCATCACATACTTTCATTTTCTCACTCAAGCTATCATCCTTTTCACTAACAGTTTTATGAAGTTCATTATTTTCCTTTTCATATTTTGAAAGACTTTGGTCTAAATCATCTATCTTTAACTGAAGTTCATGAATTAAAACATCTTTATGAGTACATTTTTCGTTCAGACTTTCTTCACTTAGTTTTGCAGTTTCAAGTTCAGACTGCTTTTCTGCAATCAAATTTTGTGCAGAATTCAATTCTGTCTGTAATGAATGTTCTCTTTCTTCTAATATTTTTTTATGTTCTAATTCAGATTGCAGTGACTTTTGAATTTCACTAATTTGATTGCTCAAGTCACCTCTTTCTGATTCTAGCACCATATTTAAATCACTGTTACTTTTAATCAGCAACAATTTTTCTTCTTCAAGAGTTTTAATACATTCATCTTTCATGTGAGATACATCATGTAGTTCAGTTTTCAGAGATTCACATACACATTTCACTTTTTGAATTTCACTGTCTTTTTCCCCAAGTGCATTATTTTTGGACTCAAGCATTTTACCATAATCAGCTTTTAATTGCATGATTTCTTTATCACACTGCTCTTTATCTGATGACAAATCTGAATATGCTTTTTCCAAATCAGACACTTGATTTAGCAATGACTGGGTCTTGAATTCAAATTCCTTGCCCTTTTCGGACTGACCCTCCCGTAATACTTCTATTTCACGACCTTGCTGTTTAATTTGTAGTTCACAATCTGTAAGCTTATTTTCAAGCTCATCTTTCACACTAGACACTAACACTAATTGAGAATTCAATTCCTCTTTTACAGCTAGTTCATTATCGAGAGTTTCCTGGGCTTTAGTCAAGGCTTTTTCCAATTCTGAAATATTGTGTTGAAGATCTGCAATCTCTTGTGCATGTTTTGCAGCTGATTCATCAAAGGTAACTGATTTGGCAGTTTCTGATTCCAAATCCTTTGTAAGTTGTGCAACCTCTTCTTCCAAGGAAGCTAACTTGGCTGAGTGGTCAAGCTGAAAACAATAAAACATGGGATGAAGCCTGACATTTTAATTTATAATGTTTTACAGAAAATGTCAAACTCCTAATTGGTGAAGGCTACTTTCTAATAACATAAAGGTTAGCAAAAAACAAAGGTGGAAACAAAAAGGGAGTGAGTGAGTCACAAATATTCCAGATGCCAAAGTTCTTCTTTCATATAATTCATTAACAGAATGTCATTGATAATTGAAAATGTCTCCATTTTTTACAGTAAGAGAAATTTGCAATGTATGTCAAAATATACTCTCAGGATATATAATATTACAGATTTAATTACGGCTGAAATAGTACTATAGTTTCTGCTAATTGCTAGTTAGAAAGTTAAGTGATCAAAACATATCCAATTTCAGAAATTAACAAGCAATGAAACATTCATATGTTTGTAACACATGGAAACAAATTGATATAACCATATTTTCTTTACATAAAGACAAACTAAATTTTACAGCTTAAAGAGACAAACAAAAGTACTCAAAACTGCATGATACTGATTATAAGAGAGAGAGAGTCTATGAAAATGTTTGAATTATTAGGAGAGCACTCAGTTTTTATATGGCATGGTAGTCCAAACTGATTTATCACAAAAATATTCTTAATTTTTTTCTTTGTAAACTTTCACTTTTTTATTATTTTCTGGCAATAACTACAATTTAATTGACTACCAAAGTAATAGACAGGAATGAAGCAAGATTATATCTCGGAATATCAAGAAGCAACCATAGTGGCAACAGTTTAAGCAGGAATCTTAAAATCAGGCTGATATTTTAATAAAGAATGGAATTGCAATCAATATTTTAACCCTTATACTTACAAAAACCTTAAATTATAATCAATAATTTATGTAGAAGGAACATAGCTTCAATCAATTTTATCAAACACTAAATACAGGTGACTCAGACTACAAATCATACATGTTACATTAATAAGCTGACAAGTTATCAAACTTACAATCAACCATCAAAGTTTATATATATGCTCACTGCAATTTAGACACTAAGGTATCAACTATCATTCTAATTTTCAAAATCCAAATGATGCTAATATGTATGTCTAAAATTAATAATGTACAGGCCCGTAGTCATAAGAAAGCTTTGTTAAATCACATATGTTTCACAGACTAAGCTCCTTGCACAAGACTTTTATCAGTATGTATGATCGCACAAGCTGTTTTGTTCATTCAAAATTAAAAGATTTACACAATATGTAATTTAACTAAGATTGCTCAAATAATGTCCTTACTGGCACCTTGAGCATACAGTAAGTCACAAATTATATTTATAATGTGATCATCCATAGAAACTTACTCCTTTGCCCTTTGCCTTATAATACCACATTTCCTCTCATCTGAAGCAGACAACTTTTGAAAACATTGTGACAAAAGAAGCCATTGCTTGTAATGAGTAATGGCTTCTATTTCCATAATGTTTTCCACTCCGTCAGAGAGAAATAACCCAGTTTTCTTAAATAAACTGATGTTTTGTGTACTTGCATTGAATTTGGAAGAGTCCAAAATATGCTTATGGGGTAAAGGGTTAAAACAATTTTATGAATCAGCCAAAATATGTTAACACTTATAGCTCAAAACTGTTGCCACATTCCATTAGTCAAACAAAAAAGGTTAAAAGAAACCATCCACACTAACCTTCAGATTCTCTGTATCTGTTTGTAAAGATTCGAGCTGAGCTTCAACCTGACCTTTCTGTTCTCCAAGATTATCTAACTGTGAACTCAAGCGGTTAATCTCCTCCTTCTGTTTTTTGGTTAAGTTTAATAAAGATTCCGACTCATTTTGTAAGGATTCAACCTGTGAACACATTGACCATGGTATAAATAGTTTTATTTATATTTATTAAATCATGATTTCATCAATACGCTCTGTAATATGCATAAATTACAGATTTTCCTAAATGTACCATCACACTGGACATGCCAAGTAAAACAAATACAGTTAAGTATGTAAAGCCTGTTATTGTCAAGAGAGAACGAAAAAGTATTTTAACACTCTGGACAAGCTGTTTTGACCTTAAAAGTATGACCCTGACCTTTGATCTACACACTTGAATTTTAGTTGTGACAAAAATAGTTAGTACTTCTTTAGATTGTGATATTCTGTTACAGAAGAAAAAACGAATTAAATACTTGAATACTTGAGGTAATATAGCTTAGTTTTGGTATCAGTTTTAGAATGCGATCTTACCATTGGTCAATATTAAAACTTGGCTCAGAATAAACCAATCAGTTGCTTTCATAACATCAAATTCATGTAAGCATTTGCTTAAGAAGTAATATATCAGAGTAATATTTTAGAATATTAATCAGTCTTCATTACCTTGAGAGAGAGTTCATTTTTCTCTTCATCTGCCTGCTGAAGAATGTCTTGTAGTTTGTTTTTAAGTTCTGTGACTTCATTTTCTACTTCCTGTTTCATTTTCTCCAAATCTGACAAATATACCACAGTTCATTAATACCTTCTCTATTTTTTTTTCACAGGAGTTTAATGTCACACTAGCAGCCAAGTTCATATGGCAACTTTCCAGTTTTAATGGTGGAGGAAGACCCCAGGCTTATACCTGGGTAGATCCACCAACCTTCCATAAGCTAGAGTGTGGAATTCAAACTCAAAGAGATGAGTGGTTAATGATTACATTACCATTTGACAATAGAAGCCCCTTATATCTTATCTATACCCAAGTAATACAAACCTATAGAAGCAGGCGAAAAAAAACAGATGGATCATTATAGAGCTACTAGCTCTCAGTAATATCTAATATATTACCTTGAATTTGATCTAGAGCTTCAGAAGATCTGTTTTCAAGGTCAGCTTTTTCTTTTTCCAACTTTTCAACAACAGCTATTTGTTCTTGTACATCAGACTTAGCAACATCAAGCTCTTCTTTAAGTTTCTCCACTTCAGCATTTCGTCCATTGATTTTCTCTTCAATGTCACGTAAGTTTGCTGATTCAGCCTCAGTCTGCTGAAGTTTGTTCTGAAAAACAAAAAGCTTCTCAATTAAAAATAAAGGGTTAAAAGACAATTGTTGTTCATGCCATACACACTGATTAGGTGAATCTAAATTTAACATCATGTAAACAGAATTAAATACACATCGATAATCAACCATGCAAGCAGTAAATTCAATTTTTTTTAATCATGGAAATGTCAGTAACTTGAGTAAGTCTATAGCATCCTAATTATACTACAGCAAAACATTGTTATCTCGAGGAGTTATCAGAACAGACTAAATGTTCAAGATAACGTGGTGTTGTAATAATGAGATATTTGTTTGTTGGTTGAAAATTATACACAATTTAGGACAAAAATTGTTGGGACCTCAAGAATACCTTGAGATAAGTTGGGTGCTCATGATATCAATGCTTGTAATAACAAAGTTTTATACATTTACTTGCTTTAAGCACTGGCCCGAGGTTATAAAACTTGAAAACAGTATCCAAGCTCAAATCTCAATTCCATTCTCAAAGTTTTATTGTTGAATACATAGAGATGATTAATGTTTAAATACATTTTCAGGTTAATTGTGCAATCATAATAATGTATCAATAATATCATAATTGTATGATCATAATTAACGTTAAATAATTAAAAGATAAGATGTGAGATTTGAGATCAGAGACAAATCGCAAGTTTTATAACCTCAAACCCAGGTAATTCATTTCCAATCACTTTGAATATAAGAAACATTGTCTAAGTATCAGATAAAGGTATTTACCTGCTCTAAAGTTTGCTTTAGACTGATAATCTCTTCTTGCAAATTGTCTCTCTCTTCCTGAGCTGATGTTATATCTGACTTCAGACTTTGATTCTCTTCTTCCAGTTGTCTGCATTTAGAATCTAATTCTTCCACTTCACTCGACAGTTTTTCTAAAAAGTAAAAAAAGAATTGATCATGAATGTATGTGCTTATATACATATATAAGCACATGGTAAATTAAATGATAATAATGTGTGTCCTTCTTCAACTTATGTTAAATGAGACTGGTCTTCGTTTGTTCATTCATTCATACATTCCTTCCTTCACTCACTCATCCAAACAAACTTGGAAATATAACCATAGTCCAACCTGAGCTAACTGCCTCCTGTGAATAAGGGAAATCAAGTGAACAACCATTCAGCCATTCATTAACATACACATAATGGACTAAATGCACCTCCAAATGAAGAGCAATTAAGCATAAAGACCACATGTCCTCTTCTCTTCCATCCTTTGTTAACAAGCCTGACAGTACTTGTATTAAGAATCAGACGGTCTTTATTTACAGGACAGGGATTTCCCTGACGCAGGTTTCTTGCATCCCTGATGCAATATTCAGCCAAGGGACTCACATTGAGAGTGACCACCACATCCTCCGGACTCCTTCCAATTTGCAATTTGCCCTTGGCATTTTCTGTGAGGGACCCTCAAATATCACAAAGGACCCCTGAAATGTTGGAGAAGGGAGTCCTGGGGACCCTTGGATGAAAAATCTTAGGGAAAACCCTGAAGGAGATCTTTATGAGTATCAGAATACAATATGGAGACTAACAAAATTTTACGAACCTTTCAAGGCAGTGACCTCATCCATGTCAGTTACTTTCTTCAACAAAATGTCTCTTTCATTCTGTGTTTCAGTAAGCTGGTTTTTAATACTCTTCAACTCATCATTGGACTTGGATTTCTAAAATATGAACAAATCATTTTTTGAATCACTAATCACTTGAACAAATACCAGTACTTGTGTAAATTCTTAAATAACAAAATAAGAATTAACTATCAAAATAAATGCATAATTTTCTTCAAGAAAAAATATGTAAACTAGTCCAAGAGAAGATATAATTTCAAATCAAATGTTGGTGCAGAAGGGTTGATGGTTAATGATGGAAGATTGATGAAGCTTGTCATACATCTCCATTATTCATATGGAGTGAAAAAAAATAATCAGGAGTGAAAAAATCCTAAATACACTACAGTAATCTTTTTACAATTTTGGGAAAGGGTCTGGTCCAATTGGGAAAAAATGTGCAGTGTGATGCCATAATTGAGAACAGGCATCGGAAAAAAATGTCTTTATTTTCAATTGGGAAGGGTCTGTTTTCTGGACCCAAACAAAGAAGGAAAAAGATCGCTGCACCATGAACATACAAATTTATGTCACTAAGTTAATTTCGAACAGAAACTTACTACATTCAGGCAAATTTATTGTTCTATGTTTTTACTATTTTTGAAGCTAACTATAGTTATTTTTCACCAACAAATTTTATGATAATGCACATACCTTCTTCAGTTCTGAAATTTCTTTTTCCAATCCCTTTATTTTGGCAGTAAGCTGTGCCTTTACCTTCAGCATTTTGGTATCTCCACCCTTGCTACCACTGCCTGTAGCACTCTCTTCAGATTGTTTCAGTAATTTCTCACATTCGTTAGTCTTATCTTCAAGCTGTTTCTTAATGTCTTCAATTTCTTCTTCCTTATCCCTAAGTAAATTTGATAAACTTTCAGTTTTTTGTTGTAGACATTCAAGTTCTTCTAGTTGTTGGTCTTTCTCTTTTATCTGTTTATGCAATGTATCAATTCCTTCAGCACTCTCACTACCCTGAGATTTTACCAAGTTTTGTCCAGTAGATTTGGAAACATCACCATGATTTATCAACTGATCATATCTTCCTTGCAAAGCTTCATACTGACTTAGAGACTGATTATAAGCACTTTCTAGTTGCTCAGCGGAAGACTTCAAGGATTGAATTTGAATATCTTTCTCAGTACTTTCAGATTCATGTTTTTCAACCAAGTCATGCATTTTAGTTTGGAATTTCTTTCTTTCCTCCAATATTTGAGTATCCTTTTCCTCCATGTATGACTGTGTCAGCATTATCTGTTCTGTCATTTGCTGTAATTTCTCTTTGAAACTTTTCTGAATTTCTCTACTCTCCATCAGTTCCTTCTCTTTTTGAGTAGATTCTTTTTGAAGAACTTCAATCACTTTCAGTTTACCCTCAAGGACTTCATTAGTGTCTTTTAATTTCTGTTCCAACATTTGAATCACAGTATCCTGAATGTTAACTTCACCTTTTGACATGATTTTCTCAACATCTCTTTCATGCCTAGAGATTATTTCTCTTAAATCATTTTCAGCAACAAGCAATTCACCTTCCTTATCTTGAACAACTTTTCTCAACTTTGCTAGATTCTCTTCCTGTTCTTTCAATGTTTCTTCAAAGTACCTTTGAGACTCTGTTAACCTGAGATTAAATCGTTCGGTTTCTAGTTTTAAATCATGATCTGATTTTTCAACGAGTTCACGTAATTGTCCAAGAACTTCATCATTTGCTTCAACTTTACCAGTAAGTTTAGTTATTAACATAGTCTGATCATTAATGTTCTGATCCTTTTCCTTTAAAGTTGTCTGTAAGACCTGAAGATCAAAATTAAAAGAACAGTGAATTGTCAAATGTCAAAAAATGAAGATTTTTCTTGTGTTCAAAACAGCTGGTTCTCAATTAACCTAACAGACATGTAGCAGCTTTTTAGGTCCCATAAGCCTAAGGATGTACCATACTCAGAGCAGGCAAATAAAATAAATACATCAAAACCACAATAATTTTTTATGTGTTCATGTTATACCAAATATTCTTTAAAATGAACTGAAAAATTGAAAATATGTTTTCAAAACTACCAGGAACCATCATTTTAAGTCTGTGTTTCAAAAATATCTGAAAGGGACATGCCCCAGAGATCCTTAAATTATTATCATTGGTCATCTTTGTGCAAAACATAATTTCCATAAAAAAGGTCACTATCAAGTGCATAGGTTTTATACATCGAAAGCTTAACCATCAAGTTTTAAAGTGACTTCTAATTATCACTTTATTTCATCAAAACATTTACATTTATTATCAATATTATCAACAAGAATTACCTGTATGACCTTGTCACGACCTCTGATAACTTCATTTTTCTCACCAACAAACTCTTGTAAGTCTATCAAACGTCTTTCCAATTCAAGAATTTTGTTGTTTAGGTTCAGTAAATTTTTGTCTTTGTACACAATCTGGGCATACATTTGTTGTACCCTCATCTGGCAAAAAAAAAAAACAAACTATATACAAAATAAACAACACTTACAGTTTAACAAATAAGAGAATTAAATCAATTATATTTTTTCAAAACATAAAATCATGCTAACAAACTTATGCTCAGGTAACAGGCTTCTCGAAACTGCTGGAATACTTGCCTGACATTTGGTTAGGCAAAGATAGAATTTCTCTCTGACCAAATGAAAATTTGTTTGACCGAATACATTATAAGTGATAAATGCTGTAAATTGTGCCTGACTGTCGGACATGCCAAAAAGTTATTGGACCTGCTTGAAATTTGCCTGAAATGTTTGACAGTCCAGCAACTTTAGGGAAACCTGAGGTAAATAAAAAAACTCACCTCAGAATCCCCATCACCAGATCCTTGTACATTCATTTCTTCCATAAGTTTAGTTTTATCTTCCAACTGTTTCGTTAAAGTTGTAATAATTTCCTCTCTCTCAGCAATAATTTTCTCTTTGACTTCAATCTGTTGATCTTTTACGGCCAGAGTTTCATCTTTTTCTTTGATAATGCGATCTTTGTCTTCAAGTTTTTTCTTCAACAATAATGATTTCCCTCGGCCTGACCTCTCAGGTCCTTCATCCTCAACAGAGTTCTAAAATATAAACAAATCATAATGTACAATTATAGAATTATGTGACAGCATATTTTATAAATTTACTTCTTTATTCAGTATGACAAACCAACAAGAACTTTACTTAAGATAGCTTGGCACACTTTTTCATGCAAACATGGTGGATACGAAATGATTAAACATAACAATAATTTGTTTAAGCAGGGGTGTAGAAATGTTTTCATGTAGCCGGTAAGCTACTAAAAGTAGAAGGCGGGTCTAGGAGTTCAATGCAGTATTGTGTCCGGTGTTTTGGAAAAAGTTGAAATAACCGGTTGATTTTCCAGCCTCCAGCTCATTGCTACACCCCTGTCTAAGAATGACAAGTAAAAATATATAACTAAGTTAGAACTTCACAAGATGAGATAACATGCTACAAGCCATACAGCAGAATGCACAAAGAAGAATACCTTTCCGTCAGTGGTAGATGAGTCACCAGCTTCTTTTTTAAGTGAGGATTTGTCACCTTTCCCTCCTTTGGCTTCCTTTGCTTCTCTGACTTGCTTAGCTTTTGCTTGCAGTTTCAACTTAGACAACTTAGCATTCACATCCTTCATGCAATAAACATGCGACTTTATATTAGCAGAAATATGATTTTATGTTAAACAAGAGTTATAGGAAATCTAGTGCACATTGTTAGACAGAAAAAACATGATGAGACAGTTCTCAACTCAAAGATACTTTTTTCCTGAGATATAATGTAGTGCAAACAATAGGGATAGTTTGGCCTTTTTTCCAGTTTTGAAAATGGAAAAGGTCCAAGGCATATACCTGTGTAGATCAACAAACCTGGACGACTTCCTCACATGTAAATTTGTCTGGTCTCGTCGTAACAGTGAGGGGGCCAATGATTACTAGCCAGAGACCATAATAACTCGACCTTGGAGACCCTTTATTACTAAGATTCAAGGTACATACATACATACAACAGAATTTAATGAAGCAGAAGAACAGGAATTCATTAAATGAAAGAAGGGGTAATTCCGTTATATAGGTACACAGACTTTCATTTTAATTGGCATGCAAAAGTTATGATGTTACAATTACATATTCTTTTAGGACAATATGCAGCAAACAATGTTAACAGATACATTTTTCTCACAGAAAAGCCAATGATATTTATAATCAAATCAATTTAGAAGAGAAATTATATCAGTGGACAGACATGTCATCAAAATAGACCACTAAGGTTGCAAGATTTTTTCATAGCTAAAATGGTACAAGAATGTTAGATACAAGTCAATCATAACAGACAAATTTATTTACCACTAGTTCTTTGTCTTTTTTCTGTACATCTTCATCTCTCTCACGAATCATAGACTTCAGTTGTTCAATCAATCTTTGCTGCTCAAGCAGCTGTATCTCCATATCAGCCATTGTTGTTTATTAAATGTAACTGCTGCAGTCTGAAAACATATCAAAATGTACAACATACACAAGAGCGAAAAACAATTTTGGTAATAACTTATGTAAAGAACACATGTTTTTATATCAGAAATAGGGTAAAAAAATAAGATGTGCCTAATACATTGGTGCAGAACCAATATTTCCCATGACTAAAAATGGGCATCTACACAAGTTTGAAAATCAAAAACAAATGTTTGCTGATACAGTGATAGTGCCATTGTGATTACGAGAACCTATAAGTGTTGAGAAGTTTGAGGAAGTGTAGACAAGTTGAGAAATTAAGTGGTGTTTTACTACAAAAGCCATTATCATCTTTTTAAAACTTTCACCTATTTATATAAATGACAGTACATTTGTTTCAAATCCTACAAATTAACACCCAACGTCATTCATGCAGAATGATTAAATAGAAGACACTGGAATTAACAACTTGGTCAAGCCAAATTTAATTTGTAATAAAAATCTAGTCATTACTTCAGTTTTCACGGAATTAAAATTCCAAAACAAATCTCTATCAAAGACATTATCCACGGAAGTTGTCTAATATGCCATGTGTATAAGAAGGCAGAAAATAAAGTTCTTGATGCAGGGCTCAAATCTGCAACCTTCTTGCAAGTCAGCTGCTCTACCAACTGAGTTAATTGGGCAGATGGACATACAAACTACTATTAATGCATATATATACAGCCCTGTAACACCATGTCAATAGTTCTAACAGATGGCAAATAGGTGGTGCACTCCACTACAGGTAGACTATTTTGAAAGTGTAATGAGGCAAAATAAGAGCATAGTTGTCCATTTTTATACAATAAAGTATTCAATAGATGACATATCCAATTGCGTACAAGGCCGGATAGCGACCGAAAACATCGTCATCAGCTGGAACAGGTAAGTAACCGGACGGCTAACAACACTCACAGACCGCCGGGTGGCATGTCTTCCAAAGACATAACTTGAACAGCAATAAAGGACGATAAAAATGGAAAATATCAAATTGTGCAAAACAAATTCGTACCTAAATGTTTCTGTATTAAAGGCAGTCACTTGAAAGAAACTCTGCCACACACGATTGCTTGCGTGTCCTCATCATCGTCCACCATCTTGGATTCCCATAGTATCACGTGACAAAATATAGACTGCTGTCTAAATAGATACGACCGAAAAGATTATTTAAAATCGTAAAATATTCACTAATTTGAATCAACGGTTGACTGCACAAATTACTTCCCTGTACTTGCTGCTGATGAATATAATGTAGTTGAATAAATGGAGATTTTCTAGAAAAACACTCACAGAATATACAAGTAGGGACTCTTCATCACTTGTAATGAAGAGTCTTAAATATACGTGGTTGAAAACATATTATTGTTTATCTGTATGAGAACGGATCCTGATATGAATCGAATGAGTTATACAAAATAATTCACAGAACGACATTTTACTTCTGTTAATACAGTTTAAGAAAGAAAAAGTGACTAAAATGTTTCCCTTTTCTACTTTCCGATAATTCTTACTGATCGTTATTACGCATACCAGTCTACAACTTGACAGATGCCGCGCGCAGTTTCCCGATCGATGTCATAGAATTCGTCTGTATTGTGTTTTATGCCCATTACGTGAAGTGTGCCTGTGATATGCTCGTGTTTGTTACGGATTTATTTAGTGTCAGAAATGCCTGGAATTGTTGTGTTTGGTCGGAGGTGGTCAGTGGGTTCAGATGATCTAGTTGTTCCGGCTCTACCGTTGGTTATAATCCACTTAGCATGGTTTGTGCATTTCCGATAATAAATACATTTCTTAGCGAAAGTCAGTCATGTCTCCATTTTATTCATCTATTAGTTCTATACTTGATTCTATTGATTGAATTTATCGTTGTTAATTACAATTTCCTCGGTGTAAATGATATCGAAAGTGTTTTTTCCCTGAATATTCATACGTGTACATTAGATATTTGTTTACATTAAATATATTCGAATTTTTAGGTCAGCTGTGTCTTAACTATATGAATCAGGTAGATAGTCTCTTCATAAGAAACCCAACAGGTATCACAGCATTAAGTTCAGGTAGTGCAGCATTCTTGTATTATCACTAATCATTTATGAAGCAATGCAACAGATCCCTACCATAAATATTGATCGGTGGTTTATTCAGCTCACACACAACATACAGGATTAATATTGATTATCAAAATTCTGTTGTATTTGAAATGAGTTGTATCTACAAAATGATGTGAATACTAATGACACATAAAATAGCTAATCTGATTGTTTCTTAGATTTTGTACTGAATGAGAAATTCTTGTTTTTTTTTTCAAAGATACATTTTTTTACTATTAGTTTGAAAGATAGATTCATAACAACTTAGCATTTGAAACAGAAAACATTTTTTTTATTTATCCAATTTCCCTCAACCATGTCAAAATTCATTTATCTCTTTAAACATTGATCAAAATTTCTCAGAATTAGGGATGGAGATCACTCAGAATAATTGACTAATTCCTAAATTGAGTTTATCACTCTTGATAGGGTCACTTTCTGTTTCCGACCCATTTTAGTTTCAAGTCAGTTGTTAATTGAATATTGTCTGACTGTGAGTGTTTGTTTTATAGCTGTGACTGTTTTGGTTAAAGTCAATTTTCATTGCCATTTATTTAGTACTTCAACAGTTTTATCTAAAGTGGCAATATTGAACTCACAAGATAATTGTGTGCTTTGTTGACAAAACCATTAAGAAATCATAAAATCGTCCATAAAAGTACATTTGTATTTGGCGGTTTGATTTAAGCCAGAACTTTCAAAATCTGTTCGTAATTCTGGTGTAAATGTATTTGTTTACAAAAGTTTTAATGTCACAAAAACATCTAAGTATTAGCCATATTTTCTCCAATACACCCATTTTAATAAGATATGATTGTTTATTTTTTTGTTGTTATTGTTGTTGTTTTTAAATTACATATTATTATGGCTCTGATATTGATGACTGTTCAAATGTTATGTCCATGTATCATTTAATAATAATATGTGTTAATTATTTGATAATGTATGCAGTTGTTCCTAGATTAGGGAGGATGAGTGTAACATCCTTTAATAACAACCGCAAAATCATCAATTAACATAGGAAGAAACTAAAAGTCAAAAAGTTACTTGTGTCAGAAGCCCGGGGATGTTTTGCCGTCTTGTTGACAGTCTGTGTCACATCTGTGTTACAAACTGCTACAGATTAATTTCTGTAGATTTGAATTAATTAGATAATTAGTTTGAGCTATTGAAAGATTTTATGCAGACATCCAATCTTACGAAATTTTTACACAAGAGGAAAAAAAATGTAATTGAAAAAAAAATTGATCATAAGATATTGATTGAGATCATGCCCCTACTAGTAAAGATGTGGTATGAGTGATGTATTTGGATGAGCAATATTGTTATTTAAACAACAAATGCTGAGAACTGTGTAATCTGACTAGACATACCAATTATGGTAAATAATCATAAGATATCAGTGTTTGATTTATTCATAGATTTGTTGTAGTTTTGTAATGGAAAAGGATTTCTTCTATCCGTTCAAGAAATACATCCAAGGCTTTCATTTGTCTTTTAGACTCTTGAAATCAGAAAAATAAAGCTTTTGACTCTTAAGAATGGTCAAATTTACAATAAAATTAGAAGGAAATTTTATTGACTCTTCAAATTATCATCGGTCAAGGGTCATTTTTGACCCTCAATTTTAGATGTCTTGTGAAAACGCTGTAAATTTTGCATAATTCTATTACTTTGCTTCTTCGTTTTTTTTTTGGTTTCAAAAATTTATTAATATTCATAGGGGTTTAACAGCATTACACAGTTTTGACTTGTTTTTATTGCTTCGTTAATCTTAGAACTTTTTATCTCTTTCAGGCTTGCAACACTATCTGCCATATTCACTTCAGTGCAGTTTGATATTACTATAAAATGTTCTGAGGAATTAAAAGACATAATTTTAGGATACATTGTGATTCTGCTGGCATGTATAATTGTGGAAGGCATCATTACAATAATCAGTATACGAGGGAGTATTCTGGACACCCAGCCTAGAATGAGCATGCAATATTTACTGTATGTTCGAATTGGTAAGTCAAGTGACTTTGTACCTAATATGGGAAGTGAGTCCTTATCAGACCAAGTGTTTTCTATTCATGTGCAAAAATGTAAACTTTGGGGAAAATATACATGTATCTTCAGTGTTCCCACTCACTTCTAAAATTGGGGTAAGTTTATCCCCTGTAATCTGCGATTTACACAAGGTTTTACGCGAATGGGAACACTGGTCTCATAAACTTGCATAAAAATAATGCAGAAAAGTTGATGCTAAAACATTCACAATCATAAAGCAAAGTTGATGCTAAAACATTCACAATCCTAAAGCAAAAGTTGATGCTAAAACATTCACAATCTAAAGCAAAGTTGATGCTAAAACTTTCACAATCCTAAAGGAAAAGTTGATGCTAAAACATTCACAATCCTAAAGCAAAAGTTGATGCTAAAACATTCACAATCCTAAAGCAAAAGTTGATGCTAAAACATTCACAATCCTAAAGCAAAAGTTGATGCTAAAACATTCACAATCCTAAAGGAAAAGTTGATGCTAAAACATTCACAATCCTAAAGGAAAAGTTGATGCTAAAACATTCACAATCCTAAAGGAAAAGTTGATGCTAAAACATTCACAATCATAAAGGAAAAGTTGGAAAACTTGCAAATCAGAAAATGATTAGTACTTTCTTTTTTACCAGATAGACCCTTACAAAAAAAATGGAGAGAACTATGCAGCCCCATCGCATTTTGTACAAAAGTTGAACTAAATATCAAACTGAGATTTTAATACATGTACCACTGCAGGACTCGATAAATTGTTCTCAAGCTAGAAGAAGATAAGAATTCAAATTAATTCTACATAATTTTCAACTAGTCCTGAGTCAATTTCTATTTGTAATTACGACTGGACAGGCGGATTTCTCGAGCCCTGAAGTAGTATTTTTGCATGAGTGCATTTTTGCTGCAGTATATATATACATCAATATGACATTTGTTGACCTAAAAACCATCTTTTGACCTTTTCAAAAGTACAGATATCAGTGAAGATACATGCATTATTCAATGATTATCTGTTTTACTGTCTTGTTGAGTAATAAAATGAAGCAATTCATCTGTATTATACCTTGTAGTTTGATGTATTCTTGTTCAAAATGTTTAGGCTTAAAAAAATGTTTGTTCCTGGTTACATGCTCATTAAAAATAGGGTACATAGTTAGGGATTTTTTTATATATTTTGTTATTATTCTTGAAAGATGTTATTGTGATTATTTTTGTGCAGAAAGGTAAATAAGTGAAACAGTGGATGTACTGTTCCTTGGGCCTTATGAAAAATCTTAGGTTTCAGGGAAATTTAGGATAGGTCAGGTAACCAGAAACAAACAATTGTTTTGCCTTACATTCAATTTTCTCATCACAGCAGTCCTTTGAATGTCAACAATAAAATGTTTAAACATAGTTAGTATCTTAAACTTGTAATCACCTTTGTTACACCTTATTTAAAGTCATGCAGGAGTGTAGAAATGTTTTCATGTAGCCGGTAAGGTCCTGTAAGTAGGAGGATCTGAGGGTTCTCCAGTGGGGGGCAAAGAGGCAGTGACTCATATGGGGAAAAAGTAGCAGGCAAGAATGGTCAAATACCTGGTTGATTTTTCTGGCTTCAGTTCATTACTACACCCCTGATCATGTCTTACTTAGTTGAGTATAAATTGCAAAAATATCTCGAGTGGTAGTGACTCACATTTATTGTTTGTCAATGCATTTTTACCTATTGAAACACAGTAAACAGTAATTCAATATCAAAATCAAAATTCAGTGTAAAGTTTATCTAACTTCCTCTTGATCAAGTATTCAGGTGTTTGGTTACAAAAATATTACTTCATTTACATGTTATGATGTGTGGTATCAATTTAATTTAAACTGACTGCAATGTCCTTGAAGTTTTATAGGTGGATTAAGGGGGGGAGAGTTGAACTGCCCCTCCTAAATCTTGCAAGTATATGCCTTTGTCTTGATAGCTACAAAAGCTGCATTGATTTCTCTTGCTTCAGTTTCAAGAAAGATTCTAAGCTATTTTTCCTCTGTAACTAAGCCTTGGACCTGGCTCTGTGTTTCTAATATTGAATACATATTAGTATAATATTTACTTTTTACTGAAAAAATTCATCAAATAAAATTCATAGCATTCTGGAACAAATTACCAAACTGCATATGGAACTACGATTCAAACTAAAAATGTGTGGTGGGGTACTGTTAATGGAAACATGGTATCTATTTATTTATACCTATGACCTTGGATAGAATTATGTAGATCTAACCTTTGACCTTTGATAAATATATTTAAAACTAACCTTTAACCTTTGATAGATATATGTAAACCTAACCATTAACCTTTGATTGATATATTTAAATCTAACCTATGACTTTTATATATATTCAATCCTAACCTTTGATAGATATATTTAATCCTAACCTGTGACCTTTGATTGATATATTTAAATCAAACTATGACTTTTATATATATTTAATCCAAACCTTTGACCTTTGATAGATATATTTAATCCTAACCTATGACCTTGGATAGATATATTTAATCCTAACCTTTGACCTTTGATACATATAATATTTAAATATAACCTATGACTTTTTTGTATATTTAATCCTAACCTTTAACCTTTGATAGAAATATTTAATCCTAACCTATGACCTTTTTTTCAGTTGTGGTCTTAGGGGAGTTGTCCTGGCTTGTTGTTGGTATTATATGGATTGTACGATTTTATTTTAACTGTGAACCAGATGCTGCGAAAAAAGCCTTGTTAGGTAAGTTTATCCATTGAGACACTGAAAGATGATGACAGGAAAGATATGTCACTTACATATTTATGTTTTTTTCTGGTTGTCTCATGGGGCTGGAGAATCGGCAACACTTTCTGCTGTTAATTCAGTAGAAAAAGAATTCAAATTTAAACTATAGGAAATTTATTTTAAGAGAAAAGATCAACCAGTATACTGAGAGGTTTAGTATTTAAAACTCTTCTGTAATAGGAGGCAGAAAATAAAGTTTCCAATGTGATGCTCATACCCGTGACCTTAAGCTTGCAAGTCAGCTGCTCTGCCAACTGAACTAATCAGGCTGACGGGCATACAAACCACTATAAACACATATTCATGTATTTTATATACAACACTGTTACACTTCTATTTTATTGAATGTTGACAAGAACATATCAGTGACATGAACTAATTTCATAGTTTAAAGTGATTCTTCTAGAGGTCGCAGGTGTAGGGCAAGTAATTAGTTTCTAATTAACTACGGTGATTAAATAATTAAAGTATAAAGATTCCAGACTGATTATCTTTGTTCTGTGTTGCTGAACTAAAAGGAAGTTTCAATGTAGGTTGATTATCCATAGTGAAATATGATTGAATTCACTTTTTTATAATGATTATTGATCTCCCATGTGATTTTAGTATGGATAATCCGCACATACATGAGCATGGAGTGAAAATTTAATGGTGCTGAACTAATATTTCCCTAAGTGAGGCATCCGGTTGCTTCATAAATTATTCAAGCAATACAGTTCTGGTATTATAATGTATTGGACACTAATTCAGTGAAATATTGTGAAATAACATGCTGAATGATGATTCTGAAGAGATGTCGGGGGGGGGGGGGGAATAGGGACTAGATTCATGTAATTAAATTGTGATATTTGATAATTACAGTCAAACTGTGAATGTGAACACCTGTATAAAGAAGCCTTTGGTTTTATCAGTAATTGTATTCTATACAAAACAAATAGGTATATTACCCTACTACACGTAACATTTACCATTTTATCTTATCTGAGGAGAAATCCTATCAGTTTTCATATCTTTTATGTTTTGGTTCATAAATCTGTTAATTCTCAGTATAGTAGACTGGTCCAAGCTGATATAAGGGTCGCTCTCCATGTTAGCGTTAATTTCACCGTAGAACCAGTCTAATCTCAAAGCTCACCATTTTAATTTGATACTTTTCCTGGATCCCCAGCAGCAGGAGGGGTTGACATTCCCCTTGTGTGCATAACATTCAAAGCTGGCTACGCCCTGTGGTACTCAGGAATATGTTAGAATTAATACATTTTTGTATTGATGATATCACCCAGTGGTCTGACAGAACTCTAGTACTTAAACAATACATCATGTTTAGGTATGTGGAAGTGATAGTATTATTGACTCTTCTATCTTCCCCCCCCTCCTGTGTAGGATTATTGATTCAAACCAGGACACTGTAGATTCTTACCCCACCACACTCCTTAACTAAGCTCTTAGATTCGTTCATGAAGACCACAGTTCAAATGATAGCAGAGATTCTAATTTAGACAACAAGTAATTTTAGATTCTGTCCTATATGTCTGGTATCTTGTTACTTCATTTCCTATCTGGGGATATCTTGACCTTAACTACAGACTCATGATACTCAATATGGCATTTTTCTTGCAATTTTTATCCCCCCCCCCCTTAAAGAGTGGGGAGCATTCTGTAATGGGGTGTTCTTAGGTTTGTGAAACTTGGTAAGGACATTGCCCATAACCTGTAGGTGACCCTTATCTCTTTTGAGGTCATTAGTTCAAAGGTCAAGGTCGCAGTGTAAAATCCTTGTCTGATCAATTACTTCTGAAGGAATAAGCCTTGCTTTATGTATTCTCACTTATATAAGATTTGGCGATAATGAAATGTGTCATTTTTCTGTCTGTTATATGAAGGGTACCAGTGTGTATATATATAAAACAATATCAGACATACACATACATATTAGGGGGATGTTTTGGTCATTTACAGAAGTTATTTGTGCTCTATGCAGAAAGTTCCCTGAATAAATGGACTGGTTTATTGTATGAATCAGAGTGGACTGGTTTACATTTCGTTGACCAGTTTGGATATATGTTACATTCTCTTGAAGAATGTGGACAGGTTATAGTTCCATAATTGGTAACTAGTCTCGTCCGAGAACCTGTTCATGTTTCATTTTTCAGTTTTGACTGGTTTATGTGTCTTTCTTAATCAGTATGGACTGGTTTACATTTTCTGACCAGTGTGGATATATGTAATATTCCCTTACACAATGCGGACTGGTTCCATGTTTCATCTTTCAGTTTTGACTGGTTTATTTTTTATTGTTTCCTTAATTCAATGATAACAAATAATAGATTTACACCAATATATTGTATTTATGGTAAAGTTATCTATCTATCATATTATATTCAGTTATTGTTACATTTTTTTCATATTTTGGTTTTTGAATCCCATTCATATATACAAGGCCTAACTGCATTAAATGTAGAAATCTCTACAGGCCTGTACCAGTCTAATACAAAGATCTGTACACTAAAATCAATATTGGAAGCAGACCTATGTTAAACATTGCGCTGTTATTGTCAGATGTGCTGCAGTTTAGTCCAAAGATGATAATTTTTTTTCCAACTGTTGTTATGAATTCGTATGTGTTAAGTAATAGTCATATTTTGGCACCCATTTATATGCAGTAGAAAATTTCCCAGTCAGTAATAGTTAAATGCTGGGAAACGTGCACTTTTCTTGGTAGCTTGTTTACTATTCTACAAAATGATTGATATATATTGCTTTGCTTGGAGAACTTATATTTTTTTGGTAGCCTAGTAACAGTTTTCATCAGTAAATCTCTCTGAAAGAAGTTAATTGTATTCTGTCTATGCATTGCTGAGGAGAGAAGCATAATTCATGTGTACACACAGGAATTCTCACTATCACAGATTATTATGGTGCTATAGTATGTATATGTTTTCAGTACAAGTAAAGCTTTCAGTGTTTTCCCTCTCAGATCATTGCATTGTATAAAAAAAATGCATTTGTACTACAGTCCAACCTGTGTTTGCGACCACCTCCAAATAAGGCCATCCTGTAATAAAGGGCATTCTTTGAAAAACAGTCGTTGATTATTTAGAACAAACTGAACAAAGCTTTGACTGTACTTGTATCTTGAAAATAATTTTTGTATTTTAATACTGATGGTTGTGATCAGTGTTTTCACCAGACGTCAAAAGTTGAGGGTCGAAAATGACCCTTGGCTGAAGATAACTCGAAGAGTCCACAAAATTTCTTTCTAATTTTATTGTAAATTTGACCTTTTGGTACAAATTCTCAAGAGTCAAAAGCTTTATTTTACTGGTCATCCAGGTGGGGTTCGAACACACACATCACTGAGGGGCTTGTGATTACAAATCAGAGAACATAACCACTCAACTATGGAGGCCCTATTGGCTCTTGGTTTTGAATAGCAGTAAATTGGTCCATCAGTGCTTTCTATTTAATTGTCTGTTTTTATGTGACATTGTCACTGGAGTTTAACGCCATTTTCAACAGTTTTTCAGATATATAGGGTTCACTTAACCAGGTTTCCTGGACTGTGTACTAACCAGTACTAACTTACCCTTCCACAGGGAGCCAGCAATTTCTCCACACATGGAGGAAAATCAACATTTTTTCAAATTGTCATAGAAGGGTATGACCGGCTGTGACCAGGATTTGAACTCAGATCTCTGGGTTACAAATCCAGTGCACTAACCAATGGACTATGGTCATGGCCATGCTTTCTATGTAAGTGATTAGAAAACATTAAATTATGATACAACATTATCACCAGATCTTTCAATGGTTTAGCAATTTCTATTTCCTTGCTGTTATGCACATTGGGCCATTAGACCCAGCATAGAGAAAACCTGTATGTCTGATGGAGATATTGCATTCCCATAATGCTTTGATGATTTTGTGATGTCTGTCAGCTGTAGAATCAACTTGTCTGCTGTTAATTGTATTTGCATAATATTGTCTTTGATTAAACGATGTGTTTGTCAATGAAGAAGATTACCAATCATTCTTAACAAGCATTATAGTTGTTTAGATAAATTATTACCAAGATTCCCATTATCTAGCATCCACTACAGTGTAATTATACCTTGATTTATATCTGTGGAGAATTTAGACTTGTTCCAACTTCCCTATATTACTCATTTTATGTGTCTCTGGTCTTAATTCTGATGATATTGGATTTCTTATACTTATTTGAATATCCATGAAGAAATGGAAAGACAATTCAACTGTCTTGTGGTTTTTAGCATTTAATGCTAGATTTTAAGTATTTGCTTAGTCTTAATTTCATGGAATTTTTCATTAGGGACCTACATGGTTAAGTAGTTATGATCACCGACTTGTGAGTACTAGCCCCTCACTGATGTTAGTTTTAATTCCACCCAGAACCAAATTTTATGTGTGAGGAAGCTGCCCAGGCAGGCAGGGAAGGTTGATGGTTCTAACCAGGGTAAGCTAAGGGTCTTCATTGTTAAAGCTGGAAAGTCGCCGAATGACCCTGGCTGTTGGCGGGACATTAAATTCCAGCGATCTTTCATCTTGTATTGTTCGGTACAGTGCTTTACAATGAGGATATGTGCATGTATTATACTCGAAGTATGAATTAAATTTTGCATCTTGCAATCATAATTCTCTATGACTGTCTCCCAAGAGAGTGACTTAAATGCATGAATCATAGGAGCCCTCAATGCATTGATTGTGACGAAGGGGTAGAAGTCAGCTCATGACGAGTTTCAAACTTATGACCTCTGGGTTTGGCTGATAGTGCTCTTCCCATAGACCTTGAGGCCTACATTTTCACAAGATACTCTTACCTATGTTCAATAACATTGAATATCCTTAGTGTGTTTACGTTGAACAAGGTATTGTATTTCCCTGCTGTTACGATGAGATAGGGTTGTATAAATGTTTCATATTGGCAACATGTGTGAGAAAAACAGCTGTGAATTAGCGTATGATTCTTACAGTCACTCACACCATTCACGAACCAATTAATCAATTATTTAACTCACCATTCCCAAGGCTCTTTTATGTTACTGAAGTTCGTTGTGTTTCTTTTCTTTTATTCCTGTTTTAAGTTTGTGAGGCTTGCTTTAACCCTTTGCCTCATGAGCATATTTTGAACTATTCCATATTCAAAGCTAATATACAAAACATTAATTTATTTAAGAAAATTGGATTATTTTTCTCTTACATAATGGAAAACATTGTGGCAAATGAAGCCATTTCTCGCTACAAGCATTGACTTCTTTTGCCGCAATGTTTTCAAAAGTTGTCTGCTTCGGATGCGTATGGGGGGAAATGCGGTATTATGAGGCAAAGGGTTAAGGACAATCGGATGGACATAAGGTGGACTTGTTAACCCTTTTCCTCATAAGCATATTTTGGGCTCTTCCAAATTCAAATCTAATATACAAAACATCAATTTAATTAAGAAAATTGGGTTATTTCGCTCTGATGGAGTGGAAAACATTGTGGCAAAAGAAGCCATTACTCGTTTCAAGCAATGACATCTTTTTCCACTATGCTTTAAAAGTCGTCTGCTTTTGATGCAGAGGGGGGGGGAATGCAGTATGATGAGACATCGGGTTAAGTGATAGAAAACTAGGCTAAGGATTAACTTAGCTGTAAACTTAATTAGGTTTGTTAAGAAATGGTATTAGAATAATCTCATTACTGGAACCAGGGAACAGACTCTCTATGGGATTGAGTTTTCGCCCAATGGAGATTTCAAGTTAACGAGATGTTTGCTGATTGCTATTTAAGTCACTGCTATAAGTCAATATGGGACTTGTTACAGTAAAACCCCTGAAAACTGGACTCTGCAAACTGGAATTCTCTGAAAATCAAACATTTTTTCAAGTCCCATTTTTTCTCTTCTATAACAAATAGTTCTCTGAAAATTTTCAGAAAACTGGACTTTTGGATCAATGAGGGCCTCTTGTCATTAAAGGCCACATTTTGTCTTTCCCAAGGGTGGCCTGTTTTCATTGGTTTGACTGTAGTTGAGAGTCCATTGTATATCTATCGTACATTCAATGTACAGGTATTACTAGATTACTGTTGGTAAGATTTGCCAAAATGTCTAAACTTCTGTGTTTTTTCTCAGCTGTTTCTCTACCAGGCCTCTTGATGAATGATTGATTTATGATGTATTTACCTTAATTTGTTTGTAAACATATGATGTATGTTACTTAATTTGTTTGTAAACACATGATGTATGTACCTTGATTTGTTTGTAAACGTAGGACCACTCTTCTTGTTGTTCACAAGTCACTTTTCTCTAGTTAGTAATACTCCTGACCTAGTCAACAAAATCACTCTCCTGATATTTTAAGCTCAGGCCAGAAAAAAAATGCATGCAAGTTTGTTTCTTGTTGTTTGACCAAAGTAATGGGTAGGTAGGTCACAAAACTTTTCTATTTTTTTTCTGAACATATCGCTTGTACTTTTGCACAATTTATCCTCAAATATTCTCACACTTTTGATTTTACTGTTTGAAACTTTAGGGTCTACGCCTGAAATATAAGGTTGCTTGGTCAGGTGACTGCACACACAACTTGTTTTTTGGCCTTGTCATAACTGAGTTTATCATTGGTGTTCAATGTCACACCAACAGTTGCTAGGTTACAAGTGTCTATCACTCTGCCACATGGCTGAAACAACTCCTCCAGTCTCTGAATTCAACACAAAACAAATTTGTTTTCTCAATTATTGTTATCAAAGAAAGTACTTTTTTACTGGAATTTAACATTGCACCAACAGCAAGGGTCATACGGCAATTTTCCAGCATTAACAGTGAAGGAAGATCCCAGGGTTACAACTGGGTAGAACCCCACCTTCAGTAGGCCAGCTGTACAACCTCCTCCCTGTGAAATCGGTCCTTGTTGGGATTCAAACTCGCAATGGTGAGGGGGCTAGTGATTTACTAGTCAAAGACCATAACTGCTCGACCATGGAGGCCCCTTATTTTATTCAGACATGAGTTTTAAGAAATTAGTTTGTGATTATGCTTATCATGGTGAATTCAAAGAAGTTTGGGAGTAAAGTTTCAATCTTCACTTTTTCCTCTTTTTTACATTTTTTGCATCGAGAACAGATCTGATCTTGTTTGCAGGCCTGCCCTCATTTGCTAAATGTTCAAACGTTAACTCGAATTCTCTCCTGTTTCCTGAACGCAATTCTCTCCTGATTAAAATTGTTTTTGGAGGAAACAATGACAATGGAATAAAGTTCATTAATTTAACGCCATTAAGAAGTTACCCAATGAATGGAAAACTGAATGTTTTCATTTGTTTGTAGATTTAGATGGATGGTTTGTATTTGATTGAAAAAAAGTATGAATTGATTGTTTATTGGCAATTTGATCAGATGGTTTCTTGTATTGATTCTTAAAATATACAGTGCTACCAAAAGCAACACCCATTGGGAGAAGCAAAAATATGTTGTTGTTGTTGAGAGGTTGTTGCTCTCGAGGTTAAATTAATACTTAAAACATACAGTGGGAAAAATCTTGCTGCTGTGAAAAAAAATGAAAATTCACGATTTGCTTTAAATGCTTTTAAAATTTTCAAATTATGTTTTATGCATCCAAAAAAAGCTACATATGTTCTTTTGTAGTGCTAAAAGATTGTAAACCCTATGCATCCAAAATTCATGCGAATAATAACAGCCAATTTAAAGAAAATTTTGTAAAATGTAAAATCCTAGTGTTTTTTATATTCAGGAATATTTGTAAGTCCCTTGTTGTTTCTATCTGTGGCTGCATGATATCTTATCTCCTAACACAGTTGTTGTGCTTCGAGTTACAACAAATTCTTCCCAATCTTATCCAGTTTCTGAGTATTCAAAACTGACAACGAAGCTAAGCCATGACTGTGGTTCAGTGGTTAGTGCGCTGGACTTGTTACCCAGCAATCCGGGTTCAAATCCCGGTTATGGCAGGTCATACCCTTCCATTAAAATTTGACAAAAATGTTGATTTTCCTCCATATGTAGAGAAGTTGGCGGCTCCTTGCAGAAGGGCAAGTCAGTTCTGGTTAGTATACAGTCCAGGAAAACTGGTTAGGTGAACCAGTCGCCATATATAACTGAAAAATTGTTGAAAAATGGCATTAAACCCAGTGAAAAAAATAATGAAGTTAGAAATGTTTCTAGATTCTGGCAGTAAAATAAATTATCACTCAGTTTTCTCTCTTACACAAAATATTTTGATAAGTTCTGTTCAAAAGTTACGTTTTTTTCTCTTTATTTGTGCATTCAAAATTATATATGGCGGTATTAATGACCTGAAGTTAAGAATTCTTTAGATAAAACATTTGATTAATGAAACTCAAGAAACTGAAGAAATGTCTTGGTTTTCTAATTAAACTCTACCTGAAAATGTTATATGGAGGTTCTTTGAATTTTAATGAAACTTGTCAAGATTTTTTTATCATTTTTTTTAGCTGCAAGCTCAACTTTCCTATCTCAGTCAATACTTGATTAATTTTTTTGTTCGTTAATGAGGACATTAGTGTGCCTGTTCTTCATGTTGAGTCTGCGTGTTAATGTTCAGGCCATAAATATCAGATTTAACATCAGTGTCTATTAGGGAACAAAATCCCTGCAAGGGTTTTTTCCTTGTATAGTAGGGGCCTTTTATAGGCATCTTCCCCTTTGGAAAAATCTTTCAAATCATGGAGCTATCTCCAAATTCAGATTACGTGAAGTTTTTTCTTCCGTTTTTTTTCAAAAATACTGTGCTATTTTTCCCCAAATTTAAGGAAAAGGCCCCTTTCCCTATCTAGGAAATAGCCTGCCCTGTCATCTAGTCCATGTATATAACCAAATACATGTAAGTGTGTCACAATGTCGTTGTTTCTCGACTTGTTTATAGTTTAGTTTGTAATTTAATTTATTTTAACTCGATTGTGAAACAAGTAATTTTGCTTATATTAATCCCGCTCAAGACCACTTCCTGGGCACTACACCAGTACTGCGTCTGAAAAATGGGATTGTGAAATTCATGAACGAAACCCATTAAAGTTTGGATCAGAGTCAGGACCTTCGGATCAGAGGTCGAACGCTCTACCTGTAGACCACGATGCCACCCATCTCTCTATTGTATTGTTGTATGGAATTTATTGTTGAAACATTAAGCTTCTATTGGAATTGGGTACTCAGTTTTTTTATCTGTTATTTGATTAATATTATTGATGTCGTTGTACAAACAATTCAACATGGATGACAGGAAGAAAGCAAACTTTGTGAACTGAACAATCTCATTTTGGTCATCATTGATTAGAAATATGTTTACTTTAGATCTGATTAGGTTTAACAAAACTTGTTGCTGGTTCCAAGATTCTGAGAATCCATGTAAAAGCATATTAATCAGGTTCACTTGGAATAAATAGAACTGCTTCTTTTGTTTGTTTTTATCTGACATTATCACTGGGTTTTTACGCTTTTTTTTTTTCCAACAATATTTCAGTTATATACAGTGGCCAGTTCACATAACTAGTTTTCCTGGACTGTATACTAACCATTACTAACCCTGTTGAATTCATTAATTCATACAAAAAAATTCATATTACAGTAAAATATTTTGAGTGTTTTTTGTTTAATTTGAGCTTGACTATAAACCTATCTAGTTACCATGCTTGTTGATTATAAAAGAAAAACGTTAGTAATTAATTAAGATGTTCTACTGGTAGTCAGGTTTGTGCCAATGTATGTCTCTATTCTAGTATCAAAGAAAATTGCTTTCTCACTGTGATGTGGCATTTTGTAATAAAATATTTTTTGCCAATTCCATTACGTTTTTTTTTGTGTGAGTATCTAAACTCAGTATTGGCTTTCTATTTTTAATTTCAGTAAAACTATTTTACATTGCATGGCTCTGATATGATTAATCATTTTTATGATGCTGTTTATTGCAAATTATTGACAATAACTTCAGAATTTTCTGCATATTAACAGAATTGGACAAAAAAGCTGAGAAATTTCGATCAATGAAAATTGCAAAGGCAGGGTTTAAAATCATGTGTTTAACCCTTTTCCTCATAAGCATATCTTGGACTTTTCCAAATTCAAAGCTAATATACAAAAACATCAATTTATTTCAGAAAATTGGGCAATTTCTCTGTAACAGAGTGGAAAACATTGTGGTAAAAGATGCCATTACTCATAACAAGGCTTCTTTTGCCACAATGTTTTCAAAAGTCGTCTGCTTCAGATGCAGGGGGGGGGGGATTGCGGTATTATGAGGCAAAGGGTGAAGTATTACAGAAGAATTTCAATATCCTCTGAACTGAACACATTAATTAGACAATACTATCTTATTCATTCACTGTTGTGTTGACAGTTACAGTCTGAATTGTCTCTTTTACTCAGAAACGTTACCAGACACACCAATGTTTTGAAATGAATTTTTGCTTTAATATTTGTGTTGATATATGTGTACATGTATAAACAAGAGATGATAGAAAAGTAACCATTTTTTCTCTCAAGTTTGACATGGTACCAACAGCCAGGGTGATTTGGCAATTTTTCCAACTTTGAGTTTTCCAGCCTCAAACAAAGAAGGAAAAAATCTCTGGGAGTCTAGCAGCTTTAAAACAACGCCTAATATCAATATTTACTAGACATTTGTGAGTCAATGGATACATTAATTCAGTCAATATTAACTTTAAGGTTATGACAAACAACCCTTAACAAGTCAGTCATAATCAATATACAGACTTGTGTGAGTCAGAATCTCCTGTCACTCAATGAACCAAATCTTGAGAAATCTTAAAATTGAGCAGCGTTAGAACTAACTTTTTTAAAGCAAAAGTCTAAACTTTAAGTGGGCTATTGAAAATAAACAATTTACCTCTATCCCAAATACGCAACTCTGAGATAAATCACAGTCTAAACAGAGAATTTTATGACATTGCTTAACCCTTTACCTCATAATACCGCATTTCCCTGCATCTGAAGCAAACGACTTTTGAAAACATTGTGGCAAAGGAAGCCAATGCTTATAATGAGTAATGGTTTCTTTTGTCATAAAGTTCACAGCTCTATCAGAGAGAAATAACCCACTTTTCTTAAATAAATAGTTATTTTGTACCTTAGCTTTGAATTTGGAAGAGTCCAAAATATGCTTGTGAGGTAAAGGATTAAGTGATTTTGGATGCTTTGGGATTGAGGCATGTATTAGGAAAAATTCTATGAAATATTCATCTCTCAGTTACATGTATGTTCCTTTCAGGTATTAGCATTACCAATGGATTAATGATTCTCCTCGGTGTCATCTCAATGTGGTGTACATTTGACACAGCGGGACGAAAATGGGTCAAATTCAAACGTTATCAAGAAAGCATGAAAGAAAAAACGCATAGATCTCGGCGGTCAGGGAGTGCACGCAGAAACTGGAGGCAGAGGTAAGATATACCCCACCCATTGTTGTATAATTTCATGTGTATAAGGAAAAGTGTAAAATTATACATACATATAAAATGGGTAAAATTATTCCGAATACTGGCTATATCATGAGATTTGGCCTTTTAGACTGACTACTTTATCTGCCCAATAAATTCTGGATTTCTTGCTGGTCAGTTGATATGATGGTCATTTTCAGACTTTCCTACATCTTAAGATTTTGTGCAAACCCATTAATTTCATGAACCACTGTATAAATGCATTTTATTGATGAATTAATCCAGCAAGTTTTCTCCATTTTTTTCCTTGATTAATTCTCCTCAATAAAAATAAAACTTTCATGCTTTGTTCAGTTTCATTGGCTTACTGGCTTAGATTTTGATTGGTTGACAAATTCATTTATTTTTTAAACATCATTTGATTGGTCAATGAAAAATTCACCAGATTTTGATTGGTTGACAAATTCATTTTTGATCATATCCGTTCTCACTTACATTGAAAGTACTAATCTTCGACGTATTGATCAAATCGTCCATTTTATCACCCCTGTCTTTCATTTTCAGACATCACATGAAGTAATTTCCTGTCTAAAATAATTTTTAAATCATTCTTTTATTCATTATCATCCCAGGCCTTTCTGATTTACATTGGTCCAGACAAATTGTTCTGAGATCAGATTATCAATTTACCAAGTTAATTTGTCACCATAACTTTGCTGTTTGCATCTTATTCAATCGATTGATTGATCGCTTGATCATTCATTCATTCATTCATTCATTCATTCATTCATTCATTCATTCAATCAATCAATCAATCAATCAATCAATCAATGGAATATTCATATTTTTTATTTTTTATCAAGTTACCATGTACAGTCTGATCCAAAATGCTTAATAAATTAAAGTGTTTATTTATTCAAAATTTCAAAAAAGCTTTCTTGAAATTTTGTTAGTCTCTGATGTATCATTTATTCACAGTTGTCTCCATTTGAAATGATATCTAACATTTTTATATGTACTGGTAAGTGTATTGTCTCCGTTTGAAATGATAACATTTTTATATGTACTGTGTATTGAACTTCCAGTATTGCAGAATATTTTAGTACAGTAATGTTAAAAAAATTTTTATTACAACTTTGTCTCCGTTTTGAAACAAGCAATATTGAAATGATTAATCAGTTACTGTCTGGAGTGTAACTCCCACTGTACGAACATATCTTTATATTAGTGGTGTTTGTATCTTGTATGATGAATGGTGACATTTTAACGTCAATGTTAAGCTGGAGTCCACAAAAATAATGAAAGCTTAAGATAGATTACCTGACACCAGAGCAATTCCATTATATTCTGAAAGGTAAACTTGAATCGCTCTACGATTCCTTAATACTGTTACGTCTATCTTTTATAGAAAACTTTGCTTGAAATTGTTACCATTAAGAATCTTTTTATGTCGTTAATTTTGTAATATTTCGTTGAGCTTGATAACTCAATGAATAAGATTTTTGCAAGTTAAGTCCAAATTTTCAATGGTAACTTCCTACAAATTACATTCATTGCGTCATCATTATTATGACTTCATATAAGTAATGAGTATCTTTCGAGCATTTTGCACTGGATGAAGAAGTTTGCTAAATAGTAACTGTTACTTTGGCGTCCATGGTGGATTGGTTATGGTTTATGCCTGGTTATAATTAACCACTGTAAGTTCGAATCCCACCCAAGACCAGACAATTTTCACATGTGAGGAAGTTGTCCCAGCTTGCTAGTGGAAGGTTCCGAGTTTTTTTTACCCAGGTGTACACCTGGGTTCTTCCTCCTCTGTATAAGCTGGAAAAGTCCCCAAATGACCCTGACTGTTGAAGCGATGTTAACCCAGGATTTTCACTTGACATCAGAAGTCGAGGGTCAAATATGACCCTTGGCTGATGAAAATTTGAAGAGTCAACAAAATTTCCTTCTAATTTTATCGCACATTTAATCATTTGGTACAAATGAAGCAAATACTGTGGATCTGTTATCTACTCAGAGTAAAAAGATTGAATATTAATTAAGAATCAAGTTTCAACCTTATAACACTAATGGGAATCGGAAATTTTGTTCATATTTGCACAAATCATTTATAAAAGTGGATTCATTAGAAAGCTCTCAATTAGCGTGTCAAGCTGGTGTATGAGTTACGAATCTTAATTATCGATATCGATGTAATTGCTTAAAGTAAAGCTTAATTAGAAATGCACTAATTATAGTTTGGTTGTTAATCGTTAAAGGAATGGCACTAGCAATATAGAAGCCGGTAATGAAATGTGAGTATATTGATCACGTGTTATTTTTTATGTTGAATCTTGTGCAGAGATAGTATTGTATACATTGTACAATACTTGGTTTCACCAAGTCATGCTTTTCTAAAGCATTGACTGGTACAGAATTAGACATAGATCAGTCTTATCAGAATTCGAGCCTGGAAAACTTTTTTGGAAGTGGTAAATGTGTTTGAAAAAAGGTCCATATGTTTGTACAAGTCCTTACTTTGTCCATAAAAAATGTCTAACCCTTTTCCTCATAATACCGCATTTCTCCACATCTGTAGCAGACAACTTTTCAAAACATTGTGGCAAAGGAAGCCAATGCTTGTAATGAGTGATGGCTTCTTTTGCCACAATGTTTTCCACTCTGTTACAAAGACATAACCCACTTTTCTGAAATAAATTAAACATGAAATTGGAAGAGTCCAAAGTATGCTTATGAGGCAAAGGGTTAAGTGATGTTGTTATGTCATATACCGTTGGAGACATTTTAGTCAATGACCATTTTCATTGGTCAATTACCGCTACTGTCTACCATTGTAGAGGTATATGTGAGTGTCCCAAACAGTACAAAACTGCTGCTTGTCTGTAGTTTATGCCTGAGATTTTTCATACCTCATAAAATCTCAAAAAAAAAATATGGACTGAATTTTAATGACTCCTTGAGATAATTTAGGTGCTCGTGGTATCAATGCTCATATAATGGAGTATTACTGTATTTTGATGTAGCTGATCTATGTCTTCATTCTGCCTATGCTCGAGCCTTTTGCACATCTCTGGCCAGTTTGTGTTCACACCACATTTGTAAAACTGAATGATGTCTGTGTTCACGTATATGTACAGCAAGACACTCCATGTACCTCAACGACTGTCATGTTCACTCTGTTGTATTCACTTTGTTGCACTTTTGTAAATAAAAACTCACAGGAACTTGTAACAAGATTACCGTACAGAGATTTGTTGTTTGCTGTATTGTAACCAGTTCCTGTGGTATGAACGTGTTTAGTGTTTTCCAGCCATGTTTTTCACTCACTTGATCACTCAATTTTGAATGTGATCACGTTATGTCTTTAACATTTTATGCTGAAACATTCATAACATTGTACATTGTGTGGGACTTCAGCACTTTGCTGTTTATTGTGATAATCCGTAATGAACTTAATTGAGTTTATGTGTTAAAGTATAGTTCATTTTTGTTACTAACTTGAGGGATAATTTGAAAATTTTATTCGTCATAATTGTATTATTTAACATTGCTCATTGATTCGGCATGTTTACGTTTAAATAATTTGTTCCATTTGTATGACCTGATGTATGGATGTAGTGATGTTGGTCTTAAAATTGCTGACTATTTTGTCTAGACTTCATGAAAACTACTGAATAATGTAACCAGATCACTCTAACACTACAATTTTCTGTGTCCATATCTCTCTAAAACAACTGAGGACTGTCTGTACCTCCGTGGCTGAAAAACTTCGGGTCGGTTGGTTGATCACAAAAACTTTTCTATTTTTTTTTCTTAAATGCCTTTCATGAGAATATGAGGTACAGTTCATTCCCAGATATTCTTGTGCTTTGAATATTGCCTGTAGAAAATTAAGGGTCTGCTACAAGAAAATGGGGTCAGTCAGGCAAATGTGAACATGACTATGTTCATTTGTGACCTAAGGTTTACCTTGAAATGAAATGAATTTCAGCTGGTATCAGCATTTTAGTATCAAATTATAATATTAATTATTTTTTATGGTAATTTGTACAAATTGCTAAAAGCAGTGCTGTACAATGTTCTTATATAGGAATCTTGTCTTTTACACAATTTACCATATATTCCCTTATAAATGCCCCTCACCTAATAAACACCCCCCCCCAAAGTGACTTACCATGACATGCTATTTTGATGTAAGATGAGCAATAGAAATTGGTTGAAAACACTTTTTAAATTCAAGGAATGACACAAACACATTTTCTAAAATGTAAAGCCCGCGGAAATATATGGTAATTTAAAACATTAGCTCTTTAAGTAAGATAAATCCATTTTATCCCCGCTGCTTTTAATACATTTTCCGTACATCTATTCAACAGTGCTATCATTGAATCTTAGTCATGGTGCATGGCTGTCCCAGAGGTCATGTTAAACAATGGCCATATCACATGCCTTTTTAAACCATTTTTGTTTTTTGGGGTCTTGTAAGTAATTCATTTTTAAATGCCATATTTGTGAGTTTTTTTTCTCAAAGCAATGTACCATCTTGGTTGCTCCAGTTGATGTTTTGGCCATGGTGTTTTTTTCAGGAGTAATATCAGCATATTATATTTTCACATACTATGGCTGTTTCATGAACTATGTTGTTTCTGCTTTCACCTTAAAATGTGATTTCTAATAATGGTTTCCAATAATAAACTATGGTTTCTAATAATAGATCCTGGTTTCTAATAATAGACCATGTTTCTAATTATAGACCATGTTTCTAATAATACACCATGGTTTCTAGAAATAGATCCCAGTTTCTAATAATAGACCTTTTTTCTAATAATAGACTGTAGTTTCTAATAATAGACCATGGTTTTTAATAATAGATCCCGGTTTCTAATACTAGATTTTTGTTTCTAATAAGAGACCTTGGTTTTAATGATAGACTATGGTTCCTAAGGAGCTACATGAGACCATTGCTTCTCTTCATTGTAAGTTATCATTATTAAACCTTGGGTGTAACTGCAGCCATGTTTGGTAATCTTGTTTGGTTATTATATTGTTACCTGGTATCATTTATTGCCATTTATTGTAATATATAATCTTGTGTTCCAATGAGTAAGTGTACATGTAAATATGACTTATATTGATCCTTTAACTGTTATTTCTGTTGCATATTTGATTTGGTAGCCACGAGCCTGTGACTTAACTGCAGCCATATTGTATCCTACATTTATTTCATTTTACCATGATTTATTTCATAATCTTAAATTGTGATTATTTTATTCCATTTGTTTAACAGTTGTTGTAACCGTGATGAAAAAAATCTTTGTATTGCTCTTTCAAAATTAGTTGAGAATATTTTATTTAGTGTTTGTTTTATCTGATTGGTCAGTCTGTGAAGATTTTGATTGGTTAATCAAATACTATATAGATTTTTATTGGTCAGTCAAATGTTTCAATAGTTTTGATTAGCCAATGAAATATTCAGCAGAGTTTGATTGGTCAATCAAGTATTCTGTAGATTTTGATTGTTTTATCAAATATTCTGTAAAATTTGATTGGTTAACCAGAAGGTTTTGTTTGCATTTTTTAAAAATAAAAACATTCTCATATATCTTGAAAGTGCCATTTTTGTACAGTGCAACCTCTACAGAGCAACCCTCTCTGGAAGAAGCAAAATTCTGTTGTTGTTGTTGTTGAGAGGTTGTTGCCCTAGAGAGGTTAAATTAATTAGTTAAATCATACAGTGGGAAAAAATCATGCTGTTGTTGAAGGGAGGGAGGTTGTTGCTCACAAGAGGACCGCTCTGGAGAGGTTGCACTGTATTAATGCTGTAGAATAATGTTTGTCCCCCAGGTTGAATCATCCTAGGTATGACAAGTTTGTTCACATTCTCCGTAAGTGGCCACCTTTCCACATAGTAAAATGCTTGTTGGTTTTGATTACTAAAAATTACTAACAACTTTCACTGGATTGGTCAGTATTTACGTTTTACCCACAATCTGTATTAATCTATAATCAAGATTAATCATTAATCTTTCTTGTTTGATTGGGTGTAGTATCGCCAGATATTATATCATTACTTTGTGTGCCCTCTTTTACTGTCAGTATATTATATAGTATACATATCATTTGGGAGGCTTTTTATTGATCAAAGGCAATAAGACAATATTTGTTGTTAGCTGTCTTGAACAGTTGTACTTAGATTAACTAACAATCAATATATTTCAAAAGCCATATTTGTGTCTCCTATCAAAACCTTATAGTTGGTTTATTGGCAATAATACTGAAGTCTGCCATGCTTGGGATGAAAGAGAATATGCTTTTTGTATGAATTTATGAGACCTGAAGATCTTTTTGCTTTTGTAGATTTGGAATGTGTATGTTTGCAAACTGCAGTATGAGTGTAATTCACACAGCTTTTCTCACAGAGAATTGTTTCTGCTTTAGCAGCGTCTTGTAATACTAGTAGCTACATCACAGTCTCAAGTCTAATGCCATGTCACATTGCCTTCAGTGTTATAATAATAATGATAATAATAATAATAATAATAATAATATTTATTGCATTTGTATTACAATAATAATAATAATAATAAAGATTACAGAGGCAACACAGTCAGGCATAGGTTCTTCCTTGTGAGCCTCACAAAATGGAACAGACTTCATACATAAAACAATATTTACAATAAAAAATAGATAACAAATTGATAACATGACAATTCATTAATTGTTACGCTATAAATAAAACATATAATTGCTGAATGTAGGAGTATAGTGGGAGCATATTTCTTTGGAATGGAAAAATAAAAATATAAAGATGAAGATTGTTCACTTACTCAAGTATCATTTCTTGACGTTATAATTTACATTATACTCAATTGTATTAGATTGTAAGACACCTGCCTTTGAATTCAATCACTTGTGACCATGTTAATAATCACATGGTGACCGTGTTGTCAGTCACTTGGTGACCTTGTTGTCAGTCACTTGGTGACCATGTTGTCAGTCACTTGGTGACTGTGTTGTCAGTTACTTGGTGACCTTGTTGTCAGTCACTTGGTGACCTTGTTGTCAGTTACTTGGTGACCATGTTGTCAGTTACTTGGTGGCCATGTTGTCAGTTACTTGGTGACTGTGTTGCATTTACTCAATCAGCAAAATTGATTATTCAGGAACTATTTGAACTGAAACGATTTATATGTACAGATCTTTGGGATAGAACTGGTTTAACCCTTTGCCTCATAAGCATATTTTGAACTCTTCCAAATTCAAAGCAAATATACTAAACGGCAATTTATGTAAGAAAATTGTTTTTTTTCTCTCAGACAAAGTGGAAAACTTTGTCACAGAAGAAGCCATTACTCATTACAAGCAATGACTCCTTTTGCAACAATGCTTTCAAAAGTTTGCTGCTGCAGATGCGGGGGGGGGGGGGGAATGCGGTATTATGAGGCAAACAGAAAAAATGCATTGAATTTCTCCCTTTGCGAAAATTATGTCAGCACTGGTTACAGACAGCTTTGACTTTCTCAATGGTTTGTTTGTGTCATTATAAATCTGTCTTATACCTGAACACAAACACGTTTTTTGCTTGTACAGCTGTTATTTGACTTAAAACAATATAGTAATATATTTTTGCAGGTGTTAATGACAGATTGCGTTGCCGAAACTACATTCTTTAGTCAGAAAAGTGTGTGCTCCCAACATGTTTGTGTATTGACAATAATGTCTAAGTCTGAGAAGATTGTTGCCATGGCAATATTTGTTTATGCATGAAATATCTTAATGAATGTGTAAATTAAAACATGAATACTAAATGATAAAAAATAGCTTTGAAATCATTCAATGTCTTCCTGATAAACTTTCTTTGATATTCTGTGTTATGCAAGCTTATACATTGCAAAGAACATCTGAGTTTTGTCTTGTTAAAACGTACTATTTCATGTGTTATATTGAACCTTGATACAGTGAAAAAGGGATATTGTGAAAAACAGGATATTGTGAAAAAAGGATATTATACCAGGGTTCAACACTAAACTCGTACGCTCATGAAATGTGGGTAAAATAGTGAGTGAAAATTCCATCAACTTGCAAAATTTTGTGAGTTACAAATGCAGTAAGAAAAAATCCATTATCAGCAGCCCTTTCTCAAATAGTCAATAAATTCTTGATAAAAGATGTTTCATTTTTGCATTGTTTTCAATAAAAAGGTATCAATAAAAATTGCGAGTTGGTACCAGAACATTTAGCCGATTTTTAGAGGAGAAATCGGTTTACAGAGGAACCGGTTTAGAAGAAGTCCACTATTTTGTGTCGATATCTTGAACTGGACTTATTTCCAACCTTTTCCTCGCGTGTTGTTTATATAGTACCAGGAGTGTTTATGACATCATCAGTTTACGTGTATTATTGTTTTGCAGTTATGTGATTGACTCATTCAAAAATCACTTGACCCAAATTTTTTCTTAGCATCATTCCCCCCCCCAATCTTTTTCGTTCTCTTTTCCAGTATTTTTTTTCAGTACAAGCATATAATGTTAAGAAAAAAAATGCCTACCTATCTACCTTTACGTAAATATTTGGGTCACATGACCGTAACAACATTTTCTTATAAGGATGACCTCATCTCTCTTTTAACGTTACTGATATTCCTCTTTCTGTTTGGTTCTATCTTTATATGACGATAGATTTCATATATAATGTACTTATTTCCAACAGTGAAAAAAACATTATTTGTCTGATCATAAAACAACCTATAAGAATTTTCTTCAGAGTTCTGATAAAAAAAAATTCCTTGAAAAAAATATCACAGTAAAACCCTGAAAACCAGACCCTTTCCGGACTGGGCCAAAAGTCCAGTTTTTTTTAGAATTCCAGTTTTCAGAGAACTATTGACCATTGGAGAGGAAAAAAATGGACTTGAAATATCGTCTGATTTTCAGACAATTCCAGTTTTCAGAGAGTCTGGCTTTCAGGGGTTTTACTGTACAAAAAGTCCCATGTTTTATCTTTATTAATGCTTCATAAAAAATACTTATTTGTCCTAAAGAAAACTTTTTTTCCTTGCATAAACTACAAATAAGATTTATTTTTACAGTTCTGATAAAAAAAGATTCCTTGAAAAAAATACACAAAAAATTGCATATTTTATCTTTATGTAACAATGAATTTGTAATGAGTACTTGATTCCAATGGTAAAAGGAAACATTTGTGCAATAACCACCTATAAGAATTATTTCTAGAATACAAATAAAAAAAAATCCTTGAAAAAAAACATATGCAAAAATCCCACATTTTATCTTTATATAACAATTGATTTCATAAAAAGTACTTATTGCTCCGAAAGAAAACATTATTTGTCTCTTCATAATTGAACCACCTGATCTGATAAAAAAGAATCCACTGAAAAAAAGATATATAAAAATATCTCACATTTTGTCTTCATGCAAAAATTGATTTCATAAGGAGTACTTAATTCTAACAGTGCAAGAAAACATGTCTATGCAATAACCACTTATAAGAATTATTTCCAGAAATCGCATATTTTTCATACATTCCCATGTGTAGGTCTCCTTTCATCCTCAAGTTTTGCTTCCAGCAGAAATGTGTTGTATGACTTAAATTTTCCAGCTGACTGCCCTAAATGGTCGTACCAAGTTAATTGTAGAGTATCCAATGTCCAACTTTGACAGTTCTGTGCGTGTCTGACTACAATTTGACTATTCCTGGTTTTCTATCTGAAGGTTTGTATTAATAACTGGAATTCAAGGATTTAAATAATGTTTTCTGGTACAGTGAAATACCCGTTCAGATGTTAGCACACTCATTTCTATCTGGCATGACCTTATTCGTAATATGAATTTCAATATTGCTGTATGGTTCTATCCTGATCAAAATTTATACAAGTTAACATATATCTTAGATCCAGTCAACTTGCCTTTTGTCAAAGGTTCCCGGCACTTTGGCTGGGGATTTGATAGAAAAAGTAGACGCTACATGAGTACATCCATTTTTCAACTGAGTCACTTATAAATATTTAATTTCTGAAACAATTTCTAGAACCAGAATACACTGGCTCCGCGTATCTTATTGTTGAACTATCAAGTTTTACAATTTAAATCCTTTACAACATATGATGTTCCATAGTGTCTGTTGCTGAAATAATTATCATTAATATTTATTTCTTTACTGTCAAACCTGTGAACAAAAACCACCTCAGGAAAAGAATAAATACGATCTTAATTCACAGGTGAATTGAATTCTGAGGTTAATACGTATTGTAATGTCTTTGCCTGTGTGCTGATAAGTTGTAATACTTCATGTGGTAGCATGTATTTACAGGTGGTTGTTAAGTTAGGTTGTAGTGTAATGTATTGTACAGGTTTTTCACAAGGCATCAAAAGTTGAGGATCAAAAATGACCTTTGGCTGATGATAATACAAAGAGTCAACAAAATTTCTTTCTAATTTTATTGTAAATTTGACCCTTTGGTACAAATTCTCAGAAGTCATGCTTTATTTTACTGCTTTCAAGAGTCAAATGAAAGCTCAGTTCAAGAGTCAAAATACTGTTTTAAGGGTCAAATTAAATGCTTGTTCAAGAGTCAAAATACTGTTTTAACGGTCAAATTAAATGCTTGTTCAAGAGTCAAAATATTGTTTAAGGGTGAAATTAAAGCCTTGTTCTAGAGTCAAATACTGTTTTAAAGGTGAAATTAAAGCCTTGCTCTAGAGTCAAATACTGTTTTAAGGGTGAAATTAAAGCCTTGTTCTAGAGTCGAAACTCTGTTTTATGGATCAAATTAAAGCCTTGTTCTAGTGTCAAAATACTGTTTAAAGGTGAAATTAAGCCTTGTTGTGTAGCATGTTGTCTAACCATGTTGCTGCATGTTGCCTGTTATTGATGTCATTTAACTGCATGTTCACCTTTTAGACTTAATTGATATTCTTTTTGTTATAATGGCTTTATTCAATACAGGGGTTTGTCTGTTTAGAAATAGGGATGTTTTTTGCCTATTGTCAACTGTGAAATTACAGGGTTCTGGCTGTTGGAGAATTTAAGTGTAGATATTTTAGTGTTGTGGTGTGAGGAAGGATAATTAAATACACTTTGATCATACAGAAAGCATAGCCACCAATTTTCTGCAAGTTACCGATTGGACTCTGTTGTTTAATTAACAATAGCACAATTTACTAAGGCCTAAAAAACGTTTGTTTACAGTTACCCAACCAACCCAATATTTTATCTGCCGACATATAAATTTTTATGGCATCCAAATCATAGTGCTATATTGTAATTTTCCCAATTCATTAATATTTCAGTGCACTCATTCCCATACAGTGTTGCTGATATATGTAAAAAAATAAGATAAAATATCCCTACCTACAGATCCATATTTTTGGGGGGCATGTAACTGGAAACAAACCTTTATTTTAGGCCTAATTAGATAGCCTGGGTTTCTATGTATAGTGCTTTTGAAGGTTATGACTTTGTAAATGTTGTACTTTGTAAAAGTGCAGCTTAAGTCCATTTCATTAAAGTACAATAGTAGAAATACAGTGTAAGAATTATATTCTGATCAGTTTAATGGGGAATTTACTCTTCTAATCAATAATTCATGGAGAAGGGCAATAACCCTGTATATTTTGATTTACAGTTAACCCTTTGCCTCATAATACCGCATTTCCCCGCATCTGGAGCAGACGACTTTTGAAAACGTTGTGGCAAAAGAAGCCATTGCTTGTAATGAGTAATGGCCTCTTTTGCCACAATGTTTTCCCACTCTCCGTCAGAGAGAAATAACTTTAATTTCTGCATAAATTGATATTTTGTATATTTATTGTGATTTTGTAAGAATCCAAAATATGCTTATGAAGCAAAGGGTTAATCATACTCTGCTAACTTCAACATTACTACTTGTTATGGTTCTTCATTTAACAGTTGGTGATATGTCTTTATGCATGTGTGGAAATGCCTCATGCGCATTTTGCAATGTTTAATTTTATTTCTTAACATTATTATTTATTTTGTAAATAAAGTCTTCAATGATATGATCTGTCAATTTTTGTCTTAAGTAAGTAATAGGTATTGTTATTATAGTTTAAGTAATCGTAGCTCATTTCTGCTGCTTCTTGTGACTTTGTTTTTTATCCTGCTAGAACCAGACAACAGGTGTTTGACACAAATTGTCATTGTACGTTAGAATTACATGCATACCATATAATGAAGAAAAGAAATTAGATATTTTTGTATTGGACATATATGGCAAATAGTGAGCAACCTTTCACAAAAGATCTGACCAGAGATCAATCTCAAAATTAAAAATTCAGAATTTTATTTTGTATTATATCGCACTCACCTTTTCAAAAGTGCATAAAATTTTTGTCTGTATCTCAGCATTTGGGCGCTACTATCATTACTTATTTTCTTATTTCTGATCTTTATTGCAAAACGAATTACTAGTTTGACTCTAAGATCATGTCATATTGAGATCTTAGCTAAAGATATATCACAATTTTTGGCAATGTAAGACGTTCCTTATTATGTTTTTATGCATGTTTTTCTTGAGCAATGTCTTTTTGTTTCAGTCATGTGCGGTGAGAATCAACTTTACCACTTCTAGACTGATATCCAGTCACATTAAAAATATAAAGATATCTAAACTGGTACTAAGTCATGTTAAAAACAAAGAAATCAAGACTGGTACCTTGTTACACTTAAAATAAAGAAATCTAGACTGGTACCAAGTCATACTAAAACAATGAAATCAAGACAGGTACCAAGTCTTAACAAAAACATGCAGAAATTCAGACTAGTATCAAGTCATTCTGAAAATATAAAGAAATCAAGACTGGTACCAAGTCATACTAAAAACAAAGAAATCTAGACTGGTACCAAGTCATACTAAAAACAAAGAAATCAAGACTGGTACCAAGTCATACTAAACACAAAGAAATCTAGACTGGTACCAAGTCTTAATAAAAACATGAAGAAATTCAGGCTAGTATCAAGTCATTCTGAAAATATAAAGAAATCAAGACTGGTACAAAGTCATACTAAACACAAAGAAATCTAGACATGGTACCAATTCTTAATAAAAACATGAAGAAATTCAGACTAGTATCAAGTCATTCTGAAAAAAATATAAAGAAATCTAGACTGGTACCAAGTCTTAATAAAAACATTAAGAAATTCAGACTAGTATCAAGTCATTCTGAAAATATAAAGAAATCTAGACTGGTACCAAGTCTTAATATAAACATTAAGAAATTCAGACTAGTATCAAGTCATTCTGAAAATTCAAAGAAATCAAGACTGGTACAAAGTCATACTAAAAACAAAGAAATCAAGACAGGTACCAAGTCTTAATAAAACCATGAAGAAATTTAGACTAGTATCAAGTCATTCTGAAAATATAAAGAAATCTAGACTGGTACCAAGTCATACTAAAAACAAAGAAATCTAGACTGGTACCAAGTCATATTAAAACATAAAGAAATCTAGATTGATATCAATTCATACTGAAAATATGAAGAAATTTATTCTTAACTGATTAATGAATTATTAATTATTCCATTACACTTAAGCAAATTCTACTCGAGTTCAACCAGACAAGAATGCTACATTTTTATGCAGCATACTTTTTGGATTTTGATGACTGATTTGTATCATTATAAGAAAATAAAAAATGTCAGGTATATTTACTTGCTAATGAGACAGGTATATTTACTTGCTTATGAATACACCAACTGTTATAAGCCACATTGGTTAGCTTAGAATATAATACTTGTATAATCAAACCTGTGTACAAAGACCACCCTTGGGAAAGATAAAATGTGGCTTTCATAGACAGATAACCTTTATTCAGTGGTCAGTTTGTTCTGAATAAGGACAGTTTTTCAAAGAATGGACTTTATTCACAGGGTGTCCTTTATTCAGAAAAATTGCTGAAAAATGGCGTTGAACCCAGTGAAAAAAGGACAAATTCCCTCAAATACAACTGAAACATTTTTGATAAATGCTGTGAGATTGTAAACACACAAAAAAATCAATGTAATCAATCATTGTGGGAGATTATCCCATCAACGTAATGGTAAGGTTGGTTCTCTGATGCTGTACATATGTCATGCTTCCGTTGTTCTCAATTTTATGTTGTATTCTTCAGGGTTCGTCAACAGCATTCTCAGTGTCAATATATGCAAAGGTAAACCACTATCTCTCTCTTTCTATCTCAGCCTTATTGTTGCTTTCTGTTACACACTTCTACGCCATTCTTTTCTGTATTTTTTTTATATTTAAAACGCTACCTGGCAGCCATTTTCTTTGTCTCTTAATGTTTCACATTACACACTGTTTTTATCATGTATTTGATGTCATAACGTATTTCACTCACCATTTTGTGTATCATTTTTTGTCATTTCAGCAAAAAAAACTATGACACCACACTAATGATCATTGCTTTTTACATGTTTTGGTTTTACTTAATTTTCAAGGACTTTTATGTCGTCATTAATGTCATTCAGTTTGTCAATACTGTTTACTAATGATATTATATAATTGTTGTTATGCCTAACCAGTTTTCTTGGACTGTATTCTAATGAGTACTAACTTACCCTTCCACAAGGAGCCAGCAACTTCTCCACATATGGAGGATAATCAACATTTTCATAGAAGGGTATGACTTGCCGCAAGCAGGATTTGAACCTAGACTGCCTGGATAATAGTCCAGTGCACTAACCACTGGACCACTGTTGATAGAATGGAGGGGTTTGCTTATGTTCGATGTATATTCTATGATCAATGAAACAGTCTCCAAACTTGTTGATTTCCATGAAAATAGTGTGTGGGAATATTATTATTGTTTAGGGGATTCCTGTTCAGTTTTCTAATTCAGTAATTTGTCAAGACAATGCACATGCGAGCTATTCAATGTTGTTTTATCGTTGGTTTTGATATCCATGTGGAGTATTTATCATAGAACTGCTGCAGGCTATTAAATCAGTATTGACTTCTCAATTTGCTTCGCAATATCAGTTCAATGTCTAGAAAGAAAAAAATAATTCTAATGAAACAACACATGCAATGAATTCCTCCTAATCAGACAGACTATAAATTCAATCTAAATCTCAACAGCAAACAAATACACAAAAGTACTAAACAGAAACAAAGCCGCGACCGTGGTCCAGTGGTTAGATCACTTGACTTGTATCCCGGCGATCCGGGTTCAAATTCCAGTCACAGCAGATCATACCGTTTGGGGAAAATCTAATAAAAATATTGATTTTATCAAATATCGATTCTGATCAAATATTGATTTTGATGTTTTTGAAAACTCTGTGTGTGAGTTCGAATCCCACCAGGGACCAAATTTCACATTTTAGGAAGCAGTCCTGCTAGCTTACTGAGTGGCTTTATCCTAGTGCAACTGTTAAAACTGGAAAGTCACCAAATGACCCATGCTAGTTGGTGCAATGTTAAACTAAAGTTAAAACTATGTAGATGTATTTTATATCTTACTAAAAGGCATTCTGGTTTAAGCTAAGGCAGTTTGAGGGCAGAAACATATATCAAGATGGTTCGGACTTGAGACAAAGCAATTTGATATTACATCTCCTTCATCTGATTAACACTTTGTGTCCAAAAGCCATCAGTTATGGAATGCGGGGAACGAGATTTCATGTATAATTTACTTTTTAGACCCATTGGCATTCTAACATGTAACATTTAGTGCATTTTCTGCAATTGCTTGAATGTTCCTCATAGTAAACATGTCACAATTCAAATCAATAGGGACCAGAAGTTTCATTTCATAGTACGACATCCGTGAAATTTTTATCAGACGAATGACTGAAAAGTCCTTATTGTAATACATGGATTTATGAATTTGACTTGGCATTAATAAAAACAGAAACACCATTGCCACCTGATGCAAATGCAATTACCGAATACTCTTAAATTGGTTCACAAATTGTCTAGACAGAGAAGAGTGAGTAGTTTGTTGAGAATACTGTTCAGCTGGCAATCATCAAGTATGAGAAATTACATTTGTAAGTTTAGAGGGTCGAAAATAATTTTGGTTGACTTCTGTATTGATATTCCTGTCAGAATTTCTATGGTTACTACTGTGCTACTTCTCCAGGGTGACTCTCTTGAGCAACAACCTCCCTTCATCAACAGCATGATTATTTTCCCACTGTACGATTGAAGTATTTATTTAACCTCTCTTGAGCAACAACCTCCCTTCAACAACAGCATGATTATTTTCCCACTGTACGATTGAAGTATTAATTTAACCTCTCTTGAGCAACAACCTCCCTTCAACAACAGCATGATTTTTTTCCCACTGTATGATTGAAGTATTAATTTAACCTCTCTAGAGCAATAACCTCTCAATGAAAATATAATTTTGCTTCACCCAAAAGGTGTTGTTTTGGAGAGTTTACACTGTATTTCCCAGTTTCTGTATTGTAGCTGTACTTTGTCTATTCAGTATGGTGGCTGTAGAGTCACCATGTTAATTTATTGTTTCATCAATTAGTGACAACACTGTTAATGTTCATGAATTAGCATTGGGACTTCCTGTCTTGCGGCTCTTTATGTAAAGCGATGTCCCCATTTTTATGTTGTTTGGACTTCCCGTCTTGCGGCTCTTTATGTAAAGCGATGTCCCCATTTTTATGTTGTTTGGACTTCCCGTCTTGCGGCTCTTTATGTAAAGCGATGTCCCCATTTTTATGTTGTTTGGACTTCCTGTCTTGCGGCTCTTCACATAAAGTTTTGTCCCCATTTTTATGTTGATGATGCACTGGCCTAAGACACACAGAGTGAAGCAATTTGTTCAGAAGATCTTGTCATCAAATGTAGATCCTCAAACAGTGATTGTAAATTATATTTTTGAATAGTAACATTTGATTGCCTTTTTAGTTCTTCTGTTTCCAAGAAAAAGTGCAGCTATTATGATCACTGCGATGTTGAAAATTTGACAAAAATGTCGATTTTCTTCCATTTGTGGAGAAGTTGCCAGCTCCTTGCTGAAGGGTTAGTTAGTGCTGGTTAGTATACAGTCCAGGAAAACTGGTTAGGTGAACCGGCTGCCATATATAAATGAAAAATATCTGAAAAAACGGCATTAAACCCAGTAACAAAACATATAAAAAGTCTACCACTCAGTGGATCTGATCTTCATGTTTTGTTTCCGCTACAAGTAACAAAAGCTTTCTGAATCTTGTGATTTCTTGACACGTTAAGCCGTTGTTGTCATTCCACTTGATCAGGGATTTTTTGTTTTGGATCTATGACTGTTTCATATGACTGTTAGTTTATAGGGAATGTGAAGCAAATTGACCATCATCTAATTGATTGTCAGTGTCTTTAGACGTTTGATACGGGCTGTCTAGAAGCAATTTCTTGCCTGTCAGTCATTTGCCCAGTTCCCCCCCACACACACACACAAGGCAGTGTAAGGAATGCAATCTGATATGTGATCGTAAACTAATTGTGAACTTATCCTTTTTTGTATGAGATATTCAATGTTGAACTCAGTTCATTAGTTTAAGAAACTTGGTCAAAGAATTCAATTTGGGTTTAGTTTTTTTTTATTGAATTTGTTGGTTGAATTTAATCCTTTGCCTCATAATACTCCAAACTGAAGCAGACAACTTTTGAAAACATTGTAGCAAAAGAAGCCATTTCTAGTAATGAGTAATGTCTTCTTTTGCCATAACGTTTTGCCACTTTGTCAGAGAGAAATAACCCAATTCTAACCCAGCATCAAGTGCAGAGCTACCTTCCAATACAAAACATGTTATTTTTAGCTCATCTGTTTTGAAAAGAAGTCAAGCTATTATGATTGCTGCAGCCTTGTCATGTGAAAACTTTAATGTAGCAGGCACAGTTGAAAACAAGGGGCATTATTCTGAAAGCTACATTTTTGGATTTATGGCCCTTTTTAGCTCAGAATTTTTGTTGAAATTGCTTACTTGATGGAGTGTTGTAAAATAGATGAGCATTGGCGCCACTCTGTGGAGCTCTTGTTAATTTTTGGTACCAGCAGTTTTTTAGATCATCTCTCGCAGCCTATAGGTCTACGGTTGTCTTGTTTTCCCAATGGAGACCACAAATTGAGTTTTCATGGCCTTTGTAAGACTTTTCTGTGATCCTAATAATATTAAGATAATTATCATTGAGTAACATCACCTTTCTTACTTATTTGCCTATAATCTGTGGTTTTGTTTTTGATTTTGTCTTTTCTGGGGCACTGATACTACTTTTTGTTCAGTCAATCAAAGTTCTTGTCTGATTAATGTCTGGTAGTGTGTAGTGTGCATGTCCAATGAGCCAATATGCCAAAGCATGTTTTTCTGTTGCTTTTGACTGATCATATTACATCTAGTGGTTCTCACCTTTAATGTTCATTATATATATGGGGGATCTATGACAGTGAAGGCTGTTCAGTTGATTGAAGTTCGTGTAGTAGAGTGAAAATCCAACAAGCTAGATGCTAAGGATGTGCTTTTCTGGTGCTTTTGTCCAAGGATCTGTCTATTTGTTCTCAACATATAATGTCTGTTATATATGGGGAATCTATATGTTTACTGGTTGTTGGTAACCCAGGAGCACTGATAAAGTACACTGCCTGTGTATGATCAAAGAAAGTTAAGACAACCTGAAGGGGGCCACTGTGGTATACTGGTTATGGTCTCTGACTAGTAATCACTAGTAGCCCCTCACCACTTTAGTTCAAATCCCACTTGGGACCTGACAAGATTCACATTTGAGGATGTAGGTCAGTGGTTCTTTGCGTGGGGTCTTCCTCCTCTGTTAAAGCAAAAGATAAGGATTTCTAAAAAAATTATTAAATTATACAAAATATAAGGTACCCCAAAAAAGCACCAACCGCAAATCTGCCAACACATCGCAACATATAAAAAATGTAATAAAGGGCTTTTGTTTTACAAGAAAGAGTGGTGTTCTTTTCACTATGAATTTTAACCTTGGAATGACATTGTTTTTAGAACCTTGGATTGACATTGTTTTTAGACCCTTGGAATGACATTGTTTTTAGAACCTTGGAATGACATTGTTTCTAGAACCTTGGATTGACATTGTTTTTAGAACCTTGGATTGACATTGTTTTTAGAAACTTGGAATGACATTGTTTTTAGAAACTTGGAATGACATTGTTTCTAGAACCTTGGATTGACATTGTTTTTAGAACCTGGGATTGACATTGTTTTTAGAACCTTGGAATGACATTGTTTTTAGAACCTTGGAATGACATTGTTTTTAGACCCTTGGAATGACATTGTTTTTAGAACCTTGGAATGACATTGTTTTTAGAACCTTGGAATGACATTGTTTTTAGAACCTTGGAATGACATTGTTTCTAGAACCTTGGAATGACATTGTTTCTGTGGTTATAACGTTGTGTTAGTCTCCCAATCTGACGTTTAGAAGACTTCACTTATGAGACCACTTCATCCAAGCATTTTGAGAGATGATTGTGTATGAGTAGTTTTACAATAGATGTAAACATATGATTAAGCATCTCTTGTCCTTGAGTAGAATAATTGGAGATAATTACTGTATTTTCAACAATCTAAATGCTGCATTTATTGGCATCTGGTGGGATTTGTTACGTAGTTTGGTTTATTCTAAGTAAATTAGCATTGTTTTTGTTACCATTTGTTGTTCTTAATTCTCATTAAACGTTGGCAGAATATGATAAACGTTTGATGTTTTTGTCTGCAGCTGAAGTTTCACTCGTAATTTTTGATGTTCAATTGTCTTGTATTTCCTTTGATCAGTAAACATTACCTCATATCTTCTATGATGCAAAATGTTTCTGCACATCCTGGCTTTGTAAAGGGATTTGTGTTGCTGCCACTTAATGTGTTTCTGCTAGTAAGTCTGATTTCATTTTGTGCCACATAATTCTTGGCAAACGTTTTGTTTTTGTTTTTTCTTTCACTCACTGAATAATCTGATTAATTGCTGCACGTTGAGTTTGGGTGAGTTAGTTCCCACAGGAAGAATAGTGCTAAATATCGTTAAATGTACCATACTGGTTTTAATCAAACCTCTCATGAGTTTGATTTTAGGCCCATATGAAGCATTAAGACCCTTGATCTATTAAAAGATTGATGTATTTAGCTTTTTGTATTTTTTTTCCTTCATGGTCAACTGATTACTACTGATAAATAGCCGCGGCCATGGTCCAGTGGTTAGTGCGCTAATGCGCGAATCCCGGTTGCGGCAGGTCATACCCTTCCATGAAAATTTGACAAAAATGTCGATTTTCCTCCACATGCGGATAAGTTGCCGGCTCCTTGTGGAAGGGTAAGTTAGTACTGGTTAGCATACAGTCCAGGAAAACTGGTTAGGTGAACCGGTCGCCGTATATAACTGAAAAATTGTTGAAAAACGGCATTAAACCCCAATACAACAACAACAACTACTGATAAAAGTTCAGCTGTTTTGACCATTCACTGATTAAGAGACTTAATATCATTTTATTGGTGTTTTATTTATGATGCAGGAAGACCTGTATCAATAGTAGTGAATAGTTTCCTACCAGTGGTTACCTGGAAGAACAGAATACTAATTGTGACTTAAAAAATACTTTGACATAATGTACATTTGTCTTAACTGACTTCACCATAATGAAAGTCAACTGTACTTCTCTGGAAGCTGATTTCTGATTCTGCATTTTTATCTGATGGTTTTATACTTGATGGGGTTTTTTTTGCCTAATCAGATTGGTAACAGTACTATTGATTGATTAACTTGAAAAAAATTACCAGTAATGATAGTTGTATTACTATACTTGTACGACTATGTGCGTATCATCAGGGCCTTTTTTTTCATTCTATAGTGTAGGCCAATATTCGGTGACTTCCTATTTGCAAAAACCATCTTTTTTCCCAATTTGGTGAAAGAATTTCCCCAAAATACAATACTGAAATTCCCGATATGTTGAAATATGATTCTCCCTATGTCTTGAAAGTCTGTCTACCTTTTCCTAATTTGGCTGAAAATCACATTTGAATTTCTCAAAATGAAAGGCTAAGGCCCCTTCCCAATTTTTTGATAAAAAAGGCCCTGATCATACATAACATTGCATTTCCATACTTGTATGAAAAGATTTTTTTTTTTGATAAAATCATAAAATATATTACAAAATTCTTACTATATGTGCATTAGTTGTTTGGTGAGGCTTGTATTGTAGGGAGATGTTTTGTATGTGTTTTTTCTAGGAATCTTTTTCATGTCTGTACTCACTGACAAGAAAAGGGGCATTATTTTGAAAGCTATATTTTTGGAGTTACACCCCTTTTTACATTGAGAGTTTAGCACATGACTTAACCCTTTGCCTCATAAACATATTTTGGACTCTTTCAAATTCAAAGCTAATATACAAAACATCAATTTATTTAAGAAAGTTGGGTTACTTCTCACTCAGAGAAATTGTGGCAAAAGAAGTCGTTACTCATTACAAGCAGTGGCTTCTTTTGCCACAATGTTTTCATAAGTCATCTGCTTCAAATGCTGGGGAAATGCGTCATTATGAGGCAATGGGTTAAAGTAATTCACTGTTTATCTTATCTTAGCTGAATGTACCATAAAACTTCCCAACTGAATTATCCTTTCCCTGAACAAAGCAATATGGTTTTAAATCCTATGTATTAGCATTACTTGGGTATTTCACTCACATTTATGGGTGATCGATGGCTTCCTTAATACTGAATGCATGGAAAATAAAATTCAGTGTTGGTTGATGTGTCTGGATTGTGGAATCTGATGAGGTTAATGCAGTATTTTGTTGTTTTATTAGTAGTTTCAGAATTGAATTTCTCTGTTGTCTACAAATATAAGTTCATCCCATTCCGTATATGTATTCCCAATTGTTGACTTACGTACGTTATGCTAATGGATATTAAATGGCGGTATTATATCGTTTTTGGTGAATTTCTTGCTTTCTGACTATTTTGGAGTGTTGAAGCTTATGGGATGTGAAACTAAATGTTTTGTACAGTAGCTAGTACAAAGCCATCAAAATCCACTTACCACTTGCGTTTATTGTCAGGTAATCATTTGTGGTAAGGGTATGTGAACTATTAAGTTTGCTATTCAAGTGTGGATTTGGGGGGGAAACAATGTGCGCCCCCTCTAAAATCTGTCAAGCATAAGTAAAAAACGTCAGCTATGTGCTGATTGTGTCCATATTCTACACAGATATCTAGACTTTACACCCTCCCCCCATAACCAAAACGCCTGTATCCACCCCTGCTATCATAGACAACTTACAATTATGCTGCAGGAGAAAGTAAACAGTGTTTATTTTGGCACGGTGCAAGATATTTACCATGTTCTGACGTAGATTGGGATCCATTTTTTACATACATGTACTCAATTCTTAAAGCACTGAAAATGCATAAATCTGTTATCATTTGTTTTGAGTACTATTATGGCTTTGAAGGAGCTTCGATTCATTGTTCTGAGAGCTTTTGAAACATTGGTACTGAAAGTTTTTCAGTGCATTGGCTCTTATAGAAAAAATTCTCATTTATTTTGAGTATTTAAGTGCTTTTATTGCTTAGAGGGTACTTGTGGCACATAACACTTCAGTACTTTGAGAGCACTTAGTCCTGGTGCTGTGAGAGCACATAGTACTGGTGCTGTGAGAGCACATAGTACTGGTGCTGTGAGAGCACATAGTACTGGTGCTGTGAGAGCACTTAGTACTGGTGCTGTGAAAGCATTTAGTACTGGTACTGTGAGAGCACATAGTACTGGTACTGTGAGAGCACATAGTACTGGTACTATGAGAGCACATAATACTGGTGCTGTGTGAGCATTTAGTACTGGTACTGTGAGAGCATTTAGTACTGGTGCTGTGAGAGCACTTAGTACTGGTGCTGTGAGAGCATTTAGTACTGGTACTGTGAGAGCATTTAGTACTGGTGCTGTGAGAGCATTTAGTACAGGTGCTGTGAGAGCATTTAGTACTGGTGCTGTGAGAGCATTTAGTACTGGTACTGTGAGAGCATTTAGTACTGGTGCTGTGAGAGCATTTAGTACTGGTGCTGTGAGAGCACTTAGACTGTATGACATAGAAAGGAACATGTATGAGTTGGCACAAAGGTACAGTCAAACCTGCATTTGCAGCCATCTCCAAATAAAGGTCACATTGTGAATAAAGGTCATTCTTTGAAAAATCATCATTTATTTAGAACAAACAGACCTATGAATAAAGGCCACCTGTCAATGAAGGTCACATTTTGTCTTTACCAATGGTGGCCTTTGTTCACAGGATTGACTGTAGTTATATCATTCTGACTGATACATTTAGCTGGCAAACAAATTCAGGAAGTTATGAATCCTGACGCACACTGGGAAGCATCCCATTTGTTCTGAAGCAATTAGGGCATGCAGACAGTCCCATTATGAGCCACTGTCCAGTTAGCAGACATATACATAATGATATAACAAACAGGTATCCCATAAGGGAGACTAGACTTTTATATGGGGTGATTATTTTATGTATTCCAGAGGGGAGGCTGGACTTTTGTTTGGAGGGGGGGGGTGATTGTTTTGTTTCATTCATTTTGATACATGACTGAATGTAAATATGCATTTTTCATCATGCCTACAAACTTATGGAAAAACTTTTGTTGAGGTGAACTTTTTGTATGATATTTGTATGATATTAATATGAATACTGTAAAAAAACGTAACAGGTCAATATGAAGGGTTGGACATTAGACTCCGCCCCCACACCTTGATCCACTAATGGGGTTTATAAACCTAATCATCACAGCAGTTGTCTGTTGCTGTAGTGGTGTTCGCTCTTGATGTTGTTTTTATTGTGACATTTGAGACAAAACGGGAAACAATAATTCAATAGGAAGGCTTGGTAAGTGTCTGGGTTTACAATTTGTTGCATGGTGTAAGAAAATAACTTGTAAATGGCTGATGTTTTAATGGTTGTGGCAGGTCTCGAATTTCTGCCCATTGCTTCTTTCGTAAAGTTTTGCTTTTTGATTGCAATTCAGCTGTTTGTCTTATATCCAGGACAAGCTTATTGATAAAAGACTGGAATTAAAAAATACTTTTGTTTTCCTGTAACTGACACTAGCTTTTAGGAGAGGGTAGATCAGTCGGAAAAATATTTTATTTTTAATATTGTTGAAGGATGCTTTTCAGATGCCATTGTTTACTTCTGTCAGATGTTTGTTGAACCCCTGCACTTGTCCTCAGTGTCAGAATGAGCACGATCATTATTTTTAACCTAAAGTGAAATAAAGCTCGGAAATATCTTATTGGTGAAAATATTAAAATAAAAAAAAAAACTATGTTTAGATTTCGGCGAAATATTTTTTTAGTCAGCAGGTTTTTTATGGTCAGTCAGTAAAGGGCAAACAAATTTAATTTTAATTTAAGCTTAATTTTGATTGTTTAAATTGCTCAATTTGATGTCATTCTTTGAGTTGGATCACATTCATATTTATAGATGTTCTGATTGTGGCTTCCACTTCTTGTTATGCACAAATTTAGTTTATATTTTGTCTTTTTCATGATTAATTATTGGTGAGCATTAACACGCCTTGAATTATTGCTGTCTTCTTTCTCCATCTACACTAAGTATAACGATTCATCTATCAAAGCTTTCAGTGGAAGGTACCTTATGATACATGGTTTATAACACTGTCCTGTGTAACTACACCCCCCATCCCCCACCCACCCACACACATGTATGTCATATGACTAATAGATGATTTTACATTTCTAATCACAAACAAATCATATAAATGAAAAAGATGAGTGATGAAAGGTTAAAGAATTTTGTGTGAAGCTTTTTCTCATTTTTACAGTCTATCTATAATGTTAGCAATACAGTTGAACCTTTCTAATCTGAACTTGTTCGAGCAAATGTTTGGATTAGTGAGGTTTTCAGAATACAAAGGTTCTGAATTACTAAGTTTTTTTAGTATTAAATACATAATAATTAGGACCAGTTGACATGTTTAGTTTGGAGAGGATTCTGGATTGGAAGGGTACGGATTAGAGAGGTTTGACTATATCTTCTCATATCTTGTTTCAGGAAGGCTATGAGGGCTTATGAAGAAAGTTGGGACCGTAGACTTGGACTCATGTGTTGTTGTGTGGAAAGAAAAGGAAGGAATAAGGTAGGTTTGGCAAAATTTTTGGTGATATATGACATCAACTTGGTATCTTGGTAAAACTCACATGCTTTTGGGTGAATAAAGACCACCCTGTGAATAAAGACCACCCTGTGAATAAAGGCCACCCTGTGAATAATGGCCACTCTTTGAAAAACAAACACAGATTATTTGGAACAAATTGACTACTGAATAAATGCCATCTGTCAATAAAGGCCACAGTTTGTCTTTCCCAAGGGTGGCCTTTGTTTACAGGTCTGACTGTACATGATCTGTGTGCTGTTTATTATCAATTAACATTTTGAAAATGTCTGTAACATCATAAGTCAGTTAACATTTTTGTGTGGTGATGGTTAGTTTGAAGGTGTAACATCCAGAGAACAATGTCCCTTTTGTGGATACCTTCATTTAGAGATTTTTCTCAACTAAAGTAAAGAATGTATGTTAAAGAATGGCTTTTGTTTTCATGTCATTTAATTGAAGACAGTCATTATAATAGGTTTGAATGTACAGTAAGACCTCAAATAGCAACCACCTCTAATTTACAACCACCTTGTTATAAGGACCACTTATTTTTTTACTATCAACCAATTGTAAAACTGCCATCTGATTGGTTGATTATAATATTTGATGTATGATATGTACTTTGTCAAGTGATTACGTAACTGTCTAGTGCCCAAGTCAGGGTTTTTCTTTTTTCGCACGGGCCGTTTATCAGTGTTTTCTCCGAAGGAAAATCTTTTTAAAATCATGCAGTTTTCCCACAAAATTCTGTTTAAATCAGTTCTTTTCTTCCTCTTTTTGCAGAAATATTGTGTTATTTTCCCCCAAACTTAAGAAAAAGGCCCCTTCCCCTACCTGTGAAAAAAAGCCCTGCAAGTGAAACTGAATATTGATCCTTAAACTGTCAATCTGTGATGAGGGATTTCTCATTTGTCAGATGTTTCTTAGTCAGACAACTAGAACTGTCTTCATCATAGTATTATGTTGTCTTGGAATTTTTAGTAAAGTAAAATTGATGGGTTTTGTGTTTGACAAGGTCTGTAATGTCATCTTTTGCTTTTACGCCATATTTCAAATATGTACAAATATGACCTAAAAGGTGCTGATCTATTCTTGCCAGGCAGCTGATAATAAGTTCCTTATGTGAAGGGTTTGTTTCTCTGGTGATGGATAAATTTAATACAGCTTAAATCAATTTAATGATAATTCAGAGGTTATTTTTACTTAATTAACCTTTTTTCATGTTATCAGTAATTCTGTAATTAGCTTCACACTACAGTGCAACCTCTCCAGAGAAGCCCTCTCTGAAGCAACAACCAACCACTCTTTAACAACATAATGATTTTTTCCCTCTGTATAATTTAACTATTAATTTAACCTCTCAAGAGCAACAACCTCTCAAAAACAACTTTTAATTTTGCTGCTTCCAAAGGGTATTGCTTTGGAGAGGTTGCACTGTATCTTCCTTGGACTTGTATTAGAATAAAGATCAAGCCAGACTTCTCCCATTCATTTGATGAGGACAGAATTAATACAGATGAGATGCTACTTAAGTGATGTAGAAATGAATCAGTGTTGCTAAGGAAAGCAAAAAAAATATTGAAATTATTTGAATTTTTAGCTTAATTAAGCTGAAATCTTTAGTGGTCTTTTAATTTCTCTGGAGTTTAATGTCACACTAACAGTCGGGATCATTTGGCAACTTTCCAGCTTTAAAGGTGGAGGAAGACGCCGCCCTTACACGTGGGTTTAACATCGACCTTCAGTAAGGTTGCCTGACAGGTTCCTCACATATAAAATTTGGTCTCTGGTGGGATTCAAACTCACAGCAGTAAGGTGCTAGTGATTACAAATCAGAGACCATAACCACTCAACCACGGAGGCCCCAGATCCATGGTGTGTTTTTGTTTTTGTTATTTGTCCTTTGTTTGGTATCTGACCCTGCCATCAACAATTGCTTCAAAACTAAATCTTGCTTCAGCTTTGCAAGAGCACCTCTGATAAAGTTCTTTACAAAAATTGCAAAATTGAAAGAAACTGTTAAAATGTCGTAGCCATGGCAACCAATTCAAAAACTTTGTCTGTGGAATCAATTGTCAGAATTCATAATTGTTTCGTTAGAATGATCCTGGCATAACCTTCAATGCAGTTTGATTAAAAATTGATCTGTCAGATGTCTTTGGAGGGCTCCAACTTGTTTTTTTTTTTATTGAAAATCTCCATAGAAAGTTTTTAAAAAATGTTCTCTAAAACTGATTTTTTTGTATTAAAAATAACTTGTGTCATGGTTGTTGGGTGTCATTCTAAAATAATGATTTCCGGATCTGCTCGTTTTCTTGATGGGGCACAAAAAAATCAGAAATTTTTCAGATTTTTCGATATTCAACAAATTCAACTAAATTTACAACAGTTTGGTTTTATATCTACATAGATTTACAAGGACTTAAGTAGTAATAATCTTGATCCTTTAAGAGTATAATATGCAGAGTTATATCTACAGTAGAACCTTTCTAATCCAAACTTGCTTGAACAGACAAACTGATTCTGATTAGAGAAGTTTTTGGAATACAAAGGTTCCAGATTCCAAAAGTTTTAAAAAACATTGGAACCAGCTGATTTGTTCAATTTAGAGAGGGTTCTGATTGGAAAGCTTTGTATTAGAGAGGTTTGACCATGAAGTGAAACACGCCATTTTTGCTATAGATTTTCCTCTGTTTGTTTCTTTGAGTGAGATGTTAGACATGTTTTTATGGCATTTTCTTGATATCCGATGTCTGTCTTTGACACTCCATCATTCTGGTTGTGATGTTTTTTATCTAATAATACAGTAAAACTTTGTTATTAAGAGCATCGATATAAGAGCTCCCGACTTATCTGACGGAGTTTTTAAAGTTGCCTATTTTTTTTTGCCTGTCGTTGTGTATAATTTTCAACCAATCAACAAACAAGACCCATGTTTATATTGAGCATTTAATCTGTTCCAATGACTCCTCAAATAACGAGGTTTTACTGTAGCTTTTTACTGTAGCTATTTATGATGAATATATAATATGGCTTATGCAGTGCAACCTCTCTAAAGCAACGCCTTTCGGGAGAATCAATATTATGTTGTTGTTGTTGAGAGGTTGTTGCTCCAGGGAGGTTAATTTAATAGTAAAGTCCTACAGTCGGAAAAATTCATGCTGTTGTTGAAGAGAGGTTGTTGCTCAAGAGAGGGCCCCTCTGGAGAGGTTTCAGCATGGTAGAATAATTTATTTATATTTAGCATCTTATTATCATCTTTATTAAGACTATCAATTGCATTTTCAAGCGTTTCATCAGGGAATCATTTCAATGAATAAATTATTAATTATCTATACTGCTTCCCTGTTGATATTGATTGAGTACAATCCATTAAAATGTCATCCATTCTCTATCATACTAAACCACACTCCCTAATTTATCAAAAAAAAAAAAAATAAAAAATAAATTTTGTTACTTCGAAACTTGAGAACAGTCATCTGAGGCAGAAACTTCCCCGTCACAAATGAAACATGTGCTTCAGATAATACTTTTATTTCACTGGAGTTTAATGTCACACCAACAGCCAGGGACATTTGTTGACATTCCAGCTTTAACAAGTGGAGGAAGACCACAGGCTTACACCTGTGTAGAACCACCGACCTTCTGTAAGCTAGCTGCACAGCTTCCTTACTCATGAAATTTGGTCCCAGGTGGGATTCGAACTCACAGCAGGTAGGGGCTAGTGATTACACATCAGAGCCCACAACTACTCGTCTATGGAGGCTCCCACCAGAAGTTACTGCTTCTGTATTCCATCAATTTCAGCATTTCTTATCAGATCGATTGTGCATGGTTTAAACAATTTAGATTCATATGGAGCTTGATTATTGTATCAAATTTGTTCAGTACTTTCACATGTAATGGTATTTTATGGCTTAAGATAATATTCTCTATTTAGGTTCCATTTTAATCATTACAGTGCAACCTCTCCAAACCAGCCCTCTCTTGAGCAACAATCTCCCTTCATCAACATCATGTTTTTACCCTAGTTTTTGAAGTGCTATACAGTGTAACCTCTCCAAAGCAACACCCTTTGGGAGTAACAAAATTATATTGTTGTTGAGAGGTTGTTGCTCTAGAGAGGTTAAATTAATATATAAATGGTGCAGTGAGAAAAATCGTGCTGTTGTTGAAGGGAGGTTGTTGCTCAAGAGAGGGTCACTCTGGAAAGGTTGCACTGTACACTGATTGCACTCTTGTACGGAGGTTATTACAAATTCAAAACTTCATTTGCCAACAAAATCATCGATATTTATACTTATTTTAATTGAAATTTCTATATGTAAACAAAAAATGTCTTTTGATATTTTATACTGCAAAGTGTTTCCAGTTTAAAACTCATTTGTTTGTAATAAATAAGTGCATCGTCTGTTTTATCCGGATTTTGTTTACATTTTGTGCAATTATCAGGTAATTTTATCAGCGTAATGAACTAAGGCCTAATAAAAAAAGTTTTGTTTCTGGTTGGTAGGTAAGTTTTTTTTATTTAATACATGTATTGGCAACACTGTATGGGCATACATGTAGCGTAATATTAATGAGTTGTGAAAATTACAATATAGCACTATGATTCGGACACCGTAAAAACTTGAGTTGGCAGGTAAACTATTGGGTCAGTTGGGTAACCAGAAACAAACCTCTTTTTATCTAGGCCTAAGGCTACTGTAAACATATTTCTGTGGAAATGAGCTAATCTGGCCTGTGGTAAATTTCTGATTCCTTGTGTTTCTGCTTTGGCAGCCTATTGGTATTATTGTTAATCTTGTATCAAAAATAGCTCGAAAATGTTCGCCAAAAAAACGTATTAATCTTAACAAGTTTTCAACATCAATGAAAATGTTAATTCAAGATATTGGAAGTGCTTTTCCTTGTTTTGTGTACTTAGACACGGCTTTACTCAAGTTGAAACAAGGACAGACTTTATATCGTGGGCATTGATTTCTGTTATCTCTGATTATTTTGTAATTTTGTTGATTCTAGTTTCTGTTTGTGGAATGTATGTGTATTTTTTATTTAGAAAACAAAAGTCACCTTTTTCCTGCGAGTATGTTTGGTCATTTTGCCTGAAATATTAAAGAAAGGCTGATTATCTTATCAGAAATTAGTTAATTCTGTACTCTTATACATTATTCAGTGTAGTTTGCAGGCTTGTCAAAACTGATGGAACACTTGCCTGACATTTGGTCAGGCAAAGTTAGAATTTCTGTCTGACCAAATGAAAATTTGTCTGACCGAATGTATTATAATTAAGTGATAAATGCTGTAAATTGTGCCTGTCTGCTGGACATCTGGTGGGGTACTCTCCAAAAAGTTATTGGACCTGCTTGAAATTTGCCTGATATGTCCAATTGAAATGTGGTATTATTATCAGGCAAAGGGTTAAAAAAAAATGATGAAAAAATGTATTCATTATTTTGAAGATTTGAAAATTCCACTTAAGCTAGCTTGTGTGGTAATGAAAATTCTGCAGATGAAATTAAATCTTACACTGTTTTCATTTCTGCCTTAAAAGCTTAATGGTTTAACAGGCAATGAGTATTCTGCTGAATGCTGTGTGAATTGAACTCATTATAAGCTGTCAACCACTCTGTTGATTGCATCTGCAAATAATTTACTCACTGTGACCACTTTCAGAACAAATTTTTCACTATTCTCTTCCTCTATTTAAGGTTAAAACTCACCATTGCATGAAAAACATGTTGTTGGTCGCATGCAGGGTGGTTTGTTTTTGCTTTATAGATGTCTTCCCTTCCCTTTATAATCTTTACCTTTTTTCAGACTCTATGTCAGAAATAGCTCAAATGTTAACAGAATTTTTTATCAATTGTTGTTATAATGTTTACTTTTTTTAGAATTCTTTGTCAGAAATAGCTCAAATGTTAACAGAATTTTTTATCAATTGTTGTTATAATGTTTACTTTTTTTAGAATTCTATGTCAGAAATAGCTCAACTGTTTACATAAGTTTTTACCAATTGTTGTTATAATGTTTACTTTTTTTCAGAATTCTATGTCAGAAATCGCTCAACTGTTTACAGAATTTTTTAGAGATTTGGATGTGGTACCTTCAGACGTTATAGCTGGGCTTGTTCTGTTGAGAAGATATCAGAAATTGAGAATGGAACACACTATCAATCAGGTAAGTTCTATAAACTACAGTCTTCAAGAACTCAATTTTCTGACCACTATATGGTTACTTCATCTCTTTTCCCTTTCTCAAGGTCAGGTTGCAACCGTGGTCCAGTGGTTCAATCTGGGTTCAAATCCTGGTTGCAGCAGGTCATACCCTTCGATGAAAATTTGACAAATATGTCAATTTTCCTCCATGACTGGTTAGGTGAACCAGTCACCATTTATAACTGAAATGTTGTTGAAAAATGGCATTAAACCCAGTGACAATGGCACATGAAAACAAAACTCAGTCAGTTGGAGGATGTTTGCAGAGAAAACTTGTCAAGAATGGTCTTATTGTTGGAATTTCCAGTAAATGTTTTAAAAAGTCCCTCAATGAATGTTTTGTATTAGAATACATGTTACACTTCAGAAGTTTTTTTACCAAAACAGTCATTCTGCAGGGCCACAGGCAGTAGAATGAATTAAAGCATCTTTATCTGAGGTCACAAATGAGATAAAAGTGAGTGCAGAACTATTTATTCTCGGTTTGTGGCATCTTGCAAAAAAGTCTTATTTCCTTGGGAGAAAGTTGGACGTCGTGAGTGTGAATTCAATGGCTAGAAAATTTGTCTCTGTTTCTGCAAGATGCAAACATGTTCTCTTACAAAATTGCAAGCTGGGAAGTAACTCAATAAACGTTGTTGGGTTTCCATTGGTTTCCTTTGTAGAATTTCTTGAAATTAGTTGTGACAGTTAGCTTTGTATCTTGTTAACAATCACTTTGAAAGTTTAGCATCTGTTATATTAGACTGGTTTTCCTTATTTATCTCTAGGTAGCAAGCTCTTAAATTTGTTGATAAATATGTCTCCAGTCATTTGATTGGTTGTATGTTTTCTGGTCTCTGTAAATTGACCAATAACTAGGCTGCTTTCTGAGACTCGTCTCCAAAATGTATTTATAAAATATGGAAACACATTTCTGTGAAATCAATGTTACAATCCTGTTATTGTTGACATAGCTGGCTTTGTATGAATATTTTGATTCAAGTTCTAATACTTTTTTACCTTCTTCTTCTCAATATGAAAGTGTGATACGGAAATTAATGTTATACTACAGACTTATGAAGTTCTGTTTTTGCGGCCTTGGATTAACAAAAAACAATATCCTTTGTAATCGTATTGCTATAACAAAATTTGTCTCGTTGAATCGCCCACAAAATGTCTGTCTGTCACACTGTTAACCCTCTTGAGATGTAGTGTCCAAGTTTTGTTTGTGAGACTGCTGATTCCTAATGTTGTGATTGTTTGTATGAACTTGTTGGAATTTTCCTGATTGTGTTCACTACAATATGATGGATGTGTCGATGCATTAATATCTATCTAATAACAATATATGTTTGTCAGGATGAAAAAAGCGATGATGTGATTAGTAAACACTTGGGAGTATTGTATTTATGGTGGAAGCTTTACAAGTCCCTGACAATTTTTTCCTTATATATTATTGATGATTTCTTCCTTGAGTTGAATTGGTGTTTAACTCCGCTGCAGACAATTTAACATATACAGGGCAGGCAGTTTCTTTGGACATTTGTTTAGTCTTGTAACCAGTACTTGCCATGCTGTTTAAGCCTCTTATTTATCCAATAGCCATCTGCCTAGCTACCCCATGTGAATACATTTATTCATTGATGGAGGACAATTTTGTCATGGAGAGCATGTGCCCCTATTGAGGATCAAACCTATGTCCTCTCACTCAGCAGTCCGACGTGCTACTACTACACTGGCTGGCTGAGCTTTTTTTCCTTGAGAATTGAGCCGTGTGTTGGAGTATCTTATGGGAAAGGTGACTTAACTTGTATCATTAAAACCTCTGAAAGCCAGATCCTGTAAACATTTGGTCAAAGGCTTTTTTCTGAAAATTATGTTGATGAGTGACCAGTGAGGGGCTGGTGATTATAAGTCATAGACCATAGCTGCTGGACCACAGAGGCCCCTTCTGCCATATCTGTGACCTAACCAACACTGCTCAAATAGCCACAAAACACTTCAGGAAAGGCAAATATTGCACAAAACATAGACAGTGTAGATTTATTAAAAAGATATTTTCAAACAACACAATTTAGCAGAACTTATTATGATGCTGCTGCAGTCATTGTTGTTTTAGCTGCTGTAGCACTAATGTTATTAATGGCTCCCAAATAGACATGATAAATGTTTTAAACAAACTGAAAACTGTCAGCAGACTTATGCCTTATTCCTAAAAGGGATAGATTTTCCTTAATATGATAAATATGCGGCTGTGTGATTCAATCAATGGGTCGTTGACTTGTACGGATATTTCTTTTTTTTGTTGCCATATATTGAATTTCCCTGGAAGGTTTTATTGAACGATGAAGCGATATGTTACCCCACCTATTTACCATGATATATTGTACTTTCTCTTATCAATTTTTATGTCAGTTTTTGATAGATTGGATGTTTTATTGTATTCATCTGTTTTTCACTGTGACTTGACGGCATTTTTCATACATGATGTATGAAAAATTGGGGGAAATTGTCAAGAGTCCACAAAATTTCCTTCTAATTTTATTGTAAACTTGACCCTTTGGTACAAATTCTCAAGAGTCAAGAGCTTTATTTTGCTATTTCAAGAGTCAAAATGCTGTTTTAAGGGGGTAAAGGAGGTTAGCTCATGGATTTTTAAACATAGAACTAATAGCAATAAACAAATTTTTAAGAGATATTGTCCACTTTGTAAAATTGATGCAATCCTTTAGTCCATGGGGACTAGCATGTTGAATGGATGGTGTATAATGGTGTATTAGGCCTAAAATGGCCACATGGACAAAAACACATTATATATACATGCAAACGTGCTAGGCCCCTGTGCTTAAAAAAAAATGAGATTGGCACGTCTATTGCTTTCACAGATATTAACTGAGAGATTTTGTCTACTTTCATGTATTTTTTTGTACACACTATGACCAACCCATTCACTGAATAGTTCTCTGGAATGCCATCACTTGATGCATTAAAATAGAACTTAAATGTGAAGAAAAAATGTTTGTTTCTGGTTGCCCTAATTTTTCCTCATAACCCTAGTCTTATTATTAGTCCTGAGGAACGGTACATCCACTTTCTCACTTTTTACCTTTCTGCACTAAAGAACTCTCAGCAGCAGCTTAATAAAAAATATTTTTTTAAATTTCCCTACCTACTTACCCTGTTTTTGATGATCATGTAACCAGAAACAAACAATTTTTTAGGCCTCAATTGAAGCCTGTCAACATAATGTTTTCTTAATGTTTTGGATTCAATCCTATCTAAGATGAGTTACCACCGACTCTATCGATTTCATTTAATACTTTGATGGCTTTTACTCTATTTACTGACAGTTCTCATAAATTCTCCAAAATGGATGTAGATACTAAAACAACCAGTCTGGTTGTGCTCATCAATCTTGTTGACTGGTCCTCCAACAGAATCATTGAAGACTTCCATGTCTTTCTTCTGTTGGCTGTTTCAATTAGAACCTTCAGTTTGATGTTTCTAATAAAATTATCTGTCTGTTGTTCTTCATTGGTATCTTCTGCCCATTGTTCAAAAATGGTATTTTCTGTTTGTTGTTTGAAAATAGTATCTTCTATTTGTTGTTCAAAAAATGGTATCTAATGTTTATTGTTAAAAAACCTTCTGTTTTGTTGTTTTACAATGGTTTCTACCATTTGTTGTTTTTCTGGGGTATACTGTAGTTTTTAAGTGAACTTTGTACATTCTTGTTTCAGGACGTGAATGACGTTCATCGATATTTGTCAGGGGTCGCTGTTACTCCACGTACGCAATTTCTGCAGCTGGGGCAGCCAGAGGTGATGAATCAATATAAACTAGTCATACACTACATGAAGTTTGCCATGGCAGCGTATGGTTGGCCCCTGTTCATGATGATGAACACTGGGACAGGACTTTGTCGTATTGTCCCCTATTTGAGGTAAAATGTGTTAGGGTCTTGATTAAAATTTTTTATTCACTTGGGGAAAGAATACAGTTTTATTTGAATGAATGTTCATGTGTTCAAGCATGTCTTTATTGAAAGCATCCAGCCAGAATCATGGCACTCTGTGTGACTGTGTTTTTCATCTATGTACAGCATGGTTTTAATGATTACATTTGTATTAATAACGATTTAGTTTGACGATAGAATATAATAGTGAGAAGTGAATAACCAATCAAAAACCATTGTACTGCTAAAGCTTGAATTGATATGGTTTTTTTAAATAATAAAAAATTCATTTTTATTAGTCAATTTTAATAATGCATCACGTAGCATTATTATCATTGTAAATTATAAATTTGCATTTACCTTTGTGTTATTTGTTTGTCTGTCTGTCTTCATTTGACCACGGTCACCTGAACATTTCTATGTCTGCTTATAGTTTGTGTTGTTACACTCATGATTAACAGTTTATCGAGCTTATGACTAAATTATCTGTTAGTAATATTCCTGGTATTAAGACATTTCCATGTTTTTTTTCACCCTATCTGGGATTTTGGTCGTTGAACAAGGCATAACTGATGGAATTAATTCTTTAACCATCTGACTTCATACTTATCTAACTTAGATACAAATGAAGACATTTAGTAACTAAACTGCTGTATGTATGTTTAACTTTTTATTAATCATTTTTCTTATATAATACACCCTAAGGTATGATCCTTCCTCTGTGGGGTTTTATTCTGCTGTAATAATCAGTTAAATGATTCCCCATTGGTATTTCCACAAACATAACACTGTTTTATATATTATATATTGTATAGTTCGTATTCATCATGAATATGTTTAACTTTTATACGAATTATTATTGTATGATCATTTTTTTGATAAAATTGCTTGGGAATTTTGCTAAATAAATATAAACAACACCTAGAGTCTGAGAAATGGCAGGAATTTAGTCGTTGCCAAATTTCAACATTATTTTAAGTATTTGACGTCATCTTTGACGTCTCATTTTTCGTGCCAGATAATTCGTCTTTTCAATTTTCAGAGTCATATTTTTAGATTTTATTTGAGCTTGATTCTGAATAAACATTGCTAAAATGCATATACTTAACTTTGGCAATTTATCCAGTTTTCCTATTGAGAAAACTGAAAATCATATTTTTTCTTTTGAATGCTTCTCTCTGCTTCAGATGCAGGGAAATGCAGTATTATGAGGCAAAGGGTTAAAATACCAAAAATGTTCTCCTTTAGATTGCATGCTTGTGTACAATTATCTGTTTGTCATTTTGTCAATACATGGTCACGGTTTATATGATTATACATTGATTGCTGGGAGATGTTGATTAAATTTAGTTCAGTGTGTAGGACGATATTTCTGGACTGCAGATCTGTATGTCTGTTGATGTGGCTGTTTTTTATCAACTTCAATTATTAGCTCATCTGTTTCAAAGAAAAAGTCAAGCTATTATGATGGCTGCAGTGTCGTCGTTGTCATTGTTGTGCAAAAATATTAATGTAGCCTATCACTCAAACACTTATAAAGATATCAACATGACACTTGGAATACTTGATAATCATGACAAGGCGCAGTTGCAAGACAAGGGGCATTATTTTTAAAGCTTTATTTTTGGAGTTAGGCTCCTTTTTAACTTACGATGTTTGCCAAAATTGCTTATTAAAGAGAATGAAGTAAAACAGAAGAGCATTGTCACCACTTTATGGTGCTCTTGTTTTACATCATGTTTTGAAAGCTTCCATGTTCTCTCTCATAATGCAGGGCTTTTTTTTACAGGTCGGGGAAGGGACCTTTTTCTTAAATTTGGGGGAAAATATCACTGTATTTTTACAAAATGGGACGAAAAAACTTGATGTGAACTGAATTTTAGCTGAAAACTGCATGAATTTAAAGATTTTGGGTGAAGATGCCAATAAACGTCCCCTGCTATAGAAAGTAAAACAGCCTGCTTAATGGCTTTGTTAGAGTTTTTTATGTATATTTATGTTTTGTACATAGTAAAGTGAGAGTCTTTGATGTCATTTTGAATATTTTTCTTTGTCTTTTTCTGAGAAAAAAAATGCATATTCTTCTTGATTCTTCTTTTTGTTTTCATAATATTCAAATGGCTTCCCTAATCTTCTCTGGTAGAAAAAAATGGTTAATTGATTCCGAATTTTTGAAGGACGACATTGTTGTTGATATTAATCAGTTACTGTTTGTGTGTTGGTTGTTTGTTTGCTTGCTTGCTTGCCATTTTTGTGATATATAAATATATAAAAGATGTTTATTAACAATAAGTATGATTTTTCCCACTGTACAATTTAACTATGAATTTAACCTCTTTAAAGCAACAATCTCTCAACAACAGCATAATTTTGCTTATCATAAAAGGTGTTGTTTTGTACACTGACCACTGAGAAAACTCATACTTACTCATAGTGTCAGCATCAGTCAAATATGAAAAAATACCTCCCAGTTTTATGTGAATTTCAAGCAGAAATGTGAATAACGCCTTAAATTAGACTAGAATAGTGAATTAGAAACAGCTTTTAAGTTCTTCTTGTAATAGCTTTTAAATCCAATAAAACACCATGATTTATGACAAATTCTATTCCTGTTACAGCTATGTCACCTCATGTCACTGATGCATTATGACAGATTCTGGTATTACATCTTGATGCAAATATCATTAATATGTTGATTTTCTTCCATATGCGGTGTTGCCAGCTCATTATGGAAGGGTAACTTAGTGCTGGTTAGTATCCAGTCCAGGAAAACCGGTAAGGTGAACCGGGCATTGTATATAACTGAAACATTTTGAAAAATGGCATTAAACATAAAAAACATAAAAAATATCATTAGTACTATCTTGTTACCATCAAATCTGCATTAGTTACCATGCATTCGGGGCTTGATATTTGCCAGACGGTGTCTGCATGATGCAATACCTTATTTCCATAAATTATTTTTGTAGGAAAAATGTTGCAGACTGTTGTTTAATGTCTGTGCAAATATCAAGAGGTGATCAAGCAGTTCTACAGACGTCACCAGTTTTTTTTTCACTGCATTTAACGCCATTTTTCAACACTATTTCAGTTATATATGACAACCAGTCCACCTAACCAGTTTTCCTGAAGTGTATGACTAACCATACTTTCCACAAGAAACCAGCTACTTCTCCACATATGAAGGGAAATCGACATTTTGTCAAATTTTCATAGAAGTGTATGACCTGTCATGACCACAATTTGAACCCAGATTGCCGGGTTACAAGTCCAGTGCACTAACCACTTGACCACGGTCATGACCCCGACGGCACCAATAGTTTAGCGTGCATGAAGGATGATTCCTGGGAAATGTCACCTTACCTCACAGAACAGATGGCCACATGTAGAACAACTCTTCAACACTCAGATGCATATTCAACAGAAACACAGAGGATGCCTGCAATAAATACAAACCCATTCTAAGTCTTAGTAATTTGTAATATTTTATCAGCATGGGCAAAGACAAATTATCCCTTTCCGTGCCAGTATACCCCTCTGCACAAAGCTCTGTATATTTGCCTTCATGACGGGTATATTCATTTGGGTAATTTGGTACAACCAACATTTCTTAAAAATTCCCAGGCAATGGAGTGTACAATGTAGGCAGTATGTGTCTGACACTGAAATGGTTTAGATAAGAGAATCATGGATGAATGATGTTTGATGTAATATTATCAATCAAAATGCTACTGAGAAAACAACTGCTTTGCCCTGGTCTCTGAACTGTGACTTTAACAGTCATTTGTTCAACTGACTGTACAGATTAGGCAAACTTGACGTCTTCATAGCTGTCTAATTCTGGACATAATAAGTGAAAGTTCGTCGTTATTCACCAAATTTCAAAAGCTTGTGTTAATGAATTGCATGTAGTTGCAATGACAATTTAGTGGACTGAAACCTCCTATATGCAGATTGCATTTCTTCTTGAAGTCTGATTTCTATTTTTTTTTGTCATTTTAATCTTGTGTCAAATGTGTTCTATAGCAACTCTACTCTTGAGGCCTGTGAGGTGATCAATTTGACTATGGAATCCTATTACATCTTAAAAATGTGGTGAATCTGTGTAGCGAATAAAAAAGGAACATGAGTGTGGTCTGCTTATTTTCTTTCACTGGTTTTTGACATCACACCAACAGCCGATGTCTTTTGGCAACTATCCAGTTTAAACACTGCAGGAAGACCCCGGACTTACAACTAGCTGGAACCACCAATGTTTCATAAGCTTGCTTGACAGCTTCCTCACTTGTGTGAAATTTGGCCCTGATTTGGATTTGAACTTACAGCAGTGAGTGGCTAGAGATTACTAGTCAGAGACCATAACCTCTCAACCATGGAGGCTCCTGGCCTGTTTCTAAAAGCTTGTGCTTTGGAATTCAGGAAAGTTTCTAGGCTTACGTCTGCCCTTTTCTTGCTTTCGTCCATAAATCTACCCAATGGATTTTTTCTTCTCAATTGGATTAGTCTGTAAAAATGTTTACTGGTAATTATTACATATGTCATATTTTACTGGCTATTTGGGAGGCATTCAGGCTCTGATTTCTCCCATTAACAAACATTCGTGTCTGGATGTGTGCCCTATATAAACACTGCACCTACATAAAACTGGATTTGTCATCTGTTCCAATAAGTGTCTATCACCACTGGGTAATTTAATGTAATTGTAAAAACGTTAAGTGCTCTACGCAAAGAAATTCCTTCCAGACATTGCCAGTCACAGAGTTAGTTGTAGAATATTTGGTTCCTACAATGTATGGTCTGCAGATCTGAGACAACAAAAGATGTGTTTCTGTCAGGCTATACTTGACTACCCCAGGAAGACAGGCTAGGATGTAGCATTATGTATAGGCAATTACCATAGCAAAAAATATTGGATAACATTTAGCCAGTGGCTTTAATGGATTGCTAGCTGTCTGTGTGGTCCAGCTCAAACAATTTACGACCTTTTGCGCAAGTTGCGATTCTCTGCTGTAGATATTTTCGTCTGATTAGGAAATCTATTCGACTGGTCGTGTAATGTAAATTACACTCAAACCAATGTGTTTGCAGTCACCTATGAAGAAGAATGTAAACTATATTTCAATTTATGCATGAAAATAATAGAGAAAAAATGATGAAGTGAAAAAGAAATTTCTGGTTTGTCCACCTTGTGGAAGGGTAAGTGAGCACTGACAGAGTATACAGTCCAGGAAAACTATTTAGGTGAACCTGCCACCGAAAATAAATGTTGAAAAAAACAGATGAAAGAAAAATAATGCACCATTTCTCATTGTCATTTGCAAAGTACATATATACATAATAAAGCATTCCTCATTATCATTGGTCAATGTAACATGCCCTGACGTGAAGATTGGGAGAAATATGGTACTTACCACAATTGTTGTCATTCACTGTTATGTACCAGCTTGTTTCTCTGCTTTTGCATCAGCAGTCCATTTAAGTGACTTTACCTTATTATGTAATGATTTCTCCAAATGTTTTATTTGCTTCCTGCTAATATGTAAAATTCAAGATGTTTTAAAGTCATTGATATTTATGACTAATTGTCTGTCTGGTATCAGCCACTTGTCATGCATTATTTAACATATCTTGTCAGTGTATTATAAGTCTGTAAAATAAAGTTGATATATGTATGAAGAACTGAAGTATAATGCCTTAACTATTGAATAAAATATGATATAAATATTAGTAGGGTACAATTCGTTGATCATCTTTATTGAGATTTATGTCAATTTTACGTTTTAAAGACATAAAGAAGAAATAATCCCAGTTGCGGCAGGTCATACCTTCTATGAAAATTTGACCAGAATGTCGATTTTCCTCTATATGTTGGGAAGTTGTCAACTCCTTGTGGAAGGGTAAATTATTGCTGGTTAGTATACAGTCTGGAAAACCAGTCAGGTAAACTGACCACCATATATAACTGAAAAGTTGTTGAAATATGGCGTTAAACCCAATGAAAAAAAAGATATTGTATTTTTTGACATAGAATGCAGTTAATTGAATCTGCCTGAATATAATCATATTACAGCTAGACTTATAATCATATTACAGCTAGACTTATAATCATATTACAGCTAGACTTACCTCTTTTTCGATAATGAATGTCTTGTCTTGAATAATTTCATTTTACTGGATAATCAAATATTTGACCCAAAAATGTTCTCATTTAAAGAATTTCTTTGAAATTTGGGCCAAGCTAGGTATATATAATTGAAAATGTAATTGTTGTAAATTGATGATTGATTGCTCTGGAAACAGAAAAGTTTTTGTTCTAATATTTACAAGGTATTGAAACTAGCTATAAAAGATGAAAAAAGTTGATCTAGATGTTTGGGGTGTCATCCAGAGAGATTAAGTCTGCTTTTGTTTAGAGTATCTGTCTGTGCTAGTTGAATTTTTGATGTGATTTTATATCATGTGACTTTTGCTTCATGTGATTGTATCATGTGATATCATGTGACTTTGTATCATGTGACTTTTGTATTGTGTGATGTTTATTCATGAGACTCTGTATCATGTGTAATGTGACTTTTGTGTCATGTGAGTCTGTATCATGTGTCATGTGAGTCTGTATCGTGTGTCATGTGAGTCTGTATCATGTGTCATGTGACTTTATATCATGTGATTTTCATCATATGACTTAGTCTCCATTCTCATGTATCATTGCTTAAATGTCACAATGCTGGTGTCTCTATGGTAATGAATTTGCTTATATGCTTTGACAAACATATTTATCAATTTCTGTTGAATTTATTTCTTCATCTATACCACAATTAAGCTGGAATAAAATGAATGAACAAAATATTAATTTTCATTGATTTGGTTTTTTTGTTAAAAAAAGATTTTCTTATATTTATACAGCAATTCAGACAGCTCTTAATTCCAGGAACTGCGATTGTTTGCTTTCATAAATCATAATATTTAGTCTTCTACTTTATCACACTTAAGGCTGATCACATGACTTCATTATTGCGCAATATTTGGCTGACTTTCTTCCAACTGACAGTAAATACAATAACAGATATTCCTGGTGCAAATTAAGATTAATGCCGGCAACATTTGTTAATGTTTTTTTTGTCTGATATTTGTAGCTATTGAGTTGTTCATTAAAGCACCCTACTTCCTGTGTTCCTGTAAATTGTGTGGAATTGAATTAAGATTAGAACTTATTTTTTTGCCTTTTGAATATATCACTGTCACTCATGTTGATTTATAAATTGTTTCAATTTGTACTTTAAGGCTGCAAAACATTCAGAGAAAATATTTGCCAATATCCAGTATCGACAGTTGTCTAATTTTCAATTCGCTCGAAATGGTTTCATTTGAACATTTCTTTCTATTTAATGTCATTAAAAGTTTGATTATACCGCTGTAAGAGACATTCAGTTAATGATTGAAGAAATAATCATTTTGTTATTCATTTGACTACAGAATAAATTGATTTAAGTTGGTAAAATGGAGAGCCAATAGAATGATTTACTTATAAATAATGATCCCCTTTGACTCAGACCGTATTACTGATGAAGTACACTACAGTAGAACCTTTCTAATCCAAGCTATGAGCAAACATGAAATGCTGCCTCCAGCAGGCTGTTCTCCCTTGTTCCCTATTTGGTACACTTTTCATGTTACTTTCTATAGACCCCTGTATTTAAACTTTCAGAATGATTTGAGGTACAAAAAAATGGGGAAACATGTTTTCACAGAAAATTTCAAAATATTTGTGTCATGTATCTTTTTGGAACACCACATTTCAGCTGAGATTACTGATAATATTAAAAATGAGATTTTTTTATCAAAACTGAAAACATCGCTTCATATTGTTTTTTCCCTTAATGAAATCAAATTAAAATATTTAAGGGGCTGCGACCATGGTCCAGAGGTTAGTGTGCTGGACTTGTAACTCGGCAATCTGGGTTCAAATATCGGCTGCACAGGTCATACTCTTCTACAAAAATTTGACAAAATATCTATTTTCCTCCATAAGTGGAGAAGTCGCCAGCTCCTTGCGTAAGGGTATGTTAGTACTGGTTAGTATACAGTCCAGGAAAACTGGTTAGGTGAACTGGTTGCTGTATCTAACTGAAAAATTGTTGAAGAACAGTTTTAAACCTAGTGAAAAAAAAAATTAGACTTATTCATGTGTGTTCTTCTTAGAAGCTCTTGTAACGTAATAGATTTTATCCATTTAACATTCAGAACACATTTACAATAATACATTTTATAGTTTCTACAATATTTAGAACTAAGTGTAACAGATGAGAAAATTCAAAATGCAATATGTTGGTTCATTAAAATGTAATATTAGGATTAAGCCTCTTTCAGAATATGTCTGGAAGCCCCCAGATACCAATTTACATTCCCATAATTGGCAGTTTTTCCTAAAAAAAAACCCATTTCTCATCTTTGCTTATTACCCACAATGTTTATAGCAATTAATTCTTTACAGAAAATTCTTGGTTTATCTTTTGACAAAACCATCTGATGGAGTTTTATACACTTAGTTATCTATCAAACTTAAGTGGCGCATGTTCAAGATGATTTATTGATGGTGCTAAATGATAGTTTTGAGGTGGTATATGCAGCTTTTACAGTAAAACCTCGTTATTTCGAGGGGTCAACGGGACAGACTAATGCTTGAGATAAACATGGTGTTCATAATAATGAGGTATTAAATTTTATTTGTTGGTTCAAAATTATACACAACTAATAATTAAAAAATTGATGGGACTTTAAAAACCCTTTGAAATAAGTCAGGTGCTAGTGACATTGATGCTTATAATAACATCAGGTGCTCGTGACATTGATGCTTATAATAACATCGGGTGCTCGTGACATTGATGCTCATAATAACAATGTTATACTGCATCTGTGGTTCCTACCTCTAAATTTTGCTTAGTCACATTTTGATGAACGAACGATTTTAAAGGATTCTGTTTGATTATTTTCATATTGATAGTTAATGCTTATCATGCTGCTTAAAATAAATTGAATACCTTTGGTTTACAGTCAAACCTGTGTTTGAAGCCACCTCTGAATAAAGGCCACCATGTGAATAAAGGCCACTTTTTGAAAAACCTTCTTTGATTATTTAGAATAGGCCAGAAAAAAAATTATGTTTCGGGTGACTTGACCAGTCAGGTAACAGTAAATATGACTATTGTCCTTTCCTTGCCTCACAATTATTCTGTACTTTTGAACAATATGCAATCAAATGTACAGCCAAACTCGGAGGCCACCCTGTAAATGAAGACCATTCATTGAAAAACCATCTTTGATTATTTAGAACTAACCGACCTCCGAATAAAGGCAATCTGTCAATAAAGGCCATATTTTGTCTTTCCCAAGGGTGGCCTTTATTCACAGGTTTTACTGTATAGATTATAAGTTTCATGCAGCTTGATATAAGATGAATACCTTTGGTTCATATTATGTGTGGATATCTGTGATAACAACAGAAATAAAATGCTAATACTGGGGATGCCGTAGCTTTTTGATTAAAGTTTTAATATCAATATGTTTTTCGTAGTTTAATTTAAATGAATAATTTAACTTTTTTTGAAATTGATTAAATTTCTCACCAGTAAATGTATTAAATTTTGTCATGCAAAATGTATCAGGTAAAAGTGAACAAAAAAATTAATTAAGCAACACTACATCACAATTACTGATAGCTTATATTTATGCAGGTAAGTTTTGATTGTTTACAACTTAACTGTGAGACTTATTTTCAGTTCCTCAGGTGATTGAAAACTTAGCTACAGGAAGCTTTTTTTGAGTTTAACGTCACATCAAAAGTCAGGGTCATTTGACGACTTTCCTGCTTTGACAGTGGAGGAAGACCCCAGGCTTACACCTGGGTGGAACCACCTTCCCTAAGCTAGCTGGACAGCTTCCTCACATGTGAAATTTATTACCAGATGGGGTTTGAACTCACAGCAGTGAGGGGCTTGTGATTACAAGTCAGAGACTATAACCACTCAACCATGGCGGCCCCTGCTTTAAACAGGAAACTTTAATACTTGTTCAGGTGGTGAAATTTCACTACGGATGCCAAAATTTCTTTTCACTTCTTGTATTTAATGAAAGTTTGATTTTGGATGGAAATAATTTTGGCTGACGGCTTGTTACATTTGTTTTTTACCGTTTTAATTTATTGCAAGTCCTGCTGTTGTAAATGACATGTTAGTAATTATATACCCCAGCTGACTTATTGGTTGTATGTGAAAAACTGACCTTTATGTGAGAAAATGAATTTGTGTGATATTAAATTTTGATACTGATAAATTTACTTCATGGTATGCAATAATTTTCTTTATACTTAGAAAAGATAATTCTGACACATTCATAAACAGATTGTCAGCCTATCCTTCACAGATTGACACATGACTTGATTTGTCTTCCCCTTTTCTGACGATAGGGAATATTTGCGCAATCTGTATGTGTTACCATAGTAACAGGTAAATGCGTTTGTAGGACATATTCTTACATTATTGACAGCTTTTTATGCAACCATCCATCTTCCTTGTCACAGAAGATTTTAAATGAACAAACTCGGTTTTAGACGCAAGTTCTATTTTGGAATGTTTTCATGATTCGTTGTCATGTCAACCGGAATTAATGCTTACACCAGATATTTAGTACGCCTCAGATTTCCTCTTTGAGTTGTGATAAAATGGGGAATATCTCAGTTGGGATGAGACTGTGGAGAAAAGAGAATATCTCATTATTTCATTCAGTAATTAATCTTGCATTTCTGAGGGTTTATGTCTGTTGGCGGGGAAATGTTCCCGGTGAATGATCTCCGTAACGAGTTACATGTACGGCTTCTGTTCTGTCCTTAATTGTTAGTGTAGTCCATTTATTTTTTTATTATGGTGAGATTGAGTCATGTTTTACTGATGATAGTTTTGTTGTAGGTGTTTTCATAGATGAAGATGGATGGAGATGATGATAATGATGTTGATGAAGATTATGTTGATGATAATGATGATGTTGATGATGCTAATGATGATGTTGATGATGATTATAATGATGATGATGTTGATGATGATGATAATGATGATGTTGATGATGATAATGATAATGATGATGTCGATGATGATGATGATGATGATGATGATGTTGTTATTGATGATGATAATGATGATGATGATGATGATGTTGTTGATGATGATAATGATGATGATGTTGTTGATGATGATAATGATGATGATGATGATAATGATAATGATGATTATGATTGATTATATTGACTTGTATGTTGAAATTCTTTTCTTGCGCTGTTTCTAGATCTGGCATAAGTTTGACACTGAAAGAGCCATCATTTAATCAGTGTTACGACATGCCTGATACACTTAGTTAAGATTTCGGTTTCTATCAAAATTGATTCTGTCAGATTTGTTGTGGAAGTAAGGAAGACTTGTTTGTCTGTCTTTCTATGTGTCTGACCATCCATCAGTCCTACAGACTGTCTGTTTGTCTGTGCGTATGTCACCTATCTGTTTACTGAATCAGGTTTTATATTATGTAATACGGAGAATTAACCAGAGCAGTGTTACTGGGTTATTTACCAGTACAAACCTCAAACCTGCTTCAGACAAACTTGTTCTTCCCCAAGGTTTCAAACCTGCTGCTTCTCAATCAACAATCCTTAGTTCTTCCAACTAAACTACCTAGACAGGCTTTGGAAATATTCTTGAGTGTTGGTTCAGTGTAAAGTTTCTCTTATGAAATATGGAGCTTGTGGCACAACATTCACCAGAGACCTCCATGTTGTCTGATCTGATATTTATGTATTTGTGTACATTTTACATGGATTATTGTCATTACTGTGATAACCACTGTTGTGTGATTACTATATTTGTATCAGTTGTTACAGTTGAGATATTTAAATGTTGTTGAGATTTTATTCTGTGGTCGTATGTTGGGAGATCTTCTGTTCTGTTCTGTTCTGTTCTGTTCTGTGGCGTTCCAATAATCACAGCAAATCTTTTCATTCTTTGTTTGGGTCCATTAAACGGACCCTTCCCAATTGAAAATAAAAATGTTTTTTCCCCAATTCCTAAGCAAAAAATTTCCAATTTTGGCATCACACCCCACATTTTTTCCCAATTGGACCCGGAATCTTTCCCGAAATTGCAAAAAAAAAAGAATCAGTCATATGTTTAGTATAGAAAGCTTACTCGAATTATTTAGAAAATCCTGCAAAGTTTGCACCTCACAAACACATAAGCCAAACATTTGGAGAAACAATTAAAAGCATTTTAAGTAGTCTGTGATAGAAGTCGTATGCTTGAAGTTGGTTAAAGATTTTAGATAAATATTTACCCAACAATGTAGCAAACATTGCTGCGCATTCTCCTGTATTGAATGCATCATGCTATGTTTATTTGGGTAGTCTGCCTTGCTTGTTGTTCAATGTTTGTATAGCAAGCTGTAAGATGAATGATTAACAAAAGTAACAAAGACATGATGGTGCTTTATTGTTGTTTTCTTACTACAAATTAATTCTGTTGTTGTATCATTTACAAGTGCCTTATATTTTTTAAGTTTTTCATTATTGTACCAAGTAATTTGAATTTAATGAGTGCTAACCACGTTATCAAAATTAAAAAAATTATTCATTCATCATGTTAGTATTGTATGAACGTGTTTCTTTTATTTTAACTTTGTTTTACGACCATATTGTGGAACCTCAAGAGAGAATGTGTATTCTATCCATCATCAGTCACTGCTGTGTTGTTTTTGCGTCTGATTCTGCCTTAATTGTCTCGTATTTTATCATTACTATCAGAACTCTTAATTATATTCATAAAACGGGAATATTTTTCACTGATTTATTGCAAAATTGCACCATCATGCATACAAATTGTGCATCTGTGATGTATTTATTGAAAGTCAATCATTTCTGGATAAATTTGTTATGTGCGTCGCGGAAGGGAGAAGAATTTACGGCATTTAAAGGGAAATCTGATCTTTAGTCAATAATTGGCAGAATTTTGTTTCTTGGCCAAAATGTTTGAATAATCCATGTTTTATTGTGTTCTCTGTTCAAAGTACTAGACATTGTGTTACAAGTTTTTTTTGTGTTTGTTGTAAAATGTTGTTGGTTATGATCTATAAATATGACTGGACGGCCATTTTGGTGTTGTCTTCCATTGTTCATGCTGGTCGACAGCACACATGTGTCATGTCAAGATTTTTTACTTTTTAGCTTTGTCAATATTGAATTAAATTGACTAAATTAAATTGAAGTTTTTTCAATAAAAAATGTCTCCTGTCACAATGCTGTTGTTTTTTGTCTGATTTGATGTTGTTTTTGTCTGATTTGATGTTGCTTTGTCCCAAGTGTGAATACTGTTGATGTTCAGTGTGATAAATCTTTGCTGTGTTTAGATTTTTTCACTGGGTTTAACTCTTTTTTAGTTATATACGGTGACCGGTTCACCTAACCAGTTTTTCTGGACTGTAGTCTAACCGGTACTAACTTACCCTTCCACAAGGAGCAGGCAACTTCTCCACATGAAGGAAAAACTATATTTTTGCCAAATTTTCATAAAAGGCTAAGACTTGCTGCAACTGGGATTTGAGCCCGAAACAGCAGGTTACAAGTCCAGCGCTCTAACCACTGGACCACAGTCACAGCTTGTTTTTTATGTTAACACAATGTGCTTAAAATTTTCTGCTAAAGTAAGTTTTATGTTAAATAATTATGTTTTCTCCCTATTTCAGATGTTGCTGTTGTCAGCCGACGTGTTGTGACAAGGGAGGGAGGTCTGACTATGAATTGGATGATAATTGTTGTCAGTGTAACGTTGTGGCTTTGAAGAAAATTAGTGGCCTTCCAGATCTGGATTTAGTTTTTGTTACTTATCATGTTGATGTAAGTGTAAAGTTTATTCAGATTATCGCTTGGGCCAGAAAAAATAGACATGTTTCAAGTTACTCGACGAACCCTATTTTTGGCACTGACTCTAGAATTTCTGACAGCAAAAGTACAAAAATATTTCTTTTGCCACAATGTTTTCCTCTCAGTCAGAGAAAAAAAACTCAGTTTTTTTAAATGAATGGATTTTTTGTATATTTGTTTTGAATTTGGAATAGTCCAAATTATGCTTATGAGCAAAATGGTTAAAGCTTTCATCCAAATCTGTTTAATAATATATCTTGGCTTTTTTCTTTCTATTTGCTGTCATCTCAGCTAGCACCTTTATATATCAAAGAAACCTTATTATAATGTGTAGTGTGTAATATCTCACAGACAACAGTGAAAATCGCAGTAATATAGTATTATAGGCTGAGACTTGAATCAGACCATTTATGGCTTCAGCAATGAATAAAATATATCCTTGTTAACTCTATTACCAAGAGTATCACCCCTATTAAATGTGAATAAACTGGTCTGACATTTGAAATTGAATAGTCCATTGTTGGAATATAGGTAGATATTTCTTGTAAAGAGATGTATGAACTGGAATATATAGTTCCATTGTTACGTAGAGTTATCTTTCCTTTAATGATAAAAAATGTTTTTCTCATAATTCAAGATACATAATTCAGTGATGGAATACAGCACAAACAGTATTGGTGTCTGTATCATAAGGTTTTGCCTCATAAAACTGCATTTTCCTGCATCTGAAGGAGACGACTTTTTAAAACATTGTGGCTAAAGAAGCCTATGCTTGTAATGAGTTATGGCTTCGTTTGCCACAATGCTTTCCACTCTGTCAGAGAGAAATAACCCAATTTTCTTAAATAAATTGATATTCTGTATATTAGCTTTGAATTTGGAATCCAAAAATATGCTTATGAGGCAAATGGTTAAGATTTTGACTGTTTTATCAGACACATTGATTTTTACTGGTGTATAAATACAGTCAAACCTGTGAACAAACGCCACCCTTGGGAAAGACAAAATGTGACCTTTATTGACAGATGGTCTTTATTTGGAGGTCGGTTTGTTCTAAATAATCAGTGACGGTTTTTCAAGGAATGGCCTTTATTCACAGGGTGGCCTTTGTTCGGAAGTGGCCACTAATACAGGTAAAACTGTAGTTTCCTTAGTGGTTGATTATGTGTGTAAACAAGGCTGGATCATGGAGGATTGTGATTTTGTTTTTTTATGTTGTTTTAATTATCTTCTTTAGATCGGAGAAACACCATTTTATGTTGCCCTTGACAACAAGTTCAAGAAGATTGTAATTTGTGTTCGTGGAACTTTGTCTTTGCAGGTAATACATTAACAATGAAGTATTTTGTTCTCCAATACACTGCTCCCTTCTGCAAAAATTTAATTGGAATTTTACAGTAATTTAAGTAATTATGACTTTGTCTGAAAATGCTGCATACAATAGTGTAGCTGGGTGAATGGTAATCTACTTACTGTCAAAGCTTGTTAACATTCATTGAGTTTAGTTTTAAATGTTTGACTTAAAACTGAGAAGCCACCATATGACCCTGGCTTTTGGTGTGACGTTAAACTCCAATGTCTGTAGTTACGTTATTGTTGTTTTTGATCATGTTGTTGTTTTATCAACAGGATGTATTAACAGATCTTAAAGCTGATGCTGAAACATTACCACTTGATCCTGTGAAGGAAGATTGGGTTGCACATAAAGTAAGTGCAGGGTTTTCACTAGGTGTCAGAAGATAAGGGCCAAAAATGACCCTTGCCTGATGATAATTTGAAGAGTCAACCAATAATTTCTGTCCGATTTTATTGTAAACTTGACTCTTTGGTACCAATTCTCAAGAGTCAGAAACTTTATTTTACTGATTTTAAGGGTGAAATGAAAGCCTTGTATGTGTTACATTACTATAGGCAAGTATTCTATTTAACTTTCATGGTATGGTATCAAAATTATATTGTACAAAGTTTGGTGATTCCAATCAAATGTCAGTTCACCGTAAGCATTCCAAATAACCTGTTTATAGCGTAAAGTCTAGACTTATTCCATTATTATCATTTAGGATTTCATTTCAGTAAAAATGGAATTTCTTTATTAAACGTAATGCTGCGTTAATATTTCCAAATATCTAAATGTCTTAGTACACCTTAGGTGAATCACTGTGAGGTAGGTTTTATGATAAAATAATCATCTTGTGATAATATGTGGGGATTTTCTTCAACCATTAAAGCAGGAAAAGTTGCCAGATGACTCTTACTGTTGATGTGATGTTTAAACCTATGCAAAAAAAACAACAACACTAAAATTGCTATCTCAACTTAGATTGCCGATGAAAGGCACTGTAATCTAGTGTTTGATGTCAGGCCAATAATAGACTTTTTCATCATCTGTAGTATACCATTGTTTACATACAAGTTTGTTGCTTATTGATATACAGTGCAACCTCTCCAGAGTGGCTTTCATTTGAACAACAATCTCCCTTCAACAACAGCATGATTTTTTCTGATTATGAGTTTTTACGAGTTACGATTTAATTTCCAATTTAACTTTTGGTTTAGCCTCTCATGAGCAACAACCTCACAACAACATAATTTTGCTCCTCCCAAGGGGTGTTGCTTTGGAGAGGTTGCACTGTACCTTAATTCATCCTACATTTAGATTTTTCTTTCTAGGGAATGGTCCAGGCTGCTATTTACATCAAGAAAAAATTGAAAGAAGATCTTATCTTAGCCAAAGCTTTTCAAAGAGCAAAGGTATAGCTTGCTTCTTCTGGATATTTCTCTCTAGAATTATAATGAGACCACATTAATATTAAGCCTATCTCAAATGTGGTCTTAATATAAAGGTTTTACCATATTTGAAATAGAATTTTTATAGTTTTAATTGATTTCAACTACATTATAAATATGTTTGAAAATGTGAAAATCATAATTATAGTTCAGGCTGTGAAAATTAACTTTAATCAGCAGAAATAACGATACCTTGACAGATGTGTAGAAAATGTTTCCTAGGAAACCAAAATCCAATAATGATATTTTATCATTATTTTGTTCATATTTCTATACAATTATTTTGAAATTAACATGTTTTTTCTTGTTGCTTTTGTATTCTTAATGAGTTTTAAACATGGAAATTTTTTTTTGTTGTAATATTAAGGATGATACGAGTAATTGTTGAAGATTTATACTTTTTTATTTTATGCAAACTCTTAATTGTATGATGGTGTTTTTATCTTATATGACTCCTGTAGTTTTTCAAAAAAAAAAATTGCCTGTGGGTTCATTAATTGATACTAACCTGTTAACAAAGGCCACCCTTGGGAAAGACAAAGTGCAGCTTTTATTGACAGATGGCCTTTATTCAGAGGTCAGTTTATTTTAAATAAGCAGTGATGTTTTTTTTGGTGGTCTTTATTCAGACGTGGCCACAAACACAGGTTTGACTGTTCATAGTTTACCATCAATTCTCACAGAAATGACTGTTAATTTAGGTAATGAAAGTACAGTGATGTGTAAAAATGATTTTAAGATGTTTTGTACAAATTATCTTAGATTTAAAAAAATTAGATTAGATTAAAATTGGTATGACAAAACTCTTGTTGCATGCTGGAATCGTGGTGCTGTATGATGATGATCGACTTGTAATGAAAAGATGGCATAACTTTACATGATTAATCTGTGATCATGTGGTTACGGTATCTGACTAGTAATCACCAGCCCCTCACTCCTGTGAATTGAATCCCACCCATGACCAAATTTTTCATGCAAGGAAGCTGTCTTACTATTCCGTATGCCGACCTATTCCTCCACCCTTAATGTTGGAAAAGTCGCTAAATGATCCTGGCTGTTGGTGCGACATTAAACCCGTCTGAGGAGAAAAATCACTTGATTAATTGTAATACAGTGAGCCTGGATTATACAAAGTCGGAAATATTACTTTGATAAATCCATGATTTTGGATAATTCATGGTAAGTAAACTCCAGATGTGTTTGAATTCATCATAGCTGTGAAATAATTGAGATGAAAATTTCATTTCAGATTAAACCTGATTTTTCAGAAAAATCGGGGTTCTACTGTATTTCGTTTTATATTTCAGGATCAGTCGCCAGATAAATATGATTTAGTTTTGGTTGGTCATTCTCTCGGTGTCTACTGTATTTTGTTTTATATTTCAGGATCAGTCGCCAGATAAATATGATTTAGTATTGGTCGGTCATTCCCTCGGTGCCGGTACAGCGGCCATCTTGGCTATTATGTTACAGCAGGATTATGAAGATATACAGTGTTATGCTTACTCGCCCCCTGGTGGATTACTTAGGTGTGTACACGTACATTATTATACTAGCTATAAATAAACACATTCTCATTGGTCAATTCTGCTATCATCCCTAATATTAGGTGCATGAAAATTATGTTAATGACTAATGTATAAATTCGGTGTTACCATAGTTACCATGCATAATTTTCATGTTGTGTTGTGTTAAATTATCAATTTTATCACGTGATTTCCCTGTTGAAGCCTCGGTGAACGTTGCTTTCCTTATCATGCAATATATCTCATCCAAAACATCAGTGACCATGGTCCAGTGGTTAGTGCACTGTAACCCGGAGATCCAGGTTCAAATCCCGGTCGCGGCAAGTCATACCCTTCTAAGAAAATATGTTGATTTTCCTCCATATGTGGAGAAATTGCTGGCTCCATGTGGAAGGGAAAATTAGTACTGGTTAGTATACAGTCCAGTAAAACTGGTTAGGTGAACTGGTTGCCGTATATAACTGAAAAATTGTTGGAAAACAGCGCTAAACCCCAGTGACAACAAGTCACATAAAAAACAAAATAAAACCAAAATGTCAGCATATTTGTATGTTTTGGTCACATTATTAAGTTGGGACCATCTGACAAAATTTCAACTTATTTTACGTGGATTGGTATCACCTCTGTTTTATTGTGAGTATTTGCTTAAAGCAGAAATGTTCAGATTATCTGTGCCATTATTTTATGGTCAGAAATTTTAGCAAAAAGTCTTCTAGAGACATGAAAGTCTGACTCAATATAGGATCAATGTTTGCTACTGATAATAAATGATAAATATGAATTTAAATGTTGAATGTGTAAACACCAGACTCGATAGATTCATGAATAAAGATGGCTGTTTTAGCAATTTTATGATACATTGATGTCTGATGCTAAGGAATCCGCCATCTGTGCGGACGAAAGATTAAATAATGGTCGATTAGATAGATAGATTTTATTTTGAAAATAAGACAACTTGTCCGACATTTCACAAAAACAAAATTAATTACTATTTCCAGTTATATGACTATATCAAATACATTTCTTTACTAATACATGTGTAATTTTATCATTGTTAAACAAGATTGAAACATATTTTGTAATTATATCATAATGATTTTAAGAGTTACAGTAAAACTTCATTATTACGAGCATCATGAGCACACAACTTATCTTGAGGAGTTTTTAAAGTCTCATCAATTTTTGTTCTTAGTTGTGTATAATTTTCAACCAACAAACAAATACCTCATTATTACAAGCACCACGTTTATCTCAAGGTGATGGTCTGTTCCGATGACTCTTCAAGATAACGAGGTTTTACTGTATTGTATAACAGCACACAGCATTGGGTTAAGCACAACAGGAAAAGTGTATTTTTTATATATATTTTTTTATAAAAATGTTCGGATGTTTGAACACTTGATGAGATCTGAGTTTGAAGTGTGATCTCAAATAATTAACTTTAAGTGTCTGGTTGGTAAATAAAACTAAAAATATTTTAATTCTTTTATTACAGTTATGAATGTATGGAAGCTACGAAATCTTTTATAACCTCTGTTGTGATAGCTAAAGACGTTGTACCGAGGTATGAATGTTTACGTGTAGTTTGTGTAAATTCTGTTCAGTCAAACCTGTGAATAAAGACCATTCTTGGGAAAGAAAAAATGTTGCTGTTATTGAAAGACATCCTTTATTTAGAGGTCAGTTTATTCTAAATAATCAGTGGGGATTTATGAAGAATGGCCTTTATTCACAGTGCAGTCTTTATTTGGAGGTGGCCTCAAATGCAGGTTTGACTGAATATAGACAGTTTTAGTGCAGACTGTTACATCTTGGTTTTGGCTCAGAAACACAGTTTTGTCTTGAAGATAATTCTTTGTCTCGTTTTTGTCAAATAGATGTAATTATTTTAAGAAATTCCCTCAGGCTAAAATTCATATTATGGATGAATATTTACTTGATATTCGGCAGACTTTATGTTTCTCTACATGGTAATCCAATTTATGAGACAGAATTATTGCATTTGAAATTGATGAATTAACTGACAACCAATGAGAGTTAAGCCTGGAACGATTCTGTACAAAAGCATTATATTGTGGGATATGATTACTCTCTGTAGAGACAAACTTTGAAATAAATTTGAGTTGTCATATATTTCTCACACAATAATAGTGTGCAAACTTTCTGTTAAGTGCATATTATATATAACAGTCTTTGAATTTAGCCACGGACTGAATCCTCCAAAATGGCCATCAGTCCAGTAAATTTGAAAGTCCAGTTATCTGACAGCCCAGTATTTTTTTTCAGTGACAATTTAAGGACACAAAATGAAATTTTTGATCACTAAAAAAAAGCTTTTTTTTCTTTACTTCGATGTCTTTTCCTTGTTAAATACATTTTGCAGAGAATAAAATTGCTAAATCTAGTATCCGCAGTATTTAGCTAAATTTTATGAAATTTTGTGTATACTTTTTTGATCCGAATGTCCAGTGCTTAAAAAGTTTTAGTGAAGACTGTACTATAATTATGATACATGATGTCATTCTTGTTAATTTATATTTGAATTATTTGGTGTAATTCTACAAACACTTGATGAATTTCTGCCCTTTTTCATGACTAATCACCAGTTAAACACACAATAAAAATGGTTTACTTATTTCTGTACTTATTTCACCTTTTTTACCTTCACATTGAAGAGTAGCTTTCATGATTGTCTCCCCTACTTCTAAGTAAAGCATGGGTATTCTTTCTTGGATTATGAATAAATTTCAGTTACACTGACATCACAATTCTTGTAAATTACTTGTGTAATATTAAAGGTAGCTTGTTCTGTGACCGGATGACTTTTATAAATACTATGAATATTCAGTCTGTCCTGTGGATTCGTACGATAAAGTTAAAAATAATGTAACCATAGAATATTTCTATTTCTGTAGGATTGGATTGCATCAGATGGAATTATTACGAACAGATTTAATTAATATTATAAAGAAAAGTAAAAATCCGAAGGTAAGTAGTTGTTCAAACATGTAAATAAGTCTGTCGCTTTGGTTGAAAATTTATTTTATTTCAAATTATTTTTAAAAAAAAAATTCCTGCACAAGGATCCAAAAATTAATCTGTTGCAAAGATTGCAGACAGTATGTGGTGTAATATAGTTACCATAAAACCTCATATAGAAACCACCTTAAAATTATTACCACCTTGTTATTATGACCACTTGTTTTCAGATTGGCGTTTAATAACTCCCCAATTATTCAGTAACCCTTGTTATTGATAAACGTTTTATTTTATTCTTCAGTGGAAAATAATAATGAAAGCTTTATGCTGTTCTACGGCGTCAGCTTCTCAGTTAAAATATGAAGATGTCCGTGAAGATTTAGAAAGAGACATTACGAAACATCCGTCTGATGAACAGATTGGCTTAACGGCTCATAAACCCATGTTTCCTCCTGGTAAAATTATCCTTGTGGTGAGGAAACATTCTGGTAAAAAAAGGTAAGATCTGTATTTTGTTGAGAGGTATATGCAGTAAAACCTCACATAGTGACCACCTCAATATTATGACCACTTTGGTAAAACATTCACTTACTTTTGGACAAGTTTTCAATAACTCCCGTTTAATTCAGCATGATAATGCGACCACCTTATTATTATGACGGATTTTTCAGTCCTGAAGGTGGTCTCAATATCGTGGTTTTACTCTAAAGTCACACTTGTGGGACTATGTAAAGATATGAAGAGATATGACCTTTGTAATCTGGTTATGTTTATTATACACCTGGGTACAACTACTGACCTTCATAAGCTAGCTGGATAGCTCCCTCACATATGAAATTCTAGTCCCTCGTGGGATTCCAACTCGCTGCAGTGAGGGGCTAGTGATTACTAGTCAAAGACTATAACAACTTGAGCACGGAGGCACCTGTATATCAATCTCCAAATATAACTGCATAAAGAGCTTAATTATAAAAAATATCATCTCTGGTACTTGGTATAAATCTTATTTATTATTTCAAAACTAGGCCATCCTTATAAAATTGTTTGTTTGCTGTAATGTGACCCAACATTTTTTCAGTGGATAGGTAGGTAGGGATTTTTTTCTGGAAAGCAGTTATTAATAACAAAAGGAAAAATTTTTTTTAATTGGAGTCAGTCGCATTATAGCCAAGGATGGCCCTGTCCAAGTAATCGTATAGTAATTGTCACCTAAAGTGAATGTTATGTTTTATTGTATGATTTTCAGCTCATGTTGTGGACAAGAAGAGCCTGTGTACCAGGCGATATGGGCAGATAACTCTGACTTTCAGGAAGTTCTAGTATCACCTACAATGGTGAATGACCACATGCCAGATAATGTGTTAGAGGCTTTGGAAAAGGTATGCAAGTTGTTGTAGCTGCTGAAGTTATTGTTTATGTCTGTCAGTTGAGTGCTTAGTAGAAAATCAGTTGTAGAACTTTGTCATATTGTATTGCACAATCTTACTCAACTCTTTGCCTCATAAGCATATTTTGGACTCTCCCAAATTCAAAGAAAATATAAAAAATAAAGAAAATTGGGTTATTTCTCTCTGACAGAGTGAAAAACATTGTAGCAAAAGAAGCTATTACTCATTACAAACAATGGTTTCTTTTGCCACAATGTTTTCAAAAGTCGTCTGCTTCAGAAGTGGGGAATTATGGTATTATGAGGCAAATGGTTGAGTTATGAAGTTTTGGCTGAAAAGGCTTTTAGTGAGCTGTTTGAAGTCATTTGTGTCCCTAATTCATTGTAATATGCACCAAAAGATGTTTCTGTGGAAATTGTCGTGACTTTATTTTAAGTTTCTCCAGGAATATATTGAATGTTTTGATAAATTATTCACTATTTGATTCTCTCTGTTTATTTTTTTATTTATCTTAATTCACACATTTGTTTTTGAGATTCTATCGTTATCTCGCTATTTCTTTTTCATGAGATCTCATAAACTTTGTTAGTCTGCTTACTCATGTAGAATTTATCGTGTTCATCATTCATGCAATAATTCATGTTATTTCAACCACAAAATTTGTACAACTTAAAACATATGTTTGTAGACATAGAAATATAAGATAAAAAGCAATTAAAAGTATTACTGTAAAACCTCTGTAGTAAGACAACCTTTGGGACCTGAAAATAATGGTCTTAATATTAAGGTTTATCAAGTTGAAATAGAGAGGAAATATTTAATACCCAGTTTGAAAATAAGTGGCAGTTTTAATGAGTTGGTTGTAATTGTTCAGGTGGTCGCTTTAAGTGAGGTTTCACTGTAATTATAGTGAAACCTCTTTTTGCAATGTTGTCAATGCCATTTTTCAACATTTTTTCAGTTATATACGGCAGTCGGTTCACCTAATCAGTTTTCCTGGACTGTGTACTAACCAGTACTAACTTACCCTTCCACAAGTAGCCGGCAACTTCTCCACATGTGGAGGAAAATAGACATATTTGTCAAATTTTCATAGAAGGGTATGACCTGCCGTGACCGGGATTTGAACCCGGACCACATGGTTACAAATCCAGTGCACTAACCGCTGGACCACGATTGTGACTTGATACCATTGTTACTGTTCAACTGATTTTGATTTTTTGCATGTCACAATATAGGTGGAAGGTAATTAAAGCTTTGGGACAACTTTTTGTTTGTATTCAAATATACTGGTATGCATTTGTATTGGCATAAGCTTGGTTAATTGTTGCCTGCATTTTGCATTTTGTGTTGATGTTTCAGTTTGTTTTTTTATCTATTCATGTATATCGATATGATGTATATATCCAGGGCTTTTTTTCACACGTAGGGGAAAGCTCCATTTTCTTAAGTTTTTGGGAAAAAAAAAGTATTTTTGCAAAAAAGGGAAAGAAAAAACTTGATGTAAAATGAATTTTAGGAGAAAACTGTATGATTTTAAAGATTTTTTCTGAGGGAAGATGCCTATAAATGGCCCCTGCTATAGAAGGGAAAAAAACCCTGTCACTCATTTTTTGTATGAATGGTTATGGCTGCTTGAAAAGTGTTCAGTCATTATAATCAGTATAAATAGTCATATAATTATTATCAAGTATAATAATGAATTAAATCATATTCAATATTTTGATGTAAGAGGATTTTTTGAAAGAACATTTGCGTCAAAATATTTACTCTGTGCCGTATTGTGGGTCAAGTAGTTATGGTCCCAGACTAGTAATCTCTAGCCCCTCACTGCTGTATGTTAGAATCCCACCTGGGACAAAGTTTACATGTGAGGAAGCCGTCCAACTGGCTTATGGAAGGTCTATGATTATACCCTTGTGTACACCATGGTCTATCATCTTTGTTAAAAGTGGAAAAGTCACTAAATGATCCTAGCTAATGGTGAGGTGTTAAATTTCAGTGAAAAAAAGATATGTTACTTTGTATCATACTGTATCTGAATCTTGCATTTTAGAGTTTGTTTTTGGTATCATACAAATTCCCTACTGTATGACGTGTATACTATATTGATCCTCGTAACTATATCGCTGTGTTACAGAATATCATGTATGAATTATTTACCGTGTACTTGATGCAATTCTCCAACTGATATATTAACAACATGTCTGTCCATTATCTCTGGTGTTTATTGTATGTTGAACGTTTTGTTGTAATGTTAATAATTCAAGCTCGAGCTTTTAAGAGTCTTGTCTCGTTAGCTCATCTGTTTTGAAGAAAAAGTTGTGCTATTATGATCATTGTCATTGTCGTGTGAAAACTTAATGTAGCCCATTACTCAAACACTTAAAAGATATCAACATGATGTTTGGAAGACTTGACCATGATGACAAGGTGCAGTTGTGAAATAAGGGGCACTATTCTGACAGCAATATTTTTGGAGTTATGCCCCTTTTCAACTTAGAATTTTGGTCAAAAATTCTTTATTAAATAGAATAATATAAAACAGATAAGCATTGGAGCCGCTCTGCAGAGCTCCTGTTTTAACTAATATGTTTATACTTGTTTTTTTTTGAGGATTGCCCCATGACTACCCTCAAATATTTTTGGCTATTCCAAATATGGGTAAATCTAATCAAAATAATATAGTTTAATTTTGTTATTTTTTATAGCATATCATCAGTACTTATAATGAAAGTAATGTTTAATTAAATACTCTTAATAGTATTGATTGTCAGTTGTTCCCTGTAAGTATGGTGATTTAAACTTTGATCATCTGGGTTAGGCTTAAAAAATTGTTTGTTTCTGGTTACCCAACCTGCCCTTTTTCTCCACGATTAGGCCCAAGGTGTAGTACATCCACTGTCTCGTTTTATCTTTCTGCACAAAACTAATCTCAACAGCAGCTGTCAAGAAATAATAATATCATATTAGTAATAAAAACAATTTCCCTATCTACCTTCCCTATTTTTAATGAACATGTAACTGGAAACAAACAATTTTTATTTGTCATTAGAAATAATTTACTCTGCTAATATATAAAATACCAACCTATTCTGCCTGCGTTCTGAGTGACATTTGATCTCTCTCTCCTAAGTACATTGATTAATATTATTCTTGTCTAACTGCGATCCTGGCGTGACTAACTATTATCATTAAAGCTTTCAGCATTCTTCCCTGTCACGAGGTAAAATCTATAACTACCATTCTGCGCTATAAGATTGTACCATTATTTATAGACTTAGCATCGTACAATCGTGTCGATTTTATGGAAGGATAAAATTCTATGTTAGGGCGTGGTGGTGTTGTGAATTTTTTTTCGCTTTTCTTGAATGCTTGTTTATTATGAAGACCTTTTGACTTGGTGGTGGATTTAAATAAAGTTACTTAAATTTTTACTTCGTATTATTTTTAGTGATTTGAGGAAACAACATTATTTAAATACTGAATTTGTGTTTTACATACATATTCTTGGTTGATGATACAGTAAAACCTTGATAATGAAACCACCTACGGGACTCGAAAAATCAGTCGTAATAATGAGGTGGTCTCATTACCAAGTTGAATTATATGGGAGTCATTGAAAGCCAGTCTAAAAATAAGTGGCTGTTGTAACAAGGTGGTTGTAATATTGATGTGGTCATTATTTGAGGTTTTACTGTATATAATGTTGATTTATCTTTCAGTGGTTTTCTATAAGTATAAACTCTGAAGATTACTTTTTCACGAACTTACTTCCATTTTAATAGTTTTACTTTAGAAGATAATTATTTTTCTCAATTTTTGCTTTAGATTTTTTCAATTTTTTTGCTTTAATATCAATTTAATTCATTTCTTTGATTTTGTTATTCATTTTCATTAGTAACTCTCTTTAATTACGAAGTTATTCATAATTATTGTATTGTGCACTCTGTTTTCTAGATGTCAAATACGTTATAGAATTTTTGTTTTGTGGAATAAGATTTTTTTTACGTTTTATGAATTTTCAAATATTATGATTTATTTTCTTCTGTTAAAGGTACTTGTGAATGTAGCACCACCGAAACCTACTCGGTTGTTGACAGAATTGGAGAGGAAAGCGCTACTGAAGCAGGAGACGTCTCCTGGAACCCCCGTCTCTCAACAGACTCTTCCAGTGTCCAGCCCTGGGGACCAGCTTCAGTGTATACCAGTGAAGTCTAGCATTGGTCCCCCTCTTACTGCTATACCAGTTGATGTTTATATGAATTCGAACAATTTAGGCTGGGATGCAGCCACAGAGGAACTTTTACTTAGTCTAGATAAGCAGCACTTGTTTCCCGGCTTGGGTCATAATCCACGACTTGAACTTCTAGATTTAGATTGTGATTGGATTCAAGCTCCCTTGGCAACGCCAGAAGTTCTGTCAGCAGCTTCCAGCATGAGTGCTCTTAGCAGAACAGGTTCGATTCCCAAAGGAGAGCACAGAGCGGAGAACACTTCAGCCAAGTTGGCAACTATACAACAATCTCCTGAGATACGTGTGAAAACTGAAAGTTCTGTCGGTGATTCTGTTGAAGGTGTTGATGAAATTGAAAATGAGGCGGATGAAATGAAACGTGAAAATAATCTTAATGGAAGCATAAGTGCTTGTGACTTCTCCAAGAAATCTCAGTATTTACAGGCTAATTCAGGCAATGAGGGAGTGATGCATGCATCCCAGGGTTCTTTAAATAATTTTCTACCTTTGGAAGTGACTTTTGTGAATGAAATAGACAATTCCAGTAGCCCTGATGAAGTAATTAAAATTGTTAATCACCAAGCGAGCTCATTAACACCTGAGTCAAAAACAAAACCTAATAGTCTAGACATCATTGGCGCAAGTCATACTAACAAAAACCAGACAGAATTAAATCATATAACTGAAAACGTAGAACCATATGAACGTCATTCCCCGACCGAGTCAAATCAGTTTGGTTATCTTAATCCGAATGAACTTTATTCACCTGCTAGTGTCGGGTATCATCCAGAAAATTGTTTAAGTACCGCACCTTATTCTAGTATTGAAGCAAACACTAGCAAGACTGAGGTGAAACCACCTTCTCATCCGCCACATAAAGTATTACAGTACTCCCAGTCCGAATCGCGATTAAAAGGTTTGTCTGAAGAATATAAGATGAAACGCTCAACCGAGGAAGGAGACATCGCTCATTTAGAAGACTCTAGTAATGTGTTCGTCCATGAAAATGATCTGAAAAGGAGTCTTAGACCTAGAGACAGTGCGCCGATGTTTGATAAAAAACTTCTACCAAAGATTCAGAGCGAGTGTAGACTTAGTTCAGTGCAGGAGAATGAGGCCGTAACATCTGGACCCTGTGATAAAATACCGGCAGATACGGAAGATGAAATTGTAGCATTTAGTTGTAAGAATAATTCCATAGCTAAGAATTCTGATGTAAATCTATGTACCTCAATGGATGAGGATAACAACACAGACAATGAAATTAGTGATCGAGCTTGTTTGCTTGGTAAGGATAAAACTGACTTTAAGGATATGAATGTGGCTGAAGATAAGACAGTCGTTGATCAAGGATCTCGTCTCAACAGTCCTGAGGACGGAGACACTAGACTGTTTCACAGTAGCTCTTGTCATTCAACATTTGCTAGCTCAACTAGTGGGGAATCAGAACAGAGATTGTCCCTTATATCTGCCAACTCAGAAGACCTTCCTATTGTCGAAACTGACGTGTAGGAATTATTTAAAAGGTTCCAATTCTGGATTAATTAACAAAACAGCTGTAAAATTGATATTATATTATGGGGTAGAATTTTAATCTTTGAATGGATAAAGTTAAAATATTTTTTTGTCAATTTTTTTGTACGAAATTGGTTTGATACTGTTGTTCAATATCATACTTTTGTAAATAGTATGTACAGACAAACCTGTAAACAAAGGCTGCCATAGGTAAAGACAAATGTGGCCTTTATTGACAGATGGTCTTTATTCGCAAGGCCAGTTTGTTCTTTATAATCAATGACAGTTTTTCAATGAATGTTCTTCTTTCATAGGATGGCTTCAAGTTTGACTGTACATTTAATTGCATATTGTTCAAAAGTACAGAATAATTGTAAGGCAAGGAAAAGACAATTTACTGTTACCTGACTGGTCAAGTCACCCGAAACATAATTTTTTTCTGGCCTATTTAATATTATTATTATTGATGAAATTAATTACTATTTGAAAGATACTTTCAGATTCTAATAGCAATTATTTACTTATCATAAACTAAGATACTGTTGTTGCCAAGAACATGAGGAATGATGTTAAGAGAATCCAATGATTACTTAATAAAACTCCTATTAGGCCTAAAAAAAATAGCTTGTTTCTACTACCAGCTCTGAAAAAAATAGGGTCAGTAGGTAGGGATTTATCTTTTTTGTTCCAAAATATGGCTGACATTATTTTTATGATGCAAAGCTATAATTTTGTCCAAATAAAAATCATGGAAAAGGACAGTGGCGAGAAATGGGATCGGCTGGGGTAGCAGAAACAAGCTGTTGTTTTTTAGGCCTTATTTTGAAATCCAGTCTGGAAATCAAAGATACTTGCAGTTGTCATGGTACATTTAATACTTAAATGTGCCATTGTTTTAAATCTGATCACGAATATTCAGCACTTTTTAATAACAGCTGGTGCTATTATTTTGGTACCAAATTTTTCCTAATTTATGCCCAAAGACTGTTAGAGTTCGAATTTTTTGGTTTGTGGACTGATTTTTTTTTTGCATAGGATGTAATTTGAAGGAGTATTATAGCATGATGAATTCAGATTTTAGTGTTTTTTCAAATGGGGCGAGGGCTTTTATTTGATGAGGGGCATTTTTAGGGGCATATTTGGTAATATTTCGTCATAGTGAGTGTAAAAAGAAGATATTGCGCTGATATTATTGATGTGATATATATACTAATTCTGCTTACGTTGAATGTTTCATCTACAGTTTTTGTGCAATACATCCTTGTATGTTATAGATATATATTTGTATGCTTTACATGGCTGTCCCTTTCTGTCCCCTACTGCCCCTTTCTGTATTATAGAACCAGAATAGAATTCATTTTTTTAAATGATCATATTTATTTTTACTTCATGTATTGTCTTTATTAGTGTCTGTTGTTATTATTTTGTCATTATGGAATATACAGCATAACCCCAAGAAAACCGGAATTCTCTGAAAATTGAATGATTTTTCCAGTCCCATTTTTTATCGTCCATAATCGATAGTTCTCTGAAAACCAGAATTCTCAGAAAACCGGCATCTTGGATCAGATTGGAAGGGGTCCAGTTTTTAGGGGTTATACTGTGTTTGTTATCCAGTTCATTCCATTAAAACTCTGATTTCTTGCTGAAATCCAAGACATTTTCTATGTATCATATTCTTCCCAATAAATGCTCCATAAAATTTCACAATTTAGAGACATTAGAGAACTTTTTTCATTTTAAGTGGTTGATTATCCACTATGTAATGATAAAAAATTGATCAAGACTGTATGAATGTTTAATGAGAACGTTATTTTTAGGATGACCCATTTCTCCGTGCGGGGTCATTCAATCCCTGAATGTTTCTTTTCACTCAGTTTATTGTGAGTGGATAAGATATTTGTAAAATGTATTTTTATTTTTCAGAATACAGGATTTTTAATTTTTTATGTTTAAATGATATTTTAGTTATAACTATCATAAAGCTTTTTGTAATGTCCTAAGGAGTTAGCTTAAAACAATACATTTATTAAACATTGAATTTTTATTTTTTTAAAAAAAATGAATTTCTGTCATTATATTGAAATAATTATGAAAAAAAGACTGAACAATTTATGCCTCCAGTGAGGTTTGAACTCACGACCCCTGGTTTACGAGACCAGTGCTCTACCACTGAGCTATAGAGGCTCACATTTAAAGTTTTGATGTTATATTAGGATGTTTCCACTCAAGTAGTCTTTTGAAATACAGTAAAACTTTGTTAATTATGAACATCGATATCACAAACACCCGATTTATCTCGAAGAGTTTTTAAAGTCCTGTCAATTTTTTTTGTTATGTGTATAATTTTCAACAAATGAACAAATACCTTGTTATTACAAGTACCATGTTTATCTCAAGTATTAATCTGTTCCAATCACCTCTCCAGATAACAAGGTTTTACTGTATTTAAATTGATTAGATAATATGTAGAATTAAGGAAATGATAATAATAATTGTTTAATGACCTGACTTTTAGCACTTCTTGATACAGTTTAGTACAAAATTTATCTTTATTTATAATCTCACCAGTTTTATTAATTCTGTGCCTTTCATAGTGGCATAACAAACTCTATTCAAATTCATTCCATTACTTCATATAACTCGATTTTTATAAATTTTCCCTTTTAAAACCTTTAGTCAGTTTTCATGAAGCAAGTTTTCTACTCATTTTTCTATTCCGTAAACCTGTATAGGTATCTCTTAACTTTTCTGTATCTCACAAAATCTCAAATCTTCAAATTGTAATAGAAAGAGGTAAAAGCAAAACACCTAATGCAGGGCTCAAACCCACGACCTCCTGCTTGCAAGTCAGATGCTCTACCAACTGAGCTGATCGTTTCTGGTATTTTCACAAACAATTTATCTACATAAATACTATATACAGTACTGCCACAGAATGCTGAGTAGTTATTTAGTATTTTATCTACAGTATTAATTATTTTATGGTTACCTAGAGCAACTTTAACTTCACCTACTATTCTATGTCCGTCGTATTATCATTACATTCATTCATATTTTTATTTTTCATCCTCTTTTTTTGTTATTGATGTTTACATCGCTTGTCTGAAAATTTACATTTTATTATCATATGTCTTATGCCGCCATAACCGTCTCCGTATCTCACAAAACTGTTGGTTATTCAAATTTTATTGTTCTGTTTGTTTATAGACTTCAATTAGGATTTGTATGTTATATATGAATTGTAGATTTTAGTCAATTGCTAATTTGATGGATAAAATACTATGTCATTAATTCGACTCATGTCAGTGCTACTGTCATTGATATAATAATAATATTCAAGGACTTTAGACATAAGGATGTCAGTACTGTATCTATGGACATAGATTATGTCAGTTCTGTATCTAAGGACATAGATTATGTCAGTACTGTATCTATGGACATAGATTATGTCAGTACTGTATCTAAGGACATAGATTATGTCAGTACTGTATCTATGGACATAGATTATGTCAGTTCTGTATCTATGGACATGGATTATGTCAGTGCTGTATCTATGGACAAGGATTATATCTGTTCTGTATCCATGGCTCTGGATTATGTCAATGCTATTACTTTGCTCATTTTGCATTCATGACAAATACAGTAAACATGTTGTGACGTTGTTAAAGCTTATTATAAAAATTAAATAAAAATCAAACCATTGTTGTTCATCTTTGTGTCTTATTCATAAATCTTGTCGAGGAACTCTCGTCTCCTGTGACACATTTCTGGGCTATCAATCATGTCTGCCACTTTCATCATACTTTAGATGTTCTGATTTTCTGACTGGTTCTGTGTTTAAAATCAGGATTGTTTTAGACTGGTTTAAACTTCATTATTTACCATAAATGGGATGCACTTGCTACCTAACTGGAATTCTGTTTAAAATTGGGACTTTTGTAGACTAGTACAATATTTTGCGGCTCCTAAATGTCTAATATTTCTTAACAAAATTCATCTAAAGTTAACGGAAGTTGCATCAACTGTTTGAGATAGAATAAGAATATATTCTGCTATTAATGAATTAAGTCTGTATTTGAATCAAGCACATTCATTATGGAGCCTGTGGTATTGGTAAATTTATTCTCCATTGCCGTAACAGGAGGATGATAAATATTGGATTTTTGTATGCATAGAATGTTATTGAGTTTGTTCAAATTAGACTCTGAATCCAGCATAATTTTCAAACTAGAGTTGTGTCGTTTTTCTAATCTCGTATCTTGCTCTCATTTGAAGAATATATATCAAACTGTTTGTACCTTCATATCAATGATGTTTAGTTAAAGACATTTATTTTTTTCACTTGGTTTTAACGCCGCTTTTCAACAATTTTTATTTATATACAGCAGCCAGTTCACCTAACCAGTTTTCCTTGACTGTATACTAACCAGTACTAAATTACCCTTCCACAAGGAGCTGGCAACTTCCCCACGTATTGAGGAAACTCAACATTTGTGTCAAATTTTCATAGAAGGGTATGACCTGCCACAACCAGGATCTTGCATTATGGCATGAAATCTTTTTGACACGAAAGGCATAAAATCTGGAGACATGCTTAGCTTTTGACTCTGATTTAGGCAAAATGCTTCATGTATGACATGAATTCTAGTAAACACGTATGATTTAGTTAATGACATGGATTCTTGCGGCGTGTTAATCACACAAGTGATTTAGATTTGGTCAAGATAATATTCATGGTGTGTGTAGTAAGTGCATATTGTCTTAACCCTGTAAAGCATGAATTCGGGCACATGGTAACATATAGATGGTTAAAAGTTTCAGAATTTTCCGGACTTCCGGTTTTCCCAGGTCTGGACCCTACAGGTTTTTACTGTTTCTACAGCACCGGGGTAAAGATTTCCAGTTTTTTGAAAATTTTCAAATTTCACCCATACATACAACATGGTAGAAACTCGTGTAGTGTGATTATTCACGCCCACTTCGTCTGCAACGCCCACTCCGTCTGCAGTTCTTCGATCATTGTTGATGGAAGTGAAATCGCATGTAGATGTAATTCATGTGGGAAATCAGTCCGAGTATTTTACTAGGACACATCGATCAATGGAATTCAGTAATACAAACATTTAATTTGGTACATGCTGTCTACTAATTCCTCTACATGACAGAAATCAATGAGTGACTGTGGAAAATGACTGCATCAGCAAAATTATTCTCATTGTGATTCATCAAATATAATCTTAGCAAATTAAACGGAGAGCATTGCTTATTTAATTGAATAGACCTGGAGTAATCCAGAAATAGGTTCAGATTTTTTTTTTGAAATTCATGGTTGAAATTGGTGTATACTAATTTATTTTAGCTGGATTGTGAAACGAGCAATTATGCTTATATTAATCACGGTTGAGTCCGCTTCCTGGACACTACACCAGTACTGCATCCGAAAAATGGGATTGTGAAGTTAACGAACGAAACCTGTCGAAGCCGGGATTTGAACTCAGGACCTTTGGATCAAAAGGTCAGACGTTCTACAATGGTTAAAATTAGATACATGAAACCACATATTGTGACTACCTCAATATTATAACCACTATGTATAATGATAAAATAACGATATTATGATTACTTATTTTCTGGCCAGCTTTAAATAACTTTCCTATAATTTAACTTGAAAATAACCTCATTATTATGATCAATTTTTCAGGTCTCAAAGGTAGTTTCATTATCAAGGTTTTACTGTATCTAGTACAGTGCAACCTCTCCAAGGCAACACCATTTGGGAGGAGCAAAATTATGTTGTTGTTGGGAGGTTGTTGCTCTAGAGAGGTTAAATTAATAGTTAAATCATTTAGAGGGAACAAGGCATACAGTTGTTGAAGGGAGGTTGTTGCTCAAGAGAGGGCTGCTCTGGAGAGGTTGCACTGTAGTACATTGTATATTGTAGAGAATTGAGCAGGACTTATTTATGTGTAATCGGGACTCTCTAATTTCTAGATGAAATACAACACAGTTAAAGCATAAAAATGGATAAAAGTTTTATTTTAAATCATTCACAATTTAATTGTGTGAGATACAGTAAAGATATTTCAGTAAAGATAAAAAAATCAGTTGGTCTGGGGCCAGGAATAATGATTTCACATGACTCAAAAAGCTTTCTCACAATATTTGGTGACTTAAAACCATACTGGTGTTTGAGATTACTGACAGACTTCAGTAAAAGAACAAATACATGCACATAATGACAATCATTAAAAAATAATTAGTCGGGTCACATTTTTGTGAGACAGTGAAAAAATATCTTCGAAATACATTCAGTAATTATCGAGAAGCATGTTTTATGAAATTTTTACCTTTTTTCGAGAAACATTTCACTACAATAATAAGTAACATCACGACTTATCACAGAGTAGATAAAAATGAGGTAAGATAAAAGCAACAAAACAGAATAAAAGCAATGTCAGGGTTTTGAATGAATGTTACACACAGAAGGAAGGTGTGGGGGGACAGGTTAACCGTTCCTGATGTAAGTGTGTGCCCATAAATGACAAACCTAGAAGGCAGTTATGAGTTGGCAGTTTGGTAAAAATCCGTACAGTGTTGATTTTAAATTAACCCTTTGCCTCATAAGCATATTTTGGACTCTTCCAAATTCAAAAAAATATACAAAACATCAATTTATTTAAAAAATTGAGTTATTCTTTTCTAACAGAGAGGAAACGTGGCAAAAGAAGCAATTACTCATTACAAGCAACGACTTCTTTTGCCACAATGTTTTCAAAGTTATCTGCTTCAGATGCAGGGGTTGGGGAAATGTGTTTTAAGGGCTTTAAGTAAGAGGTAACGACCCTGATTGTCATTTTATCCATTGGTTACAAAACAGTGTAGAAAATTGTTCCTGATGAAACTATAAAAAATATCACACAATTTATGAGGAAAACAAGAAATTCAAGAAATCAGAAATTTAAATATTGTCTCAAAAAATATTTTCTTTGCAATGATTGTGCGAATTTCAACTATTTTGTATGCAGTCAAACCTGTGCATGAGACCACCTCCAAATAAAGACAACCCTGTGAGTAAAGGTCATTCTTTGAAAAAACATCACTGATTATTTAGAACAAAATGACCTTCAAATAAAGGCCATCCGTCAATAAAGGTCGCATTTTGCCTTTCCCAAGGGTGGCCTTCATTCACCAGTTTGACTGTATCTATAGAGATATATTTACATAAGCTAAATATCATTTCAAGAGCATTAATTACCATCATAACACATTCAGTGCAAATAAACATTTTGCTGCAAAATTATGTACAATATACAGTCAGTGACAAACCTTTAATTTAGACCATCAGTTCTGTGAACAGGGACCATCTGTGAAAAAGGTGACTTGTAAATAAAGTTCACTTGACTCTAAAGACCCGTATCTCCTGATTTTAATTCTAGAGTAGGGCCACTTTGGTCTCTTTCAAAGTTGGTCTTAATAAACAGGTTTGACTGTTAATAAATGTTATTAGTTCATACAATATATTAATGCAATTATATACAGTAAAACCTCATTATCTTGAGGAGTCATTGGAAAAGACTAACTGCACAATATAAATGTGGTGCTAGTAATAACGAGGTATTCGTTTGTTGATTGAAAATTATACTCAACTAAGAACAAAAATTGATGGTAATTCTAGAACTCCCCAAAATAAGTCGAGAGCTTGTGATATCGATGCTTGTTATAACAAAGTTTTACTGTACATATTTCTATAATACTGAATCCTACATATTACAGGACCAAGTTCTGCCATCATTTTACTGGTACAAAAACTACTCAATCCATTAAAAAAATACTTCATAAAATATTGAAAATTATAGTGATGTAAAATTATTAACAAAAAATTTACAATATATTTTACACACCTGACATAGTGGCAATGCATTTTATAAAGTGTATATTTCAGCTAAAAAAAACAACCTTATCACAGATATTGAAATGTGAAAGTAATGTGTTACAAAAATATACAAAACATGGTGAAATTCAACACAAAGTGACTGACATTAAGTTCATTCATGAAAATTTATCTGACAGAGAAAGGATTTTTACAAGCCAAGCAATTGGTAAAGCAGTAGAAATTTAATTCCTTGTATAGCAAAACCAAGGGAGGTAAGTACTGCAAAATCTGAAAAGCTCCAAGAGTTCTCTCCCTTTGAAACAGGTAATATACTTAAAAAAACTAATTTGTGTATTTAAACTAAATGCAAGAGTATGAAGCATACATCAGAATTGTTTTAAGCGCATGTATATATTAAGAACTGTCTTAAAATTAGTAAACGAAAAGTCTTTGAATTGACAATGATGCATTGAAAAAGTGTTTCACTTATTTTTGTACTGAGGTTTACAACAAATGTACCAGATCGTGTGAAATGTCAGGTAAATGTTCAGATAATCTGGTAAGGAATTTTGAAATTACACAAAGGACTTCAGTCTTGTAGAGGCTGACATTTTGGAGACTGGGGCAACTATTTAAAAACCAATTCAACAGTTATTAAAAAACTTTTCATTTACGAAACTCCTGCATTTTCATATTCTTTTCAGCAATAATACCAGCATATATTAAAATAATTAATGCGCACAAGAAAGATGCTACGCAATAAAAAACAAAAAGATAAAAAAACACTAAAAACAAGCGTCTTAAAATGAACTGAAACGTGGAAACATTTAATGAACCTGATTGATTGTTTATCTTCATGTATAAATAAATAATTAACAAAAAAAAACAACTCTTAATTTAACAACAAAATATAAAATGTTTCAAAATAAAAAAATGATTAAAACTATCACAAATTATCACAGCACAGAGGACTTCATAAGTAACGAAATAAATTGTCAAAATATCTCCGATTGGTTGGTAAATCATAATGACAAAAGCATAGGACAGCATTACCGGTACACAAAATAACTATCAAATACAGACAAAATATTTCAGGCATTCCAGCATATTATGATGCCCTTATATAAATGTCCGACACATCAGGTCAGAAAAAATAGTTGTTTCCAGTTCCCTGACCAACCCTTCTTTTAGGCGTCGGCCCTAGATTTCTAACAGCAAAATCTAAAGTATGAAAATATTTGGGGACAAATCTTGCCACCAAAAAACGAAAGATACGTTTAGAAAAAAAAATTAGAAAAAGAATTTTTGTAACCTACCTACCAACCGATTTTATGTCAGTCAAGTAACCAGAAACAACTACAGTGTTATTTTTCTTGGCCTTAACAGTCTTGAAAATATTCAGTATTGAAAAGAACAAATAATTGTCACATTCAAGTTATGCTTAAAGTATAACAATAATAGTTACAGGCTATGAATGTACTTGTATTTCATAAATAGGTCACAAAAAATTTATACGATCATACAAATAGCAGAAGCATGTCCACAGAATTTAAGGTTAGCAAAAATCATCAACAATCAAAGCAACATCTGAAAACATCACAGCAGAGCGTGGTTTTAAATATTGCAAGAATAAAAGCAGAAAAGCAAACATACAATGGATTTAAAATTGTCACATTTTAACGTCTGGCAACCATATACCAGGAGATGAACATTTGAGTGGATTTTGTATCAATTCTGTTCAAGGCTTAATATTTTGGTATAGATTATGAAGAAAGCACAGAGTTTGTGAGGTAAAGGTACCTAAATGTTTTAATCTACTTTGAACGCTTCAGTTATAAGAAAATTATCATGCTTCAAAGTCAACTAGCAAAATACCAGTCTATGCGCATACATGTTTGAGTTTTGAAGGCAAAAGATGTATTGTAAATGACTTCACACCAGAGGAATAGTGGTATCAAAATTAAACCACTTCAACCTAAGTCACACAACCTTATAAATTGATTAATAGGAACATTATTCTGTTTCTAAACTAAACAAACATGCACAAAAAATGTGCAAATACAGTAAAACCCCTGAAAACTGGACTCCCTGAAAAACGGAATTCTATGAAAATTGGATGATTTTTCAAGTCCCATTTTTTTCTCTTCTACAATCAGTAATTCTCCGCAAGCTGGAATTCTAAAAAAAATGGACTTCTGGGTCAGTCCAGAAGGGGTCCAGCTTTCAGGGGTTGTACTGTATTTTCATATACAACACATAAACACTCATTCAAATGTCATTTTCCAGCATGCATAATAAGAAAAATCACATAATTTATGTTCTGTACACAACAAAGTCACTATATATTATAACGGAACCACGAAACATTTAAACTATATAATACTTTTATGTTTTATTATATACATAATGAAATACTGTCATATTGTTTTATACTATGTTGACACAAATAATAATGAATGGGTATTAATTATAAATGTTGTTGTTTTTTTCTATCTAAGACATTGCAGCAACAGTTTGTTGTTTTGCAGTATGAAGTTTGCTATCGTGAGTGTGATCATCATAAAATACGTCTCTGGCTTTGATACTCCTAAAAATAGAGAAATTAAAAATTAAAAGTCAACATTTGTGGCATATACAGTATAAACTGTACTATACAGTGGTTAGACTAGCAATGATAGAGACTTGATGCATACAGATATTAGGGTAGTTGTTGTTGGACACTATGTTAGGACACTGTAAACAGAAAATACAATAAATCTATGAATAAAACCACATTGCATTCTATATCAACCTTATATTATAATTTTTAGCCTCTGTGGTTCCCTTCTATCATTGACACTAGAAATATATTTTAAGCAAAGGGCCACAACTCTGTTAATTTTCATTAAAACAGAGAAGTAACAGGACATGTTTAACTAGACTTTAAGGTCATACTGTCTTGCTGAAAATTTTACACACCATTAAAAAGGTTTAAAATGAAATCTAAAATGGAGTTATTTATGTCAATAAGCTTTTTTCAAAGATGTCATGCATAGAACTTGTGTAAAATATTACATAGGAATCTACACGTACTGAATAAAAATAAAAATAACAGCCACTGGAGTCTAACGTCATACCAACAGCCAAAGTCAATTAGTGACTTTCAAACTTTAACAGTGGAGGAAGACCCCAGGCTTACATCTGGGTAGAATGATCAAACATTCCTAAGTTACCTGGACAGTTTCCTCACACGTGAAATTTGGTCCTAAGTGGGGAAAAAGTAACAAGACGCAGAAAAAACGAACAGATTGACTCACTAAGCATCAAATAACTGTACAACATCAAAGGACCTCAACAAACAGGTATTAAGGAGAATAATTTACCTTGATACATAAGGGTCAAGTCTTCTCAACGTAGCTGTGGACTGAACATCAGGTCCAAATGAATCAACTTTAGTACTTTTAGTAAAACCATCAGGTTTCTGACCTTGTAATCCACCTCTACAGTGTCCTTCACGACTTACTCCTGTCTCCGTCCTATCCATAAACCTGCAAATATGTACAGTACAACCTCTACAGTGCGGCCCTCCCTTGAGCAACAACCTCCCTTCAACAGCAGCATGATTTTTTCCCACTGTACAATTGAACTATTAATTCAACCTCTCTTGAGCAACAACCTCCCTTCAACAACAGCATGATTTTTTCCCACTGTACTATTGACCTATTAATTTAACCTCTCTTGAACAACAACCTCCCTTCAACAACAGCATGATTTTTTCCCACTGTATGATTTAAGGTTTAGTTTAACCTCTCTATAGCAACAACCTCTCAATGACATAATTTTGTTTCTCCCAAAGGGTGTTGCTTTGGAGAGGTTGCAATATAGTTTGTATTTTACATCACATAAATAACACTTTTAACACAATCACTGAGACCATTTTTAAGAACTACGAACATTTTGCATTTTTATTATGTGCAGTCAAACCTGTGAACAAAAGCTTCCTTTGGGAAAGACAAAATGTTGCCTTTATTGACAGATGGCCTTTATTCAGAGGTCAATTTGTTCTAAAATAAACAGTGACGGTATTTCAAAGAACGGTCTGTATTCAAGGGGTGATCTTTATTCAGAGGTGGCCACAAATGCAAGTTTGACTGTATTTTGAAACAATATTTCTAACATGTTAGTTTACCTCGTCATGTAGTGAGTCGTAAACCTGGCAGGATTATCATCAGTAGCTACGAATCTATCGTTATTTTCACTGTACCCTGATAGTTCCTTGTTACCAGTACCTGTACGGTTAAGTAGATCACACTCTGTCTGTGACGGTCTTTGTTGTCCCTTGTATGTATCCATTATAATACTGAAATAATATAATAGTGAAATAATATGATACTGAAATAATATAATACTGAAATAATATGATACTGAAATAATATGATAGTGAAATAATATGATACTGAAATAATATAATACTGAAATAATATGATACTGAAATAATATGATACTGAAATAATATAATACTGAAATAATATGTTAGTCAAATAATATAATAGTGAAATAATAAAATAGTGAAATAATATGATACTGAAATAATATAACAGTGAAATAATATAATACTGAAATAATATAATACTGAAATGATATGATAATGAAATAATATAATACTGAAATAATATAATAGTGAAATAATGTGATAGTGAAATAATATAATACTTAATAGTGACACATGAAGCAAACATGGGTCTAAACCATGCAAAGGTTATGTTTAACCAGGCACCAACAGTCGGCAACATTACAGCTTTAACAGTGAAGGAAGACCCCAGGCGTACATTGACTTTCCATAAGCGAGGTGGACATATTCTTCACACATGAAATATTGTCCTAGGTGGGATTCGAACTTACAGCGGTGAGGGGTTAGTGATTACAAGTCAGAAACCATAACCACTAGACCAAACAGCCGACGAGAATATACATGTATAAAACATGACACTTACGTAGAATGGTTATTTGGATGAGTCATATTTAAATACTCAGTGGGATCGCCTTTCTGTGTTCTATCAAGTCGTAACTGGGGAATATCGCCCGCTCTGTCATAAGCATCAGCCATTACTCTGTTTACATACATCGGCTTTGATGTCTCGCGTACAAATCCTGAACCACGGTCTGAACCATGTGACACAGTTGAGAAAGGTTCGTTACCCTGAAATTAACAATACAATGATTCTGATGAATGGTGATTACCATTTTTTATGGTGATTTTTTAATATGTTGGAAGAGAAAATATTATTCAAATTGCTGTATAAGAAAATCAGACAAGGTTGTTATTTTTCTTGTATTGAACTCTATAAGAGTATACGTTCTTAATGCATGGTAAGAAACAAAGGCACATAAACGACAAACAGTAAAACCTGTGTTTGCAGCTACCTCCGAATAAAAGCCACCCTGTGAATAAAGGCCATTCTTTGAAAAACTGTCATTGATTATTTAGAACAAACTGACCTATAAAATGAAGGCCATCTGTCAATAAAAGCTGCATTTTGTATTTATCTCCCAAGGGTGGTCTTTGTTCACAGGTTTGACAGTACATGTACAAAGTATGATTTATGATTGTTATAAACTTACTCTTGGATAAGACGAAGGGAGGAAACTTGTCTTCATGATGCTGGGACCAGTTGGTCTCAATGTTGCCCAGCCCTGTGTATAATAAAATATAGACTGATATAATATCATAGCAACAAATTCTATACACTAGTATCTTATAAACATAATTTAACTTGTGTAAATATCACTATTTGAACCGTTCTGTCCCAAAACAGAATCAAAGTACTGAGAGTACTGTAAATCTGGTGAGCATTGTATAGGATTTGGTTTTTATAATTTCTCTAATGGTTAAAAAAAATTCTTTAATTCTAATCTTAACACAGGGGTGTAGAAATGTTTTCATGTAACAGGTAAGCTACTTAAAGTAGAAGGGCGTCTGAGGGTTCCACCCGATAGGGGGCAAAGGGGCAATGCCTTCTGTGGGGAAAATGTAGCCGGCGAAAATGCTCAAATAGCAGGTTGATTTTTCCAGCTTCTGGCCCTTTTCTACATTCCTGTTAACATGAGTAAAATCTGAAGTGAGTGTCTAGTTTACTTATGACCATCATAAAAAAGCAAGTATCTAAAATATTGCTGATTAAATAAATGTTACAGTAAAAATTATGACATCATCTATGACATCACACTGAGATTTGTTGATATAAATACATGGGTGAAAAGTGAAAATTTTCATTAAAAAAAACCCCTGGAAATCTTAACCTCAGTGCCACGGTAACAATAAAAACCAGTAGGGTTCAGACCTTGGAAAAAATGGAAGTTCCAGAAAATTCAAGAAAACTTTTAACCATGTGAATGACATTGAAATTTATAACAAAATGTAGCTACATGATGTGTTTAATCCACATAACAGCCTGCTTGTTAGAATGTTTTGAGACATTGGTATCACTTATACTAGAAACATACTTACTGGTCTTTCATTTTTGTGCGGATCTCCAGGAATAAACGTGATTGGTTCATCATTATAAGCATGAGTAAAACCTGAAAATTCCTTCGGTCCGACAGTCTTATCTGAAAGGTCCACTGAAATAATATGAAAATGGAGGTTAAAATATCAACAGTCAAACCTGTGAACAAAGGCCACCCTTGTACATGTATAGATCTATTCGATATGTTTGTTATGTCAATGAAGACAGTCAGTGAACCAGTATTCTTTAGATTTTGGAGTATTAATAAACTTTGTACACTGATTCATAAAGATACATAAGTACAAATCAGTGATAAAAAATGACTTGATAAAATACATGTATATACAACATCCAAGCTAGCTTATCATCGCCAGTAAATTGTATTAGAATAGACGTTCTTTGGTCTCTTCAACATACACTTTGACTAAATCTGATATAAAGATGGATTTTTTCTATAAATTAAGCAAACAATTTACATCCAACTATTTTTGTAATCAGAAAATCAAACAAATTTGGCTTATTGGAGAAATTAAAAGGTCTTTGAAAGCCATTAAATATTTCTCTTTGTTTTCAAACTTAAGTCTTAACTCTAATACGTCTCGTGACTGAACTAAACCGAAATCCAATAATCATTACACACGTAAGTAGGACGAAGATAGCGTGAAAAATAAAAATTTTAAATATTTAGAAAACAACCAATAAGTGTGATTTTATGGGACATTTTTTTACAGTAGTTTTCAGTACATGATCTATCACATTGAGATAAATTTAAATCTCCTGAAAAATAGTAACAATGTATAACTTTGTACAGACAACATTTTGATGAAAATATGGCTTTAATGGTGGACCAACAGACTGCACAATAATAAAAGAGAATTTGATATAACGTCATAATAAGTGGAAGGAATGTATGTTTTTTTACTAAAAATAAACAAATAAAACCATTCGAGTCTCAGCTTCACAATGCTGAAATAACATTAAAATTAATAGCATTATCCCTAATAAATACATTTGGCCACCTAAACTGACCATATCTAATCTAGATTGCACTTGGTAAGCCAACGTTTGAAAAACTTAGAATTTCTCGGATGTAAAACTGACAAATATGGCAGCCCCCATGAAAGAAATGCCTTTTTTTGCAAGCTGAATTTAAATTTTGTTTTATACCATGTACCATAAAAAGCATAAGATTACATTGCTTGAAGGACAATATTCTGTAATTAAAACAACATAAAAGCTAAACCCTTTGTAAGACATCACTTTAAGAACTTCGTTGTTTAGCAGTAATATTTCTTCAGGAATTAATCGGCAGTCGCGTCATAAATTTAAGGCATAAACGTGTATCAAGCTACCGAGTACATCCGAGTTTAGATGGAGGTATGGAGTCAACTGAGATGTATAAAATGTAATAAAAATACACGTAAAAAATATTTTGGCCATAATGGATAAAAGAATTGAAAAATTATTAAAGCAATTATAGAAAATCCTGATTTTTTTGCATTTTTTTTAAAACATGGAGAGTAATTAACAGAGGTACATATACTATGGAGTATTCAACACTTCCTTCCTTACAGAAAAGAGAGCTGCCTAATTATAATATCACATACAAATTGTGGAACCAAGCTTTTTAAATTGACTAAAAGTAAAATAAAGGAAGCATATTATCATACATTTGTATCGTGCATAAATTTGGTTAAATTTGTATATTTTTGTGAAACTGTATCCAGATGTCAGCTATAGAGATAATGAATTCACGTAATAAAAAAATGAAAAATATGAGATATACAATTAACTACATATATAAAACTAACCATAAATGGTTTGAGATCAAAGTTCAGAGAAAAGAACATGAAAGTGTAGCATTCAGAGAAGAGTTTGGAAGCACTAAATGAGAAATCGTAAATGTTATATAAATAAGGAATATTCACAGTGAAATTTATAACTAATCACAATAAAGTATTGATACAAAAAAGAAAGAGAAGTTCTACAGTATTTCATCAACATTATCAAGTTATACATTAATATATTTTATTCAGGGACTAACATCGCATCAACAGCCAGGGTAATTTGGCAAATTTTCCAGCTTAAATGGTGGAGGAAGACCCAAGGATTTCACCAGGGGAGAACCATCCATCTTCCATAAGCTTACTAGACAGCTTTCTTGCATCTGAATTTTTGTCTCAGGTCGGATTTTAACTCATAGCAGTGATTACTAATCAGAGACCATAACCACCTGACAATGAAGTCCCAAGCATTATTAGATCATCTGTTAATATATCATATAACAGAAAGTGATGTTATTTAATGCACTTGTTTTACTCCATCTGACAAATTGATTCTTGATCTAGATGAAGCAGAACTCAAGGTGATAAACTTATGTCCAAATCTTAAACATCCAAGATCTGATTGGTTGATACCGAGCTAAACCATAAAACTGACCAACAACAAATTCTAAAGAATTTAAAATTCTCAGAATCAGATCTAGCTATGAATCTAATCTATGGATATTTCGTACCTCTTTCGTCTAAACTATAAATAAACGAGCAAATATCTAGTTCATCAGTGCCCACACTAATCTAATACAAAATCATTGACTTGATTATTTCAAGACTCAATACTAATAAAGTCGCATCAATTAATCCATAGACTGAGCTTTGACTAAGAACAACTGGCAGTAATTGACAAGGAAAGAAACAAAATGTTTGTATTCCAGTCATGTGACTAACCTAAAGAAAATATAAGTGTTACAAAAAAGAGATATGATTGAACGTAAACATGGTTTTATTAAGTTTGTTAAAATGAATTCCATTTGACTTTAATATCACAATGTAGAATGGATAATGGGTTCTCTAATTCTTTTTACACAGGAGATTAACGTTGCACCAACAGCCAGGATCATTTGGTGGTTTTTCAGCTTTAACAGTGGAGGAAGACCCAGGATAGAACCAGCAACCTTCTATAAGCTAGCCGGACAACTTCCTCGCATGGGATTCCAACTCACAGCAGTGAGTGCTAAAAATTACAAGTCAGAAACCATAACCACTTGACCATGGGGGTCCCTAGCTGGTTTTCTTTGTTTGTTTGTTAAATAAAAAAGTTGCTTTCAAAAATAATTTAAAACAAATGATTTCAATGTTCTAGGACACTCCATTTTACAATTACTACAATCTGTCAATGTAGCATTTGACCAAAATGCAAATTGTGTCAACAAAAGTAACAAAATACAATGAAGAAGAAATATTATCAAAATCTGAGCAAGATAACAAGGAGATCAAATTTCTGGGGTTGATGAGAGCTATAGATATTATTTAACCTTTTGCCTCATAAGCATACTTTGGACTCTTTTTCAATGTTAATATACAAAACATCAATTCATTTAAGAAAATTGGGTTATTTCTCTCTGACAGAGTGGAAAACATGGTGGCAAAAGAAGTCATTACTCATTACAAGAAATGGCTTCTTTTGCCACAAGGTTTTCAAAAGTTGTCTGCTTCAGATGCAGCAGGGGATATGGTATTATGAGGCAAAGGGTTAAGGTTATATAAGGTAAGGAGTAGGGATTTTTCCTGTCTCTGATATCGAATTGGAACCAAAATAACGCTCCCAAGAACCCATAGCATAGATTCTACATAGAACATGTAATATATTGAGAAACTAGAAGATGAAACAGCATTTTATATTCAGTTCAGGCAAAATTTACATTTCTGTGATGTTGCAGTGTAGAGCAGTGAATGAGGTATTGGCTGTTTAACCTTGAAATAGTGATTTTGATGACTTTTACAGCTTATATGATACCAGATCTTTCCTAATGAATGCCCCTAGGGTATAATATTTCACACTTTTTCCCAATATGTTGGGTTACAGGTCAAATTTGTTTGGACACTTGTAATCTGATTTGAAAGTTTATGAATGAATTATAATTTGTGTTAATCGCAAAATTGAAGGGGCATTCATAGGCAGTGATGTTCATTAGGGAATATTTGGTAATGGTACTGACTTTTCAAGGACACATATGATTGGTTTGTATCAGAAATACTTTAATCACAACTGGGTGTTAACATAAAAGCGATAAAGACAGAATGAGCACCCATTATAATAAGGTTTTCAACTATATTGACCTTCTGAATAAGTAAATCTTTGAGGTGAGACAAGTCACATGGGAGATGTAAATATTGACTGATTATCATGAATATACAAATCACTGTTGACTCAGTATAGATGTATTGTCATGAAGACCAACCATTTGTTTGAATAAATGCTTTAAATCAAATAAAGTCATAATATAATTTATTATACATGTATACAAGTAGCCTTGTTACGTCTAATAACATTTAAATGGACAAAGAAAGTAATGAATTTATCTACAATGTAATAAACAGTAGTTTGCCTATTATAACCCACAAGAATACCTAAATATGTGTGTGGAAATTTTTCTTGTATTTATAAGAATAAGAAAGACATTCACCCAATTTTTTGCATTTTTTTTGTATTTTTCAAATAAATACAAATACAAAGTTATAAAGATGTTTCTCCAATGATTAATATCAGGAAATAATATTTCTGAATGATAGTTTTTATACTATTGCACTCAAAATCACATTTTTCAGATGATTTTTATTGAAATAGATGAAAATGTTTACATCATAAAAATGTATATTTTGCCTTGAACAGAATACATGAAGAATGGAAACAGATGAGAATGGTTTGATTTTGTGGGTGGGATAAACTATGAAGAATTACTAATATAAGGTAAAAAAAAAATTTAAATATAAAACTATTTCATTTTTTTAACGATATTTACCATGATAATAACTGACGCCATCTGTGGGAAAAGGTACGTAAAATAAATTATACAACAATAAATTATTATTGTCATAAAATAATAAAACATTGGTACATAAATTTGATGCAAAATGAAAATTCAGAATCTTTATCAAAATTGCGACCAACAGCAAAGTTTGGATGTAGAAATTTCTAAATTTTTTTCATTTCATCCGAATAAACTCAAAATAAGATAAATCTAATCCAAAATGTGAAGTCGAGTGTCACAATTTTGATAAAAGATTTCGCATTTAAATAGCAATAAGCTGTAACATCCGCACTGGGTAAAAATTACAAAGCAAAATGAAAACTGAAAAAAAAAACAACTTAAGGCGTGTACAAATGTATTAATAAAGACATTTTATGTGTTTCTGATTAAACCAGGTTTGAATTAAGGTGCCCAGGAGGTGACACAAACACACAGTGCACATTCTAAGTTTTTTAAATGACTGATAAATAATATCTACATTTTTTATAAATCAATTAAATGATGGAATATTAATTCTTTTATGAATATATCATAAACAGAAATATGTCTGTTCAGGGGTTTTTTTTAACGAAGAATAAATAAAAAATGTGGTCAAATGTCAATATAAATCTATATTTAAAATTCAAACATATCAAAAATGATAAGAAATTGTCTAAAATTTAAACAGACGTACAAAATAGTATTAATCAAAGAGATATTGAAATTTGTGATGAAATAAAATTTTTATTTTAGTCACAATTTTTAGCACGGTATGAATTAGAGGTTTCACAAACAATACATGGAAGTGAAAATACAAAATCGTAAAATCTTAAAATCTATGACAGCAACTGTACTTACTTCTGTCTGGTTGTGCTCCCAAAAACCTCTGTTTGGTCTCTGATAACATGTATTTAGGACCCTAAAAATAAACCAGTCAATAATATATGTAAAAAAAAAACACAAATTGTAAAATAAAAAATGAATTAAAATTAAAATGCAAATATGTTGAACAGGAGACATTAATGTTGTTGTTTGTTACAAAGTATAAAGTGTAATAATAATTCTAACTTGGTTAAGTGAAATTTGATTCATAAATAAATTGCCTGTACACATAAATGTACGAAAATATTCAGAAAAAAAAATAAAATTTATTTTTCAGTACGAAGTAAGTCCCCATCACAATCACTACCACATTGATATGTAAGCACAAAGGGGTTTATCACATACAGTCAAACCTGTGAACAAAGACCAACCTTGGGAAAGAAAAAATGTGGCCTTTATTGACAGATGGCCTTTATTCGGAGGTCAGTTTGTTCTAAATAATCAGTGATGTTTTTTTAAAGAATGGCCTTTATTCACAGGGTGGTCTTTATTTGGAGGTGACCAGCTGTGTTATATTTAGAAAAAAAAATCCAGACACTGATACACGTGACAAACTCCTTTGTGTATGCACTCATCAAAATATAGATCAAAAGTGTTTCAATTTGAATTTTTTGCATAAAATTCCTGGACAATCACTAATTTATCATATACTGGTAACTGAGAGAGTTTAATCGTTCATGTTTACTTACATATCCCGAGTTTTCTAATTCTACAGGATCTTTTGGCCTTAATGAGTGTAACAAAGGTTTTGATTTTGGTAAAATATTAGCAGGCGCTGAAGCAGCTCTTGTGTCTATGAACACACCTTGAACCTAAAATGGATAAGAATATACTAAATATTAACATAAAGTAAGAAGGAAAAAATAACGCAAAGTTTTTAGCAATTATTACTATACATAGTCATGAACAATTGAAAGTATTTATTTAGCAAATTCAGAAATGATCCATACAAAAACAATGAGATAATACATTCTGTTATTGATTGAAACTTTTGAGAAATATTGATTGCATTAACAAAGGAACAAAAACTATGTTTGCTTTAAAATGAAGTATAGATTAAGGAAATAATCAAGTATTTCTTTAAATCTGACTGAGCATGTACATGTATGTCAAGATAATTCAGAAGAATTCAGGATATATAATGTTTATAATGCTTTCTTCATGCTAACTCACTATCCCAAGCTCAGGGTTAGTAAATTTCTATTCACCCTGGTGAATTTTCTCAAATTGTGTCTTCAGACTAAAGAAAATATAAAGACACTTGTTGATTTTCAATAGCCCACTTACAGTTTGGGTTAGTGCTTTGAAAAAATTAGTTTGAACATTGAAAATGTTAACAAAATCTTCCTATTAATAGAATTACATGCCCCCTTTGTTTATTTGTCAATCGAATGACAATATTAGACCAGTCTTAATACATATGAATACATGAACATCTCCATAGCAATTAAGCTGTTAAATAAGAAAGTGTTTATACAAATTATTTTCTTACAATATACAGTAAAACCTTGTTATCTCATGGAGTCATCAGAACAGACTAAATGCTCGAGATAAATGTGGTGCTTGTAATAACCAGGTATTTGTTGGTTGGTGAAAATTGTACACAACTAAGAACGAAGAATGACTGGACTTTTAAAATCTTCCTGGGATAAGATAGGTGCTTGTGATATTAATGCTCGCAATAACAAAGTATTACTGTACATATAATCACAGATGTTTGTGTTTCTTACCTCTTTTTCAAGAGGAGTTGTAAGTGGTTTCTGTCGAACAAATCCTGATCCAACTTGATGACAATTAAATGGTAAGGGTTCTTTGCCTCCAGCATCTTTGTATGGTTGGAAATCTATGCTAGTCAAACTGCGATAATTCTGTCCACAAATACGACTAGAAATCAAAATAGCAGAACATTAATATTGTCCTTTGAGTCCATGTATCAGAATATAGACTTTTTTAATCAAAATTGCATGAATCAGTAAGGCCATCCTTAAAAACTTGTTTGTTTGCTGTAATGCTGTGACCCAAATTTTTTCAATGAGTAAGTAGGTAGGGATTTTTTCTTTTGAAAAATACCGGTAAGCAATTACTAAATTACTTAAGGGTAAAAAACATTTTTACTGGGAGGGTTAAAAAAAAGTTAAGTTGTGGCAATTTTTATGAGTTGGTTGCGTTACAGCAAACGTAATATTTTAAAGTATGGCCTTAAGTATACAAAGTACAAGTACTCACACACATACTTTCAAACAGAAAATCACTAAACAATTTTGAAATTTTTATAGCTTGGATATTAATTTAGATCTATTATTTTGTGAAATGTTTCAGAAATAAAGCTATGTCACCTACCCTAATGTAGGATTATCCTGCTGGTCTAATCTGTTGTTATAATAAACACCTGGTCGAAAATTTGATAGATATCCTGTGCCCGTGTGACGACCTGGGCGGGGATTAAACTTTTCAAAGTGTTTACCATATGTAGTTGAGTTCTGGGTAACATAAAACTTCATCATATTAATATCTGGGCCATGACTGGCCTGAATATGTGCAGTACGTGTGCCTTTAGGTAGTGGCCCCATGTCTGAAAATGATGGTGAAATGAATGTACTTAAAGACATCATATATATAATTATATAATTTATTGACGGACCTAAAGAATATATAAGGGATGATGGGTAATAGGAAAAGCAAAGTACCCGATGCAGGGCTCGAACCCTCGACCTCCTGCTTGCAAGTCAGATGCTGCACCAACTCAGTCAATCAGGCTGGTACTATCACACTTATCATTATTCATAAAATATTGTATACAGAACTGCTAAAGATGGAAGCTTTATGTAAACATATTTTTGCTCTATGTGATATTATGATGCTTCTAACAATGATGTTTCCTGACTTACTGAGAAGTAAGATAATATAGGATGTTATGTCTCTAATTTTCCATTGAATACCACACTGTATCTATGCAATACATTCAAACAATTATTCATATCTGAAGGCCACTTTATGGAGATAATCACAGGCAGTAAAATGAATTATCAGTTGAAGGCAACAAAATTTTCTACAGCATGTGGGTCTATGTTGATTTTACATGAATGTTGAAAGTTTAAACAAACATTGGTAGCTCCATATCTGTCTAAGCTGTGATATACGTAAGTTTACGTGGATATGGTTCAAATAAAAGGAAAAGTCTCACAACACAATCAACTATTGTTGTGTGCCCAACATGTTAAATAGATCGCTTTTTGCTATCAATTTAATGATGTCATAAGCTAAATGAGTAAAGTATGTGTCCCTGGGATGAATGTTACAATAGCAACCAGTAAAACACACAATTACCTGATTTATATCATTCAATATCCACACATTTAAAGAGAACTGACCTCAATCTACCCGAAAGCTATATCCGTCGTCACTAGCAACACGTAAACTGCCCAAGGGACATAACTCGTAAATGTTTATAGAACGGGTCTAAAGTCTGGACGAATATAGTAAAAGTAGTAGCCATCATCAGCATCATTCGAGTACTCAGTATATTTCAATCCTGTTACTGAACAATGTGTTTAAGAAAACAGTATCAGCAACTGCAAAATAAAACAATCTTCTTCCTCAATTACATTAAAATCGGTATTAACTTTTTTATAAGGTTTCGAATGTAATTTTTCCAAAATTTCCGAACTGTCATCGTCCGAATTGTTGGTCACGAAGGGGCGATTATAACGCTACACCGTATTGTAACAAAACACGTGAAGAACACTTTCCAAAATAAAGAAGTTACCGAGTGATTCAGAGCTTATTAGGTTGCTTACATTACACAGGTGACACATTTTATACTTTTGTTAAAGAAGCATTTTTACTTTTAAGCATAAAAATGTTTCATGTTGAAAGTAGAAAGATAGAAAGTATGATCGCGAAATCGAATGACAAATATTATTAGCCATCGCACATGTTTAATAATTTCTACTGAATTTTATGAAACGTCAGTTATAAATTCGTATCGTAAACGTAATATTGATTGTTTGCATTGCAGAAAGCAATGGATATAGATGATGAGATGGACAATGTTCCTAGCAGTGGAGAGGAGGTAAATATGTCAACACTACATTTGAAATTTTGATGAACTCGTGATCACTTGTTAAGAACTCTTTTGACATATTATCGTGTTATGAATGACTTAACTTGATAATTCCATGTGTTAGGCAACTTAATATGCCACCATGAGCTTCAGATTACCATATTTTGTTTAATTAAATTTATTGATAAAGATTGTCATACTTGAGATCATTTCTTGTTATGGTACAAAATGCTGCCTGGCTTTTTATTTGCCAGAGCTTGACAAATCCACTCGTCTGCTTATAATTATGAGTAGAAATAGACTCAAGACATGTTGAAATTACTGTAGAAACTAGTTAAAATTCTGAGCTGGTAGTCCTGCAGGATGAGTAGACCTGAAAAAAATTGTCTTGCCCTGTGTACCTTTTGGGAATAAAATGGTACTTAAAGATAAAAAAGGTAAGATATTTTTGTTTTCCATGATTATGGGTCCCAATGAAAGTGTGTAAAGTACAGCTTAAAAGTTAGCTGACTAGGAATATTGTATAGGACATCATTTGCTAGCTCCTAAGTCCTGAAGCTGATTAAAAATATATTATGTTATATGTGCTTGTTTTGAATTTTATTTTCTTTTCACAGGATAACATTGATGATAGAAAACACAACCAACTGTTAGATGCTATATCATCATTAGATGGCAAGAAAAGGTAAATTTAAGTATTTTGTAAACAACCCAAAAGTGCCAAGAAGTAAGAAATACACTTGAACCTTCTTGAAGTTGAATGTTGGTCAGCCTTCACGCTGACCCACTTGCCCAAAGATGGTTAATACTGCATGAGTAAACTGGATTAATGTATTTTGTGAAAAAAGAACTTTAAAATAGTAATTTTCCACTCATTTTCCTCATGCACTATTTAAAATTTGAACACTCATTTTCAGGTCAAAACTTTCACAGAGAACAGTTATCAGTAATCAAATATCGGAATTTAACTTTACATCCAGTAAAGGTTAGTCAATATACTTACTTATGTTACTTTTAATTATTTACTGTGGTGTGTTTCTGGGGATCAGACTAGAAATGTCTTTCAGGGCTGGACAGAACCACTCATCCTCTCGTAATTACGAGTAGAAATTGACACAGGGTGTGTTGAAATTGCTGCAGAACTATAGTTAAAATTCTCAGCTGATTGTCCCACTCGTTGTCCTTGTTGCATTCTCTTCAGATATCTACCTTATTTTGTTCAGATATCTACCTTATTTTGTTCAGATATCTACATTATTTTGTTCAGGTATCTACCTTATTTTGTTCAGATATCTAACTTATTTTGTTCAGATATCTGCCTTATTTTGTTCAGATATCTAACTTACTTTGTTCAGATATCTACCTTATTTTGTTCTATTTGTATTCACCTTAATTGTAGAATTTTGTGGAATATAAAATGAATTCCACTGTGTGGAAACTGGAATGAAATATTGTCATATATCTCAATTGACTTTATCATAGCAGGACAAGTTTGGTTAATGATAATATTCTGCTTTTACAGATGAATCAAGCAGGGTGAAGCTTCATGAACTGGTTGGATCGTTGAAGGAGAGTATTAGTCACGGTGACTTGAAGAAACAACTTAGAGATATCGAGAAAAACAAAGAGACAGTCAGTACACCTCTACCAAAACATGAGAAGGAAAAGGTTTGTCTTAGTGCACTTAGAAGTGTAGTGACCAGTCCTTTAATGTCTGCCAGCTGAGAATCATTAGTTATTGCAATATTATTGTGATTTTTTAATGATTCTAATTGTAACAGCTGTGTTATTATGTGATACATTTAGCTGAAATTCTTGGTCGCAGTTCGGAAACTGAAAGTCATTTAATTGATTAAATGTCTGTTATATATATACAATTTAATTGTGTTGTAAAATGTCTTGAACATACAAAAACTACAAAAAGGTCATTCTAACGCGTAAGTCTGAAAGATGTCAAATGGAGGTGACAAAGTGTTTACCACATTTAGTGTATGATGAATATAGTTTAAATTCATTCTTTCTTGTTTTTAAAGCCTCAACAGACTGTTTGAAAAGTTTTTGCATCATGTTTTCACTAAGTTTTGCTTATCACCGGGAATTATACATTGCATACTTAATATTTAAACATGTCATAAGATGTTGAAGTGAATCTGTTCATTATTTCAGCTTGATAGATCTACAGCGTATGAAACCACCACTAAAGATATTTCAAAGTGGGACCCGATAGTCATGAAAAACAGAAAGGTTTGTTATTTCTGATTGTTTAGTCCATTTGGGGCCTCTGTGTTCGAGTGGTCATGCTCTCCGACTTATAATCACTAGCCCCTGACCACTGTGAATTCAAATCCCACATGGGACTCAATTTCACGTGAGGATGCTGTCCAGCTAGCTTACAGAAGGTTGGTAGCTCTATCCAGGTGTAAGCCTTGGTTTTCTCACCACTGTTGAAGGTGGAAAGTTGCCAAGTGACCCTGGCTGTTAGTAAAACATGAAATTAGTGAGAAAAAAATATCATCCATTCATATGATTTATGATATTGCCTAGTGATTATAATTTTAGTGCAGGCCATCAATAATTTGTCACATAAACAAGATTTGAAATGAAAGTAATGTTTACTTTATTTTTATTAGTACATGTTATTACAACCAGTGCGATCTTATGTCTAATGATCTTTTATTTCCTTCCCTGTCCTTCAGCTATTACCTCTGATTATTTTCAATTCATGTGTTTCCTCATAACCCCATGTTGTACTTTGTACCTGGTCGTAATAAATATATATTTTGTTATGTTCTGATTAATAGCATTTTTTCTGTACTCATATTTTAGGCAGAGCAAACCGAGTTTCCTCTACAAAAACAAGATTTTCGTATAGCCACAACTGACCAGTTTGTCAAAAGATTTCAGGTAAAATGATATGTTACCTAATAAATATTTTTATGAAATAACATTTATGTTTTTTTTAGTAACTTTTTATTCATAAATTTACAGCAGTAGTAGTATATACATCCAAATAATTAAACTACTTAAATACCAGAAAGTTTACAATACAGTAACCCAAACTTCCTCTGATTGAATGGTTATTTATGAAAAAGTAAGAATATACACATAATGCTCAATTATATGTGCTCATAAAACACATGATAACATGTTATGCTCATTTGTATGTGCTCACAACATGTGTTAACATATAATGCTCTGTTGTATGTGCTAGCAACATGTGATAACATATAATACTTAGTTGTATGTGTTCACAACATATGATAATATATAATGGCCAGTTGTATGTGCTCACAGCATATGATAACATAAAATACTTAGTTATATGTGCTCCCAGCATATGATAACTTGTTCTTTACTTCTTCAGCCTCGTACTCCGTTAGAACTTGAAGTTGCAGCCTTATTACGAGGAAGTGATAATGTTATACATGATAAACATAAAGAATTAACTGTGGCTGAACAAAGAGCTTTAAAAGCTATGGATTTAGACGAGGTACTCATTATCTCATGATGTTGATAACAAAATAGTTTACTGTACGAAATTAATCATTTGAAATGACCTGATCTGTGGTCACTTTGATGACCGTGACCTTTGACACTTTCAGAGAAATCGTTTTTTTTACTGGCCAATTTCTATTTCCTTCTTTGGTCAGTTCTGTTGATGCCATAGTTTCTCTCAGTTGTCCTTTTTAGTGAACTCAATGTTTGTATCATATTATTCCAATTAACGTCTTTTTTGTCACATAAATGCATAATTTCTTTTCTTAATAGAAAACCTGTTGACAATTTATAATGTACGCACCTGTGTACACACTTTGTTTATCGTTTATTGAATATTAAAATTGATCAGAAATTTAAACAAGGGAATTGAAATGGTAAAAACTTGTACAAATAGATTTACTGATAATGGTTAACTTTGTAGGCAAAGCTGAGACGTATGGAGTTAATGAAACACAGAGCACTTTTATCATACAAAGAAGCCAAGGCCAAGAGGCAGAAGAAAATTAAAAGCAAAAGGTCAGATGTGTATAAATTATAGACAAGATACAATAGGTTAGATGTGTATAAATTATAGACAGGATACCATAGGTCAGATGTGTATAAATTATAGACAGGATACAAGGGTCAGATGTGTATCAATTATAGACAGGATACAAAGGTCAGATGTGTATAAATTATTGACAAGATACAAAAGGTCAGATATGTATAAATTATAGACAGGATACAAAAGTCATATGTGTATAAATTAAAGTCAAGATACAAGAGGTCAGATGTGTATTAATATATATATTAAAGCAGAAAAACTTCACTGTAAGCTGCTTTTGATATAAATGAGAAAGTACAAGGGTCAGTTAACATTTGGTCAATCTGTTGTTGTTGTATCTTTTGTGATTGGGATGTTCAAGATGTTTATAATCTTTGTTGTTCATTTGACAGGTACCATCGTATTCTAAAGAAAGAAAAAATAAAATTGGAGAAGAAGTTGATGGATAAAATGAAAGAAGAAGACCCTGAAGGATTTATAGATAAATTGAATCAATTAGAAAAAGACAGAGCAGAGGAGAGAATGAGCCTTAAACACAGAGGTGGAAGTAAATTTGCTAAAAAGCAGGCAATCTACGCTAAGTATGATGATCGGGTAAGTGTGATGGCTGGTTTTGTAGATTTGTTGAAAGTTCAGGTTGATGTGACTTTGTATAGTTGTGTGCCAAAATATATTCTTGTGGGTCCATTTTGTTTTTATTTGAGTTTGTTTACAGTAAAATTGAAATTTTTAAAAAAAATATTAATTCATTGAAATTTTGTTGAAGTTTTTCTGGATGTAGACTGTGAAATAATTAAAAAATGTATTCATGCTTACTGGTTATAATTGATTGATTTTGAACATATTGCTGAACATGGACAGTTGCTGGCTTTTTTTTTATTTGCAAGTTTAAATATTCAAACTTTGTTTTAGGCAAGACAAGAGGTTCAGGATATGTTACAGAAGAGTCGAGAATTGACAAAGAAAGTAGATGTGGAATCAGACTCTGACAATGAAGAAATGTATCCTGATACTGGCGTAACTGATGATGTTGATAAAGCTGAGTTTACTTCTCCGAAATCTTCAAATAATCCATGGATGGCCAAACCATCCAGACATGGGGTGAAATCTTCTAATGATGGTTGCGATGTTAATGATGATAGTGATGGTGGGGAGAATGAGGCATCTGAATATTCTAGACCTTTAGAATTTAAAAGTGAAGAAATTGATGAAGAAAGAGACACTGGATCAGACAATGATGGTGAGGAAAATGTTGAGGATGACAATAGTGAAAATGTTAGTGAGAAGTTGGATGATGGAAATAGTTTGAGAAATAAGAAAAAAATGGAAGTCCATGATTTATCTTCTATTTCTGAAGACATTGACAAAAAACAAAAACCTGACATCGATGTCCTAAAAATTAGTGACATCATGGATGATATATTTAAAAATAAAGTAAGTAGAAAGCGAAGTGATGATCGACAGGCTGTAGGAAAGAAAAAAACCAAAATGCGACATAGAAAGTTGAAAACTCTTCAAAAGAAGGAAAAAATCATGAACAAATCTCAAACTAAACTAAACACAAAGGAAGTGAAGGGTGTTAATAATACAGCTGAAGATGATGCAGATGAAGGTTCTGATTTTGAAAATACTAACAATGAATCATTAAAAAGGAAGCAGACTTTGGAAGATTTGGAAAATGACTCTGATGATGATGATAAAGATAGAAATAAAAAAGTTGTGCCAGTTAAAAGACAAAAATTAAATGCTAATAAGAAGAAAGTAAAGAATACTAGTAAGGAGAGGAGTATCGCAAACAAAGAAGATGCATTTGTTGTTGAGAAAGAAGCTTTTGTTGATCCCAAGAAGTTGTTTACTCTTGAAACTAGACTAAGCCAGCCTGGTTCTGGTCCTACTATTGTAGGTTAGTATTATATATGATGATTTTATTTCTCTAAGTCAATTGTTTTTGTCTCCAAATGTAATTAACAAATTGTCTGGGTTGATACTGGTCAAAAAACAAAATTCCAAGCATGTGCTAATATTTCAGGCTTCACTTAGTGAACAAAAACTTAGAAATTCTTTTGTGACTTGATCTTTATTATTTTTGGGGAAAAAAGTAATGTTAACTCTTTAAGGATTTTGATCAATTTGTGTTTACTCTGACAGATATTTCTGTTTCCAAATTCAGATAATGAATATGAAGACAATGACATGAATGCTGATGAGCAACAGAGAATGACAATAGCACAAGCTTTTGCTGATGATGACGTGATCCAAGAATTCACTAAAGAGAAGAGAGAAGTTGTAGAAAAAGGAAAACCAAAAGATATTGACTTGACTTTACCAGGATGGGGGTCTTGGATCGGGGAAAGTCTTAAGGTATCCAGGAAGAAAAGGAAAAGGTATCTATCGTAAAACCTATCGTCAATGTAGACCTGACTGTCTTAACCCTTTGCCTCATAAGCATACTTTGCACTCTTCCAAATTCAAAGCTAATATACAAAACATCTATTTATTTAAGAAATTCTGACAGAGTGGAAGACATTTTGGCAAAAAAGCCATTACTCATTACAAGCAATGGCTTCTTTAGCCACAATGTTTTAAAAAGTTGTCTGCTTCAGATGGGGGGGAGGGATGGGGAAATGCGGTGTTATGAGGCAAAGGGTTAAGTCATAGGCGAATAGAATTATGCTTAACCTACATTTACTCTAATCAATATTTTATTCAAAACTTTGGACTAACAATAATCAAATTTACTCAGTTTAGACTTGAACTTGAATAAGTAAAGACTTTTGGTTGGTCTTACATGTGTTACAGTAAAACTTCGTTATTACCAGCATTGATATCAAGAGCATCCGAATTATCTTGAGGAGTTTTTAAAGTCCCATCAATATTTGTTCTAAGTTGTGTATAATTTTCAACCTACAAACAAATGCCTCGTTTTTAGGAATATGTTATTCTTGAGCCTTCACTCTGTACCGATGACTCCTCAAGATAACAAGGTTTTACTGTATTACGGTTGTAGTTTATCGAATTATTATTTTACTTCAGGTTTACAATAAAGGCCCCACCACCTCTGCCTAGAAAAGATGAACATCTGGGTCACGTGATTATTAACGAGTCGAAAAATTCTGCTGTCACTAAACATCAGGTATTACATAAAGTACTGTCAAACCTTATTTAATGACCACCGGTGAATGTAAGCTTATTGTGAATGATAGTCACCTGGTAGCCTTTTTTTTGGTATAACAGACCATAAATTCCTCTGAAAATAGGCCACCTGTGCTTAAAAGCCATACTTCTCCGTATGGTGGCTTTGTGTATCCTGGATGGGATTTTAACTCAAAGCACTGAGGGACTAGTGATATCTAGTCCGAGACCATAACCACTTGACCACAAAAGCCCCTAATGAATTCTTTATAACAGAATTATTGTTTATTTTCAGGTGCATGAAATTCCATTTCCGTACGTTAGTGCTCAACAGTTTGAAAAGAGTATTCGGGCTCCACTCGGGAAAACGTGGAATCCAGAGTCTGTTCTTAGAGACCTTACCAAGCCAAAGGTGGTTACAAAACTTGGAAAGGTGATCACACCCATTGACAAATCTGAAGCATTCAAACATCAGAAAAATGAGTCAAAACAAGTGATTGATGAAGATACAGACAAAGACAAATCATCGGTGAAGAGTAAGAAGTTTGGGAAACATTCTGGTGGTAAAAAAAGTGGGAAAGGTTTTAATAAAAAGAAATTGAAGAAAAACTCCAAAAAGAAAACAAAGAAATAATTGAAATATAATTCTTCTTGCAATTCTGATGAGCTGTCAATTTTTTCTATGGTGATATAGTCTTTTGTTACAGTCTTGTTGGAATAAGTTTGTTATTGTCATATATGTAACTTGAACTGAAAATAATAAAGTCATTATTGGTGTATTTTTTGGTTTATTGTTGATTCAAGGCTCTGATTATGAATGAGGTCGTATTCTGCGACATTTTTTTTTTCATTTAAGATAATTTGGACTGATATTTTGGTGTTTTAATGGAATTGATTGCAATTTTAGCTTCACTGGTCTGTTTCTACTGTCTGTGGATCAAAGAAGATCACAAGCTGTTTCATCATTGCTTAATCAATTTAACTTCCCGTCTTGGAAGTTCTGTTATGCCATATGGTAATTAAGCATTTGTCAATTTTTAAATAAAAACAAAAGTAAATATATCCAGATCGATACTGAAGTTTTGCACTCAATAAGGGAATTAATAGTCATACAAAACAGGGTTAATTCATCTACATTCACACATAGCCATCTGGATAATACAAAAAAGATAACATTTATTATTACCAAATTCTGGCTTGAAGCTGACAATCGTAACTCAAGAGTAGTCCAGCTCTGTTTGGAGAAAATATTTTTCAAAAAGTTGGATATATAAAGAACAAAATCACTTATATATATATATATATATATATATATATTTCTCTTTTCCATAAATATTGGTAAGCTTTTTTAAACAACTTTGATATTTAATTGATGTGAGCTTTCCTAGCAAACTGAAATGATGTACAATTGTTTTTTAATGGTGACTTATGAATTTATTATCAACCTGGTTGGAAGTTGCCTCCAGTCCCTGTTGACATATTTTTTTTCTTTGGGAGTGAATTAGTTAATTATCTAAGATTAGCTTAATCAATAATAGTCTTGTTAAAAATGTTGACATTAGAAACAAATGTGATACATTGGTGATGTAAGCATTGTGAATGAGTAGGTTTTAAATCACATTTGAGTAACACCGGACAAAACATGTGATGGAAACAAGAATTTAGAGGCTTTGTATTAAAAATAAAAGACATGATTACTTCCTTTGATAAACCGAAATCCTGCTCGTAGTCTCATTTCGTGTATTCGTCAAGGGGAACTACTCGTCAGTCTATCAACGGAATTTCACCGAGTGACTGGACATTATTGTGTCTCGCATTTTGTAACGAGGCAGTCGATTGGTTGTCGTTAAGTCACATGATGTCAACAAGGTTATTCCACCAGATCGGTCGAAAGTGAAACTGGAATAAGCATTTTGTAAGTTCAGTTCGTAGTGTTCTGTTTTCCTTGCGGGGATTATTTTAGTTAATTTACCGAAATCAAAAGAATAAGATTGACCAAACGTATTGGATTTTCTGGAATAACGAATTATGTAGGATATTTGTAGGATTCGTTCTTAATAAATTTCGTACGCACGGGTAAGTTAAACAGCGTGCACGAAATCATCGTGCGTGTTCAGCGCGTGATTGCTATTTTTATTCAGCTGAATTCGTTTAAATATTTCAGATGCATACGGCTATATAATTTGTTTTGTGATTGGAATCTTATTAATTGAAGTCATTCACATTTAATTAACAGAAAAACACTTGAGTTAAAAATTCTACTTTTTGACGTGAGTGATTTGTACAAAGTACATTTTCCCCAGCTGGTTTTCATAATAAAATATCCTTAGCAATGTATAACGAATGAATTTCTGGGAATAATGCATTATGACATATCTTTTTATGTGTCTTTTATATCTAAACACAACATAAAATTCCATCCTACATATACAGTCCGCTACGATTTTTCATCTTTTGGACTAGTATGGTATGATGTGGACTTAGCGAACTTAGCTCTATATCTGTGAAATGTATCAAATATCAAATTTATGCACATTGCACAATTCAGTTTTACAGATGACATGACTTTGACTGCACCAATAGACATTATTTTGCCATTGCAAACAGTCATATTTTTTTACTGATATTATACAAAAAAAAATGTGTCAGTTTGATCATTATGGATCCATAGAAATATATCATACTCACAATGTGCAAATATTGTATGGTTTTGGATTGAAATACAGATATTGTGGATACTGTAGATGATATGTTACTATAAAAGTTGATTATAAAATACTAGTGTATGATTCTACACATCTGGTCTCTTTGTTGGCAATTCATGCAATAATTATAAAAAAAACGCTATGTTTATAATTTGATATTTTAGGTTCATCTTAGTATTCATTCATTTTGAATTTTATTGGAAAATGATAAATGATAAACAGACACAAAAGGTCAGTTCGAATGACGACCAGGCCAGTTAAAACTGGCCAAAAAAAAAATTTCCTGGGGTGACATGCCCCTGCCCCCCCCCTCCCCTGAAAGCATGTTTATTTTCTATTTATGCCAGTTCAACAAATTCCTAATGAGAACACTGGATAAATTCTTTTGGCACAGTACCTAAAATATGTAAAACCCCAAGTTGGGAGACAAACTTGCCAATTCTCTAATACAGTCTTAGATAAATGTATCTGGAGCATTCTTAAAGCACAGCTGGTCTATAAATATTTAAACTGCATGAATTTCTCATGCATTTTGCATGTTGTCAGCATTAAATTATTCAGTTTTTGTTGCAGTCCAGACAGCTTAAGTAGTAATGCTTCCAATTCTTCATCTCTGTTTATTTATACTTGGAAAATTTCACCCTGTACTGTCTGATAGATATCATACATTAATCATTCACAGGTTGGAAGACTTGTTTTAAGTAGGTGTCTTATTTTTGTTCCTACGTATAAATAGACCTTATGAGGTATTTTATTTAATGTAATCTAACCTAACAAATTTTAGGTCGAACACAAATAAAGCTGGATGAAATCTAGTTTGAGGTTTTTGAATCTATATTTTGTAAAATTTTGTTTTTCAGATTTACAAAATGTCTTATTCCCACTGTCTGATGGGCTGTTCTTGTGAAAGTGTGGAAAGCCAATCAAGTTGTGTCTAGATAATGTCAAATGGGGCGCAGAAGAAGCCACTTGTGTTTCGGGTAAACGATCACGGCCAAGGACCAGAATTGTTACATCAAGTGTTCCTTGAACGTGGCTGGATCGAGTATGATGAAGATGTACAGGAAGAGACTGACTGGAACTTGTGGTGGCGGACCTCGCGCTTCCGAATGTGCGACTATGAAAATATTCAGCCATGGCAGAGGCTCAACCATTATCCGAAGTCCACCGGAATTACACGAAAGGATTGCCTGGTTAGGCACTTGAAGCGAATGAAAGGTGTCCATGGTTCTGGAATGTACAACTTCAGCCCTTTGTCTTTCAATTTACCGAACGATTACACAAGATTTGTCGCAGAATATGGTAAACTTAAAGCAAAAATTGATCCAAAACAGTTTGCTTGGATATGTAAACCAGCAGACATGTCACGAGGTCGGGGTATATTTTTATTTCGTGATATTTCTGAACTGCAATACGATTGTAACGCGGTTGTACAGCAATATATAGCAAACCCACTGTTGATTGGTGGATACAAGTTCGACATACGCCTCTATGTTGCTGTGCCATCTTTTCATCCTCTGACAGTCTACGTTTTTCAAGAGGGAATTGTACGATTTAGTACTGAAAAATATGACTTGTCAGCTTTAAACAATGTCTTTTCACATCTAACTAACACGTCTATAAATAAACACAGTCCGTCATATACTACAGATAAAGAAAGGATCGGGCCCGGTTGCAAATGGACGCTCACTCAGTTACGATACTACTTTCACCAGAATAGTCTCGATGACCGCCTTCTCTGGGCTCGAATTGCTAATATTATCGTGTTGACTTTGTTAATTCAAGCCCCTCAAGTGCCAAAGGAGAAGAATTGTTATGAGTTGTATGGATTTGACATTTTAGTTGATGATAAAATGAAACCTTGGCTTCTTGAGGTCAATTTTAGTCCCGCTCTGAGCACTGACTGTCAGACTGATCTAGTTGTTAAGAAACCAATGATTCATGATTTAATGGATATGTTGAATTTTAAAGACAACGATGCTGATAGGGGAGGTATGATAAAACAATTGTACACAGGACGTGTGACCGCCCGCGGACGACTTTCTGCTAATAAAAACAGACCCGAGCCAATTGATCGAACTACCTCTTCCAGCCGATTGAGTCAGCGAGGGAGCATACAAAGAATGAATTCTACGATCTCGAATACATTAAAAGGCATTGAACCGCCAGTGATAGAGCAAACATTGTCTTTTATACAACAAGATAATCCTTCCATTAATAAAACTAGTGAGGAAAAAATGTGCTATGGTTTGCCCCTTGTGAACCCCTCAGATGATGAGAAAGATGACAGTGATTGTGAGTCGGTTCAATCAAGCACTAAAAGTGACGGCATTGAACCGGACATATTTCCTCTATACCCCGGGCGATCAAATTTATGTACGCCAACGCCAATTTTTACTGTTGGGGAAACAGATTTGGAAAGATATGGTACTATGTCATCAATTGTGAAAAAACCTGAGTCAGTGCATTCATTAAGTCAGCGAGGTGATAAAATGTCTTTAAAAAGTTTTGGAAACTCTGACAGTGCCTATTCCAGTTTTTCGGATAATTCAGACAAGGTTCCAATTCCTACTGTTAAAAACTCTAAGAACAAACTGTTGAATCATCGTAGAAAAAGTTTTACGATTCAGTCATCTCTGCAGAAAGAAGTGTTACCAGAGACACCCAAAGAGAACGGGGTTTTTAAGATAAAGTCCTTGAGACCGAACGAAAATTCCAGATCCCTGAGAAAAGTATCAAATAGAGGGGCTACAACAAGTAACGTCATCAGTTTTAGAAGTAAATCAAGAGTTAGTGTCCCGCATGTTGACAAAAGTCTGACGAGAAGCAGAAATTTTGAGCGTGGACCATCTAGAAGTGTAGAGCGGGGACCGTCTAGAGCTATCGAACAGGGACCATCCAGGACTTTTGAGCGTGGACCATCTAGAACTCATGAACGCGGACCTTCAAGAAATTTTGAACGTGGACCTTCGAGAAATTTTGAACATGGCCCAACACGAAATTTTGATAGTGTAACCGCAAGCGTTGAGCAAAATTCATCGAGGAATATTACTGGACGAAATAGTTCAAGATTTGGGCATGTTGCCTCTAGAAGTGATATTGACGTAGTTCAGAAAAATCGTGCACAAATGGTTGTATCTAGCATGTCAACGATTTCCAGAGGCCCTAAGGAAAAAGAGACGTTAAATCTGGGTTTGAATGGTATGACAAAAAAGAACCCAACAAATCGATTCAGGCAAAAGTCCAAAATAATGTCTATGCATAGTAAACCAAAGGGTCCACCTCCTCGTGTTGGAGAGTTCTTTCTAGTCTTTCCTTTTAATGAAGGAACCCACAAAGCTGCCAATACAACCCTCGATCCTCATATTGTGATAAAAGAGACTCAGAAACTCTTCAAAGAATTGAAGATGGAGGTAGATAAGAATCCAGACGACAGTAAGGTGGGCGGTATTTTACCATTTGGCAACTCTCCAGTTGATGACAAGCTATGGGCTCCTATAAAACAACCTCCCGAAGAAATTTGAACATATTCTAGTAGTGGTAAGTAGCGTGTAAATTTTCTTTTGTTGTATTTTGTCTATATTTTCAGTAGTAATAACTTATGGTTAAAAGTTTTCCAGAATTTTCCAGAACCTCTAGTTTTTCTCAGGTCCAGGCCCTACTGGCTTTAATTGTTTCCATGGCACCAAGGTTATGATTTCCATGATTGTGAAAATTCAACTTTTCAACCATGATGATTTTTGATGAAAGATTTAAACTTTTTTGACATTATTGTATTTTTATTGATAAGTTTAAGCATATGATGTTACTTCACTCGTGATACAAGTTTCAATGAAAATTTTACTTGCACTTTTATAAACATTGGGAACATAATTTATAGTGTAAGAATGTAATGAAAGGAAAAACTTGTATGCCTCCAAAAAAAAACAACATTTATAGCTTTTTGCCACATTTAAGCAGAGATATCCTGTGATTCCAAAGAATAACGTTTGTGTGGACTGTGTCATTTTATTGTTACAATAGTGTTTAAAGTTTTATAGCACCATCTGATGTGATATAAACCACAAAGATATGAAAACTACAGTAAAGCATATTTTAGATTAAATAAACTTTATTTGATTATTACAAAATACTGCACAGCATCTATCACAACAGTTCTCAGTTATTGTTAGTGATTGGAATCGGATGACAAAATCATAATCGATTATCGGTTTGTCCCAACTGATCGATTATCGATTATAATCGATTATTTTCCCAATGCGAATTGTATTGTTTGTTTTACAGCTGTTACTTGTTGTAATAAATGCTTTCAGCCTACTTCTGTATTTAGGCTTTTGTTATTGTTTCATTAGTTGATATGTGCATTGTGCTAATTAGCCTGCCTGTTGCATTGTGAAGGATTCAAACATTTCAGGCGTTCAGCAACGGACCTTTTAGTTCTAATTTCTAAATATATTCAGGCTAAGAGGTTCACATCAGGAGTTCTGTGAACTTCTGTCTGAAATAAGTTTAATTAGTAAACCTAGTTCTATACAGAAGAATATGGCACTAAGAAGAAGTCTGAAGAACTATAACTTTACTGGAACAGAAACTATACTTTGAGATAAAACAATTGAACGATAGTTAACAAATGTGAAAATTATAATAACTCTTAATATCAATAATAACTGTTACTTTAAACTGTTTGACTAGAATTGCTCCGTATCCAAGAACGCTTATTCATGTACTGCATGCGTCCGCCTGATGACTCGGATCGCAAACAATTAACCCAAAGAAGAAAAAAGACCATAAGGATAAAAAACTACGAAAAACGTCGGCGACTTCGTAAATTCGACTCGATTGTTGGCGACGTCAATCTTTTCGATCGATTTTCGATTATTAGCGACAATCGGAACACCACTAGTTATTGTAGTGTTTAAAATGGCTTAAGCTCCAATACCAAATTTATCAACAGTTGATGATTAAGATCGATCTCAGAACTTAAACATTCAGTATCTAACATTTTTGTGAAATTTCTAATTTTTAAAATTTTCATATAATGAAGAACTAAAATATTTTGTACATTTAATCTTGCTACAGTCGACTCTCAGTATGGAAAAGTCCATTAAGATGGATTTTCCGCTGTGTCGAAGTATTTTTTAAGTCCCGATTTTTTCCTTCTTAAAGTATATAAAATTCTGTCGGTTAAGGCAAATAGCTGTCAAATTTTTTCTTTATGTCAAACTTATTTTGAAGTCCAAATGAACAATTTCGCGCCTAATTTGCGTTGTTCATTATGAAGCCAGACAATATGCACTAGAAGAATGTTGCTTAGTCAGAATTGTATTTTAATTCTTACATGTACTGTGATAAGTACATTTATACATACTATATGTTGTCTTTTTTATAACACAATCTTAGTTCAGTTACTTTTGTATCGTAACATCTGATTGGCTTAAAGTTTTCTATCACTTTTGTATTGCAACATCTGATTGGCTTAAAATTTTTCTCAGTCATAATTAATTTTGATTATGTCACTATAACACTGTATAAAAATTGTTTTACTCTTGAATAATTATTAATGAATAAAGTTATGGATTTTTTTGAAAGCTAAGATTGTTATGCATTCATGTGTATTGGTGGAGTGTCTTGTATAGGCTGTATAAAGTTATTGATGAATTTCTTTTTCATTTTCCGTTTTTATTTTCATAAATTTTCCTTTCAGTATTTGTTGCCTTGCATGAAATTGTTATTCAGTCCGTGATCATATTTTAAAGGTATTATGCATTAGTTAATGAAAAGCATTTATAAATGAAAGATCAGTATACAATTTTTTCAGAGTACTGTCAATGCTAAAATTGAAAAAAATGGCACATTTTTGTCCATCATACATGTACAGAAAAACCCCTAAAAACCTGACTCTTTTTGGACTCGGTCAAAAGTCCTTTTTTTGAAAATTCCAGTTTTCAGAAAATTATTGATTATAAAAGAGAAAAAAAAATGGACTTGAAAAATTGTCCTGTTTTCAGAGAGTTCAGTCTGTATTGGTTTCACTGTATTCAAATCTTGGTGTCATCAATTTGAGTTGTTGTGAATAAAATTTTTATTGTTAAGCCAGTCCTGTATGTCTGATTGGTTAATTTGAAGTGAAATCCAAAAATTGACCAATCAGATGCATTCTTAGAGCATAATCTTTAAATTCAGTTTTTGTAACCCAAGGCAAGGATCTCCATGAAGGCATAAATCACAGAAATAAGAATAGAACAGAACAGAACGTGTCCTTTATTGAAATTATTTGCAGTTTGTGGCCATTTAACACTGATCCTTTTACAGGTCCCAGGTCCTGTGTGGGATTCAAACTCACGGCAGTCAGGGACTACTGATTACTGGTCAGAAACCATGACCACTAGATTATTTTTATATCTAAGACACTTTTTTAAACAATAGCCTAGAGGCTCTTACTGTCTAAAAGTTTGTCTGTTAAATATGGCAGCAATTTTTGTGGAACTTTCAAAACTAACAGTAGCTTTCTGAAGGGAAAAATATAGTGCAATAAATCAGAAAAAAGGGGAAAATTTGAACAACTATCACTTATTTGTACAGCATTTTTAGGGGAAAATATAAATTTTTGGGGGCTCAGGGAAACAGCTGATATTCGGTTGTAAAATATAAGTAAAAAAATCACTGTGTGCTACAGCTTTCTGTGATACATTTTAACATTTTATAGTGTGAAGTAATAAATCAATTAAACGAGCCAGCGATATCAATACTAACGTCTGTAGCTTCTTTCATTATGCATTCAATGCGCGCAGTATTTATTTATTGAATATCGTAATCAGAAAGGTGCGTGTTTTTTGTTTGTTTTGATACGTAACCAAACCAAATAGTATTAAGTCGGGTGATCAGTGCCTGATCTCAAGGCTTTGTAAATATTTTAACTGTCACTATGCGTTTGAATAAAATTCATTAAAATCCATTTATAACACGCTGATATAGTTTTATTTTCCTTGGATTTAAAAGTTTTTCCATGTCATGCGAAGTTATAATGTCATTTTTTTCTCATGCAATTTATCGTCATTCTGACTTTAATAAAATGTTTGTATTTTTTTTAAAGAGTCAGTAATTGGAAGACTTCACCAGTTATTTAATAATCAAAGATGATTTTTTTATCCTTCTTTTACAGAAATTAGGCAAACATTTATTATTACGTTCTAAAAAAATGGTTTGTTTCTGGTTACATGCCCCAAAAAATATGGGTCGGTAGATAAAGAATTTTTTTATTTTATTTTTAATTTTCCTGTATTGGTAATTCTGTATTCTGGGAATATATACGCCATGATGTTAATGCATTGTGAAAATTACAATATAGCATTATGATTTGGACACTGTAAAAACTTGAAAGTTGGTAAAATATTAGGTCTGTCAGGTAACCGGAAACAAACCTTTTTTTAGGCCTAACTGGATTTTTTTATTAATTTTTTTGACAAATAAATTGTTCATATCAATTTTATTGAGTCCATTTATCGTAAGATAAATAATCTTAAAACAATATGACCCTTGTATGCTAATATTAGCCCGTACTGAGTCTGTCTGGCTTTTAAACTAGAGATTGAATGACGATCCATAAATCATGGGATCGGCTGTACATTAGATTATGATCATTGATTGTACAGCTGTTATAGTTTTCTAAGAAATTTGCAAAGAACATTTCAGTATTTTCATCTGTTAGTCATTCAGGGCTTGACAATTTTTTTTTATGGCTACTCGTCCTGCAGGACAACCTGCTAAAAATTTTAACTAGTTCTACAGCAATTTCAACTCGTCCTGAGTCAATGTCTACTAGTATTTATGAGTGGACGAGTGGATTTGTCGAGCCATGTCATTATTCCTATAGCATTGAATTTGATATTTTTAGAATGAATCATATATTTGACATGTAATTTTATAATTTCTGTATTACGGTAGTGAATTTTTTTTAAAAGCTCTTTACATTAAGGAACTTTATTTTGTAATCAGCTTCATTGTAGTATTGGCTAACCACCATTTTGTAAATTTCAACTTGATGATCAGACCTTGCAAAAATTGAGACATTTTAATTTTGTCCTAAACATGGTTATAATATATAGGTTTTACTGTATATTTTTCCATTAAGTTTTTGTGTTAAAAAAAAGATGGAGGGATTATGATATCAATTTAAACATCAGAAAAAAAACACTATCTCACAAGTTTTGTGTAATTTTTGCTTGTAAAATCTATTATCCCCCCCCCCAGTTTAGCGCATGAAAATTTTGGCAATTTGTCATACTGTACAACAAAAAATGGCTGAAAGCTAAACTCACTGAAGATTTTATGAGTCAGTTTTCTGAAATCTGTGGTAAATTAGGCAACCCTAAAAAAATTGCTTGTTTGCCTCGCCAACCACACTTGGGTTGGTCAGAGTATTATTTTTTTTATTAGACACGTGTAAATTGACCATGAAACTAGAGGAAATATTTTCAATAATATAGAAAAGAAATTTTAAAAACAATATGCATTCAATTTGTAGTGATAAAATTTTTCAGACTGGCGTTTTTTTTTTTGGTGGTTGGTTGGTCAGCAAACAAATAATATTTTAATTTAGGCATTACTTTAAAATTGTAACAATATATCATACACTGGATTATTTTTTAATATCTTCAATATAACGTATTGATAGAACTTATTATCATATGATCCTTAAATGACATTTTGGATGAATACCAAGTTTTATGGACAATATATCAAATTTTCTTTTATCAGATTTTAAAGCCGTGAAATGATTCGTTGAAATATGATTTGTCATTCTGAATTTCATCCGAAAAAAAACACACCTTATTTTACACTTTTGTCTGTGTTTCTTATTAAAATGTACTATTTATATCTTCAGGGTTTTTTCCTTTTATAGCAGCAGCCGTTTAAAGGCGTCTTCCCTTCAGGAAAAATCTTAAGCATGCAGTTTTCCACTAAAATTCAGTTTACATCAAGCTTTCTTCCCTTTTTTGCACAAATACCACATTATTTTTTACCAAAATGAGAAAAAGGCCCCATTCCCCTACCTGTGGAGAAGAGGCTTTGGTCTTCCAAGAATTTCTCTTAATATTTTTTCTATAATTATTGTTCTGCTAGATTTATTGAATAAATTACAATTAACGCTTCTATTTAAATAATATTCTGTCTTTACTCAAATAAGTCCTATTTTACATAGGATCAAATTCTAAAAGTGACCCCAATTTCCTTAAATAAATTGATGTTTTGTATATTTGCTTTGATTTTGGAAGAATCCAAAATATGCTTATGAGGCAAAGTTTAAGAATTATAATTACTAAAACATACAACTGATGTTTATTCATTCTTAGGTATTTGTGTACATATTCATAATCTATAAATCTTTCACACGTGTCTACATCATAATAGTAAATCCAAGTACTGCTTGAAACACTCTTACAAATTCAAAGAAAATGCATGTATACAAAACATCAATTTATTTCAGAAAATTGAGTAATTTCTTTCTGACAGAATGGAAAACATTGTTGCAAAAGAAGCCATTACTATTTACAAGCATTGGCCGCTTGTGTCACAATGTTTTCAAAAGTCGTCTAGGCCTAGAAATAGTTTGATTTTCTTGGGTAGATCTTTAAAATCAGGGATTTGAGTATTTATGGTGTATTCACGTAAATCAACATCATAAAAAATTCAAATCTTAATTATGTTGTTTTAGGCTTGTATTAATTCAGTTATACATAATATGTCCTTTATGTCGTATAAATTTTGTCTAAATTGGTATTAAATTGTATCCTTATGTCAAAGGCATGTTTGATGTTTTCTTTAAGTAGTTTCAATACAAATCTTTCGGTCGTTCACTGCTGTAAACTTTATCCAGATTGTTCAATATAAGTTTTGTATGGCATAAAATGGAGCGCGTATGATTATGAAAAAATTTTGGCCTCATATTTGTTTAATCTAAATCTATATTGAATCTTTTTTGATTGACGTGTACCAGTAATTGCCACAATCTGATCTGTAAGTTGGTATTCTTGTTATATAAATACTTTTCCTATCTCCCAACTGAAGAGTCTTCCTGTGTGAAGAGTATTTTTTGTTCAATTTGGGTATTGATATTTTGTTGGTGTTTCAATAAATCAGTGATCTTTTCGTGAATTTGAATTCCATTGTTCAATTAATATGATATAATCTTGTATAAAAATCTTGGGTCTAGATTTAACCTGCTCTAAGTTTACACTGACAAGCTGTGATCGTTCGATGTAGCTGTCAATAATTGAGGGCAGTTTTTGTCACACAGTATTTATTACAAGCTAACCTTGATTGCCTTATCAAGCAAAGTAGCCTTAAGAAAGTTCCGATTTGTATTTACGCTCTACGTGATGTCAATGAGTGTATTTTGAAATGTTATATCAGCCTGTAGACTTCTGTTATCAGTGTTCGATACAGTCAGTTCCGTGTAGGTTCTATATATAGAATTGCTGACTGTAAATCCTATTTTTTTCGGGGGGACTTCAATTAAGAGTTCTCAGAATGTTTTACATGTTATCACACGGTCATTAATCACATGTCTAGGGTTCCCCTCTCATCTCTATGGAGAATAGTTTTGGTACCACGCTTATCTTGACCTCTCTAAAAATGATCTCTTATCCTGACCCCTATATTTCTGTCCCCTCTTATCCTGATCCCTCTTATCCTGACTCCTATATATCTGACACCTCTAATCCTGACCCCTTTGTTCCTAACCCCTATGTTCCTGACCCCTCTTATTTTGACCCCTATATTTTTTACCCCTCTAATCCTAACCCCTCTAATTCTGACTCTTCTATCCTGACCCTTTTGTTCCTGACACCTTTGATCATATTTTGTATAACATCCCTGCTCCAGACAAAATTAAAACTACCAATTCTTACATTTTTTTTATTTTTACAAAACCTTTGTGTATTATATGTCTAAAAATAAAAAAAATCTTTGTCATATGGGAACACTTCAAAGAGGAATGAATCCCTTGATTAGTACAAGTCCAAATTTCAACTGTAAAATTTCAACTGTAAAGGATCTTATTTTATTTGATTTATTGTAAGAATGAGAGAGCATTTCGTTAAAAGTTGACGCAATAAATTACATGAAGTACCCAAAATGATAATTTTCCACTTAGTTTTATACGATTGTATATATGTGAAGAATTTTGACGGTTTATGGATTTAGTTAAATAACATAAATTATAGAAAATGCTTTTGTGAACTGGGCAACACTAAAATTTCAAGGAGATAATTACAAAGTTTAATGATATATTTAGACGTTTTTTTGTCTGAGTTGGCTGCGAAACTTGTGTGAAACATGAGAGTCCTTCTTGTAGTCGTACGAAATAAATATTTTAAGTTTGGCTATATCGTGAACTTCAAGCAAATGTTTATATAACAGACCTTTCTTGGAGATGTTGGAGTGTATGGATTCTTAGTTAAGGGCAACAAGTTTGTATAACGTCAGTCTAAACATACAGATTTATCACAAGAATTTGAATAAACATTAAAACCAGGCTTCATGTGAGTATTGAGATACTTAGGCCAACTTTATGATAATCATTTTGAAATGAAATAATTGATTTGTTTTTGCTAAATTATGATTAAGTTTGAAGCGTTTGTGATCAATCCATCTTTTGAGACTTTTTTAAAATTATTCTAAGGGTGATATCACTTTAAAGGGTATAAATTTTGTGATATTTCTGTATTATCTTTTATCAGATTGAGTTTGATTCATTTATTCAAAAATTTCATAAGACAGTCACACCTGATGTAATGGCCACCTGTGGATAAATGTCCCCCACTGTAGACCCCTGAATAAAAACCTGTATACGGTTGACCCCTGAATAAAGATCACCATATGGTTGACCCCTGAATAAAAAACTGTACACGGTTGACCCCTGAATATGGACTACCATACAGGAGGCATTGTCCCTTTGCTCCTACTGAGAGAACCCTCAGACCCCCTACTACTTGTAGTAGTTTACCAGTTACATGAAAACATTTCTACACCCCTGAATAAATGAAGGATCGGTTGCATTATAGAATCATAAAACTGATTGATAAAAGATTAAGAAATTGTATACTCTGTTTGTTGACTAGACTTGGTTTGATTACGATATTATTTTATCAGTAACACAGAATAAGTTTTATGTTACTAATGCCAAGATGTATGACATATAATGATAAAATCTTTTGTGTAACATAATAAAAGTTGTGATCTTATTTTATTGTAAGTGACTCCTCGATAAATTAAATTTGTAATTATCTGTAAAATAATGAAGTTCTGGTATATAGGGTGATATGAGATGGTAATATAGTAATCCCTTTATGTTTTAAATTTGATCCTGGTATCTTATTTGACCACTATCTCTTGTCAAATACAGTAAAACCTCGATAATGAGACCACCTTTGGGTCCCGAAAATCAGTCGTATTAATGAGGTGGTCTCATTACCAAGTTAAATCACTAGGGGTTTATTTAAAGCCAGTCCAAAAATAAGTGGTTGTTTTAATAAGATGGTCGTAATATTGAAGTGGTTGCAATGTGACGTATTACTGTATAATCTTTTTTTTAATGATTTAATACAAGATAAAACATTTAAGTTAATGTACCCCCCCACGACCTTCCATAAGCTAACTGGACAGCTTTCTCTCATATGAAATTTGGTCCTAGCTGGGATTTGAAGTTACGGTGGTGTGAGGCACATGCTTACAAATCAGAGACAAACACGCGACCTTGGAGACCCCTGAGTTTTATTACTACCTTCAAGTCTAATCTTAAATTTCAGCAAAAAACTGGTCTGTCAATGTATCAATTTAATTTGACACTTGTTGAAAAATTTTGATTGAAACTCCAATTCTGTTTGCAGCGGATATAAAGTCCTCTCAAATTATTCACGCTTTATCAACTTAACCAAAATATTTGGAACATTTTTTTTGTGTGTGTTAATTCATTATTAGTATAATTGGCACATTTATTTTTTTTATTTGTAATACAATACAGTGATTGTTTAACCTTATTGATTAATTTTGTGCATGAATTATGTCAATTAGTAGTCTACTTCTATTGTTCCATTATAAAGTATTAAGTATTCTTTTTTTTTTACTAAATACAATATGCATGTAATTATTGTTTTAGTACGTAAAAATTTTAATGCGACTATCACCTTGAAATCTTGTAGGTCTTAAATGTGGGTTAATAGAGTGTAATATCAAATTTGTAATCTCTTGTAGAGTGCTTTTTGTTCTGATAGATATATGACTCTGATAGTAAAGCCGATTTATGCAAATTAAATTACACAGATTCGTATTGTCTTTCAATTCAGGTTGATAGAAATATTTCACAGTTTTTGCGCACTTGTTTTAAGTTTTTATAGATTTTTTTCAATAGTCTGTCATTCATAAAATGTTCAATAATCATGTATAAGTTTTGACACTTCAAAAAGCTCTCAGTAAATGAAAAATCCTACAGAACCATGGAATATTTCAATATCTGATTTACATTGTAAGTTTCAACTCTTCAGGACAATACATAATGTAAATATTGTCGTTTGAACAGAGCTGGCGGGTTAGGCGTACGGGGAATTTGGAATTGTCGCAATGTTTATTTCCACTCAGTTTGTACAAATAATCACGTTGGTAACGTTGGTAACGTCCAATTTGTCCTACATGGTCTTGTTTTTACACGCAGGTGATAAAAGATTTTTATGTTAATTTGACCTTGTTAAGGTGGGTCGTAGTCTGATGTAGAACTTTTAAGTTTCAAGTTTTTCGTGCCTCTACGTTAAAGATTTCCTTTGTAATTACAGGAGAAAAAGTTTATGTTAAACACTTATAGAATTTATATATTTGTAAAATACAGTTTATCTTCATTTTAATGCCAATATCAAGTATGTTAGGGGGGGGTGGGGGGTGGAGTTGATCCCGCCCTGATACCTGGCAAACATATCAAAATAGGACGACTTACAGTACGGAGAGAAAAAGTGGTTGTCCTATAATTAAGCCTTTTTATATATTTTTTTTGTAATATTGAAATACAAAAGTCAAAATGAATTTCCTTAATTTGCCAAAATATTAAAAAATACATTTTACTTAACTAAGAGGGTTGGTGAGCAAAATCAACAGACTGAATTATTTTTACCTGATAGATCATAAAGTGCTTCAATTGAGCACAAAACTTCCTGTCTGCCCCCTCATTAATATTTCTCCATTCATGGTGAACATTCAGTACAGTTTTTATCAATTATTAAGATTCCATTACTGCTGTGAAAGGTTTTCTGTGATATATACGGCCCATATTAGTTTGATGTTGCAGAAAATCTTGAATATTTCATGTAGGTTTTCTGTGAGCTTTGAATTTTGCTTAATATCGCGTGTGTCGTAAACACAATCAGAATGGCGACTGACGGACTGAAATTATTCCAAAGAGATTTGTTTGCATCAAAACACACTTTGACTGAGTTTGAAACAAAAAGTCCCAAATTAATTAATAATTGGTTTTTCTACAGTTTGAAAATGGGTTTTCAATTTTTAATAATCTCAATGCAGTCTAAAGTAGTATTAATAATTTTGACCTGTCACCATTTAAAGTAACTTTAAGAAGTGTACATAAACTGTATAGAACTTTGTTTTTTAATCCCCCACACTTTCTTGCGCTACAGTTTTGGATAATAAAAGAATAAATCTTGTGTCGGGAAACCACCATATTAATGTAATCGGTTGGTTTGAATTATGGCCTTTTGTTGAAAGACAGGCTTACCTATGCTTTTGGATTATTAATGGTGTAATTTCTTACAGTATTAACCTTGATACATGTTCGAATAAAAATATTCAATCCAATATTGATATTTTGTTCAATGTTTATGTATATTCCCGCTGCGATATTTGTATACATACAGGGTTGTATTCAATTGGTTTTCAAGGACTCCTTTATGAAGAGTTTTATATCCCTAAAATGTTTTAGAAATCTTGTTAATTGCCACTTAGTATGTCCTTGTGTCTGACTGTCTGTCTGTTCGATAACATAAATCCTAATGTATACGAAATCTTTTTTGTAAATTTAAAAACAATATTTATTATCTTTATTGATTAAGTTTTGAAGAAAGCTGGTATTTAGCCCTTTACCTCATTTCTACACATCTGAAGCAGAGGACTTTTGAAAACCTTGTGGCAAAAGAAGCCATTGCTTGTAATGAGTAATGTCTTCTTTTGCCACAATGTTTTCCACCCTGTCAGAGAGAAATAACCCAATTATCTTTAATAAATTCATGTTTTGTATATTAGTTTCAATTTGGAAGAGTCTAAAATATACGTATAAGGCAAAGGCTTAATTACTTTAGGCTGATATGTGCTTCTATAATACATTGTTTGTTTCTAGGGACAAGCAGTTTTACTTCTCTGAGTATTTTTTACTTCAACTTTGTTACGATTATTATGTTCTTATAATGTCGCACATTTCTTTTTATTTTGCAGACAACTTCTGCTCTGAGGCTATGGTTCCAGTTTGTTCTGAGACACTTCAATATGCTGATCATTCGGTTCACCATGTTCTGTCCTGCCTGCGGTTCTGTCAGTTACGTCTGCTTCTGTTATTGTCTGCTGCTTGATAAAACATCTTCCTCAGGCGTATTAAGATACTGAAGACAGAAGGTATCAGAATTCTGTGGAGAATATTTGTGACGGTCATAATGGCTTATCTGTTCATGTGTGGTTCATCTTTTGATTTTCCATGATACTGCATCATTATTTATTTGTAATCTTTATTTTCCCTCCTTGATTATTGATAAGATTTTGAATTAAAAAAGTAATGATGTTCAATACCAAATTAATGTTGAGCTCTAGTAACTTAATCAATCAGTAATACCGAGCTCTAGTAGCTTCATCAATCAGTACTGCTGAGCACTAGTAACTTAATCAATCAGTAATGCTGATATCTAGTAGCTTAATCAGAAATAATGAGCTCTAGTAGCTTATTCAAGCAGTAATGTCAAGCCCTAGTAACTGAATCAATCAGTAATGCTGAGCTCTAGTAACTTAGGCAATTAGTAATGCTGAGTTCTAGTAGCTCTAGTAACTTAGGCAATCAGTAATGCTGAGCTCTAGTAACTTAATCAATCAGTAATGCTGATATCTAGTAGCTCTAGTAACTTAATCAATCATTTATGCTGAGCTCTAGTAGCTTAATCAGTCATGCTGAACTGTGGTGACTTGATCAATCAGCAATGCTGAGCTCTAGTTTCTTAATCAATCAGTAATGTTGAGCTCTAATTACTTAATCAATCAGTAATGCAGAGCTCTAGTTGCTTAATCAATCAGTAATGGGGGGGGGCTCTAGTTACTTAATCAATCAACAATGTGGAGCTCTAATTACTTAATCAATCAATAATGCAGAGCTCTAGTTGCTTAATCAATCAGTAATGTGAGCTTTAGCATCTTAATCTGAAATGGTATAATAGATCAATCTGTCTTGTGTCTTAAAACTGAATCCAGTATTTACTGCTATGCAATTATTTTCTGGTAACTTTTTACTCTTTGTTCATTTGTATTTATTTTTAATATTTAATAATTATCTTCTCCAGCTTTGCATTTTCATAGAGTTTTTGTCTGGATATATGTGAATGAAATGCATTTTTCTGTGAGAGAGTTTTATTCCAGTATTAATTAATGTAAAGAACTGTTATAATAATTCTGAATGCTTTGTGTAGATTAGATTGTAATTTATAAATGTATCATAACCCATGTTTTACATCACATAATTAGACTGCTTTGACTCTTTGCTTCATTAGCAGATTTTGGAATCTTCCAAATTCAAAGCTAATATACAAAACATCAATTTATTTAAGAAAATTGGATTGCAGTAAAACTTCGTTATTATGAGCATCGATGTCACAAAAACCCAAGTTATCTCAAGGAGTTTTTTCAAATCCCCATCAATTTTTTGTTTAGTAGATGTGTGTAATTTTCAACCAAATTATTACGAGCACCTTGTTTATCTCGAGCATTTAGTCTGTTCTGATGACAAGATAACGAGGTTTTACCCTATTTCTCTCTGCTTCAGATGTGGGGAAATGTGGAATTATATGGTAAAGGGTTAGAACCTTAATAATATTTTCATACAGTATGAAGAATTTTTGCAGCTTTGTTCAAATATTAGGACTTATTAATATACTATGATGCTATAGATTTTTATTTTCATTTATTTACATTGATGATTGGTGTAAAGACAGGGTTTGAATGTATGGTACATTTTTATATCTCTGTTTGTTTATCCAGGACTTTTTATTTGTTTTGTGTCTTTGGGGATAAAACTCAATATCCACGGTAAATATCTACAGTAAATATTGAATCACTCAATCAGTACATTCATCGTTTGTACCTGTTAACATATTCTGATCTTTATTACCATTATTCACATGTTTAAAAGTTTTCCAGAATTTTCCAGAACCTTTGGTTTTTCCCAGGTCTGGACCTTACTGTTTTTATTGTTTCTGCTGCACTGAGGTTAAGATTTCCGGTTTTTTTTTTAATTTTCATATTTCAACCATGTATCCATACGACAATTTGACCTTTTTGCTTGCGTCAATTATGGAAGGTAGATAACTCTTATATTATTTGACCTGTCAAGCTTACCAGTGGACAGTTACCTCCCTTGATCACTTTTAATCTGTGTGCATAATCAGTCATTAATCTTTTGTGATATTTTATTTATTTGGTCATTATTGAGGCCAACATTTCATTTCTTTTACAACTAATATAATGGTTGCGTATTTCTCATAACAATGTCATTGGTGCGTATATGGTGTGTATATTTTTTTACAAAAAAACCCATTTTAGTCTTATTTTGTTATTGTTGAGTTTTATTCCGTGCTAAATACACTTGAATTGTGATACAGACTAACTTTAATCAGTATTAATATTTTTGTATAAGATTTTCTGGTGCGTCTTTATAATGTTGTCTGAATGTTGTTTTAATGTTGTATTTTCTTGTGTAACATAGTCTAGTTGTTGTTATTTTAATTTGAAGATTGATCAACAATTGATTTTATTCCTTAAAAGTGAAGGGGGCTAGCACGTTGAAAGTATGATGTTTTAAAGCCTAAATTGATCACTTGGACCCAAAAATGCATTTATCATACGTCTGTATCACTGTTAAAGGGACGAGCCTCATTATTTGGTCAAAAATGTTTTATTTTGAATTGTAAAAAGTTACGCTTATACAGTCAAACCTGTGAACAAAGGTCACCTTTAGGAAAGACAAAATGTGACCTTTATTGACAGATGACTTCTATTTGGAGATCAGTTTGCTCTGAATTATCAATGACAGTTTTTCAAAGAATGGTCTTTATTCACAGGGTGGCCTTTATTTAGAGGTGACTTCAAACACAGGTTTGACTGTACTGATATAACAACAAATAACCACTTTTTTTAAAGAAATTGACGTAAATATGGAGGCGTGTCTCTTCAAGGTTTATTTTATGTGTAAAATATGAGAGTATTATGTTAATATTAATTTTTTTGTTCATAGAATTTCGACTATGGCTGAATTTTACTGTGATATAACTTTTGTCTTGTTAAACCAGTATTTTTGTTAATCTGCATTTTATCTAATTACGAGTCATTGTTTTGATTTTTCATGAATTGTTGAATTCTTGTTACAAATAGAATACATTAAATATTTAAATGTCTTTTTACTGTTTTATTTTGTTTTTTCCAGCATAAGTTATTGTCAAAACATTCTGATAAGGGATTTAATGAGGCTTTGACCACGGTCTAGTGGTTAGTGAGCTGGACTTGTGACCTGGAGATCTGGGTTCAAATCCCGGTCACGACAGGTCCTGAAAATTTGAAAAAAATGTTGATTTTAATAACACAAAATAATTTGTTATCTTTATTAAGAAGTAAACAAAATAACTTGTGTTATCTTTATTAAGAAGTAAACAAAATAACTTGTGTTATCTTTATTAAGAAGTAAACAAAATAACTTGTGTTATCTTTATTAAGAAGTAAACAAAAACATACCAACAGCGATATCAATGTTATACAAATGAAACATGTATTCATTTGTCATAGATCTTACAAAAATGAATAAAATTCATACAATACATATGATTTGTAGGACTAAGCCTCGTTACAAAAAAGATCAGATCACAAATAATACTAGATATTGTCTCGTATATTTCCACAGCCAGCTACAGTCAAACTTCTCTGAAATAGTCAGACCATAGGGGGCTAGCACATGGAAAGGATGTTGTAAAATGGTGTATAAGGCCTAAAAAGGCCATGCGGAGCAAAAACAAATATATGTATGAATATGATACATGTGCTTTTAGTCCGCGTGGCCATTTTAGGCCTAATACACCATTAAACACCATCCTTTCAACGTGCTAGCACCCTATGAGTCTGACCATCTGATAAGTCTATAAAATTCAGTATAAACTGAAACTTTGTCATGAACTAGTCGATATCTGAAACAAAAAAAAACTAACATCTCCTCATTGTAAGCAATGATTATTTAGTAAGAGAATCGCAAAAATAGATTGCGAGCTATATAACCTTGAACCTTTGGGATGAAGGTCAAGGTTAAGATTTTGGAATGTGGACATCTATAGGAGTACTTAAGTTTGAAGTAAAAGTTTGGAGCTCAAGAGACAAGCTTTAGACAAAATATGTGGATGAAGGTAAAATAAAAAAAAATATAAAAAACAAAATGGCGCCGTAATTTGAATAGGGGATGTAATAAAATGGATATTATCATTAGTCTGGTGAAGGCTGGCTCTATTTAGAGATAAGCTTCAGTAACGCATGTAGTAACAGAATACAGATCATAGAAAACGTAAATATGCAAATATTTACTGGTAACAGTTAAAGCCCTCTTTGATAAAAGACAGTCTATCAGGTAAGTTCATTGTAAAACAGTGGACGGATTAAATGTATATATAAACAGTCAAGCTAAAAATTATCAGATCAAGCAGAAAAATAAAGACTTGGGCCTTATCATCTTAAAAAATTATACAAATCAAATGTCAATGGAATGTTACTATATCACAGATTTAAAAAATACATATAAACACAAAACAATAATAAATAGTCTAAAACATGTATCGTATAAAAAGTATCTTAAGTACACATGTATTACGAATTATTTTACGTTAAAATCGTGGGACTAAGCCCCAATACATAATGGTCAGAACATAAATAATACATGATATGGTCTTGTCGGTTTTCACAGCCAGCTACAGTCAGAGTTCTTTAAAAGTGTCCAACTATCTGACAAGTCTAAAAAAGTTCTAACAGGAATTTTTATTATAATATCCTTGGTGTAATTAATACTGAAAACAATTAATGTATAAATTGCTTGACAATATTCAGTAATTAGAATAAATAAAGGCAAAAATAACAATTATATGTTAAGTATGAAGTGGAATGCCCTTGACTCACATACCCTTTGATGAAAATTATACCCCCCCCCTAAAAAAAATAAATAAAAGAAAATAATATTGTTCAATGTTTGGTAACAATATTGAACAATAGCTATGCACTTAATCCTTAGTGCAAAATACAATGACAACCATAAAGTCAGGATTAAAGCTATATTTCTTTTGACACAAGAATATTAGCCTTAACTGTACAGTAAGACCAGGAGTCATTTACTAACATATCACAAAATTAACAAGAGGTCATGCTGGCCCTTTACATGCTCACCTGAGCAAAGACTGCAACATCTATAGTACAACATGCTCAGGTGAGCTGAAAATTACAGTCAGCATGGCAAACAAATTCAGATGGCAATTAGAAATTATTCTACAGCTCTACAATGACTTCCTATGGAAGCTGGACGGATCATAATAAAACAGTGTGGGATGGAACCTTTTGAAAAAGGTAATCTAAAATTGTAAAATTTTTGTTCTAAACCAGTTGAACATCACAGTTATGGTATTAGGCATACAAGATCATCTTATGTCAAACAAGTGTGAAATTTTAAAGAAAACATCCAAGTACATTATATCTGCTTATCCCTTTGCCTCATAATATTGCATTTCCCTGCATCTGAAGCAGACGACATTTTGAAAACATCGTGGCAAAAGAAGCCATTGTTTGTAATGAGTAATAGCTTCTTTTGCCACAATATTTTCCACTCTGTCAGAGAGTAATAATCCAATTTTCTTAAATAAATTGATGTTTTGTATATTAGCTTTGAATTCGGAAGAGTCTAAAACATGCTCATGAGGCAAAGGGTTAAATACAACACTTTTGAAACAAAAATTGCAATTATTGCTAATTCTAAACATCAGCGACTTGGCATAAGCTGCTGACTTATGATAAACACATGGACTAGTTCCAGCTGATCAAATAATCAAGCAGAAATGTTTCACAGTATAAAAAGCCTGGTACGTCCGAGGTGCTATGATTTCCGTGTTTTAAGGTGAGCCACAGCGTTTGGGGTGAGACCAGCATCAACTAATGTAACACTATCATCAGAGTGAATTTTATTCGGATATGCGGAGACGATATCAAACTTCGAAGAATCAGGTCCCCTGAAAATGAAAATAAAAAAGGTCAAATAAGGGATGAAAGGGGCCTGCGTGGCTGAGCGGTTATGTTCTTGGACTAGTAATCACCAGCCCTCAATACTGTGAATGCAAACCTGCCTGGGACCAGATGAATTTTACATGTGATGAAACCGTCCTACTAACTCACAGAACTTACACCTGGGGTCTTCCTCCATTGTTAAAAGCCGAATTATGTTGTTGTTGACCAAACTGTGTTGTTGTTGACCAAATTATGTTGTTGTTGAGAGTTTATCGTTCTAGAGAGGTTGAATTAACAGTAAAATTATACAGTGGGAAAAATCATGTTGTTGTTGAAGGGAGATTGTTGCTCAAGAGAGGAGAGCTCTGGAGAGGTTGCATTGTAGTACTCACCTTTGTGTTTCTATGTATTTTCTAAGATCTCCGATGGTATTGCTAAACTTCATTTTCAGTATGTATGTATGATTTCCATCTTCCGATTTTACTCTTAACGTTGTTATGTCACGCGGAGTATAGGGTCTTGCACTTTCATCACCATCCAATCTGAAAATTTATCAACAATATTATCTTTTCTTCACTGGGGTTTAACACCATTTTTCAACAATTTTTCATTATATATGGCAACTGGTTCATTTAACCAGTTTTCCAGGACTGTATACTAACCAGTACTAACTCCACCAGGAGGTGGCAACTTCTCCACATATGAAGGAAAATCGGCATTTTTGTCAAACTTTCATAGAAGGGTATGACCTGCTGCAACTGAGATTTGAACCCAGATCGCCAGGTTACAAGACCACTGCACTAACCACAAATTTTGTCAAATTTTATTGACAATATTAATTTTTATGCAATGATATTTAGACCAAAGGAACATCTGAGTTATAGAATTTGGTATACATGACCATCTCACTATGCAAAACACTTGAGTGATGTTTTTTATAAGACCATACCCCAGCAGTCAATGTCTTAAGATGAGAAATCTACTTGAATGCAACATGTTTGTGACAAAAATGACAGCAAATTTTCAAAAACTTGAAAATAATGAAACAGTCACATTTATAAGAACTAATCATCCACCACACACTTATATATTTATCACAATCTCTCAATTAATAAAAGACAATTTGATCACTCAATAATTCTCGAAGTAACAAGATTAACCACAGCGTACCTTTTCTTCATTGCTAAAACAGTATCAGTTTCCACCAAAGTAACGTCACTCTGATGTTTAGCACCGCCCTAAATCAACAAACAATACAGTATGGTTCATAAATAATAAATAGCACAAATACTGATCATATTACCGTGAAAATCCATTAATAATTATTAAATTCAAATGCATTTAAACCCTTTGCCTCATAATACCATATTTCCCCTGCATCTGCAGCAGACGACTTTTGAAAACATTGTGGCAAAAGGAGCCAGTGCTTGTAATGAGTAATGACTTCTTTTGCCACAATGTTTTCCACTCTGTCAGAAAGAAATAACCCAATTTTCTTAAAAAAATGACACTAGCTGTACACTAGCTTAGAATTTGGAAGAGTTCAAAATATGCTTATGAGGCAAAGGCATAATTGACTATAGATATTTGAAAATACAAAATTGTAATCTGAGCAGTCAAGTTCTATAACCTTGGATCAAGATAATAACTCATTGTAAGTAGACATTGTAACAGTAAGACTTACATGCAAAGTGTCACCAATTGAGCTCCTAATATCAATAATTTTCCCAGATTTTACAACAGACCTTGGTAACTGTTTTAAAAATTGTTCGACAGATAACTGATGGCCTGGTAATTCACTTGTTGTCTCCCTTTTCTCTTGATTTCCAGTTTGAGTCGCAGACGTGGTACCGTTGTCCATCTTTGATGGTACCAGTCTTGATGGTTTCGTTTCCCCACCCAGCATTTGTCCAGCACCAGTGAAGACTTCTGTTCGCTTTTCTTCAAAGTAAACTTCTCGTCTGTCAGTAACCTTTTTTGGAAATTTGAAAAAAAATCTTAAAATTGAGTCATGTCTTTTAACTCTGGAAAATACACAGACATATTTAATATATGTAATCTCCTGATATTTGCAAAATTTACACGAAATATTCAAATTTTACACCAATATGACTTAAAAGGACAATTTAATACGATATGACACCTTTTGTGCTATACGTCTGTAAATGAAATATACAATTACCGCTAGAGTCTTACTTCACGATGAAACATAAATATAAAAAAGATTTAATTTCATAAATGAACAACTCAGAGCTAGATAATGCATGTTCTGAGCTAGATGATGCATGTTCAAATGACAAAGACATCATTTGAGTGCAATAAAAGTAACTTCAAATTTCTGTCCCAATCTAATGCTGTAAGTCGCAGCATGTAATCAATTTTACATAATTACAATATGTATAAAAACAAAATATGAATTCTTGCAGAAATGGTACATTCTAAAATAAACTAGATCTGCTCTGATACAAAACAGATTGAAGGAAAAAATACAACATTAACAGTACTTTTAATACTCCAAATGGAGGCATCATGGTCCAGAGTAGAGCATTCGACCTCTGATCCGCAGGTCCTGAGTTCGAACACTGATTTGACAGGTTTCTTTCATGAACTTCACAATCCCAATGAATTGCATGCAGTACTGATGTAGTGTCCAGGAAGTGGACTTGTGAGTGATTAATATATGCAAATTTGCTTTTTTTCACAAAATATTAGTATAAACTAAAGTTACGTTAAAGCACAAATACTTACATTGAATGGAACACCATCAGGGTATCTAGGTTGTAATTCACTGGGAAAATAACCATCAAGTATATCCTGTATACAAGTTCGTGTTGTCGGATCCGTGAAGGGACGGAAGGGGCCATTAAACATGAGAATACCATTAGCATACACAGTCAGTTGTATGGGGTCAGGCATCTATGATAAAATATAAATATGATGAAAATGTTGAATAACACAGACAAGCAATCAAAAAATACAGGGAAACGTTGCTATCTGGAGGAGTCATTGCAACAGACTAAATGCTTGGGATAAATGTGGTGCTCATAATATCAATGTTCGTAATAATAAAGTTTTACTGTATACAATTTCATTTCAAGGAAATTTCATAAAAAACTAGCCAGTAACCAATAGTGATAGAATTTTATTCCAATTTCTGAAAATTCAACAAAAGTAAAACAATATATACGTACAGCCAAACCTGTGAACAAAGGTCATCCTTGGAAAAAGACAAAATGTGGCCTTCATTGATAAATGGCCTTTATTTGGAGGTCAGTTTGTTCTAAATAATTGATGATGGTTTTCAAGGAATGACTTTTATTCACAGGGCGACCTTTATTCAGAGGTGGCTGCAAACAGGTGTGACTGTATATTTAAAACTTTAGACAATGAAAGACAGATAAATACATTAACCAGAATTATGCTGATTTATTTAAAAAAAACACACATGTTGATATCTTTAAAAGTGTTTGAGTAATGGGCTACATTAAAGTTTTTGCACGATGATGACATTGATGACCCAATAATTGTAACAGCTCAACTTTTTCTTGAAACAGACGAGCTAAATAAAAAGGATTTTCATAATTTCCACTCATCTTATCTCATTCAACCAGGCTTGTCTTTCAGTCCCTTAGGCCTTGTGTTTCTCACTGCTGGTATAATATACCTTGGGGAACTTGCAGTTTGGAGCAATAATCACATACTGATTGTAGAAAGTCGAAGTTAGAAAAGATTACAAACCTTTAACCTAGCCCCATCTTTGGTATGGGTAACAGAAGCCACACCTTCCCCAGCTAAAGCGTTTAAATCTTTGATATTCTCAAATAATTTGTTGTAATCAACTCTAAAGGTTGGCTGCTGTGAAACTGAGGACGCTGTAAGTGAAAGATTGAGAGAAAAAACTGTAACAACAAATGTAGGTTAGAAGATAATGGATGTAAAAAAGACGAGAATAAATAAAGTTTTATTATTACCATAAATATTAATTACAACATCACCATTACTATAAACGTATGTTCATAAGATACGGTCAGACATCAATAAAAGTAGAAGTTATCATTATATATGTACAGTGAAACCACACTCTGTGACCACCTCAATATTAAGACCACCTCATTATAACAACCACTTGTCTCCGGACCAGATTTCAACATTTTCTCTATAGTTCAACTCGATAATGAAAACACCTCATTATTACAATCGATTTTTTGGGTCCCAAAGGTGGTCTCATTATCAAGTTGATAGGGGTGTTATTGAAAGCCAGTCTGAAAATAAGTGGTTGTTATAAGAAGGTGGTCATAAAAGTGAGGTAGCCGCTATTTGAGGTTTTACTGTAAAACCAAATATGGTTTCCATAGCGACAAAATACCTGGTCGCCACATCGGATCCTCGCCATCTTCGCTATCAGCATCTGAATTATCTTCAGACTTCTCCCCCACCCACACCATACCATAATCGGCTAAAAATGTCTGAAACAACAAAAAATAAGTCAATCACACTGAAACAAGACTTATTTATTTACTTTTTACTGTAACTTCACACACCATTGTCATTGATGAGTTAATGCATGATCCAATAAACAGAAATTCATGGTTGTTTTTTATGATTCATTACTAGGAGCCTTTATGGTCAAACAGTTACGATCTCTGACTAGTAATCACTAGCCTTTCTACACTGTGAGTTCAAATCCCATCCGGAACCAGAAAAAAATCATGCATGTAGAAACTGTTCAGCTGGCTTATGAAAGGTCAAAGGTTCTACACACAGGTAAGCTTCCACCTCTAAAACTCAAAAGTCGCCAAATGACCTTGGCTATTGGTGGGATATTAAACCCCAGTGACAATGATTCTTTACATTTCTGCTTGTCATCTGTTATAAAAGAGATGCTTAAAATGTCAGTTTTATAAATATGATCTGATCAAATAAATATTGCTTTAAATGGCAGATTAAAAGATTTTAATTTTAATTATCTTCATATGTTTAACACAGAAATTGTTATTTTGTCACATAAAAAATTTAAACGAAAATCAAACACATTACCTCCATCTCGTGGATTTGATCTTGCAACAAATAACATTTATTCTCAAGTTCAGCAACATGTGAATGTGTATCAGCATCTAGAAAAAATCATACATGTACATCATACAGTAATTTTGTGCTTATTTATGAGTTTTTAGCCAAATTTATAACAAAATGATGAGAAAATGTAGCTTCATTTTACCTCGTAATTTAACACTTTAATGTAAATTTCCGATAGAGCATGCAGGTGATATTTCATTTAATCACATTTTATTATCACCTACTGTTCTTTTTTAATAAAAAACTTTTATTTGACAAATTGAATACAAATTGCCAATGAGGTTGACAGTACACATTATGAACCTTCGTCTTGGTTGATACAGTATAACCCTTGAAAACCGGATCTCTTCCGGTCCAGGCCTATTGATTATAGAAGAGAAAACAAAATGACAGGGACTGTCACAAAACCAGACTTTTATGAGAAGTTGCACACAGAATATTACATGTGCAGATAACAAACAAAGGGCCATAATTCTGCAAAATATGATCGAACCACAAACCTCAAACAAATTGCACATGGGGTACTTAGTGATGTTAATTATGTGAAAGTTTCATCAAAATCTCTTGAGAAATGTAGGAGGATGTATGCGCAGAAGAAATTGTGGACGCCCCCCCCCCAACATTTGCAAATTGCCATCCAAAAATCTGGTTAAAAATGGGACTTGAAAAATTGTCTGATTTTTAGGGGTTATACCGCATTATTTTTCTCAGGTTGAATATAAGTTAGAATAGATTAGATATGAGCATGTCTCAGGTATATCATTTGTTAAAGTAAACCAAATACAGTCAAACCTATGTTTGCGGCCAACCCCCATTAAAGACCACCCTGTAAATAAAGGCCATTCTTTGAAGAAACGTCTTTGATTATTGAGAACAAACTGACCTCTGAATAAGACCATACATAACTAAAGGCCACATTTTGTCTTTCCCAAGGGCAGCCTTTGTTCACAGGTTTGACTGTACCTTAAAATCTTGTTACCATCCTAAGATAAATGAAATAATCTAACCATTTTATTACTCACTTTGTGATTTTTGTAGTAATTGGACTTTATCGGTTAAAACTTGTATTCTTTTATCCTGTAAGAAAAATGTGATAAAATTATTAATATGATTAATCAATAATTATTATGATCAATCAGATATTTATCATAATCTTTCCATAGATAACAAAACATGGCTTTATCAATTTTTATCCACTAGGTACATGCATAGTAAAACTTTGATAATGACACACCCTTCGGGACCTGAAAAATCAGTTGTAATAATAAGGTGGTCTCATTATCAAGTTGAATTATAGGAAAGTTATTGAAATCAGTTGTTTAAATGACATGGTAGTTACAATGAACTGGTTTCTAGCTGAGGTTTTAACAGTACATATACCTTGTCGGTAAGTTCTTTAGCCTGATAAGCCAGTTTGGCTTCAAGTTGTGTAATACGTGTCATCATCGTCGACATGAGTTCATGATCACTAGGTCCTGATGCTAAATGAAGGCAAAAATTCTTATATAAATAAAAAAATTCTTATATTAATATAAAATATATGATAGTCCAGTAAAATAAAACTTATAGTGTAAAAACAGTTTAAGCATTTGAACATTAATAGATATCGATAATAATTGTGCACAATATTTCCCATCATATGGCAATAAGTTTTTTGTAAATGAATGGAATAATTGTGGGCGTCCAACAATATAATTACATTCTTACAACAAGTTCCATTTTTCTTATATTTTCTGCAGCATGATAAGCCCAACCTTTGAAGGAGAGAGTGTTACTAAGTGCAGCAAAATCATGTTGTTGTTGAGAGGTTGTTGCTCTAGAGAGGTTAAACAAATAGTTAAATCATACAGTGGGAAAAAATCACGTTGTTGTTGAAGGGAGGTTGTTGCTCAAGGGAGGGTTGCTCTAGAGAGGTTGCACTGTATACATTAGAATGATCAACGTGTTAGATTCATGTCAACTGAAGAGTTAGTAATGAGTAATTAACTTCAAACAACGTTAAAATGGTACAACAAAATTTGAAAATGGGCGAACAAAAGCTACTGATAAGAATAAATATAAGCAACTGCCAAGCATTCTGATTTCTTACATCAAGAAATTCTCCCACAAATAACTGACAAGGTGAAAATTTTGCAAACCTTAATTAAGTCAAAACGTTAATAATACTTCAGTAAAAGAACACATGCTTAGTTTGAATTTGTTATTAAATGATTGATTAATAAACAAATCAACTGATTTTATTGCATTTTGACAAAATGACTCTGAACTACTCACTCAATATGTGTGCTAATATTAAGACACTACAATAAACTAGCAAGCAACAATCAAACTAGCTGATAATAAATTATAAATGAATGATGGAAATGATAACATCTAGATAAAGTCAAGAATTGCTTTAATTTTTCTGTCCTTAATCAATAAATAAAACATCCTTCCAGTGCTTTGATTTCACACCCATTTCAATCAGATTTCATCCTGTCGGTTTAAGAAGGTCGAAACTCTAGATGTGATTCTTAATCTAAAGAATAGACTACACCCTAGTTGAGCTCATCGGACCAAAATCTTGGCTATATATGGTCAAACCTTTGAACAAAGGCCATCAAACTGAGTAAAGAATTGAAATATGACTTTAATGAACAGTTGGCCTTTTTTCTGATAAAATCAGGGTTCATTCTGTATCATAATACAGTAAAACCTCAAACTGAGGCCACCTCAGGGACCCAAAATATCAGTCGTAATAATTAGGTGGTCTCATTATTCAGTTGAATTATGAAGGAGTTATTGAAAGCCAGTTCATAGATAAGTGTTCATTATAATAAGGGGGTTGTAATATTGAGGTGGTTGCAATGTGAGGTTTTACTGTGTCAACAAATGTGTGCTAAAAAAGGAGCCTTATCCAACAGGGGACTGGTAACTCAAGTTTGATTGTATTAGAAGTGCAAGAAGGTGATGGTGAGAAACAACAGGTGGAAGCCAAGATGGAAAAAAGATCAAAGGAAATCAACAGTTGATGAAGTGAATTTTCTTAATCTGCAGAAAGTTAATGTTGGGCATAAAAAAATGTTTGTTTCTGGTTACAAGCTCAATAAAAATAGAGTTGGTAGGTCGAGAATTTTTTATTTGGGGGGGGGGTATTATTCTTGAAGCTGTTGTACTTTTCTTTAGGTCTAATAAAAAGTCTAGGGTAGCGGGGGGAAATTATAATTATGGTAGGCCTGGAAACCAGATACAAACAATTTTTTTTCTGGCCATAGTAAAAATGAGCATCAGAAATGTTATCACCTAACCTTAATTACACTTAAAGATGTTCTGATTACACTGAACACTAAGCACGAATACTTGATGGTTAATATGATGCAGGAAGGAACTTTGATAAATCCATTGTACTGACTGAACTGTGCAAAGATTTTAGAAAACAAACAGATGTTCTTCAAACAAGAAACATTTTGAAATAAATTGATACATTTTTGGACAAAATGAGCACACAATGCTAGAATATGAGAAATGAAAATGGCTGAAGAAATTCAAGAATACTGTAATAATTTGACCAACATTTCTTGAAGACATAGAATAAGACACAGATGTAAAAGATGGGATAAAGGATACACACACGCTAACTTACTCTCATATGCAAATACATCAGGGTCATGGTTAGACAATGATGACCTTGACCTTTCTAAATCTGAAAATTGAGGTCAAAGGTCATGCACAATAACTACTGTGAATAAAATCATAATTACAAGGAAAATCACACAGAAACATTAAAACAGATAAATAGTTTTCCATCTACAAACTAAACGTTACATGATTATTTTAAAAATTTGATATCGCAATAATAAATGTGCAAAAAAATACAAAGCTGCCATTGTTCTTAGATTGTATGGGTACCAAGTCCTGTATTAACAAAGAAATGGACTGAAACTTTATAAACCAAATTGTAATTTTTTTCTGGGCTTTAATGTCGCACAAACAGCTGAGGTCACTTAGGGACTTTGTCAGCTTCAAAGGTGGAGGAAGATCCCATGAGTGCACCTGAGTAGAACCACTGACCTTCTACAAGCCCGCTGGACGGCTAACTGTGAAGTATTTCTGGTCCTGGGTGGGATTTGAACTCACAGCAATAAGGGGCTGGTGATTACTAGACAGAGACCGTAACCATAAAGGTTCATTAAGCGCTTTCCAAAACAGGTTTATATATCAAAATATCTTGGAAAATAATAAATTTAAAACTGTTTGAAATACAAAAAAAAAGTTTTTTAGGACTATTTTACTATTTGTGTCTTATGCCTTGACTATCATGAAGAAGTACCCATTATAATGATATATGGGACGAGATAAAAAGAAATGTATACAATCCTAACTTGAGACAAGCTGCGTGATCAGTAACACATGATTATATTGGTGACCACAACACTTTTTATGTAAAGCCATGTAAAGAAAATAAAACATGCAAAAGTTAGAAAGCTAAAACATACAATATAAGGATTCCATTCATTAAATCATGCACATGAGATATCACACAACAGCTAACAATTATACAGATTATACGATTACAAAGATTATTCTTGATGTAATTAATGCATGCACAGAAAATGCATCAAGTGTGTGGCAGTGTTTGAAAGCTTTGATAAATAACCCATCCTAGCAACAATGTTGTCTCTTTATGTATATGAATTTACAAATACAGTCATACCTGTTAACATGGCCACCTTTATGCATATCTGGCCATAATTCAGAGGCTTTATTCAGTATAGCAAGTAAATAAATGTACAAAGGTCGTTGCAAGGTGGCCATTATTTCAAGGTGGCCACTATTTGAAGGTGGCCATTATTTGCAGGTGGCCATTATTTGCATGTAGCCATTATTAGCAGGTGGCCATTATTTGAAGGTGGCCATTCTTTAAAGGTGGCCATTATTTGCAGGTGACCATTATTCATATGGTCATAACTCATAGGTGGTCAGTCATTCAAGTTTGACTATATTTAGAAAACTAACAACAGTGTTGCACTGATGAGATAAAATGCCTGCTGAAGCACAGTTAGTGACTGATGCATATCACTGCATTAAAAGGCAAATTCTATATGACATGATTATTCCACTTGTAACAGAAATTAAGTCTTTGTCTGTTCAGTTCAAAGTATCTTGAATTCAGTTTAAATCCTAAACATGATTCTATATGGGGACCCTCAAAATTTACCGTGGATCCCAAAAATGGCAAGCATGTAAGTCATGGGACTCCAAAATAATAAAAAAAAAACACGGAAAACCCAGCACTACTAACACCACTGACCTGTATGTTTCTGTGGAATACCAAACCCTTGTGAAGAGCGAGGAGACACATCAGGGAGTTTAGGGACCCCACCAATAAAGGGGTCACGTGTTTTGATTCTCTGTGAAGCCATCACGCCTGTTATCTCTTCCAATAGCTTACTTTCATCACCTTAGAAATTATATAAATGACTTAGTTTTTGTTCAAAACTTCAAATATCACATTTTGATTTTTTTTGTGTTTGAAATGTTTTGTAAAATCTGAAGAAGACTCAATATTAACAAACAGATGTTCAAAATGGACTCATTTGAAAATGTCAAATACAATGGAACTGACTGGGTTATGTATAAATCATAAAATGAGAATTTATCTTCTTCATTTTAATTTTTTCAACATTATCAAGATGTTTTTTTTTGGTTCTGAATGTGTAATATGTATTTTATATTTTATATTAAACACAAGAAGTCAACAGAAGGATTTAATTTACATGACAAAAAAATATTTACCAGTATAATTGGGGTTTCTAAATGGAACTGGTCTTTGTCTAAAAAAAAATACACATATATGTCAATTTTAATACAGAAATAAGTAAAAATACTAAAATACATTCATACCTGTGAACAAAAGCCATCCTTGAGAAAGATAAAATGTGGCCTTTATAGACAGATGGTGTTTATTCAAAGGTCATTTTTGTTCTAAATGATCAATGGTGATTTTTCAAAGATTGGTCTTTATTCACAGGGTGGCCTTTATTCAGAGGTGGCCACAAACACAGGTTTCACTGTACCACAAAAAATCAGAGTTCTATTCACGTACAAATCACAAAAATTATTTCAATGACTGACTTTTCAAATATTATAATTCATTGACCTTTGTCCCATAATTGTTTGAAAGCAGACATTTCATTGTCTGAAACTCGCAGAATCAAAATGGCATATTGTGAGGTTGAAATCTATGACGGAGTCAATGATTTTGTTAATTTTATGGGAGTAGAACATTCCTGGATTATTCTTTTGTGCCAAATCAGTGAATGTTAGTGATATTTATGATTAGCATGCACTGTCATTCCTCTACCTGTTGTTTTAAGGTGTATTAAGTATGGTAATTCTGGTTGATATGGTGTTGTAAGGTTGCGTTTGACCAGAGACCTATATCTACGTTATGTTATTATATGTCTCTGGTTTGACTGAACAAAATTGACGATTTTTTGGAGGAAGAAGATGAAATATCTGCTTCATTGTTTCAAATTGTAGTATAGTGTATTAGCTTATCTGTAGACACCTGTTTTTAGATATATGTGAGTGATTTCTGAAAAAGTTACACAGTGTTAAATAAACTTGGTGCAGAAACTGTCAATTTAGAAGTTGTAACGCTTGTATATGTTATATATTATGTATATATATGATAAATGTGTTTTTCGTCTGTATGGCCATTTTAGGCAAAATACACCATTATACACTGGTCATCCCTTCAATGTGCTAGCCCCTATACGTACTCCTACCAGTTGTTATCGCGCAATAAGTACATCGATGAAAAATTGCCACATATAAAAAACTTATCACTACTAACCCTAGAGACATTGGCCCTTTATGTTTCTTCAAACTTGACAGGGGATTGCTCATCTTGATAGATCTACAATGGAAAATACAGTAACATGGGGCGCATATCATATGGATTGAGGGATGACTGAACATGATTATATTTCATGGGTTATGAACAATAATTATTTCCCTTTTTAATAGATTCTTAAAGATGAATACCACTACTATTCATTAAAATTCAGCCGTCTAAATTCTATATAAACACGAAAAAAAATGGTCCACAAACACGGTTCGAATTTTTACGGTGCGTATTGGTCGTGGGACGAATAGTCCGTATCCTAAGTGAATGAACGAAAGTAGACATCGTGATTAAAATCAAAAACTTACTCGTTTATAAGTCGAACCTAATTTTCTTCTCAATTTTGTGGTTACTACATCAATATACAGTCTAAAATAACACGACAAAAACCAGCAATGTGCGTATCAAAAGTTTGTTTACAGTTTTGTTATTTTCTGCTAAACGTCAATACGTGAAACAAAATTATCTATCCGACAATAGGTTCAGTCAGTTTGTGTTGTAGTTATCTCCCTTATATAATTACCGCTAACTAAGCGGACATCTGCATCTTTTATGCGGGTCTTTCTGTCTTGGCGACCCCAGTCTTTATTAACATCATTAAGTATAATTACAATTATGGTACAATATTAATGATGATAAAAGCAACTAAATTACCTTACATTAAATTTGATGACAGAAATTCATTTCTGATTATAATGCCAAAAAAACCCAAGAACTCTCATTAGACCACTGGAACATCACACATCCCAAATATTCTTATATGGTGCAAACAAAAATGTTAATCTTAACAAACAAATAAGACAGATGGATTTATCAATGTGATGTGAAAAGTTATAATTTATAATATTAGGTAGTTAATACTGACGCTTATGAAGTTTTTACGAACTCGACATTCTTACAGCACAGAATCATTTTTGAAACAACACACAATTTTCACCAACTTTATAAAAAGAACACACATTTATTTCACAGAATTTATTCATCTACTTTTGATTCACAAACAGGGACATAATTTACGAACAGATTCTGATTTCAGCTAACTGTAATTCTACTTAAAGCAATCATAATTATCTGTATAATGATTTTTAATATTTTTTACCACATGTCTTTCAAACACAGGTCTAACAGCAGCACATTCAGGGGTGTAGCCAACAATAAGCACTTATACATCTGTGTAAAATCAATGTGAAAAGTGAAAATACAAATATTGTATGGCGATCCAAGTCAAATGGTAAGGGGTTAGACCTTAATTAGATCTAATAAAGGTGCTTTGAAATACACTGTAAAATGTACGGTTCAAATAAATCATATTCAGTGCCCCTAATCCCTACAAATAAACCTCAAAACTCACCATTTTTGAGTTAATTTGAAAAACAAAATCCTCAACCCCAACCAGCGGAAAGGATTAACCCTCTGTACCTTCCCTTTGTGTGTGTAACATTTATTCAATGCTGGCTACAGCCCTGACATCGTTTTACATGTTCAACTTTATACAGTATATTTCAGCATTTGTAAAGAATTTTACACAAACTTCGCAATACTATAAATGATTCTAGCACTGCTGATGTACAGATAACATTCCACTTATACATTTATAAATGAATTTTGTGACTTTCAACAATCCTGACATTAATTACAGTCTTCAGACAATGGGTCATTCTGAATACATATCTGACTGTCTGATGAATGAATATTCATATTATTTATTTTCAAGAGTCCAACATTTCTTCATGCTAAAACGTTTGTACAATATAACCCCTGAAAACTGGACCCCTTCTGGACTGGGCCAAAACCTAGTTTTATGAGAATTTACATCGTTCTATTTAATAAGCAATTTTGATCAAAATTCTAAGTTAAAAAAGGGCATAACTCCAAAAATATAACTTTCAGAATAATGCCCCTTGTGTTTGGCAACTGCGCCTTGTCATGACAATCAAGTATTCCAAGTGTCATGTTGATATCTTTAAAAGACTTTGAGTAATGGGCTTTTTCTTTGAAACAGACAAGCTAAAATGGGGACTCGACAAAAATCATCCATATTTCAGAGAATTCCAGTTTTCAGGGAGTCGGGTTTTCTGGGGTTGTACTGTAGGTATCCAATGAAATCATTAACAGTTTAACACTAAATCTGTTAGTTCAACCCTTTGCTGTATCTATCAGTTTTTGTAGGGAAACAGGAACAAATTGTCCTTGAGGGTCCATCATAAATATGACACTTCTGTCAAAATACATCGTGACTCGACCACAACGATAAACTTGTTTGGCTTCATGAGTCTTCCCAGGTATCGGTAGAAACACTAGATTATTTTCCTCAGCCTGAAAAACATAAAAACAATATTTAATTTTATGGCACATTGACAACTAATGGTCATGCAGTGTGCATTTAAACAAAAGGGAAAGCAAAAAGTATAAGTCGTGTAAAAGTATATTACAGTCAGTCCTGTGTTTGAGACCACCTCTGAATAAAGACCACCCAGTGAATAAAGGCCATTATTTGAAAAACCATCACAGATTATTTAGAACAAACTGACCTCTGAATAATGGTCATCTGTAAACAACAGCCACATTTTGTCTTTTCCAAGGGTGGTCTTTGTTCACAGGTTTGACAGTATATTAATAAGAATGAAGACTGACAATGCTGACCGAAAATGACACATTTGATTTTGTAAATTCTGGAATGTGACAAATGTTTTATGTACTCATTTTAATAAATGAACTGATTTTTTCAATACACCCTTCATAATTTCATGAATGAGAAAAATTTGTGCTGCTATAAATGATGATAAATATATATTCCTATGTCAAAATGTCCAGTGTTGATTTTAATCAATATTTTTGTTACAAAATGACAAACATTAACAAACAATTATCACACTCACCTTTCTTTCTACCAATTCTCTGAAGCTTGCAGGATATGTTGTTGATGTTGTTTTCATACTAGGCTGAAACAGATTAGAATATTTTTGTTTTAAAAAATTACAAGAACATATAAATCAAAATGTCCCCATCCACTTGTCTGCGACCTGATTACTCATTCATTCCGTGCAGCAGAGGAAATTAAATTAATTGTCAACCATGTCTGACCAGTTAAACCTTGAGTAATCGTTAAATGGCTGCTAAGATCACAATTCTAATGTACAAAGTATTGTGATATTTCTACTTTTGAACAATTGTGATATAATATTCTCTTCATACACAATTGAACTTACTGTGAGTAACAGTTTTATTGTTCTAACATAAATATTAATTAAATCATTAGTAGACAATAAAGCCTGGACAGAGTGTACTTAAACAAAGGAAAGAATTCTGCCCTTAGCCTTTCCTCCATAATTTTATTGTAATGGACATAAAGACGTATAGATACAATGAATTAATAATTCAGAATTAAAGGAATTCACTATAACTCTGTTCTGTTGCATTGTGCACATCAAAGGGTTCCTGCCCTTTGACCTTATCAGTGTTATTTTTTGGCAATTTTGGGAAAGGGTCTGGGTCTGGTCCAATAGGGAAAAAATGCACGGTGTGATGCCAAAATTGGAAACTTTAGGTCTGGAATAGGGAAAAAAATTTTTGATTGGGAAGGGTCTGTTTACTGGACCCAAACAAAACAATTGCTGCTTGTTATGACCTTCAAAGATGATTAAAGGATTTGATTGCGTTTCTATCAATGAACATTAAGACTCAATTACATGACACCATACCTCAGAAGGACCTCCAGTATGTGGGGAGTTAGATCTAGATGAAGCAGGTTCACCAATGTTTCGACGTTCTGTGTGTGTGAAGTACGCCATATTCTCTTTAACACCAGGTTGGAAATGTCCAGACACTGCACGGTTCATCATATCTAATGCCTTTGTGAACATCTCTGCAATATGAAATAAATACAAATTATAGAGGGACTCTGAGGTCCAGTGTTTATGGTCTCTGACTAGAAATCAATAGCCCCTCACTGCTGTAAGTTTGAATCCCATCTGGGACCAAATTTCACAACTGAATGAGTCAGTTTATCAGAGAAAAAATACTCCATACTGCAGGTTATCACAGGAATAAATGACTAAGTTTATTAAGAAATGCATTATTCAGTTAGGGAATAAGTTATTTTGAATATGAGTTGTGAAACAAATCATTACCACCACCAAAGGTTCATACACTGTAGAACCTGAAATCTTACAAACAAAGTCCCAATAATGATACGGTCAAACTTGTGTTCACAGCCACCCTGTGAATAAAGGCCGTTCTTTGAAAAACGGTTATTGATTATTTAGCACAAACTGACCTCCAAATAAAGGCAATTTGTCAATAAAGGTCACATTTTGTTTTTCTCAAGTGGTTTTTGTTCACAGGTTTGACAGTACAAGGTAAAATACCTTTGATAACAGGATGAGACAGATATGACTCAGTGAACACTGACTTCCAACCTAGGTACCATTTTGTCACTTCATCATAATTTGGCATGTTGCCAAGCCACGTACACAGAACTTGTAGCCATCGGGAGAAAAAACATTTCTCAAACATAGGTACCATGTACCTGAGTGAGATCAAGTCCGTCCACGCCATCACCCAATGTAATGGTTCTGAAATAAAGCCAATGCATTAAAGGCATGAAATTAACATCTGTTCAACTGAAGAAACATTTCATTTTGTTTGAATATTATTGAATAAGATTGTACTAAAGAACACCAACAACTCATTATTGCCAGAAACAATGACACTTAAACTAAAGCTCCACAGAGCTGTGCCAAAGCTGGTCTGTTTTATGTCTTTCTATTAAATATATCTAATCAAAATTCTAAGTTAAAAATGAGCATAACTCCAAAAAGATAGCTTTCAGAATAATGCCTCTTGTCTTGCAACTGCACCTTGTCATGATAAACAAGTATTCCAAGTGTTCATTTGATATCGTTTAAAGTGTTTGAGTAATGGACTACATTAAAGTTTTTGCACAACAACAACAACAACGACCAAGCGAAATTTCACAAGTCAGGTAACTGTCCAGCTAGCTTACAGAAAGTAGGTGGTTCTACCAGGGGTCTTCCCCCACCATTAAAACTGGGAAGTCTCCAAATGTCCCTGGTATGTCACTTAAAAACCCAATGAAAAAAAAGTAACCAGTAAATGTACAAACTCTATGCACATGCATCATAGCTGGTACAAAACCAGTATCGTTAAGCTCAAACAAAATAAATGACTATTTCAAAAAATCAATTACATTAAAGAAACATACCCAGTGTTTGTTGGTGTGGGTTGATTGGAAACTCCTGTAGACACAGTTCCAGTTTGGGAACGATGTTCTTACGCAGAAATATTTCCATATGTCCGTCTCTGAACACACCTTGCCACGGTTTTAAGATCACTTTAGCGGAACTATCTGACGGATGCCAGTTTGTGAGGGCGTTACCGAGTTTCTGTCTTATTGGCGCAAACAGTGGCTCGAGCTTTTCACCTGAAATAAGAAACAGACTTCAGAATACAAAACCAAATTATGACGTAAGAAATAAATAATGTTCAATTCCAACTTAAAAATACCTTGGTTTCACTAATTTTCATTGGGGAATTAATTTCATGGATTTCATGGATTGGCAGATCCACAAAATCAAATCCCCACGAATATAAATGCCAAGATATCAGTCAACCATCAGAATAACGTTATCTACTACAGGGCTTTCATTTGACCCTTTAAACAGCATTTTGACTCTAGAAATTATTAAAATAAAGCTTTTGACTCTTGAGAATTTGTACCAAAGGGTCAAATTTACAACAAAATTAGCAGGAAATTTTGTTGACTCTTCAAATTATCATAAGCCAGGGGTCATTTTTGACCCTCACTTTTGACATCTAGTGAAAACCCTGTACACTACACAAAGACCTATTACCAACATCTAAATTAAGTCATGTATTGTACACAGTCAACTTAATTACTTTCGTATTCACTCAGTGATTCATAACAAGTAATTATACAAAACCTCACCCATCAGTGGAAGCCATGGATGTAACCAGGCGTGTATCGGCATCGTGTCAGTCAAAGGGTTCCAGTTCTCCACTTCCTGCATTAACCTAGGTAACACCAGCTGACCTAGAATATTCTCCATCACCCAGGTCGGTAACACAGGCATCCATGTTTCCAGTAACTCAATCACGTTATCACATTCTCGACAATTCCAAGTCCTACAAATGATGATTTTATACAATTATTTATCACAAACAAATAAATGATAATATTATAAAATATGACCAAATTCATCAAAAACAAATAAGGGGCTTACGTGGTCAAGTGGCCATGATCTCTGACTACTGGTAGTACATTGTAATTACAAGCACCTCGTCATTCCGAGTTCAAATTTCACCAAAGACCAAATTTCACATGTGAGGAAGTTGTTCAGCTGACTTACAGGTCCGGGGTTCCACTCAGGTGTACACCTGGGGTCTTCCTCATTCACAGAGGCGGGAAAAGTCACAAAATTAGCATGACTGCTGGTGCAACATAAAACCCCCAAAGAAAAAATGCCTTGCTGTCTACCACTATATATAACACATCAAACTAAAGTTAAGGTTTTTTGTATGATACAATTTATATGGTCAAACAAAATGAATGGCGGACTGTGTGTCTATCAATTTTAAGAAGACTGCAAACAGTGCCATTGTAGAGGCTCGTTTGACCGTACATTTGTTAAACTATGAGAAACTTATTGGATAAATTTAGTATAAAAATGTATTTTCAACCATTACTGACAAAGAAAAATAATACTAATAAAAACATGTCCATTATTGAAGTATTCAGCTTGAAGTGAAAATACTTACAGTAAAAACCATGCAGTTATATGAAAATACAACCTATGCTTGTATTTCAAAATTTTATGTCCAAGTGATGTAATAAGATATACATTTTTTTATCATGAACTCATCAGTACTTGTAGTATCGAAAGAAACAATATGTACAATTTTTTTTTTTCAAAATTCTACGTCCAGATGATAGAAAACAGGTTTAAATTTTGTGTTTTTTTTCTAAGAATTCATCAGTAGATGTACTTACAGTATGGCTGTTCTGACATGCGGTAACCAGATGTCCCAGATCAGTCGCTGATATATGTCCATATTGTTCTGGTCCTTGATGTACACATGATTCGGGTCACCCAGCATGTACTGCCAGTCTTTTATAACAGATAGACCGTAACTCTTGTTTAGCAATGGATTCCAGCTCTTGAAATATTCCCTCATCTGTAAAACATAAATAAGATTAACTGGGCTTTTGAGGATACAAAAGTCATATCATCAGCGATTTTTTTCCTTCTTTGTTTTGTTCCCATAAGCGGACCCTTCAAATCAAAAATAAAGACATGCCATTGACCTTGACTTTGTAAACATGATTGACCTAGTCAACATTTGTTGAAATTCAAAGATATCAGGTTATTTTAAATTATATCAAAACCTGCAAGCAAAAGCAAACAAAGTGAGAGAAAGAAAGAAATATGGCCCTTATGTACCACTGGCTATTATTCAGAGGTTTGTTTCTGTTTATGGAATCAGTAAATGTGACATGGTGGCCATCATTCACAGATGGCAACTTCTCCACGTATGGAGGAGAATTGACATTTTTGCCAAATTTTCATAGAAGGGTATAACCTGCTGCAAATGAGATTTGAACCCTGAGTGCGAGGTAAGTCCAGCGCACTACCAACTGGACCATGGTTGTGGCTACTGCACATAAAAAATAGACCACAAAGAATACAGAACTCCAGAAAAGAATCAAACATTATACTTACTAATGGAAACACTAAGGCAATGGCTAATGTCTCCAGTTCATACATCTTGTATTCTGTGTAAAAATCATTCTGGAGGATACGGAATATAGCCATACATTCATCCAGGGTCACAGGATTAGGACATCCAGGGTTTGTTCTCTCATTACATCTGTAAAAAATATTAAAACATAGAGATAAAATCAACAATTTGTACATAAAGATGAATATTATAAGTCTACTTTTTAAAATACGTTCTAACCTGAGTTTGCAGCCATGTACGAAAAAAGGCCACCCTGTGAATAAAGACCTTTCCTTGAAAAACCGTCATTGATTATTTAAAACAAACTGGCCTCTGAATAAAGGTCATCTGTCAATAAAGACCACATTTTATCTTTCCCAAGGGTGACATTTGTTCACAGGTTTGACTGTATTTTCTATTAAGTATTCAATTCATTTCAGAAAACTTGGTTATGTCTTTGTGACAGAGTAGGAAACACTGTGGCAAACGAAGTCATCGCTTGTTACAAGTAATGGCTTCCTTTGCCACAATGTTTTCAAAAGTCGTCTGCTGTAGATGTGGGGAAATGCAGTATGATGAGGTAAAGGGTTAATTAATTAAGTACTTCACTCATGCTTCTAAATTAGCAGTAAAAGCATAAAGATAAGGGCTGGACATCACTTATTATCAACACACTTACGTTCCAATAATTTCAAGAACTTTAGAAAGTCTTTCAATTTGCTTCTCTTCTTGTTCAACCACAGAATCAATTCTCGTCTTCTCATATTTCATGTTTACAATCAAATCTTTCTCATGCTTCAACCTGAGAATAGGTAAAAAATCATAATGTAAGATTTAGACAAAATTAGACAAAAAAAAACACAGGTCAAAACATTCTCGCCATTCTGAAAAATCAACTCCTATTAATTAGAGAGAGATTTCTGACCTACAAACAGTCTTTGCATTCAATCAGTGATTGCCTATAAGACATTAAATACAGGCATACTACAATGTACAACCTTATTATTATTTCCCACTGTATGATTTAACTATTAATTTAACCTAAATCTACAGCAACTACCACTCAACAACAGCATAATTTGCCTCTCCCAAAGAGTATTGCTTTGGAGAGGTTGCACTGTAATAGGCAAGACATTTGGCTTAATGCTGTTTATCCAGCAGTAATTCAATGGGGTTTAACATCATCACAGCAGTCAGGGTCATTTAGCCTCTTTTCCAGCTCAACAGTAGAAGAACACCTCAGGCATGCCCCTGGGTAGAATCACCGACCTTCTGAAGCCAGCTAGACCACTTCCTTGAGATATGAATTCTTTGGTCTTGGGTGGGATTCAAACTCACAGCAGTGGGGGACTAATAATTACTAGTTAGAAACCACAACCACTTGACCAAGGAGGTGCCTTACAAAAGATAGAGTAATGTTTTGCAATTTTCGGAAAGGGCCCGGGTCCAATCCAATTGGAAAAAAAATGTACAGTGTGATGTAAAAATTGGGAACTTTTAGGCAGGAATTGGGATAAAATTCTTTAGTTTCTATTGGGAGGGGTCCATCTACCAGACCCAAACAAAGAAAGAAAAAAAATCAGAGGTTAACACATCTTACTTTCTATCATTCTGTATAATATCCTCTTCTGACATATCTACAAGTAGGTTCAGGTTATGAGTTAACTCTGGCATACTGAAAGCATCAACAGAAGGTCTTCCAGGAGCTACAGGTATCTCATCTTCCTCATCATCTGGACGATCATGTCTATTAGCAATGGTATGATAACCTACGATGATACAATCAAAATTTTTGTCAATGCTTTTGTGAACATTTTTGAAAGTAAAGTTGAACCTGTGAACGAAGGCCGCACTTGGAAAAGAAAAATATGGCCTTCATAGACAGATGGCTTTTATTCATAAGATGGCCTTTATTTGGAGGTGGCTGCAAACACAGGTTTGACGGTACAGACCATCAAGGGGAGGTTAGAACTTTGGTCTTTAAGAATAGTTGGTCTAAAAGGTGAACTGGGTACGGGTATATGGTCTATTATGTCTCTTAATTTGTGTTCAAGAATTACGTTATTCACATGTTGGCCATTAAGCCTGTTTTTACTGCACCAGTCGTCATATATTTTATATGTCATAATATACATACATGTATTAAAGCAACAAATCTATTAGCATTGATCTTGTCCATAAATTCTGCACATGTTAAATCATTCAAACATTTTTTCTGAAACATGCTTTTTAAGGGGTGTAGAAATGTTTTCATGTAGCCGGTAAGCTACTAAAATTAGAAGGGGGGTCTGGGGTTCAATGCAGTATTGTGTCCGTTGTTTTGGAATAAGTAGACGGCGGGAATGCTCAAACTGCCAGTTGATTTTTCAGTTTGTGGCTCATTTCTACACCCCTGCTTGTTTTAACACTTACATACCTGTAAGCACTTTCTTTTCTTTCCCTGTCATATCAATGACCTTGACATTAGACATATGAGTTTTTAACCCTTTCTTCTTGTTGCTACTGGTTTCAATGGCTTCTTGTGCAGTTTTGTACACATATTTTACTTTTTTCTTCTTTCCCTAAAACACAAATTTGAAAAAAAATCAGAACACTTACGAAACTTTCCATCTCTAGTTACCCAACAGAAATGAAATCAATTGGGTATTCTCATGATACAGTTGTTATCATGTGAAAGATTTCCATTTTCTGAGACTAAACAAGAACTAGACAGGTCAATCATACTAATATGACATGGACTTCCACACCTTAAAGATCACAGATTACAGCAAGACCCCACAGTGTGACTACTTCATTATAATGTTTTTAGGCAGGTTTTCAATGCTTCATACTGAGTTGATCATTAAGTGATATTTTACAGTACACATGGCAATGATACATTGATTCATTTCAGAAAAAAATACAAGGCTCAACAATTTTTTTTTCAAGCTATTTGTCCTGCAGGACAACCAGCTAAGAATTTTAACAAGTTCTAAAGCAATTTCAACTCATCCTGAGTCAATTTCTACTCGTAATTATGAACGGACGAGTGGATTTGCTGAGCCCTGAATGTCTCTGTGAACTTTGAAGTTTTGATTTGCAACCTACCTCTGGTTCTTTCCTCCACTGTGATAATTGTTCCTTGAACTCCTTAGTCTCCTGTTCATCCTGATCTTGTACAGGAAAATCAATCAATGACCTGTCTGATCTCTCAGTACCATGAAATGCTATACCAGCCTTCTGGCCTTTACGTTTCACTGCCTCTACTGGTGTGGTTATGCCTTGTTTGTTTTTACCGAGACCTTTACCCATTTCAAAACCCATCTAAAAAAATATACAAAATAGTCAAAACACTTTTTACTGTACTGACTCTGAAGTATCGGGGTTGAATGAAGAGTGACTAAATGTTTAGTTAATCAACCCACTCTTGGGAAAATGAAGAATCATATCCACCTATATCTGATCAGTAAGGGAAACAATTTTGTGAAAGCTGAGTACAGAAAAGGTGACATCAACTATCAACTTAAAAGACTAAGAATTTCAGACTGTTATATGTAATTAATGCTTACTGGTGAAAAAATGAATTTGAAATATTCGGCCCAAGTGTTTAGTGGAAACACAATGACACAAAGTGATTATAAACAGAACATTTAGCAAAAGACAAAACATTATATCACAAAAGTTGTAGTAAGATTTGATGCCTGACCTGACAGCTTAAAAATTAGCTGCGCACTGAAATCATTTATAATACCAGAAATACCTTTATCAGTACAAACATCTAAAAATGATTTTGTCCAATACCTTTTGCATGAGTTTCATACCAAGACCTTTTGTATGCTTCTCCCATTCACCAAAGTCTCTGAAATTTAAATTGAAGAACAATTTAATATCAATCAATGACATACAAAAAGAACACATTTAAATTAATAGATAAATCATACAGTGGGAAAAATCATGCTGTTGTTTATGGGAGGTTGTTACTCAAGTGAGGGCCACTCTGGAGAGGTTGCACTGTATTACAGTACAATGATTTTGATTAACACTCTAGTATGAATGACATTAATTCAGACCATACTGGTATAGTTCTGGGAGTTTATAGTGACCAGTTTTCAGCAAAGGTTTCATACAATAACATGGGTGAAAGTTGAAAATTTTCCAAAACAACAGACATCTTGACCTCGGTGTTGCGGACACAATAAAAACCATTAGGGTCTGGACCTGACAGAAGCAGAAGTTTCAGAAAATTAGGGAAAACTTTTAACATGCAGTAATCATGCTGTTGTTGAAGGAAGATTGCTGCTGCTTGAGAGGGCTGCTCTGCAGAGGTTGGACTGTACTATCGTATGAACACTTACTGATTGCCTCCTGGAACTTTTGCGGCACCCCTTCTCTTATACTGGTCCTTCTTTTTCTTTCCTTGGTAACTCAGTCTTGCGATATCTCCAATATCAAAATCTGCATCATTAGCATCATCGTCATCATCATCCTAACCAAAACAAGTCAACAAAATATAAACAATTGTTCTTAATACAGTCAAACCTGTGTTTGCAGCCACCTCTTAGTAAAGGCCGCCCTGTGAATAAAGGACATTCTATGAAAAACCATCACTAAAGATTTAGAACAAACTGACCTCTGAAAAAAGCCAGCTGTCAATAAAGGCCACATTTTGTCTTTCTTAATGGTGGTCTTTGTTCACAGGTTTGATTGTACTAATAAATAATCCATCGTTACATCGTACTTTATTATTAAAATTATACACAAGAACTTGTTTTATATATTAACTATTTTATATTCATTATGTTTATAACTATGGCTTATTTTTGTAGCATTCATTTTGAAAGTGAATGTTAATATATTGTGATAATGGCAATATGATGGTACTCAAAATTTGTGAAATCAATTCAGAGAAGTGTCAAATCAATCCAAATGCATGTTCAGCCAACGGCATATCATTGAAACAAGTAAATACAAAAAAAAAAAAACAACTAAATAATAAGTCTACCTATGACTAAGAAATATGGTCTTAACATTGAGGTTGTCTCATTATTAGCTGAAAAAGGGTGAAAAAATAGAAAAGTCTAAAAATAAATGCTATTTAATAAATAGCATTTATTTTTAGACTTTTCTATTTTTTATAATTAATAATAAAGTGATTAAAACATTTTAATGGTCTCAAAGTTAAGTTTACCAATGCTGTTAAGAAAAACTAAGTAATTGTTACAGTATAATTCTTCACCTCTTCTCCTTGTTTGACTGTCTTGTCACCCTGCTTTATGCCACCACTGACAAAACCTATCGGAGCAGTGACATCAGGTTTTTTCCTGCCACCAGCACCAAAGCCTGGTCTTTCATCATCACTCTCATGATCTGCCCACATGCCTACAATTTTAATACATAAACGTAACATATATGAAGTATCCAGTGGATAGGGCTGTCATGGATTTGAATATCAAGATGTCAACACTTTTTTCAGCCAATTGATTTTTGATATATACAAAATACCAACACTTTGAAAGAAAATTATGGTAGAATGAAGAACATTAATGTTTGTATTTCAAGGTGGGAAAAAGCCATCTTTTAGGACTATTAAAAGAGACAGTCTTGTTTCAAAGTTCTTGTAAAGGAATTATTGAAAAGATGAAGGAGAAATTTGCAAGATGTACAATCTCATATCTATATATATTTATCATTTAACAAATAGGCAAGCTCTGTTGACATCTCACCATATAATGCCTGATTCTTAGTTTGTCTTCTGCCCTTGCGGACATTGAAAGCACCATATACATCTTCATCTGTGATTTCAAAGTTTTCAACTTCTGGAGAAGACATACTGTCAATTCTTCAGTGTCCTGTCAAAATTAAGACAAGAACAGAATACATAAAGATACTTAGATAGTTAGTCCACATTCAAAAAGATTTTTAAATTGAAAGATATAGGATTTATTGTGCACATCAATCAGTATCTAAAGAGATGAATTAGCTCTTTACAGCAGAAGATCATAATAAGATTATCATTTAATAATAAGTACAGACGACTGTTGACAAATTATGTTTACTTCAGTCATTTTTATACATTCGTCCGGAAAACGAATTTTCCGAATATCGCGAAAACATATTACAAGCTAGTTTCTACATAAAATGTAGCACATCAAAATGCAAAATTAAATCATCTCCATTGTAAAAGACGGCTATTATATTAAAATATTACCAATGACACACAATGCTTTCACGGCTTTCCTGTTAATTTTTTTTTTCGCAGTAATCGTAATTCGGATAGAAGTCGTGTATAAACTCCAACAGTTACGTTTTGTTACGGAAGCATAAAAAATCGCATTGTCGTTCGTTACGTATATAATATATTTCTGGACCAAATAATCCAGTCTACGATTTCACACTGAAATTTGTCGGGCTTTTTTTAACAATATGAAAATATATAAATAGGAGTCTAAACTGCTTAAAAATGTCGGTTATTTCCCCGGACATTTAAGCGTGTATAATTTCACCGAGTGTGTAAAAAGAAGAAAATATAATTGTCTGATACATCAGACATTTATGCATACATGTAAAAATCTGTTATGTAAAATATATACAATGTGAACTTTTGCATTCTTTAGGATATATTCAAAGAAGTCCAAATGCATACATTCCCATTTAAAATCATACTTTTTAATAGAAAGAATAATTGGAATCTTCCACAGTAACGTCATATTGAAAAAAAGCAAAACTTTACAAATCATGCATTCAACAAAGTCTACCAGACATGCCAAATAATCAACGCGATAAAATATACCAATAACCACGTGTATATTTATTAACAAATACACAATAAATAATACAGAGTTATCATGATTGAGACAATAAGGGAGGTAAGCATGTTACTGCAAAGACACAATTTAGTTGTCTACGCCTGCGCAATTGTTCACTAGAGGGGTCGACATATTGTATCAATAGCATAGCAATATCTCACGGCACACCCTTGTCCGCCATTTTAAACCGGTCGGTGAGACAATTTTGAGTCAAAGAGGATTTATCGCTGAATTACGGTAAGAAACTGCATGACATCGTGTATAAATGGATTGAATTGTTTCAGCATTAAGATAGTATTTATTGCAAACCAAAATTCTTGTTTTAAAGTTTATTTTTGTTTATAAAATGCAGTTTTATACGTGACAGAAAAATTGGGCGGGGAACGTCGACTTATTGTTAGAAATGAATCATTCAATTTAATTGGTCTTATATTATTTCTGGCTCTCGTCTGTTCGTTCGGCATCCAAAGTCAATTGATTCTGTGTAAATCCAAGAATATGCATGCATTTGACTTTGTTTTATTGCGTAGAAACCTTGTGAATCAACATTTCTGTCCATGAACTTGAAAGCTGAATCGTCACCATTCTAACGCGTTAAGGTGACTGTCACACCCCTAGCTCAGACACTGAATATGTGTACGATCATTGAATGTTGAATCTTAACGAACGCTGATAAAATAATTTGCAATGAGTATTGATAAATACATAAATCTATGTAAAATATTAAAAATTAATGTAATTTTGTTCAATTATACTTGAGCTTTGACTCGTGAATTTTACTCAGTCGTGTTATTGAGTTTATTACATAAATATATATAGCAAGTGTTCTTTCAATTGAATGATCACTAATGATTCACATGAATATTTTAAATTGATCATTTTTTACAAATTGATTATGACTTTTTCATTCAGTTTTGTTTCTTTGCCCTGTCACTCACACTTGGGGATTTCATACAAATAAATGCTCCTTATGCACTGTAATAAGGGGATTGGTTTTCATTTCTGAATGGTCACAGTATGACTTTGTTTAGTCTGTTTCTGTCGGTGTCATTTTGGCCTTGAATTTAAAATAGGAAATCTAAACTCAGGGCTATGGTTGATTTTGCCTCTCTTGGTGAATATTAAAATTTATTCCTGTCCCCTATTTAATATCCTCATTGAGCAATATTTCTACTAAAATGGTGTATTTTTTAATCTGACACATCATTTTTTATTAAAAGGATTAAAATGCAGTGACAGTTGACCTTAGTAATTATGTAATTCATATGAATGAAAATTTGCAGTTTCTTATGCATGGATATATTTATTGAAATGATGAAGGGATTGCAGATAGTTAAATGAAAGAAATCCAGATTTTAAATAGGGCTAGCATTCTGCAAGTTTGTTCGTAATACTGATCTTACTCTGCCATTGACCCTTTCATTTGATCAAATATTGCTCTAATTGCATCAGTTTTCATACACCAGGCTCTCATACAGTTACATGTACAAAATGCCTTGTGAAATTCTTTTGTCAAATCTCAGAACATTATTGAAGTCAACTGCTGAGCTGAGAGGAATTAAAATATTTCAGTTTGAGTCTTTTTAAAGCCTCAGCCACTTAACCCTCAATCTTATCCACACAAGTGTCTTGCACTGACTTCAGAGGAAATAGACCTATGTTTAATTAAACTGGCAAATAATTTGTCTTTCTCTGAAATTGTTCTTAAATCATTTGAATATTTGAAACCAATCTCAAGTTTGCTCCTTTGACTTAATGTCCTTGTTGGTATATTAAATGTAACCTAAAGATGTGACCCTAGAAAGATTAGAGGTCACTGAATTAAATCCAGACAGTCAAATTATTGTAATTAGACTGGTGCGCTAATTAACTTTTATCTACAAAGTATTTATTTATTAATCTTTGCTTGTTAGGCTTAGATTGTAACTGTTACATAATTAAATCTTGAACATTAAGAAATGAAATCTTAGATATTAAGTTTTTGAAGTTCAAATGTTTTGGCTAAGTCTGTTAATCGAATGAGCACTAGGAATGGCTTAACCAGCATCCATGAAGACTGTGGCATTCTGTTACCTGAAGCATGGTTTATGAAGCATTATGTTGGTCTGCCATGCATTTACAGGGGTTTTCCTTCTAAAGCAGGGGCCGTTTTTAGGCGTCTTTGCATAGATCTGGAAAAATCTTTAAATCCAAACAGTTTTCCCCTAAAAGTCACTTGATATCCAGTTCGCTCTTTCCCTTTTTGCAAAAAAATACTGTATTTTCCCTCAAATTTAAAAAAGATCCTTTCCCCTACCCATAAAAAGCCCTCATTTTAACTAGTTTTTCTACATGCTTACATCCAGTGGATTGTATGTAACTGTAAGCATTTTTGCTGTGAGTAAAGAATGTTTGTTATTCAGATATGCACCAGTAACTTTCCTTTACATAGAAATATTTAGTCTTGCTAGGATAGAGGTTTTATGTTGTCTAAATTTCATGCTTACCAATATTTGCTTTGGTATGATGCAAATATTTCAGTGTGGGTGTAGAGACATTTTTACTTAGAAAACTATATAAAACCGCCTTTACTAATGATATATATGTGATGAAATGCTTATCAGTATAGAGGTTTGTTGTCACAGGGCGTAATCACTGCTGTGTGATTGTATTGGTGGTAAAATTATCAGTGTGGTGAAGAATGAGCCATTAACAGTTTAAACCTTGTGTAGTGAAGCTCTGTTTATTAAAGCTCTATTTTATACAAGTTTTCTGTAATTACACTGTTAGCCGTTGAAAATTCATTCTGCTTTTGTGATTTCGCTGGAATTGTACTGAGTGAACTATTTCTGTTGTGTTATCTTTTTTAGGATAATTCCGACCTGAAGATCGGTACCCTGAAGGATTATCTTATTTCAGCAGGTGTGCAATAGAAAAAGGCAACCATGCCAAAACCGGTAAGCAGTACTTTTGTATTTTGTTCATTCTAAATGCTGGCATTTAAAATATTGAGGAAAATGTTTTACAGTGTACAGAAATTGATTATTTTGATTGTATTGATTGGGAAGAAATGATTTAGTGGAATTTAGTATCAAGAAGGCTGATTGCGTTTTATCTTTGAAATATTGAATAAGATTGAAAGAGGGGAAATATCGCTAGTACCCTGGTCCTAGACGTGAGATTTGAAGAAATCTGTTATTTAATGGAGGTGTAATTATTTACAGTGGTTTGTATATAATGTCCTGGTCAGATTAAAAATGAAAATATAATTCCATCGTAAAATGTTTTCTGTATTTTCTGGCACTTTGTTTTAAACATTAATTTCCTTGATAAGCACTTAGAATTAATGGAGAAGATATTTTTTTTGGTTTAAAATGTAACGAGCAGCTGTTGTCTTTATGTTATTTTATTTAAATGCTTATTCCCAAGGATTAAAATACACTAAATTCTGAAACCACCGGTCTTTAAAATATAGGTGGTTGCATTTCAGTAATCCAGTTGAAAATTACTGGTTTCAACATTAAATGTAGTAATTTTGAACCATTTATCTTCTTTTAATCTTTGAAACTTATCCAGGAAATCATGACCCATATAATGTGTAGTATATTGTAATAGGCTCGGTTGTGCATGTATTAAATCATAAATTGTTCCTTTCTTGAGCTTAGGTCTAAAAGGTTTGTTTCCGATTACATGTCCCCCAAAAATATGGGTTGGTAGGTAGGGATTTTTTTTATTTATTTTTACATGTATGGGCGATACTGTATGGAAATATGTTTGCCATGATATTAATGAGTTGTGAAAATTACAATATAGCACTAAGATTTGGGTGCCGTAAAAACTTGTGAATTGGCAGATAAAATATTGGGTGGGTTGGGTAACCAGAAACAAACCTTTTTTTAGGCCTTAATATATTCAAATATTGTAAATATAGTTTCAGTAAAAATGACAACTCCCTTAAGATTTATTTACTGCCTGTTTATCATAATATTCGTAATATTCGATTTGTTGATTGCAAGTTTTGTCCATTTGAGATAAGGTCCACGCCCTTATGTAAGTTTGGGTGTGTAGTGACTGTGGTATGTGAATTTAACCTGGCTGATAGGTTTTGACAAGTTCCTGATTAGTAATAACTTCAATTGCTGTATTTGAGAAATTTTACTACCATTAAAATGAATGCATTCTAATGCCTATAACTGATAACCAGTTATGTTATATCTGGATTGGTTTTGTAAAATCAAATGGATTGCTTATTACATGTTTTATAAAAGAAATCAATCCATTTTAACTTAACCTATGCAGCGAATTTTTTCCTTGCTTTGTTTGGGTCCGGTAAATGAATCCTTCCCAATTGAAAATAAAGACATTTTTTCCTCAATTCTCAACCTAAAAATTCCCAATTTTGGTATCACAACGTCCATTTTTTCCCACTTAGACCAGACCCGGACCCTTTCATAAAAATTTAAAAAAATCACTGTTACAGATTCTTGAAGTGTCTTATGGCAAATGTCATATTTACATTAACATTCCTTACGATGAAAATTATTGATTATCATAAGTGGTTGGTAAAAAGACCGCATGGAGTCAAAGTAAATTTTATTATCACTTATCAATACTTTAAAAGCTCGGTGTAATTCAATATCGTTTCCTTTGAACATTAAAGTAAATTACTTGATCAATACTCATTCTAAATTCTTTGCTGGGAATGTTTTTGCTCTAGTATACTCAATTTTGTGATAAAACTTTTTTTTACTGAAAATCTATGATTTTTATTGATAGATTTATCTATTATGAAGCCCCTAAGTCTGCCCTTAAACAGAGGACATTGTCAAAACATTTTTGTTTCTAATCATTCATTCTAAATATCATTTTTGTTTCTTTTTTTTAATAAATACCATATCAGTGTATAATGGTTTATTTATGTTTGTACAACCTACGTGATTAATTAGCTATTTGGTGGCATAAATTGTCAATGAATGATCTATTCCTACTTGTCATATGAAGTGATTGTTATTTATTTTGCAAAATTTTTAATTGAGAAAGTACAGACTGACCCTTGTATGCATGTCCAACCTATAGTTATGATTTGTATCTTGTAACACATGAATTTGTCTTTGTTTAAGTGGGTACTAAATTTATGCCGAGTCAATCCTTAAAAAATTGTTTGTTTATGTGACCAACTCATAAAAAAATCCCCCCACCCCAGGGCTCAACAAAATTTTTTAAGCAATTTTGACAATTTTTTTTGCACACTTGTAGTGAGCTCTACATAGTTGTCAAAATGGCAGTTCTGTGTAAGTGGGTCTGACTTGACTTTGTCCAGACCATAACTTCCCTATGCATCAATGAATTTTAAAATGATTGGACACAATAGTTGACCATGATGAGACAGTGTGTCATGTGCTAGACCCGGGTTCATATCTCAATTGTCAAAATCACACTGGGGGCTCGACATGTTGCCATTTGGCAACTCCCATCTCCAACATTTTACTGGTTTCTTGAGATTTTGGGGGGGTCCCACACCGAAAATGCCATTTAAAATTCTGAGTCGGAAGGGGTTCCAAGGATGCGGGGGTTACTCCCAATGCGTGTCCCTCGGCTGAATATTGCATCAGGGATGCAAGAAACCTGCATCAGGGAAATCCCTGCAACCTATTGTCAAAAAAGTTTATGTGATGTAACCACTAACCAAAATTTTTTTTCAGGATGGTCATAGTCATAAATTAACTTTGAACCAGCGTAGGAGCGTTATGTAAATGTGTTAAAGCTTCTAAATTCATTTAATGACTGTATAAAGTTTGGATTTAATGCAGGAATTCTATGTCATAAATCTTGTGAAGTTAGAGTTTATTCTATGATAGTATACACTCGCTCACTGATAACACGTTCTGCTATGCAAATAGATATAGCTCCCTGAAGGCTATACTTAAATAGAATTATGTTTGCTGTAACACGACTGACTCAAAAGAATCGCAACTTACTCCAAAGAATCGCTGCATTTCAACTTCTTTTAACCCTCCCAGTAAAAAAAAAATACCCTTTTGTTACTAATAATTGCTTTCTGGGAGAACATCCATACCTACCTACCCACTGAAAAAATGTTGGGTTGTTTTACAGCAAACAAACATTTTTTTAAGGATGGTCTAATACTAGTTGACACTAGTCCTCTTAAGGATGGTATGCAATTCATGAATTTAAACTCATGGTATCTGTAGATATATGTATTGACACACCAGCAATATATTTCATTCTATATCTACCTTATTTATCACATTGGCTGATAAAAGGCCTTTGTTCTCAATTATTTCATGTCTGAAGCGTATCTTTTCTAAACATTAAAATAATTTTTATATTGGTCAAGTCATGAACAGTTGGTGGATTTTATCAACTTTAGGGTGACAAGACTGTTAGAAAGGAGAAAGGTAGGGTCTTGTGGGTGATAAAGGGTTAAAGCTACATGACAAATATATGATATCCATCCAATATTTAATCACCAACAGGTTATAATCTTGATGGTTACAGACAAAAGAGAAATTCTACAGGTCAAATTTTCATCTTTTTTACTAAAATGTCACCAATCAGAATTAATATTCAACTGAACGGGAACTTTTTGTTTATAAGGAAAAAATAAGCTTTCAGAAATGGGAATGAGGCTAAAATTAGCCCCAAATCAGTCCCCTAAAAAAGCAGGCCCCATACCTTACCTTCTTGATATGAATTTTCATTTTTTGAACTTCAAATAGTTGACATAACTTAGTAATATTTATTAGTGACTGTTGAAACTATTTAATCTGCCATAGACATTAAGTCCCAGATGACTGAGTCAGCTGTTTCATGATGTTTGCTGTTAATATGAATTAGCTAACACAAAATCTTCCAGTTCTCATGCACTTATGCTGTACTTGCATGTCTAGTTTTCCCATTAAATGGTCTCAGCACTTGTCTAATGGATTTATGCACTGATAACTTTCTGAATGTATTCTTACTGTAAGTTTTATTTAACTTTCTCAAAATAAATAAATCACGCTTGTCGCAGGCTGTGTGAAGACTGTATGATAGCTGATATAGAGTTTGTTCTGTTACTTTTGTTATTACGACATAAATTTAGATCACAACTTGAAACCTGTCTTCTCCATGGGAGATGTTTTATATATTTAGAAGTATCATATTTATCTGCATTTGTATTACTATGCACAGCCTGATACAGTGATGAGTTGATAGGTAATGCATTTCTGTTGCATATTTTAAGTTATTACGCATTAGACAAGTGTTGTGTCTATTTTTACACTGCGAATGTTTACTATTTCTCTGTTGTGAACTCATATTTTATGACTCCCAATTGCTGGAAATGCAACATTGACATCTTTCTGGGTTGCGTAATACTAAATAATTAAGATTTACAGACATCTGTTGCAACAGAAACAATGTTACCTGAAGTAGAAAGACGTTTTGTTTCCCTGCCATCACTAGTGAGATGAGGTAAAAATGTTGGGAAATTTATCTTAGTGAGAAAATACCATATAGGGGATATAAAAAAGGGCCAGTGGTCTTCTGAATTATAAGATGCTTGATTTCTGAATTTCAGTGAGATTCATTCGACATGTTAAAAGTTTTCCAGAATCTCCATTTTTTCTCTGGTCCAGACTCTACTGCTTTTTATTCTCTGGTTCAGTTGTGGGAAAATGCACAGTGTGATGCCAAATTGGGAACTTTAGGTCAGGAATTGGGAAAAAATGTCTTTTTTTTATTGGGAAGGGTCTGTTTACCAAATCAAACCAAAGAAGGAAGAAAATCACTGATTCTTTCTGCGGCACCAAGGTTAAGATTTCCGTTTTTTTTTTTAATTTTCAACTTTCACTCATGTGCATGTAATCAAATATAAGTATTGATTTGTCTATGTTTCAGGTAAATGTTCGCGTCACCACCATGGACGCGGAGCTGGAGTTTGCCATTCAGCCAAATACAACAGGCAAACAGCTCTTCGATCAGGTAATTAAATGATTCACTACTTACATTTATAAACATGTAACATGCCACTTACATTAAGTCATGCATGTTTTCTAATGTCTTTGATTTTCTATCTACGCCCAAATTAATTGTCTGCAACTAAATTAACATCAAGGAAGTATCTGACAACTGGGTAATTAGTTTCTATGACTGATTCTTACATCTGCTTTGTTCTTCCCCTGTAATGTCTTCATGTGATTGGAAAAGTATACAGTGCAACCTCACCAGAGCGGCCCTGTCTTGAGCAACAACCTCCCTTCAACAACAGCATGATTTTTTTCCCATTGTATGATTTAACTATTAATTTAACCTCTCTATATTATTGATGCGACTTTAAAAACTCTGCAAAATTAGTAGTGTGCTTGTAGTAACAAAGTTTTACTGTATTACTACAAAACCTTGTCTGTGTTTTGTTGTTAAAACATTCTTTTTATATTAAACATTTGTTACTCAGCAACTAGGAACAATATGTGTTTACATTCCTGTCTGTTGAGGATTCTCCTCGTCTAGACATAAAATTAGAAATTTAACATAATCCAAAAAAAGTAATACCTCTTTTGTTATGCCTGTCTACGGCAAAAAGCATCATAATACGATACTGTTGTTTTTATTCAGGTGATTTTAGTTCAGTTTTAATGTGTACTCTGTTTGAACTAGTCGGCCCTGTGTCTGTCTGCTACCTAATCACGCTCTGAATTGTTGTGTATTCGTATATTTACAGGTTGTGAAAACAATCGGCCTCCGAGAAATCTGGTTTTTTGGTCTGCAGTACATTGACACAAAGGGTTATTCCACATGGCTCAAGCTGAACAAAAAGGTTTGTTGATAAAATTTGTTTATGCTGAACAGGGCTCAACAAATCTACCGCTGGTAATTATGAGTAGAAATCCAGTTGGAATTTCTAGTTAAAATCCCTACCTGTTCGTCCTGCAGGACGAGAAGCCTGAAAAAAATTTGTTGAGCCCTGCTGAGGTCTTTTGTTTTATTTATTTTTTCATACTTAAAACTACTTTTTTGTCAGTGATTTTTTTTTGCAAATTTGGGAAAGGGTCCGGGGTCCGGTCCGATTTGGAAAAAATACAGGGTGTGATGCCAAAATTGGGACTTTTTAGGTTGGAAATTGGGAAAAATGTCTTTATTTTCTATTGGGAAGGATCCGTTTTCCGGACCTAAACGAAGAATAAAAAAATCGCTGTTTATCATTTATTGTTTTCGAATAAAATGTTTCAATTCCAGGAACATGTTTTGTAGAATCTGAACTTACTGCATTTCTCTATTACAATACTCCTATTAAATTTCTACTATTTTTTGTTTGCATTCTGTTGTGCCAGAATTAAATATAGCTACTCGAAAAATTACTTCAGGAATTTATTATTGCAATTAAAAGCATAATGTTTGCCAACAGTGATGTAGAAACAATGAATTAAATAAATTCATCTTTGTGGAAACCGCATTTATTTTCTTTGATCTTTGTCCTTATTGTTCATGTATAATTTCTGCATTATATAAATCATTAATCATTCATGTAACTGTTGCCATGACAACTAGATGTACATACTCATGTTTAATGCTATTTTGTTACATACAATTAAATCATTAGTGCAGAAATTATGAAGATAAAAGTTCAGTCAAGCTGGGATATTTGTTGTCATGGTGATGGGATATTTGTTGTCATGGTGATTAAGTTTCTTGCGACATTTATTTTGGTTGGTACATAATTGGTTGTGTTAATTATGTATTATTTATTCATTAAGTGTCTAGGTACAATTACAAGGTACAATTACTTTCGATGTCAATCCTTGAATCTTCATGGGTGTAGAAATGTTTTCATGTAGCTGGTAAGCTACTCAAAGTAGAAGGGGAGTCTGAGGGTTCCCCCAAGTAGGTTGCAAAGGGGCAATACCTGTTGTGGAGAAAAAGTAGCGGGCAAGAATGCTCAAATAGCCGGTTGATTTTTCCGGCTTCTGGCTTATTTCTACACCCCTTAGTTCTTGTTAGGTAGTCATAACATACTTTATATCTTAATGGCACCAATAAATCAGTACATTTACATGAGGAGGATCTTATAGATGGTTCAATAAGAAGACCTTGGTCTGTTGTGATTGAACTTAGGGTTTGGTGCGCGAACTCAATTAATTTATAAATCTAGATGATAGAAAATGGATTCTTACAGGCTCAGCATTTATGAAATAAAACATAAATATAATTTGAAATGACCAGAAATAGCTGATTGGACAGTTTTAAGGAGCAGCCAATCAAATTCTTTAGCTCTGAAACAGGTCATATTGCTCAGTTTTATAACCAACCTTTTTATTGGTCAGTTCAAATAATGAAATCCTGTAATGTATTTCAGATCATTGTTAACAATGTTCTTTTTCACGACTGAGTATACTTTGCCAGAGGTGTAGACATGAAATGTTTTCATCTAGCTGGTAAGCTACTAAAAGTTAGAAGTGGGATCTGGGGATTCAATGTAGTATTATGTCTGTTGTTTTGGAAAAAGTAGGTGACAGGAATGTTCAAATAGCTGGTTGATGTTTCCGGCATCTGGCTCATTTCTACATCACTGCTTTGTAGAAATCATCCATGTTTTGGTTCATGATTAAATAGAGATTATCACTCTATGCCCTGTTGATGAGGTTTAGTGGAAATTTCTATATATACCGTCCTTTGTCAAGTGTTTCAGTATATCACCATACAGATGAGCATAAGTGCTTTCTAGGACCTTGTTAAATATTGTTTAGAGTTTCGCTTGTTTTTAGAGTTTGTTGTTTTATCAGTGCTATTTTTGTTTATTTTTTCATGTATCCTAAGTGTATGGGTTATTATCTTGAAACAGATTGTCTGGTATGGTTGATTTGAGTTGTCATATCCAAACCAGGGGTTTCCCAAAGAGTTTCTGTTTAAGGGTTCCAGGGACTTTCAATACAATATTTTGGGGGGGGGGTCCTTAGAGAAAAATTAAGGGTCCCAGGTATGGTATTTTCAGTGACTTTACTTATGGCCACCTCCATCTCTGAAATAGTTTTAGGTTTTGCTCGAAGGATAAAACAATGCAATAGAAGAATATATCAATGATGTGCATTCTGGGGGACGTTCTTGGGGGACACAAACTGTTGATAGGGCTTTTTTTCACAGGTGGGGGAAGGGGCCATTTTCTTAAATTTGGGGAAAAATAACAAGGTATTTTTGAAAAGAGAAGGAAAAAAACTTGATGTAAACTGAAGTTTAGGGGAAAACTACATGATTTTAAATATTTTTCCTGAGGGGAAGATGCCTATAAATGACCCCTGCTATAGAAGGAAAAAAGGCCATTAGGATTATGTGTCTCCATTGTTGTTTCCAAATTTAACTCAGTAATTTAGCTAACTGGTCATACATCGTGAACTGACTTAAATTGGTGCAGTTTACGACAGTTTATAACTTCTCTGTAAAATGTTCATTTATTGAAGTGTTGAATATTTTAACATACACCCTCTTAACACCCTGTTTATCTCATCTCTCAGGCTGTTAAATGTCTTGATGTGTTGCCAGCGTTTGTTGTAAGACATAGATTTTATATTCATACACTGGAAGGAAGTTATTAAATGAATTGTTACCTTGATGTATGTGCACCTCAAGGACGCTCCTTAATTCATCAAGTTTAAAAGATTTACAAGGCTTGCCTGTATAGTCATTTTAATAGTATTTTAAAACATGTTATTTGGCTAACAAATTAGATCGGAAGTTTTAATGAGTCGTAATGTAGTGATCCTATTTTACACTATGTAAGTTTTACATGCTAGTATTGTCCGTGCTCTGTCAGTCATGCGTAACATGTGTTATGTTATTACCTGCGAAATATGGGAAAGTTTGTCGAGTATTTACTTACGTACACTTCAGTAATTCCATTCACGTATTTATGTCAATGCATTACGGTCTATTGTGGGAACGTACATGGACTTTTTGGACTGTTTTATTAAACACATATTTATAAAGATTACAAGCTCATTGACAGGTTACCCTGTTGTAAGTTCTTATTTGAAGAGAAACGTTTATAATGAAAATGTTCATTCACCTTTTGAAGTACGTTTTTTCCCAATAGCAAGGTGAAAATTCAAATTCAATTCAAATGAGAAAAAAAATTAATTTACAGCAGTTCAAATGTTTATTGAATTTCTATTTGATTCAAATAACAAAGTTATCAATATCTAAAAACAAAAGTAAAGGCAATATCTGTTATTTTTTAGTTTTATTTTGATTATTTTAAGTGATTTTCATACAGTGTGACTTTTTCTCAAATTTGCTGAAAATATTACGAAAATTCCCAATTCTGGGAGTTGGGTCATGTTACCAAAATGCTGAGAAAAAACCCTGACTGCTAATTGAATTTAGCTTATACTTCAACTAAAAAAAATGCATTGATGTTTGTGGCCCGTATTCAGCAAGTTTCACTGCATTAATCCTAGTTTACAGTCTTAAATTCTATCTCAATAACTTTATAGCGTGATTTTATTTGATCGCTTACCCAAAAATACGACAATCATATCACAGCAACCCATTCAGGAAAAATTGTGATTTTGAAAATAAATTATTTCTGATTTTTCATTAGTGTACCATTTTTTCTTGATTGATGCAATAATAATTGTATACGTTGCTATGGTTTTCTGTGTCAAGATTCAGGAATGAGTAATAATTTCGTGTGAGACGAAATTAAGCTGATGACATTTTATTGTAGGAGTTGATTTATCATTGTTATGAAAATTATGGTAACAATTTGTGTAAACATAAACGCCATTGTTTCCAGGGGCATTTTTTTGACACATTAAAATATTTCTAACTATATGTAGGCGTACATTGGTCTGTAACGCCTTCTGATAAGTCCGATAAATCCGTCTTGCTGGGCGTGGTAGCGATAATTTTCATAGGTTAGATTTTTGAAAAATTGACGCAATAGTAATAAATGGACACTTGATAACAAGCTCATAGGATAGTAGCTTGAGTCAGTTTCAACCATGTCTTAGTGTTTAACTGAAATAGATTATGAGTGACGGAAGAATTAGTAGTTAACTGTGCGTAAAGTGACAGTATCAACAAAATTACAATGTGTACTGCATTGTTAAAAGTTTTCTGGAATTTTCCGGAATCTCTGTTTTTTCCCAGGTCTGGACCCTACTGGTTTTTATTGTTTCTGTGGCACCAAGGTCATGATTTCCATTTTTTTTGAAAATTTTTAACTTTTACCCATGTTACTGTTGACTGATATTGGTGCTAATGTTCAAAACATTGATCAGGGCTTTTATTTGACCCTTAAAACATCATTTTGACTCTTAAATCAGTAAATTAAAGTTTCTGATTTTTGAGAATTTATACCAAAGGGTCAAATTTACAACAAAATTAGGTGGGAATTTTACTGACTCTTTGAATTATCATCAGCCAGGGGTCATTTTTGATGGTTTTATATTCCTCTGAAGAAGCAGGTTAAGTCCTAAGTCAACATTGTGAAGTCAGGTCCTTAAGTCACACTTGTTTGTCTCTTTGAACAAAATGTTTAAAATTTGTTGAAATTTATAGTATTTGGTGAAAAGCCAGTGTGTAGATTACAAAATAACCTTGAAATTTCTGAAAAGACGACCTTGTGTTTTCTTTCATGTTATGCGAGAATGATTATGTAAATGTGTATAACTATGATGTGTTGTAAGCCTCGAGTTACAGCTTGAGTACTTCCTGACTGCGTTTCAAATTTCGTCTTATATGTCAACTGTTATACTACAAATGTTGGAGTATCAGTCTACAAAAGTGAAGCACAAAACTTGATTTTATATAAATCTGTCAAGGATTTATGTGTTACAGACAAATGTGTTGTTATGACAGTTTGCATGCTATAACTTGCTGCATCCTAGCTTGGAAAGTTCAGGTTTTTTTTCCAGAGAATGGGAAGGGGCCTTGGCTTTTCAAGTTGGGAAATTAATCACACGGTAATATTAAACCGTTATGGGAAAAAACATCTTTCAAAAATATTCATGATTTGTTGAATTAAACAGTATTCTATGTTTAGCCCATGGCATTGACAAAACTTTTTTACCCATTTCAATCATGCAAGTATTGAAATGCCCAAAATAAAGCATATCTGAGGGCCTTTTAAATACAAATTTGAAATTTTACTTGCATTTTGGAAAGTTTCTGTGCCACTCTTAGGAAAATTTGTTATTTTTTCAATTGGGAAGGAGCCTGTTATGGGAGTCTGTAATAGAAGGTAACAAAGTCCTGAAGTTCCATGATGTAATATTGAATGTTAATCCTGAAGCCTCATCAATAATTATCTTGCCCAATCTGCCCAAAGCAAAGGTCTTGGATTATGTAGAACAATGGCCACCCTTTGGAAAGACAAAATGTGGCCTTAATTGGCTGATGGTCTTTATTCAGAGGTCAATTTGTTCTGAATAATCAATGACAGTTTTTCAAAGAATGGCCTTTATTCATAGGGTGGCTTTTATTCAGAGGTAGCTGCTGTTGCAGGTTTGACTGTACCTAATTTGAAGGGTAACCTTCGTTACAGGCAGCTTATTCATATTACACATTTTTACTCCAAAATTTCCCCATTTCGATTTCTGATACTGTATTTATTTTATCATTTAGCAGGAAGTGGCTGACATTCTTCTATTCAATGCATTCTTGTTTTGTTAAGACTTTCTGCATTTTGTCTGGTTTGTTTCTCATATCTTTGAAAGATCTTGTAAAACGGTTGCCTTGATTAAAAATATGCAGATAATGCTGTTTGTATGATGAAAATCTTGTGAAATTCTATACTAGTGTATAAACAGTTTTGTGGATTCACACTGTAGTATCTCTGTGTGTAATTGTATGTCAGTTACATTTGTCTTGCTATGTTGCCCTCAAAAATGCAATTTGATCAGCAGGGTCTGTTTGTGTGTATTTACTAGTCAGATTGATATTGTGTGGAGAATTCTAATAAAATGATATTTAGTTATGCATGTGAATTAATACCAAATAGAAGGTAGTTTCTTATACACCATTCCAGGGCTCGACAAATCCACTCTCACTCGTAATTATGAATTGAAATTGACTTAGGATGAGTTGAAATTGCTGTAGAACTTGTTAAAATTCTTAGCTGGTTGTCCTGCCGGACGAGTAACCTGAGAAAATTTGTTGTGCCCTGAGCTCATAAGTTATTCACTTTGTTGTACTTGGAAAATCAAGTCATATGTTACGTAGAAAACAAACTTTAATGTGTTTTCAGAAAATTGGTTTGAATATAAGAAGCAATAAAACTGTCACTGTGGTGTATATATATAATTATGAAGGGTTGTGTTACATTCAACCAAATTGCAGCATGAGTAATTGAAATTTCCTTACTTATGCTATTTTAGGGGACAGTTCTGATAATTGCTTGAAAGCATCAGATGGTGCAGGAAATCTTATTATTATTGTGTTGTATTTTCTAATTATGACATTCACCTGTAAAATGGCCACCTGATGAGTAAAGAAAACATTTAACGAAAAACACCAGGATGTTAACACAAATTTACATTGATATGAGATGTTGAGATTTATTAGAGTCTTGCCTTAATATGTTTATGATATACATCACATGGCAATAAAAGTGTGATGGTAAATCCTCATATATCAGCGTCATTATCACCTGTAGCATCAGTGGTGTCATTGTCCTCTTGTTTGTCTACATACCTGATCATAAATATGACATAAAACATACATAGTCACTTATGTGAGTTAACCTATTGTTTAACAATGTGTTAGTAATCATCATATGATGATAGATGGGTTAACATTGTACAACAGGATTTAGTGTGGTTTAGCCTCACCTTCAATTCTCCCTTGTGATGTATGCTTTAAGCATCCTTGTACGATTCTTATCAATTTAAAACTTACTGATTACGAGAACATAAAAGCTTCTTATGGCTCGATTTTTATATCTTGTACATTTTGTTCTTGTTCAAGTCTAAAGAATACTGTGGTCTGTTTGATGGTGTGTATTCGTTATAACTTGTCAATAAATGTGTGCCTAAAGAATGACCAATGTTTACTTGGTAACTCTTGCAGCCCACTGGAGTCCAAAACAAGTAAAAATTGAATTGATCTGTCACCAAATTGTCATACTTGACAAAAGTACATAAAATTGAAATTTACATAAAATGGACAAAGAATTTTGGCCTTTAGCAAATTTTGTCTATTTAAAGTCATTTTAGCTATTTTTGATAACTTGGTGACATTTGGTTATTTTAGTCTGGTACACACCACTGCTCCATCAACTTGTTACTGGGGTGACCAGGGTAATTTAAATAAAATCTGGACTAATTTAACCCACTAACCGCTAGTACATACCTCATCACTTTGCATATAGACTGTTTAATGTACTTATGTTATACTCTCAATGTCTCCTATGTGGGCCTAACTGGGTTGCATCATGGTAAGAAGTAAGAAGCACCACACCCCTGATCTAGAAGTTACAGGTTTGAGTCTTAGTTGACTTTGCAATCTAAGAACTATACATGAGTTCTGGGTCGTTACCTAGGAAGCAGTCCTTTTGAGTCATCAGTATTGGTGGCACAACCCTTTGCCTCATAATACCACATATCCCTGTGTATGAAGCAGACGACTTTTGAAAACTTTGTGGCAAAAGAAGCCATTGCTTATTATAAGTAATGGCTTCTTTTGCCACACTGTTTTCCACTCTGTCAGAAAGAAACAGTCCAATTATCTTAAATAGTTTGATATATAAATATATTAGCTTTGAATTTGAAAGAGTCCAAACTATGCTTATGAGGCAAAGGGTGAAGTTTGTTTCATAGTCAATGTAATGTGATATAAGACATATTCAAATTAGTTCAGTTGTCTTGGCTGCTGCCTTCGTACATTAAAACTTGTACTTGAATTATTAATTACATGTGTATAATTTATACACTCGGCATTCATATCCTGTTTTATATATGCACTGATATATGACAGAAATACATTGTGGTTACACTTTTATACAAAATGATCTCTTTTTGGTAAATTTATGTTTTTGTGTTAGTTACATGTCATTGTGTCGTTTTTGTAGTGTTTTCAGTTTCCACCTACAGACGTGTACTAATCTGACAAGTACACTTTCAAACATGGACACAAATTTTATTGTACATGTTTGGTCAATGTAAAATAACCCTCTTCTCTTGTTAATGAACTCATAAAAATTTATCAAGATTCCCCGAAAACTCATCATAAGTACATACATAAACACAGCTTGAATTGTCCAGAAAAAATAGTTTCACAACTTAAGCATTGAGTTGTATTTGATCATTGGAATCAATCTCTTAGCAACCATTTTCAATTTTCCAGTATTCAACTTCTTAGACTGAAGAATTCCTGTCAACTCAATGAATACCCACATGACAAAATGTTCATTGTAATACTGTAAGATAAAGACTTCTGTATGAAGATTTAACAGTTTATCTTTAAGTCACACAATTTATAGTCAGGTTGTGGTGGACATATTTTGTTTAGTCTCTCCGACCTTAATGACTGATTGTATGGATTTACAAACTGATTGATGTTTGTGTAACCTTTCAATGACCTTGTAGTATTTGAGTAGGATGATGGTCACTTTTAATACATAGGATTTGTTTCCACTTGCATCTGGGTTAATGTGCTGGTCCAGTGTTTTATTTCGTTAGATTATAGGTGTTAGAAAACCAGTCTTTTATTAGGGAAGATAAATGCTCTTCGGTGTCTGGAGGAGATAATGACAGCCCTCTGATTAGAGTTTATGTTGCTGGCTATTTTTGAAATTTAAGTCTAATTGCTTTGCTTCATTTTATACTGGTATCTTCAAGGAAACTCAGGTCATGCTGTATGTATATTTTGTAAATTAGACTGGTGTATTAAATAGGAGACTGGTATCTTTTGGAGTATGTATAATTGGTAAATTAGACTGGTGTCTTTTTGGTATGTACAATTCATGAATCATAACTGATCTCTCAGCTGAATTAATTGAAAGTTGATGTTAAAATACACGATTTAGGCCAGTCATTTGTCTGTTCTTGTTCTTGTCTTGTATAGATTAGAATTTGTCTTTACTCATAACCAACTAATGAACAAATGACCGAGTTATCAGAATATATATATGTCCAGTGATTTTTTTTCAATTTTTTGGAAAAGGGTCTGGGTCTCCTCCAGTTGGGAAAAAAATGCATGGAGTAATGCCAAATTGGGAATTTTAATGTTGGGAATTAGGAAAAAATGTCCTTTTTTATTTGGAAGGGTCCATTTACCAGACCCAAACAAAGAAGGAAATAAATCACTGACTATATATTAGATAATATACTAATTTATCATACATTCCTAACTCGATGAACACTTGTGATATTTTTCTGTTTTTGATTGACATCATCTGTCAACATAAGATTAAACAAAACTAGACCTGCTTTTGTTCAAGTTTGTTTACAAACACTGTACTATTGTATGCGAATTGTCGAAAGGTTTGATTCATGTCTCGACTAATTGTCCAATGATTATGTTGTTAATGTTGGACAAACCTTGGTGACATTTTGACTGGTATACCCCTTAGGGTCTTTGCGTCTCTCTCGTTCATCTTCTGGCGTTAAATGTACTGAAATATGCAGCTTTATCGTCTGTCTTCATGTTGTCATTTTACGGTATTTTTCTAACTTCAGAGTCACAATGTATTGAATATTCGTTATAAATACACTCCATTAAATAATGCTCCCACCCTTTATAGTTAAATGAAAAGATGGTGACTCGCCTTACAAAATCACTGTTACAATCCTTTAAATTTTATTTCAAAAAGAGGACAATTACTTGAAATATCAGAATGTTAATTTGTAAGGTATAAAGCTTATAGGTACATTGATTTGGGTATATTTGGAAATATCATACCAAGTTTGTCATTGTAAAGATATTTGATATTAGAATGAGTACCTTATCACCATATATGGAAAATTGGACAATTCTTTTCAATACTGAATTAAGTATTTGACTCTTCCTGGTTGGTTTTGTGCATTAGAAATCTATACTTCAAAGTCAAGAACATTCCTTTGGTTATTTTTGCTATGTAAAATGAAGTGATGTTGTGTTATATATGAATAAACTTATATTAAAACTCTTTTTTTGGTGTTCATTTATCAAGAAACAAAAATTCGCTGGGTCTGTATATTTAAACATGTTTTTTTAAATGTATCTTATAGCCCCAAATTTCTTGTTTTATTTTTTCTTATATCTAGTCGATTTAATGAAGCATGTTTTACAGGGTGTTTTTGGGGATGAAAGCCAGTCACAAATCATAAAAAATGATGTTCGTAAAGTTTATTAGTGTGTTAAACGTTGTGTTAATACGTGTTTGAATAGTCTCTTCTCTTCAATGTTCATTTTATTGACATTCATGTTTTCAAAGCTTTGTTTTATCTACGAGATAATCTAGGTTTGTTCGAATCGTTGTAAAATTAGGTCATTCTTAAAAACATTTTTGTTTGCTGTAACGTGACCCAATATATTACCAGTGAGTAAGATGGTAGGAATTTTTTCTTTAAGAAAAAATTCCAGAACCAATTACCAAATAACGAAAGGGTAAAAGCATTTTTTTGCAGGGAAAGTTAAAAAAAGTTGAGTTGCTGTGATTTGGGTTGAGTTTGTCGCGTTACTGCTAACATAATTTTTCTTAAGAATGGCCTTATGGTAACCATGAACATATCAGTGGATTCTTGCTTTATTGCTTTTTTAAATTTTTAAGATTGTTTAGGTTTTACATTGTCCTGTATTCGTAATCTAGAATATTTGTAAATTTAGTTTCAATTGATATCTGTTTTCCAGGGTTGAAAAAAAATCATGCTTAATATGTATCTGAATTAAGAAAAGGAGGTAAAGACTCCAAATAGGTTCATTTCTGAAGTGTTTAAAAACTCTAGGCTCTAAAAACTCAGGGCTCGACAATTTTTTTTCATGCTACTTGTCCTCTTGATGACCAGCTGAGAATTTTAACTAGTTCTACAGCAATTTCAACTCATCCTCAGTCAATTTGTACGCGTAATTTCGAGCGGACAAGTGGATCTGTCGAGCCCTGAAATGTATAAAAGGTAAAAATATTCTAACAGTTGGTATAACAACAAATCAAAACAGAATGAATTATTGTGCTATGGCAAATGAATTCAGAGCATAATATATGTTGTTATAGATTTATGTATGTGTATAATAGAGTGAAGTATTAAATAGTAAATATACAAAACAGTATGAAGTCGCCCACCAGTTTGGTTGATAAATGATCTGATTAGAGGATGAGTACTGCTCAATGGAAGAATGCAGGTGGAATTAACTAGAACAGTAAATTTGTAGGAGTTTTGTACACAGTAGATAAACCAAATTCCCCTGTACTTAATGTGACAAGTTTACTTATTCTAAAAACAGTGATGATATAATCTTACTAGCTATATCTCCTTACATTTTTTTCTTGTGTTTTTTTTTTCTTTTTATAGCTACTTAATGTAATATTTGTGTTTAATGTTTCACTTTAAGTGTAACTGAAGAATAATATGCAAGTCAGCATAAATGTATAGTTGTAACACTAGTACTTTGTAATAGTCAGATTATACAGCGGAAAAAAAGCATGATGTTGTTGAAGGGAAGTTATTGCTCTGGAGTGGTTGCACTGAATATTGATATTTGAAGCTGCATTTATGAACTTATTATCATCAACTTTTGTACAAATTACTTGATAGTTTTTTGTTTATTTCCTGTTTCGTATCATTATCTCAAGTATTAGCCACACATTTCCATATATATAAATATACCTTCAAGGTTTACGTCTGTGCAATGTTGTTGTTGTGTCATATGTTTGCATTGGTTAAGGAAATTAATTATGTGGTGACAATATGTCTCCTTGTTAAGAGTTCATATTGTCTAATGTAACTGTTATTTTGTTTAATGGCATCTTTTTATGTTATGTGTAATATTTCTTCTGTTTTGTATGGTTTACATAATGCATTTTCAAGGGTGTAGAAATGAGCTGGAAGCTGGATTTTACAGGGCAATCTCTCCAGAGTGGCCCACTCTTGAGCAAAAACCTCTTGACAACATAATTTTGCTTCTGGTGTTGCTTTGGAGAAGTTGCACTGTACTTACATGGTGTTTGTGGAGTCCTCTGTCTCACTTGTTTTTTACTGGTAACAAACCCTTGATGAGTCATCATCATGTTCTGTTAATTAATTCATTAATTACTTACCACGACCTTCTATGACATGTGTTTATACTTGTTAAGCATTAGTAACAATCCTGTGTTGTCACAAGTTAAAAGTGGAACATATGCGTAAAATGTTGTACAAATGGTAGTAAGTGAGTTTGAAATGGAAAATAAGTACTGATGGCTAATACTACTGAAGATTAGTCATGTATTTTTGGTTGTGGAATCTTTTCATATTTTTTTTAACTCCTTGACTAATGTAATGCGCATGGTAAAAAGTTTTCTAGAATTTGATGTGTGTACAGACAATTTTTTCAGAACTAGTTTTACAGCAATTTCAACTTGTTCTGAGTCATTTTCTGCTCATAATTACGAGGGGATGATAGGATTTGACCAGACCTGATGTAGCCACGTTTATCAATTGTCTTTTTTTGTCTGTTTTCAGGTATTAAGTCAGGATGTCAAGAAAGAGACACCACTGCAGTTCAAATTCCGTGCCAAATTCTTCCCTGAAGATGTCTCTGAAGAACTTATTCAGGAAATCACACAGGTAAACACTCACCTTATATCACATTATTCAGGAAATCACACAGGTAAACACTCACCTTATATCACATTATTCAGGAAATCACACAGGTGAACACTCACCTTATATCACATTATTCAGGAAGTCACACAGGTAAACACTCACCTTATATCAAATTATTCAGGAAATCACACAGGTAAACACTCCCTTTATGTCAAATTATTCAGGAAATCACACAGGTAAACACTCCCTTTATATCATATTATTCAGAAATTCAACACAGGAAAACACTTGCCTTATATCACATTATTAAGGAAATCACACAGGTAAACACTCACATTATTCAGGAAATCACACAGGTAAACACTCACTTTATATCATATTATTCAAGAAATCACACAGGTAAACACTCACCTTATATCACATTATTCAGGAAATCACACAGGTAAACACTCACCTTATATCACATTATTCAGGAAATCACACAGGTAAACACTCCCTTTGTATCATATTATTCAAGAAATCACACAGGTAAACACTCACATTATTCAGGAAATCACACAGGTAAACACTCCTTTTATATCATATTATTCAGGAAATCACACAAATAAACACTCACTTTATATCACATTATTCAGGAAATCACACAGGTAAACACTCACCTTATATCACATTTTCCCGGAAATCACTCAGGTAAACACTCACCTTATATCACATTATTCAGGAAATCACACAGGTAAACACTCCTTTTATATCATATTATTCAGGAAATCACACAGGTAAACACTCACCTTATATCACATTATTCCGGAAATCACTCAGGTAAACACTTGCCTTGTATCGCATTGAAGCAAAAAATCTTTACAATAAAAAACAACTAATGGAGAAATGTTATTGCTTTTATGCATACTTCTTTAAGGAGAGGTTAATTTGTAAATTATTTCATCACAGGTGGCCATTTTTCTCTGGCGTGTAATTGTCTAAATAATGTTGTCAGACTCTGAATTAAGTTCTAGTTACTATGGTAACAAAAGCTGCAGAAAATAAAATTGACTTAGTGCAAGTTTGAGTAATGTACAGTATATGTTCTGAAAACTGGATCCCTTCCAGACTGGGCTGAAAGTCTGGTTTTCTGAGAATTCCTGTTTTCAGAGAACTATTGATTGTAGAAGAGAAAAAATGGGACTTGTAAATGGGACTTGCAAAATCGTTCGATTTTTCAGAGAATTCCAGATTTCAGGGAGTCTGGTTTTCAGGGGTTTTACTGTAACACTTAATTTACTGATGGAGATTCCTGGTTACATTAGATTATTATGTGGACAATCTGTTGTCTTGTTTTGTCTTCAGACATACTGGAGATCTGGCAACAGTTAGTTAAGCTACAAAACTAGCACATTATTTATGTACAACATCTTATTGATGTCATCATGACTGCCTGTAATGTGACAAATTAATTGTCTACGTTATGACTGATATCTTATAAAGCTTGACATATTCACTGTGTTGCAATGATCACACTGTAAGGACACCAACCACTGTCCTTAGACCTAAAAAACAGAGGTTCGTTTCTGGTAACCCAACCTACCCAATATTTTACCTGCAGGCTCTTAAGTTTTTACAGTGTCTGAATTGTAGTGTAATATTGTAATTTTCACAACTCGTTAATATTACAGCCCACATATTCCCATACAGTGTTGCCGACATAAGTAAAAAAAATGAAATAAAAAAGAATCCCTGCCTTCTCACCCATATTTCTTTGGGCATGGAACTGGAAACAAACCTTTTTTTGGCCTTACAGTTTGACATAAAGGTATTGGTTCTTGGTAATAAGAAAAGATTATCCTCCCTGTGGTATCCACCTTTCCAACCAAGTAACCAAGGTTTGAGGTTATAAAACTTGACATAAGTCTCCATACTCATATTTCATATTTTGTCTTATAATGTTTAATGTTGAATATGATCAGACAATAATGGTATTATTGATTCATTATTGTTACAGCATAATTGACCTGAATATGTGTTTAAACATTAATCATCTCTATCTTTTCCACCATAATACTTTGAGAATGGAATTTTGAGATTTTAGCTTAGAGACTGTTCTCAAGTTTTATAACCTTGGGTCCTGATTATCATTTATTTGTTTGTTTGTTTGTTTTTCAGAAAATGTTCTATTTGCAAGTTAAAGATGGTATTTTAAATGATGAGATCTATTGCCCACCAGAGACGTCCGTATTGCTGGCTTCATACGCTTGCCAGGCCAAGTTTGGTGATTACAATGAAGAAGTGCATCAGGCTGGTTTCCTTGAGAACGAAAGAATACTGCCAGAAAGGTGAGGTCTCAAATCCCTTGGAGCCGATTTTTACTGTGTCATAAAATATTTTCTTCTTTGTAAACTTGATGGGTGATTTTTACCTTACATGTTGGGCATTTATACATTTTGATAAACTTTAGATTAATTAAATCCTGACATAACTTCCTGCTTTTAATTACTGTAGGAAATGATGAAAGTAGTTTTCATTGTGTGTCTTTCATATACTTTAAGATGAAAGTATAGGCTTCCTGAAAGTTGCTGGCCCGTCAGACATATCGGGCAAATTTCGAGTAGGTCCAATAACTTTTCAGAGAGCACCGGACCAAATGTCCGGCAGTGGGGCATGATTTACAGCATTTATCACTTATTTGTAATATATTTGGTCAGACAAATTTTCATTTGGTTAGAAATTCTAACTTTGCCTGACCAAATGTTAGGCAAATATTCCACCAGTTTCAAGAAGCCAGAAAGTAGTGTTCATTGAAAGATACTTCCACCTGAATGTTTGTCATCCGGTTTTAATGCCTTAAATTTATTAGATTACTATACAAAGTTTGATGTTGGTTATATGTGCACCAAAAACACTTAATTATCTTGATATTGCAAGTATTAATGCTTTCAAACACACTTGTGGACAGGTCTTGGATTGCTGGTTTTTAACCCACATCCTCAGGATATGAAGTCTGTTTTGTACTCCTTGACCAAGATTTTCTCTGTACATTATAGATGATTTGATGAAGAATTTTTTAACTGATGAACTTAGCTGTGACTGTTGTATAGTGGTTAGTGCACTGGACTTGTAACCTGGCTATCCAGGTTCAAATCCTGGTTGCAGCAGGTCAAACCCTTCTATGAAAATTTGATAAAAATCTCGATTTTTCTCCATATGTGGAGAAGTTGCTGGCTTGTGCAGAAGGGTAAGTTAGTACTGGTTAGTATATAGTCCAGGAAGACTGGCTAGGTGAACCAGCCGCCATACATAACTGAAAAATTGTTGAAAAATGGTGTTAAACCCTGTGAAAAAAAAAACAAAAACAGACAAACGTTATCTTGGGATTACTTTCAATATTTACAGACCCATATTCCATATGTCTGTGATGTTTCAACTTGAAAATAAGACCCCCTCAGTGTATAGATAATTTGGTATTTTGGTCCCAAATGTGGCCTGATTATTGCAACTTTATTGTATGTACATGTATGTATATATGTTGTGTTTATACAATGTATACGTTGTTGCAGAGTGTTCACCCAACATAAACTGTCACGAGACCAGTGGGAGGAACGAATTAAGAACTGGTATGCTGAACACCGTGGTATGCTCAGGTACGTACAACAAATATTACATTGCAACCCTCCAAAGCAACACCCTTTTGGAGAAGCAAAAGTATGATGTTGTTGAGATTTTGTTGCTCTGGGGAGGTTAAAATTAATTGTTAAATCTTACTGTGAGGAAAAATCATGCTGTTGTTAAAAGGAGATTGCTGCTCAAGAGAGGGTCTCTGTGAAGAGGTTTCACTGTAATCATTCTTGTTTTAGTGACATCCTTGTCATATAATTTTAAGTCTTAGTTCAATATTTGATTGGAGACTACTAAATGAATTTTATGAGTCCATGAAGCCAATTAACATCCAATTTTCTTCTCATTATTCATGTCAGAGAACATTCTATACAGTATAAATCTATATTTAGGTTAGACTTTAATTTATTACGCTCCTCTTTATGGTTACGTTTAATTGTACCCAGCCTCTTTAGGTGCGGTCTAATTTTTCCATGATAAGTATCAAAGCATGTTGATAATTATGATACGATACTTGACGGGGAGTCTCCCTGTCGTGCTGTACAATCTGGTTTAATGAGTCAGCGTTATATTAATTCCTATGAGTCATCACTCAATGTCATCTGTGAATGCTGAAACATAAAAAAAAATACTCAAAAGCATAAGATAGACTTCAGATGTTTTGATTGTGGGTACTAGTTTATGTGAGAACTGACAGTCCTTTGGTCCTTAGTAACCATAACGGAAACAGACAGAAAGTAAAAATTTGTCTTATATCAGCTTGGTTAAGCTTTCTGGAATTTTCTGGAACCTCCAGTTTTTCCCAGGTCCATAATATACTATTTATTATTGTTTCCGTGGCACCGATGTTAAGATTTCCAGTTTTTTGGGGGGAATTTTTTTCAACTTTCAACTATGTACCAGTGTCTTTTAAAAAACTGTTTTCACAGTGACTGACATATTTTTCTTAAAACTCCTGTAAATATATATATATATTCTCCTATTAACCCTTGTATATAAACTGTTTACATGGAATACAACTTCACACACAATACAAAGTTGTAACCTATGTATGTTCATAACAAGTTTTTTTCATTTTGGAGCCTCTGTAGTCGAGTGGTTATGATCTCTGACTAGTAATCAATAGCCCCTCACTGCTGTGAGTTCAAATCCCACCCAATACCACGGGTTGGTGGTTCTACTCATGTACATGCCTCCGGTATTCCTCCACTGTTAAAAGTTGGAATGTAGCCAAATGACCCTGGCTGTTGGTGCGACGTTAAACATTGGTGAAAAAAAAAACAAGTTACATTTTTGCTGAGGGGATGAATTTCATAATTGAATACATTCTTAGATTACTGAATTATGTGTCTTTTTCCTTCTGAAATCAATTCTAATCTCACTGAACCTATATTCCAGACAAAAAGCATATCCTGTAATTATCCCTTGTATTTTATGTTGCCAATGTCTGAGTTCATTCAATCATTCATCTTTAGTTCGACTGTAATTTTAAACTGATTGAATTCAATTCCTGCCTTTGTTATTTCTATATAGAAAGACTTTGATATATTTTGTAATATTCCTTGTTTTAAAATGACTAACGGCTAATCAATATGTTGTATAACATTTCAGGGAAGACGCGATGATGGAATATTTGAAAATTGCACAAGATTTGGAAATGTATGGTGTTAATTATTTTGAAATCAAGAACAAAAAAGGAACAGACCTTCTTTTAGGAGTTGACGCTCTCGGTCTCAATGTATATGAAAGTGCAGATAGGTGTGTTTTTTGTTTGTATCTTGGTCATATATTTGACCCTTTGCCTTATAAGGCTATTTTGGACTTATCTGAGTTTAAACCAAACATACAAAACATCAATTTATGTAAGAAAGTTGGGATATTTCTCTGACAGAGTGGAAAACATTGTGGCAAAAGAAGCCATTACTCATGACCAGCAATGGCTTCTTTTGCTGTAATGTTTGTTAAAGTCGTCTGCTTCTGAAGCAGGGATATGATGTGGTATTATGAGGCAAAGGGTTAAAAAAGTTGACCCTCAACATTTGATGTCTGATAAAAACCCTGTTGATCACATTAGTCTTGTTTCGTGATGTTTATGCTACGAGGAATTAATTGGTAGCTAATCTCATGTGATCTTACTAGATATTTTAGTTATTGAACAATGATTCCTAACTTATGGTGACACAATTACAGAATGTTGCAGTTACACATTTTTTTTGGACTTGCGACCATTTTTTTTTTCAAATGACTCTTGAAGGCAAACAAAAGGGTCCTCCTGATCCCTTGATCTCTGAAATTAGTGTATGCATTTATTGATATAGGATTTATTGTAAAAATGACCTTAAAATTATAAGTGCATCCCTTTGTGTAACAGGGTGACCATAATCTTTGTGTGAAATTTTCACAGGAAAGATCCGGCAATTATTTCTAGCTAAGCAAGGAAATTGGAAATCTTCAGAAGGAAATGAATTCAAGCGTTTGCTCATGAGAGTTGATCAGGATAAAAACTGTGCATGTCTGTTGATAAGGACCGTATATGTCTGTTAATAAGGACTGTATATGTCTGTTGATAAGGACCGTATATGTCTGTTGATAAGTACTGTACATGTAAGATTTGTAATTTATTTAATGGTTTGTCAGTCTCAGTATGTGTTGGTGATTTGTGATAAAAAGATTATCCCCCCCCCCCAACATTATTTACATAATAGCTGAATGTTGATTACTTAATCTGCATGAATTATTTGCAGAGGTGTCAAATTATTTATTTACTTACAGCAAGAATTGAAATGTTGAATTAGACAACTTGTCTTGGAAATAGATCGTTTTGGGCCTTATTTACATGTCTGGTATCTGGGCTCATCTAGAATTATTTCAACTGTATTTGTACGCATTTTTATCTTCCTTATACATAACAAATTATATTTATTTGTTTTGGTTGGACTTGCTTTGTGTGTTAATGGCCCAGAATATGTTTCGAAAGCAATTAAAATGTTACACTCAACATGGATCAGTGTCTAGGTGTATATATTACTGTGATAACATACTTGTTGTTGTAAAATTGTTGCATCCGAGAAAGGAATGTAGTTTTACGCTCATTTTAATTCATCAGAGCGTGAAATCAATGTATTCTGCGAAGTTTATGAACATCGCTTAATTATGTATCACGATAATTGAACCACATTTTATGGTTAAACGTATGTTTAATTTTTTTATAGGTTGCATTTTATGTTTTCAGTGGCGCAGTTTTTGCACATTAAAAAAATGGTATTAATTTGTTTTACATATGAATTTAACGTGCGATTTGTTTTGATATGAAATTATTTGATTCGGTTCAGTTATGAAGCAGATTCTCCTCAGTTATATTAATTGCCTTTGCTGACTTTTTCATAGATTACAGTAATTGTTTTCCTTCATTGTTTGGGTCTGGTAAAAAGCCCCTTCCCAATAAAAAATAAAGACATTTTTTCCCAATTGCCGACCTAAAATTCCCAATTTTGGCATCACACTGCACATTTTTTCCCAATTGGACCAGGTTCGGACCCTTTGCCAAAATTGCAGAAAAAATCACTGAAAACCGACCAGTGTTGCACCTTATTCAGACATTGTGAGGACTAAATACAATTAAGTATTGATTCTGTGTATATCTTATTATATTTTCTAAGATGTCTTTCAACAGAGTGTTTTTTTCTTTTTTTTTGGACCAATTTGTATCAGAATTTTAACCCCATCCCCCTGTCTGAATAGTATGTTTTTATCCCCCAAAGTCATTAAAAAAAATTCTGATGAGTTGAATTACAGTAAAACTTTGATATTGAGACCATCTTCAGGACCTGAATAATTGGTCATAGTAATGAGGTGGTCTCATTATCAAGTTGGGCTATAGGGTTATTGAAAGCCGGTCTGAAAATAAGCGGTTGTTATAACTAGGTGGCTGTAATATTGAGATGGATGCTGTTTGAAATTTTACTGTATTAAAATTATTTCCCTCTTCTTGGTCATAACCAGTCACATACGAGCCTTTTGTTCTGTTTCATTAAATCAGATACAGTGTATTTCACAAACAGATTTCTTTTGCAGATTAACGCCAAAAATCGGTTTCCCTTGGAGTGAAATCAGAAACATATCATTTAACGACAAAAAGTTTGTCATTAAACCTATAGATAAAAAGGCACCTGTAAGTACATGTTTGGCATGAGTTGTTGAGGTGTTGTCACGGTGATATTTTTGTTAGAAACCTTGTTTGGAGCATTTCTCGTTAATTTTCATCATGCAAATCCAAGAATGCAATTTCTAAGCAAGTTTGTAATTTTTGTAAAAAAAATTAGCTTATTGAAAAATTATAGATCTGAAATCAAGATTCAAAGTAGAAAGTTTTGTTGAACTTGTTATTGAAATGCTCCAAACAAGGTACGTGTTTAGTGGGTGATGTTCTTTGTAACAACCTAACCTAGTGGCTAGCAAAATGAATCATTATAAAAACAATGTTTATGTTTGATTTTTTTATGATTTTTGTGGTTAAAATATGTTTTAAATTAATTTTTTAAACTGGAAATTAATCAAAATTTCATTTTCTGGCGTTGAGTTGCGTTACAAAGTGCTGGTCAGAAGGTTTGGTTGATTTTATTTTTGTTTTAAATTAACATAGTCAGTGGTGGTTTTTTTTATTATTCTTGTATGCTGTGTTTCTTGCAGACTAACTCCTAAAGTTGGCTTTCCATGGAGTGAAATAAGGAACATTTCATTTAATGACAAAAAGTTTATACTTAAGCCAATAGATAGACGTGCACCTGTAAGTTTTGTAACGACCCCTCTGTGTGTGTGCATTTATATACTGCTAGTTGAAATAATCAGAGATAACAGTTACCTTATTTGTGTCTCGAAGGATCCTGCTTGAAATAGTGCCAGGGGTTTTGTTGATAAACAAAATATTCCTTAACAAAAGGGTGGGGATACATTTTACAATTTTTTCTCGTTTGTAAAGTTATTGTTGATTGAATTTTTGACAAGTATGAAATAATTTGAATAGTTAGTTGAGCATTTATACTTCCTTTTTTGTCAATTTTAGTACAGGGCGTTTTTCTAGGGATTATTTTGTCAAAAAAAATCTTAATTACTTTACTTATTGAGTGAAACCGCACAAAGTTATTAATGGTATATTTTTAAACCTGATTTTGTATACCAATTTGTTGTCTCTGTTTTGGTGAACAAAATTCAATCCTGCCAAATTGAACACAATTTTGTCCCATTTTGGAAAACAAAAAAAAATATTTCCTCTTTTGAACATGTGTAAAATTTTATTTTCTATTTTTAGACATTTAAAATGAATTTATTATCTGAATTTGGGAAGCACACTTTTCATGCAGTTTACTTATAGACTCGACACATACCTATGTGTTACCTGTATATATATATATATATAACCCTTGTATCCTATTATATGATTTTATGACATAAAATCATTCTCAGGTTGGTACATTTTGCTACAATTTTTTAGTAATCAAGATATTTTCTCTGCAATTTCTCTATTGTTTACAGAATATATATATTAACTGAAAAATTGTTGAAAAATGGCGTTAAACCCCAACAACAGAATATATATGTTTATAGAAGTATATGTAATGTTGTGTACCAAAGAAAAAAAGAAAGATTTCAGTACAATGCTTTTTTAACTTGGCTTTAATCGGAAATTACAGCAATATTTCAGTAAAATCTTTTAATTTTACTTATATTTGTGGTTTTTTTTTTTATGTATTAAACATTTGCTGTTATGTTCATATTATGTACTTTTGGAAATGTTAATCGAAAATTTGCAATGAATCATTCCCTATCAGCCCGTATCTTAATATAACTGTGACTAAACTGTGATGCCCATTTATTTAATGCGTTCGAGTATTACATATCTAATCTGACAACTTTTTTCTTGTAAATGAATGGATGAATCAGATTACCTTATCTATAAGGTAACGTCCATATAAGGACATTGTGGTAATTTTTTGTATCAGTGTAATTGTGTATAACTAATTTAACTATCACATAAAACTCAGATAATCTTGACCATGTGTTAACTGTATCCTATTTTTAATACGGATCTTTATACATGTATAATACACTAATATTATAATAAATTGATTATATTTTACTGTGTATGTAGACATTCAGTTGTCATTGCAGGGTTTTCTTAGCCGTTTTGACGACCAATATTTGATCTTGATCCCAATTACAAAAAGCATGTTTTTTCCCAATTGCAAGACAAAAATTCTCAATTCAAATGAGAAAAAAAGTTTAAAAAGATTAATTTATTGCAATTCAAATTTCTATTGAGTTTCTGAATCATTCAAATAACAAAGTTATCAATATCTAAAAACAAAAATAAACATAATATTTTTTGTTGTTGTTGTTGTTGTTGTTTTATTTGATTATTTTAAATTATTTTTATACAGTGACTTTTTCCCAAAATTGTCCAAAGTGTTGTGAAATTCCCAATTCTGGGGGCTGGGTCATGTTCCCAAAATGCTGAAGAAAACCTGCATTGTATCTCTGTATGTATACTTGTATGTGTGGATCTTACACATTTATTTACCTACATGGGTATTCTGAGCCCCACCCTTCCCTGCCCCATCCAATGTGTTCATTGTATAAAGTACATTGTGTATTCTTTCAAGTTTTCACATGCGTGTGACTTTCCTTTCTGTTAACTAAATGTATATGAAAATTTACCAGACAGTCCACCCATCTTTTCCTTGTTAAAACTACCATGAGATTTTCACAAACTTGCACCTAATTGGTTGTTCATGTTCTGATAACACTATCATTCTGATTTCAAGTTTGGTGTATCATTTAAACCCATTGTGTTAACAGCAATAACCTTGACCTTAGGTTTGATAGTGACAACCTTATGACGGCATAATGGTATAATGTATGCCTTTCGTGGTTACCTCCAGTCATACGCAAAATTCTGTTTTTGCTCAAGTAGGCCAGAAAACGTCATATTTTTAAACCCCCTCTTGTCCAGGTAGGCCCGAAAAGTTCATATTTGAGACCCACATTTCTTCTGGTAACCTTGACATTTAGCATTTTGATGTTGCTATGTGTTCACAGTTTGTTGTTGTTTTTAAAAAAACACAAACTGATCCCATACATATGTACTACAATTATTGATCGGAATTCAACATCTGTTGCTATGGCAATATGTGGCCTGGTCATTATTAAATTAACCAGTTAATTATTCCATTTAACACCATTGGGAACATTTCTTCTGAAGCCATGTATGACTTCGGAAACCTGAAAAATCTCTGTTTTGTCAAAATATCGCTCTGACACTCAATGATTAGTTTCTTAAGTAATCCACAAACATTTCCCCTACTAAATAACATGTGAGATGAACCTTTTGGAACTTTTGCTTCAGTCTTGGAACACAAAAATATGTTCCTCCTCCCATGAACTCTTGACTTTGGTTTTGGGTCTGTTAGCTTAAAATCCTATCTTTTGCATTTATCTTAATATATAATAGGGAGAATCTACACTTAAGTTCATTTGTTTTCTTTTAACACGAAGTGGGTGTGAAGAATTAATTTTCATTTTTTATTTGTTTTGCTAAAATAGGGAGATAAGACAGCTAAGCAGTCAAAAGTGAGTACGAGATGAATGATTGCCCTACCTAGCATAATAATAGCATGTCTGTCCATGACTGATTGCTTGTGAGATATGCCACCTAGATATTGCCTTGGTTCTCTAGTCTTACGTTGAATTAACTATGATACAGTTTGATGTTTATATACATGGTATCCATCATCTGTTTTATTGAATGTATTGACTTACAATGTATGTTAGTTACTGAGATATCTCAATTGTTTTCATCTTCATCTTGTTAATAGTTTACTGCGATACTAAAGTTACTAATTCTTATACATTATTGTTGCAATTAACTTAAAGTTGTTTCGTTTTAATGCAAATTTTTTATACATCTGTCTTCGGCTTTTTCTCTCTTATTTTGGCTTTAGGAAGAATTATTTGCTCTGAGTTATCCCCCCTGCCTTATCATTTTGTTCTGCGAACTCTTGGCTTTTCACTTTTCTGTTCTGTTCTGTTCAGTTCCATTTAGAAGTATGTCTGATTGATTGGAATTATATTTGCAGTTTTGTATACAGCTGGTTGACAATGTTATATTGGAAATACGAATTATTTTCTTGTCATGTATTTGTGAATGATTCATAAATTGTTGTATTCCCATTATAGGATTTTGTCTTACAATGCCTACCAGTTTTCACCTGTTTTTAATTGGTTAAAATCTGAAAAAAAATTATTGAAGTGTTTTTTCATGATTGCTGCATGACAATTGTGTGTAAAACAAATGCTTCTAGCAAAAGTCCATATTAAAATCTTTTAGCAAGTTGATAAAGAGATTTTACCCTGTATAGTTTATGAAATGATATGACATGGTTTAAATGTGTGCTCTGATGACCTGATAGAAACTTGACACTCTGACGTGACTTTGTCATTTTAAGTACTACATCATTCATGTGTTAAATTGATTTTAAATGTTCACTCAAATTTTGTTGTCGGACGTTTTTTTAATCGTCAATTTCATTCAAATTTTCATTACTGTCATGTCTATTTTATGAATTTTTTGTTTGACAATAAAACTGGCTGAAGCCTGTTGCTTATTCATATGTCACTGAAATTATTTTGATTTTGTTTAACCTAAATGTACGTGTCTAGTTGATGTTGTACATGGCAAATATACATGGATTTGAATTGAAAATTAACTTGTTACATTATTGTTGCTTTTAGCGTCTAATACTGTGCTCTTACGTAATTGTTTTTTTTTAACCAAATCACCTACAAAACAATTACTGTTGTTTATTGAACTTACTTTTAAATATTAATATTTTTTGTAGGACTTCGTATTTTATGCCCCTAGATTACGTATTAACAAACGTATCTTAGCATTATGTATGGGTAATCATGAGCTGTACATGCGTAGAAGAAAACCTGATACAATAGAAGTCCAACAAATGAAAGCACAGGCTCGTGAAGATAAGTTAGCCAAGCAGACGGAAAAAGCTCGCCTTGAAATAGAGAGACAAAAACGCGATGATGCTGAGAATAAGAGAAAGGAACTCGAAGCTATGTTGGAACGTTACAAGGAAGAAAGTGAACGCAATCGAAAAGGTAACACACTGTAGTTTTTCACTGTTAGGGGTAGCAGCCTTTTTCTTAAATTTGGGGGAAATAACGCAGCATTTTTGCAAAAAGGGGAAGAAAAAACTTGCTGTAAACAGAATTTTAAGAAAAACTGCATGATTTTAAAGATTTTTCCTTACGATATCCTGGCATCATCCTTGGTTCAACTGATCATTTGTCAAGTTTTTTTTTATCTGAAAGTGAATTGATAAACCTCAGTTCATAAAACCATGTATAAATTAAATAGTTCTACTTGAATAATTCTAATCCAGGGCTTTCATTTGACCTTAAAACAGCATTTTGACTCTTGAACAGGGCTTTCATTTGACTCTTAAAGCAGCATTTTGACTCTTGAACAGGGCTTTCATTTGACTCTTAAAGCAGCATTTTGACTCTTGAAATCAGTAAAATAAAGATTTTGACTCTTGGGAATTTGTACTATGACAGATTATACCCTTCTACGAAAATTTGACAAAAATGTTGATTTTCCTCCATATGTGGAGAAGTTGCCGGCTCCGTGTGGTAGTGTTAGTTAGTACTGGTTAGTATACAGTCCAGGAAAACTGGTAAGATGAACCGGCTGCTATATATAACTAAAAAATGTTGAAAAACAGCGTTAACCCATTGAAAAAAAAGTATTGGTGTCTACTTATTATGTCTGATTAATTTTCCAGCTCTGGAAGAATCTAACAGCCGTATTGGTCAGTTGGAGAAGGTTGTAGACGATTACAATAAGGCACAAGAAGATATTGCTGAACAGAAACAAAAAGCTGAAGAACTAGAAGCCCAACTTAAACAGACCGCTGATATGCACGAAGAGGAGAAGATGAGACTGGTAAATCTTATTAAAGTTTCCTATACTCAAGTTTAAGTGGAATCTCATAATCTTGGATCCTCCTTTGTTGGTTCATCTATTAGAGTGGTCTAAGGTTTTCCCAGACACAGAAAACCTGCATCTGGCTAAAGTCTTTTGTCTGGGACCTGCATTTTCAACTAATATGCGTCCCTGGGACCCGTTTTTCTGTAACGCAACTCAACATTTTTCCAGTAGGTAGGTGGGGATGTTTTTCCTGGAAAACAATTATTAAAAGGAAATGGTAGAAAAATGTTTTACTGGGGGGGGGGGTAAAAAAAGGTGTGTCACAGCAATTTTTATGAGTCAGTCACATTACAGCAAACATATTTTTTGTAAGTATGGCCTAAGGTCATCTAAATACTGTGCATAACTAATAACTAAGGCATAAATATACAATAAAATTCAGGTAATTTATGTGACAGTTATTGATAACTCAGCGATCCAGGTTCAAATCCCTGTCGTGGCAGTCATACCCTTCCACGAAAATTTGTCAAAAATGTCAATTTTCCTCCATATGTGAAGTAGTTGCTGGTTCCTTGTGGAAGGGGTAAGTTAGTACTGGTTAGTATACAGTCCAGGAAAACTGGTTAGGTGAACCGGTCGCTGTATATTACTGAAAAATTGTTGAAAAACAGCGTTAAACCCCAGTGACAATGCCACATAAAAACAATACGGAAAAAATAAAAAAAATTATATCCTGCTCTTCATAATTTTGTTTTATGTGTTTAACATTCACTTATTTATTGTTACTAACAGCAAGCAGAGTACTTGGCAGCCAAGGCGGAAATTGAAGAGAGTGAATCCAAATTGTCTGAACGTGATGAAATGATGAACAATATGCAATCCCAACTTGCTGAAGCACGTGAACAGGCTATGCGTGATCAAGAGGCCCTGATGCAAGCTATGGAACAGATGCACGTAAAGGATGAAGAGGGCGAGAATGATGAACACGGAGGTGAGTTGAATTAAAAAATTCATTATATTAAAGAGTTTGAATTGATCATTTGGAACAGCCAGCAAAACAGAATGTACTCATCATTTATAGGCTTCCCAGAAGTTTCTCGACCATTGGACATGTCAGGCAAATTTTGAGCAAGCCAAATTACTTCAGCAAGTACTGGACCAGATGTCCGCCAGTCAGGCACAGTTTACAGCATTTATCTCTTATTTGTCGGTCAGACAAATTTTCATTTGGTCAGACAGAAATTTAACTTTGCCTGACCAAATGTCTCACAAGTATTCCTGCTGTTTCTAGATGCTTGCATTTACAAAGTTGCAATTGACATATCTTGTTTCATTTTGTCATGTTGATAGGAAAGCCTTGATTGGTGTTGCTTGTGGTACTTGAATGTTCTAGATTGGTATACATTGAGTTGTTGGTCATCTTATCAGATCCTTGTGTTTTTATTTCAAACTTGGGTCCTTTCCTTTAGACTTTAAAGATCCATTACAAAAGATTTATTTCCCTTGTTTCAAAATGCCATTAGGTATTTGTCCCCTGACATTCTAGAGTTTTTGGTTACTTGGTCATAAATTAAGTTGAATTTTATGGACAATCTCTGGACCCTTATTTAGACAACTTATGGCCGAGTATTTACGGTATGTCTCCATACCTCCGCATTTCCACTGTTGGTCAATGTCAGTATGTCACGCCTGTGAAAATTTCAGTCAATGTCACATCTTGAACTTTGAACAATGTTCCATTTTTTTTGTCTTATTTTGAAAACAAAATTATTTGATATAATTTTGCGTGACGGAATATAGTAATAATTACCTACATTGTTACTTCAGATGCTAACTTGCAACAATATGAAAACATGGAGAATATGCCAAGACCAGAAGAGGAACGTGAAATTGAGATTGAGAAGAACAAGAGGCTTCAAGAGCAGCTTAAGGTATCATAAATTATTGTCCTTGAAAACAATAATTACACTTACCTTGAAGATATTTCACACATCTTACTATAAAGTTTATGATCAATCTTGAATATTCCGTTGTTATTGGAAATATTGTTACTTTCAATAGTAAAAACACTGTAGAATATATAACTGTATGATAGTATGAAGATTAAAGAATATATAACTGTATGATAGTATGAAGATTAAAGAATATATAACTGTATGATAGTATTAAGATTAAAGAATGTATAACTGTAGGATAGTATTAAGATTAAAGAATATATAACTATATGATAGTATGAATATTGAAGAATATATAACTGTATGATAGTATGAAGATTGAAGAATTATAACTGTACGATAGTATGAAGATTGAAGAATTTATAACTGTGTGTAAATATTTACAGGCACTTGAAGCTGAACTGAAGGAGAGAAAAGATGAAAGCAAACAAACTCGCAACGATGTTCTTCATGCTGAAAACGTGAAACAAGGTCGTGATAAATATAAAACTCTTAAACAGATCCGTTCTGGAAATACAAAGAAACGTGTGGATGAGTTTGAGTCCATGTAGACAGCATATCATCACTAGATTTGATATATATTATACTTGTAATAACAAAACCTCCCATTCACATTTTTACCTGATGGAAAGTATCTTGTTGGGAACACAAACTGTTGTCATGGTGACCAGACTCCCTGCGATGTAATGAATATATTGCTTTGCATGATATAATTCTTGGTTACATTTTGTAAGATTGTTTTGTATGAACATGTGTTAAAGATTTAGGTTGAACTTTTGATGTAAATTTTTTTTCGATTTTGGCTGCTGATTACAGAAATTTCAGTGTCAGGTTTTTTCTGCAATACAAGGAGATATGTTCAAGAGAGTCTGTACAATGCCTAGAAGATGTGTAGAGAAAAAAATATATTTATATACATGTGTACATGCTGTACATGTTTATACTGATATAAGATGGAGTGGCAGATTTTATGTCCATTGCCGTATTGGATGTTTTCTTGTGGAACCTTTTCATTGTTTTTGGGATCAGTGTTTTGTTGCTGGAAAACTTATAGTTGCTAGGAAATAATATACAGTCAAACCTGTTTTTGTGGCCACCTCTGAATAAAAACCACCCTGTGAGTAAAGGCCATTTTTGGAAAACTGTCACAGATTATTTAGAACAAACTGACCTCTGAATAAAGGCCACCTGTCAATGAAGGCCTCCTTTTGTCTTATGCAAGGGTGGCCTTTGTTCACAGGTTTGACTGTAATTGTATGTTTTCAAAAGTGTATATCGACAATGCCTGTTAGAACAAAAATGTGATATTTCAGTTTTTATGTCCATTTGTATCATTATCTCGTATTTGAATGATTTGTACAGCTAGTAGCTATGCATTATAATGTAGCATCGGACTGTCTGTGTATAGAATATATATATATAGCCTTTATGCATCTCTTGTATCTAAGCTTTTGAAAAATTAGGGTTTTTTGCATGTCTTTAGTTAAAGTTTCCTTGTTTTTGTGTTAAAATACAGGCTGGAGTCGTAAGAAAAACAAACTTGCTGCCTGGTACATCTTTTTTTTCTGTTTAGTCAAATGCGGGACCAATATGATTTTGATTTTATTTTCATGAAAGAAAAAGTGAAATTGCACACAAAAAAATCTTTTTGCCTTACGGATTTGCCTAATCAAGTGTGTGTGAATATATATGTATAGTTAATAAACCATAATGGTGCAGGTATTTAATACTAAGTGTGTGTTCTGTAGCTTTCATACTATATCCCAAATAGTGCAACCCAAAAAATAACCTAAAAAAGACAGTTTCTGAATGAAACACATCAGTTTGAAATTAACTATAAACATTTTTATCTGTATAAATGGAATTCCATCCTGTTTTTTTCTTATAATTTACGTTTGTTTGTTAGAAGTGCTAGTACGAGGCGGTGACTTGTAACCAACGATGTTGCCATAGCAACAAGTACAAGGCCAGTTCTAGAATGATTTTTGACTGTAAGTTTGTAATAGTTTCGCTCATAGCCAGGAAATTTTTTGTAAATTAAATTTTTGTTGCAGAGTTTTATGTTGTGCTCATAGCTCGTTGATATACCCGTCTCCCAGAGTGATTGTGTTCAACTCATAAGCAGTTCAGTCGTCTGTGTGTTTGAACACGTCCAAATTTGTTTTACGAATTTTCGTATTTAAACACACAGGAGTTACTGATCATATATATATATATGTTTATATAAATAATTAAATACATATATTTTTGTGCTATGTAAAACATGTTTAGTAGCTAGGTATTGTTTTATTTTTTTAATCTTTTCCACGCAATCATGCTACGTTGTCATTAAAACAATTGTTTTCCTTTCCCACAAAATATAATTCTTCAAAAATAGAAGTTAGATTATGGAGAACTTAGTAATATAACTGCCATAGTTTAGATAAGAATTGCTAACATCATCTTGTTACTTAATTGTCTTATTTCATCATAATAAATAGAGCAATTTTTTATGACATAATTTGCCTTTAATATGTACATTTTTTATGTTACATTACTGAAAAATGGATTGCTATAATCACTGACTGGCGGTGTTTCTGATAAATTCAGTGCTGATACATTTCCAAAAGATCGTGATATGAAATTATGGATAGTTTTATAGATAGAGAATCTAATTGTGTATATGGAATTCTGATGTGAAATGTACCCTTTGTTTTAGCGAATTCTATTGCCTCTGTTGCTAAGGCAACAGTTTTGATTAGCAAAGCTGTTTCCATAACAATGGGATGTATTGTATTTACATTGCAACATGTAAACAGAATGATAATATGATTTCATGTATTATTTTTTTTATATTTTTCTCTCCTTATATAAACCTTAAATATATGCAGATAGTATCAGTCTTCAAAATATCTTATCGTTCTTACTCCACGACCTCCCTCCAGCGATATTTACTACATTTTCTGTGATGTTCCCATTCCTTGATAAGGTCAGTATGATAAATCTGTGGTATGATGAAACTTCCTTTAATACAAAGTTCCAGTTGCTTCATAAAACTTACTTTTTATTTTTTATTTATTTTTCAATGTGCAGAATTAATGATCTTCAGTTAGAATCAATGACCTGAGTTGACCTGGTCCCTCTTTCCACTTCTCCGACATCTTTGTATTCTGTCTCATATTTTTGTTCAATTACTAAATTTATGTACACATAGCACTGACTTCTTCAGTAGATTGAAATTTGAAAAGACAACTTGTGTAATCTATTCTCCTAAAAGTGAAACTAATAAAATTAAATCATTCCAGAATGTGTTTTATGTTTTTCTTGTTCTGTTCCCAAATTGTATCCTGATTTTAGTAAGAAATGATGGGGAGGCATGTTCAGTGCAACCTTTCCAAAGCAACACCTTGTGGGAGAAGCAAAATTATGTTGTTGTTGAGAGGTTAAATTGATACTTAATTCGTACAATGGGAAAAATGCTGTTGTTGAAGGGAGGTTGTTGCTCAAGAGAGGGCCCTTCTGGAAAGATATTTTTCCCACTGGGGTTTAACATTGCACCAACAGCCAGGGGCATTTTGCAACTTAACAGCTTTAACAGTAGCGGAAGTCTTAGGTATATTCCAAGCTAGCTGGAAAGCTTCCTCATGTGAAATTCAGTACAGCGTTAGGACTCAAACTAAAAATGGTGAGAGTTTATTAGAACAATCAGGGCATGCCAAAAAGACAAGAGGCTACTGCTAAAGCAGTCTTGTAAGAACGCACTGCTAGCTACATCTACAGATCTGTTTACCGTAGAACGAAAAACTACAAATTTCCGGTGAAAAATTCCGCCCAAACCGGTAAGGTTTTAAAGTCTTGAATTTTTTCGTAGCAAAGGGAGACAACGCGTACACTACTTAAGTGTTAATAATACGTGTTGTCTCCCTTAGTTTATTGTCGTCTAATACTTGTAGACGCTTTTACATAGCGCGGTAGACGCTTATTGAAAAACATTTGCAGGTGCCCGGATGCGATCCTAAAAATGGCGTCCAAACGAAAGTCAGCAGACGATGAATGTGATGTTGATTTTTTTAGTTATTTGTTATGTAATTTCTGGGAAATGTATGCAAATTTTTAAAAATAATGTTGACAGGAAATGATAACTACAGATAAATGGTTCCAAATGGTTTTAAAGGAGTCTACCCTTCATTAATCTCCCGATTGAGTAACAGGTTTTCGTGGTATTTTATGTATGCCTCGTTCCGTTTGCACATGCGCGTTTTTCCGAAAATTTGTCAACATATCGTCTGATAGTTGTTATCTTGCTGATTTTTGCCCCACAATACCCCATGACCAGGTTATTATGAACTAATTTTGTTATTTTTCTGACAGCGTGGTTCAGACACTTCAAATAGTTCAATGAATTCTTATTCTTAGGCAACGCTTTTAATTGTGTACTGAGTATTCAGTAGACAGGCGGAGTTATCGACTCGGAGTTCATTGCCTTGGGGACTGTTTCAAACATATCAAGGTAAGCACGTAATAAAATCAAATATCATTGAGTGATAGCAGTAAGTTTGGGGTAGTTTGAGGCGACCCACGAAAACACCAGTCCAAACTTTTTACGTCTACACCGTTGACCTAGTTGACGCTCAAATGAATGCTTTGGAGGGAATTTTGTTTAAAAAAACAGAAGAGATTTTTATAATGATGAATTACTATGAAGATTTGCAAATATCCTGAAATAACGAAAACTTTGCATAAAATACGGCAATGATTTGTTAATACCACGAAAACTTGTTACACCATCATACAATGTACAAAATATTTGAATCAAACATTAAGATATTATATACCTTATGTCAAAAATTATTTTTTCAAAATAGGGGGCAGATTTTGGAAATGTTATGATTTTTATAGGTTGCCATGACAGAAAATGATTTTTCATGAACAATGATAATGCTTTGAGTTATCGTCCCTTTAATTTTGCATAGAAGTCTGGAAGTAGCCAATTTTTAAAAAAATGAAGAAACAAGATCCAATTCAAAGAAAACTCATGGTAAAAGAGATGCAGTAACACAGTATCAATCTTATTTGTTAAAGAAAAATATAGGTCACTGTGCAATATCTGCAGAAATTAACATTTTTCTGTTTTGCCAATTTCAAAAATAAATTCCCTAACAGCGGCAAAAATGACCTTGATGTGCGTTATGGCACACTTGGATTTTATCACCATTAAAAATATTTGATCCAGATTTCGTGAAACATGAACAATGTCGTACGATAGTTAGTACTATTCTATGAAAAAAAAAAACAGAAAAAAAACCAAATGTAAAAGGATGTTGAACAATAACATCAATTGCCACACTTAGAGATGCAAAACAGAGAAAGATGCTGTTGTAAACTTGGACTGTTTTGACTCTTGAGCTGAAGTTCTTCAAAAAAGTAATAGTTGTTTCATCACACACAGGAATAAAAGTCATATAGCTATGTATACCAGAACAGGTTAGTTTTTTAAAACATTTTTAATGCTGCATATTTTTCGCAGTTTCAAGCAAGGGCCCTTTTCCCAAAATGCCTGGAAAAGGCCTTGCATACCTTTATTTGGTATAAGATATCTCATGTCTATTTTCGCTGTTAGTCTCAGTAATCCACTATTGTAGACTGGTGTCCATTCATTAGAATAATTCTCTGTTTAAGGTATGTGTATTGATACAACTCAGTATTGTGTTACGGTTTTAGAATATACTTGTATAGCTGGCATTGAAAAATCATTGATCTACAAACAAGTCTACTCCAAAGAAACTTTTGAAGCATAGAAGGCCTAGCTAGAGCAGGTCGATATTTTAGCCACATTCGTGGTTTATGTACAATGGTAACACATCAGTTTGAACTAGTTTTGATCCAATATCAAAACATTGCTTTGATTTTAAGGTTAAATATGTTTTATTGAGCGTGTGTTTATTTGGATATTCAATCGATGTGTATTTGTGTACACAAAGTATAGAGAGATGCCAGTTTTCAATTTGTGTCGTGGAAATAAAATGTACACAGATAGTGTGGTTTGGTAGATGTTTCACAGATGTTAGCGAAACTAAACAAAGTGGAATGGAATGTTTTCAAGGTATGTCAATTCATACATTTACAAGACATGTACATAATGTGTAAATAATTGTCCTTGTACAATTTATATGTATTTAATAATATATTATTCTGCTTACATTTTATTTCGCGTAAGCTTTAATTTAGCGGTATTTCAGATTTGTTTTCAATCCTTGAACAGCAGCTAGTATATACGTTGTTTGCTGGTTACTGATTCAAATACAGTAAAACCTCGTTATCACGAGGGGTCATCGGAGATACTTAATGCTCGAGATAAACGTGCTGCACATAATGATATGGCGTTCGTTCGTTCGTTGAAAATTACATACAACTGACTGACAAATTGACGGACTTTCTCGACATCCTGGAGATAAGATGGTTGCTCGTAATAAGGAAGTTTTACTGTGTTTTGATAAATCCTTTTTGCTGTATTTGTCATTCCGACTTCTATAAACTTAGCTAGTCAATTCTGAATGTAGCAAGCGTTTATTCCGATTTTTTTAGATGAAGTACAATAAATGTAGATATCAAAACTACGTATGGAAATATGAACTGTCGTGATATTGTGTTGGGCTCATTTTTTTCACTGGGTTTAACGCCGTTTTGCAACAATTTTTTCAGATATATGTACGGCTGCCAGTTCACCTAACCAGTTTTCCTGGGCTGTATACTAACGAGTACTAACTTACCTTTATACAAGGAGCTGGCAACATCTCCATATATAGAGGAAAATCATCATTTTTGTCAAATTTTGGGCTCATTAAAGAGTTGAAACATACTACAGATAATATTAAAATCCCGCTCCAAAAATAGGTGGTCGTTATAACAAGGTGGTCTTGATATCAAGATGACAGCTAAGAGTGATTTTATTGTATTTTTATTTATTTTACAGGCAGTAAGTTGATAATTGCACACTGGATTTTATTGTTGATTCAACTTGTTTTAGTAATTATTCTGATTGTGTACGGTGTAAATGGCAAACAAGAAATGGACAAGAGTGAACGCAGTGGTTCGGGTGTTCCATACTATATTGGTGCCTTCTTAGCTTGTGGTGTTGTAAGTTAATTTAATTATCTAATTGTTATGACAACCTGTCCTTGTATCAGCTTGTATATACAGTTAAACCTGTGAACAAAGGCCAACCTTGGGAAAGATAAACTGTGGTCTTTTTTGACAGATGGCATTTATTCAGAGTTCAGTTTGTTCTAAATAATCAGTGACGGTTTTTCAAAGATTGAAATTTATTCACAGTGTGGTCTTTATTCGAAGGTGGTCACAAACACAGAGCTGACAGTCCATATACATTGTCATTGGGTTTGGCCTACATGTCACCGTTAGATTTACAAAGTTCGTACTTGAATGGACCGCCCTATAATAATGTTTAATTTTGGTAAAATCTACTCCGAAGTTTGCTATCTTCTACTGCTGACAAATGCATGTGTCAGATGAAAAGGGATACACAGTGACAAGCCGTTATTGTAAGTTAAGAATTGTCTGGAATGGTCTGTGGGTTAGAATCATGCTAAGACATACGTTTGCTGGTTAATGTTGGCTGACAGTTGGCCAATGCTGGCCCAGGAAGCTTTGTTGGTGGTCCAGAGCTGCATGTATACCAAGGGCGGCCTGCGATTTTATATAAATTTATTTTACACATTGTTTTAGGTGTATTTACCATTATGTGTTTCAGTATGGCATATTAGCTGCGTCTACTTGTGTGATGTTGATCATGTATAAAATAGACGCAGAAACCGGAAGTGACGCAATTGTGAGTATTGTGGGAAATTCTTCTGAAACTTGCAAATATATATATTACGCCAGAATTTTGCCTTGATTTTAATATAGCTCTATTAATGCTCTTACACAAGTCTCAGACGAGATTATCAAAGCTATTCCTGGATGCCATGGAAAAATTAACAGTCATAATTTGTGCTGACAGGAACAAATCTTAATGGCAATACCTGGGACCAATCATCCAATATGTATATTGGTCCCAGGTAATACTAGATGGATGTCCATAGGGTTTCGTACCAATTTTATTGAATATTCAGTCCAAAATATGTATGATCTGATCATACATATGATGTACTCTCCATAATATCTACTGTTATATGTTTCCGCATCAACAGCATTTTCGGACCTGATATTTCGAATCTGGTAAATTGGTACGAATCTCAATGAATATGTAAAGGTGCCGATAGTGAAAACATTATTTTTGTTGTCTATAGAGCTCTCGTTACAGCGTAGGCTATCTTTAATACTTAGATCTTGAGATACTTATGTCATAACGTAATATCTACACACAGTAAAGCCTCAAATAGCGATCACATTAATATTAATATAACAACCAATTATTTTCGAACCAGCTTTCAATAACTCCCCAATAATTAAACCCAATTATGAGACCAACTCATTATTATGACCAATTTTTTGAGTTCCGAAGGTCTCATTACCGGGGTTTGCTGTGTATATCATATAATATAGAGACCCTGGTCTTGTTTACTTACAGGACTGTTCATGTTTAATTATTACACATCGCTTATGCTAGTTTTGACTAAATGCTGATTTATGACAAACTGAAATTTTGATAAATCCATACTGTACCCTGTGTAGTTTTATCTGTTGAATGTTTTACTTTCCGAACTTTCAGTTCTGTACTGTTTGTATTTTCACCTTCCTTGGACTTCCTACATTCCTTATCAGTATGGTTTTCACTGTGGTATTCGGTATTGATAAGTGTAAGACTGATGAAGATACGACCTACGACCGAGGTGGGTCTTGCAGCTATGTGGCCAATATCGACAATAATTATAAAATAGCCACAGTGTGTCTTGTGCTTATACTGTTGTTATTTCTAACAAATTTGGTTGGAATATTTTTGTTGTGTAAATATGGAGATGCTTCAGGCTCGTCAGTTTCAAATGGTGCTACGGTGGCGACATCTAGTGGAGGAAATTCGGAGGGAGGTAATCCGACTCTGAAGAAAATGGTTAAAGACAGAGAAAGACGAAATGATATAGCGAAGCAAATACGAATGGGAAGGCCACGAAATATGATCATCAGGCGGTTTTGAATAACAATGTGTTATGGTATCAATAGAATGAAATTAAGTTTGTCTGCTGTGTAGTAATCATGTATCGTCCAGATGTAGATTGACCAGTAAGGCTTGTATTTTAAGGTACATGTGTTGCTGTGCTTTTCTTATGTACCTGCTCAATGCTGAACAAAAAATGTAAATATTACAAACATGTTAAAGCCCATTTATCAATATTTCTTTGATTGTTACCCAAGATACTTTTTACGACAAATTTTGAAAATTTTGTAAGAGTTACTGCCCTTGTTGAAAAATCGCGAGTTCATTGAAATGAAACTTTTCTTTAATCTCTTTAATCTTTAAAGAAATGTGGCTATGCATTGAAGTTCAGATATCCAGGCCTGAGAATGCAAATTAGGTTTAATACTTAGGTTATGTCATAACCATCCATCCCCAGTTCTATCAGCATTAAATGATCTTACAAGGAAGACAAACTCACAATCTGCTAATAGCCATAATTTTATTGTAGACATGAATTTTACTTTCAAAGGGGACAGAGAAATGCATACACGTTATGAAAAAAAGGGAATCCAAAAGATTACCCTACCTGTGTTTAAAAGGTATAACAATATATCACCTTGGGCTAAACAAATTACACCCCACAGGATTTCGCATCGTAAGCAAATTATCAAATTATGCTATGAAATCTTCTTAAGATGATTTTTTACAAAATTATATACAAAAAAATTTCTACCAGAAAGTAATTTCTTTACAAAGACTTTATAAACAAGATAAGAATATTATACAGTCAATGTCGGCCATCTACATAAACACTCAATAATGATTTAAACAATATACATAAATTCATTATATTTCATACCATAAACATACGCTGAGATATAAAGTACAACTAAATTCAGCTTAAAGAATTTTGGTTATTGAATAATGCATTGAAAACTCTGAAAATATAGCGAAATAATATACATGTATATTCATTGAAGCAAACAAATAGTAAGATGACCAAGAGGTAATTGTGAAGAATGAGATTAACTTTAGCAAAATATGAAAATTTGACGAGAAAATATCAATGTAGAGGAATTGAATTATATTAAGTTGCATTATAAGGTCACGAAAAACCAGTAAACACAAAACACAATAAGTGGTAGATTATAAAACTTTTTGTGAGAAATTTCTGACCGGAAATAGACAAAATTGAAAACAGAGAAGTATCTGAGATTACCTAATAGAGTTAACATCATGCATTCTTATAAAATAAAACATTCATAATACTTAATCGATGGTCATAGTCCACATATGTATTGCATAGTCAGGTAATTTTGATAATGAATGACATTAGATTAACATTTACCAAAATGTCCCATAAAAAAAACTTGTCAATTACACTGTTATGGTAGAGAAGCCAGTTAACAATAAAACCCAAATATAAAATGAATAAGTAGAAATCGTACAAATACCGGGGAAAAAGACAAAAAGGTGGTTAGCTAAATCAACTAGACATAAACTCTACTGGGTTTAAAACACCAGCACAGTTGTACCAGCAACATTCCAAATACATACAAAGTCATGAGTGAAAGTTGAAAATTAAAAAAAAAACGGTAATCTTAACCTCGGTGCCGCGGATATAATAAAAACCAGTAGGGTCCAGACCTGGGATAAACAGGAGGTTACGGAAAATTCCGGAAAACTTAACCATGCGATGTGATAGAAAACTTACAATGTGATCAATTCTAACATAAAAAGCTACAAGAACTTGAATGCAAAATATTTGCTATGCTATTAATGCATACTACAGAAATGGTAATATTTATTTTTTATTTTTGAATGCTTGTTTCTTTTACCATTTATCGAGAAAAAAAAAATTAATCATTGGAGATTAACTGAACTGTAAATGCAAAAAACTATGCATTTATCAATATTCTGATATTATGAAGCTAATACTACAAGTTATTAAACCCATTGTGATAGATGTACAATATTAACATAATAACTAGTGTCCTAAAAAAAACAGATACTTATAAACGTTCAAATACATGCTACATCAATAAAATAATTAAGTTAACACATTTACGAAAACCCAAACAAGAATTAATATGCATTCATGGAGTTAGTTTTAATTTACTAACAAAATTTCAATTGGGGGGAAAAATCAATCCACCGGAAATTATGCTCATGATTAATATACAAACTAAGCAGTGAGTTTTTTGTAATTTTGAAAAAGGGTTTGGGTTGGTGTGTGATGTCAAAATTTGGAATTTTTAAGTCAGGAATTGGGAAAAATATCTTTATTTCCAATTGGGAAGGATCTGTTTACTGGACCCGAACAAAGAAGGAAAAAAACACTGCTCAGTCAAATCACTTCTAAAGGTGTTCGACATTGATTTTCTGCAGTGATTACAATAAACTTGAAAAAAGTATTACAACAAATTACAATCGTCATACAACAAATAATTACAAAATCTGAGAGAGTTGGAAAAATGGAAGAAGAACTACATAAGTTCACTTATTGGCAGAATAGAAAAAAACATTCAAAAGAAAAAAACTCACACAGGGTGAAGTCAGTTGTTATGAATTAACAGGAAGCTCACCACATCAAACTCGATGATTGTAAGCAATAAATGATAATTTGAATGAAAAAGTATGGTATTATACAGACACAAATATACCATACTCGTATAAAATGTTTCATCATGAATCATATGATAAGCTAGTCACCCTTTACTTCAATTTCCAATGAATAACATACTAGCCAGGCCCAACATGTTAATTACAAATCCACATTTTTTTTAATGATAATGTATTCATCCAATGTCCCGACATCCTTCCAGCAAAATCTGCTACAACCATGTTCCATTAAGTACGAGAACCACCCAATAACCAGTTACTTTATATCATGAAATCTTGTCATACTGTTTAACGTACAACGTAAAGGCGTCAAGATTCATTTTCTGTAGGAGACACAGTGAAGATTTTCAGGTTGTCCTCTATGACTGCCATGAGACGTTTGTTTAGCAATCTTTCCATATGCTTCTCTATATTACTGTAGGTTTGAAGAGGAGGCAGTATCGACTCTATGGGAATCGTTGCTAGGATACCAGCGAAATCATGAACAAATTCACTCCTGTAATCAAAATAACCATGATTAAACAAAAATAATTGCCAAAAGTGTAACATTTACCCAGAGGGGTCAGTGAAATGTACAGTCAAACCTGTTTGCAGCCACCTGAATAAAGACCACCCTGTGAAAAAAGGTTATTCTTTGAAAAACCGTCACTGATTATTCAGAACAAACTGACCTCCAAATAAAGATCATCTGTCAATGCAGGCCACATTTTGTCTTTCCAAAAAGTGGCCTTTGTTCGCAGGTTTGACTGAACTGTAGTTAATCAGTACGGTGGAAAATAAGAAAGACACATTACCTTCTTTGAATAACTGAATATTTATGGAGTGACTCATTTGTTGTCAAATAAGCTTAAGTGTGATCTTAACCTTTAATATTGGACAGAAAACAAATAATTACCACAATTAAGCAGGCTTTAAGGGAAGTTTTCAAGTTAGAATGGTCATATATATATATACATATAATTTAATTTGCAACTGTATCATAAAGATATACTATATAAATACAATTATCTGTCTTATATATACAATAATCTGTCTTTAATACGGTTAAATAAGAAACCCACAACAAGAACTCCAAGAAATATAATAAACTGAAGCTGGTACATTAACTACATTTTTTTTTAATTGGGTTTAATGCTATTTCACAACAATTTTTCAGTTATATATATGGCCAGTTTTCCTGGACTGTATTCTAACCAGTTCTAACTTACCCTTTCACAAGGAACTGGCAACTTCACATACAGAGGAAATTCAACATTTTTGTCAAACTTCCATAAAAGAGTATGACCTGCCGTGACTGGGATTTGATCCCGGATCACCGGGTTACATGTCCAGTGCACTAACCACTGAACCACTGTCGTGGCCTTAACTACAAAACAAAGATACAAACCATTCATTCTGTAGATTACTGTCTAAGTCTACTGGCGAAGTGGTCTCGTATATTTCCTCTCCACGGTGCAGTAATGTACACAAAATAGAACAACCAAACTGAAAGTACAGGATAAACTTACAGGATTCTCACAGACTTACTGTGTAACCCCAAATAGCGACCATCTCAATATTACATCCACTTTGTTATAATGATAATTTATTTTGGACCAATTTTCAATAACTCCCTTTAATTCAACTTGATAATGAGACCACCATTATCACAACCGATTCTTCAGGTTCCGAAGGTGGTCTCATGATCCAGGTTACACTATATAATTATTCAATACACTAAAATAGAAATTTATTATTTTTATCTACAAATACAAAATAATTACAGATGAAACAAATCAGTTTCAAGTTCATGTTTAGGCTTATAAATTACTTGAGAATAAATGCTATTCTAACATAGCCAATATTACGCAAATGCTTCAAAAATAAAACTTTATATCATTAAACCAGTTGTTTAATAATTTACAAGTTAATTATGAAGTGATCGTAGCTGTCTTATCATACAAATATAAAGCTTAAACACTTATAATCTGGTAAGAATAAATATGCAGTAAAAATTTCTGTCAACAAATAATTTGTATCAACTAAAATTCTCTAAAACAATACAGTCCTTTTACAAATACAGTCAAACCTCTGTTTGTGGCCACCTCTGAATAAAGACTATCTTGTGAATTAAAGCCATTCTTTGAAAAACTGTCACTGATTATTTAGAACAAACTGACCTCCAAATAAAGGCCAACTGTCAATATAATTTTGTCTTTCCCAAGGATGGTCTTTGTTCACAGGTTTGACTGTATCATGATTGCAGCGATGTAAGATTACCTACCTTGTTTTGTAAAGCCATTGCTATAGGCTTAGTGCTTGAAGGAGATTCTTCATGTTGTATATCCTCAACAAACATAACGACAGTTGCTAGGTTACACGTGTCTATCACTCTGGCACATGGCTGAAACAACTCCTCCAGTCTCTAAATTCAAAACAAATAAATTTGTTTTCTCAATTATTGTCATCAAAGAAAGTACTTTTTTATTGGAATTGAATGGCACACCAACAGCAAGGGTCATTTAGCAACTTCAAAACTTTAACAGTTGAGGAAGACCCCAGGCTTACATCGGGGTAGAACCACTGACTTTCCAAAAAGCTAGCCAGACAGCTTCCTTACAAGAGAAATGTTGCCTTGGGTGGGATTCCATCTCACAGCAGTGAGGGGCCAGTAATTACAAGTCAGAGATCATAACTACTCGACAATGAAAGCCACCCCATAGAAAGTAACCTAACAAAGCTGTGGTGATACAGTACTGGGAACAGCGTAGGCCTTAAGGTTTGCTGACAACAGAATTTAATACATCTATTTATCATTAGACTGAAATATCTCATAACTCAACGTGTTAAATTCGATAAGCAACATTTTTATCCACTTGATTCATCATGCAAATAAGACCATATAAGACATAACAATACCATTATTATAAATCAACGACTTAAACATATGACTTTAAGTAACATAATTATTTAAGTAAATTTGGCCATTAACAGATATTTGAAATAGATCATGAATACAGTACAACCTCTCCAAAGCAACACCCTTTGGGAGAAGCAAAATTACATTGTTGTTGAGAGGCTGTTGCTCTAGAGAGGTTAAATTAATAGTTAAATTGGACAATGGGAAAAAATTATGCCGCTGGTGAAGGGAGGTTGTTGTTCAAGAGGGGACAGCTTTGGAGAGGTTGCACTGTATAGTACTGAAATACAAACCTCATCAGCTTGATCATTTTTCATGAGTTGTTGTAAATTCTTGCACACCAATGATACAATGCCAACTGATTGCACCTAGATGAAATAAACATACTGTAAGTGTTTTTAGAGCAAAGACTGGGGACAAGAAACAACAAGGAAGACCTTGGTCCAATGCTATAAAACTCATTCAGCCAGCTAAAATGATCTGAAAATGTATTTAACCATTAAACTGCAATGTGCTTCACTTACAAAATTGAGATTTGAGCTTAGAGACTGTTCTCAAGTTTAATAACCTTGCTAATAACTACAAAATTGCTGGGATTTTAAAAAGTCCTTGAGATAAGGCAGGTGCTCATTATATCAATGCTCATATTTTTTTTCAATTTCTAGTAAAGGATTTGTCAATCAAAATCTTACAATTTATAGCGTACAGTCCATGTATACTTTTGCAGTTATTTTCACCCTCAAAATTTACCTGGATACACTTTTGACAACTTTAAGCTGCAGTTGAATAAATACCAACCTTGTCTAGATAAGGCAGGGCTCTTTTAGTGAGGCTTCTACCCTTTCTGACATTCATGTATTGCATGAAAGCAGCAGAGTTTCCATCACAGAGTAAATAATGAAACAACAAGTCTATTCTGTATGAACGTTCCTCAAACAGTGGTTTTCTGAAAAAAAAAAAGATTTCACACAATACAGTAAAACCTCAATATCATGAGGAGTCATCAGAACAGACTAACTGCTTGAGATAAATGTATTGCTTATGATAGCAAGATATTTGTTTGTTGGTTGAAAATTATACACATCTATGAACAAAAGTTGACGGGACTTAAAAAACTCCTAAAGATAAGTCAAAATTAATGTTCTTGATATCGATGCTCGTAATAACAAAGTTCTAGTATAGTGTTGAGGCATGATTTTGGACTTATGACATAAACTGTCAAAGACACAAAATGAGAATAAGATCAGCCATTAAATAATAATTTGATGAATTAATGAATTATTTTATTAATCTTGGGACAATGTCCGAGAGACAAACAAAGTGATTATAGTATGTACCTCATGTCTTCAGGAAGAGCAAGAATTTGTTTCTCCAAGTCATCAATATACAACAAAACATTATAACCCTACAATACGAAACAAGACACATGTTGAAAAGCCATGTTACTGATTACATACATTGCCATACAATTCATATAACAGTTCAGTCTTAAAACTCTAACTAGTATAATGAGAGAATGAATTCACTTATCAGGTGTTTACATATACTTACAATTATTCATTCATAAATTTATAATCACTGCAATAACATACTGGTATGACATCCCACAAAAATACAGTAAAACCTTATAGAGATCACCTTGGGACCCGAAAAATCGGTCATAATAATAATAATGAGGCGATCCCAAGTCAAGTTGAATTATACGGAAATTATTGTAAGCTGGTCCGAAAATAAGAGGTCATTATAACAAGGTGGTTGTGATATTGAGGTGGTCACTATGTGAGGTTTTACTGTAGAGTGATAATTAGTACACAATATGTATTAAAAGAAAAACGCTTTAGCAACTCAAAAAACAAATAAAAGGCAATGTTTAGTAAATAACCTTCATACATGAATTGTCAGCCTCACATTGCAACAAAAAGTACCTTTTCAATATCCATAAATAGCTGTCTAGATTTTCGGAGTTCCTTGCCTACATTGCTGGTGACCTTGTTAGCGGCTCCTGCAGTCTCTGACACACTTTTAGCAAGAAGATCAATTATTTGACGAGGATTGTGAACACTTGAAGTCGTTAAACGACCCAGTGATCCTTCAAAATGAGCTAAAATAGAAATGGCCAATACATATATATCACTTTGCTACACAAATCCCAGTCGTGGTAGGTACCTATAACAATTTCTAGATGTAAAGTGAGTTTGTTTTCTGCGCTTTAAATGCAGAAGAAATAGCTTTATCAAAAACTCCTCATGAAACAACAGTACATCCCAGTTCTTACACAGTTTTTCCATTCATTAGTAGAGTACAGTCACCTGTGAACAAAGGCCACCCTTGATAAAGACAGTGTGACCTTGACAGACCAGCATCATAAAGAAATATCAAGAAAGAAATATACATAAAAAGCTATAAATCATGAATATGAGATCAGCTGATAGGTTTAGTAAAGTAATACCAGGTTTGTACGCCTTATTCTCAGCTCTAGCCAAGGCTGGTATCACAAGTCTAGGGTCTGCAGGCTCATCAGTTTCCATATCTCTTTCTTTCGCCTTTTTCTTCATACACCAAAACTGTACATTATATAAAAAAGAATTCATTTATCTTAGATCAGACTTGCTTTTGCAACAATGCACACTCATAGTACAGTAAAACCTCACATAGTGTACACCTCAATATTACGACCTTCTTGTTATAACAACCTCTTAATTTCACACCAGTTTTCAATAATTCCTCTTTTTCTAGTCCTGAAGGTGGTCTCAATATAGAGGTTTTACTAATTATTATGAATATTAATTAATCATATAATAAATAAATATCAGTATAAATATACATTAATCATCAGAGTTTTCACTAGACGTCAAAAGTTAAGGGTAAAATATAAACCTTGACTGATGAAAATTTGAAGAGTAAACAAAATTTCTTTCAAATTTTATTGTAAATTTGACCCTTCAGTACAAATTCTCAAGTCAGGAAGATTTATTTTACAGATTTCTAGAGTCATAATACTGTTTTTAGGGTCAAATAAATGCCCGGACTAATTGAAAATATAAACTTACAGTATAGTAATAATCATCTAAGTATGGGTTGTCAGTTTGTAGCTGTAATAACTGTATCTTAATTATCCACTCCTTTTCTTTCTGAGTCATAAGACCAGCATAGATATCTTCATCCTTACTACCTCGTTTACCCTGCCCTGAATGTTCGTGTCTCGACTCGTACTTCTGATTATAAGGGTACCGATGATATCTAAAATAACAACAAAACAATCATTCGTGAGTTTTTTTCTTGTTTAACAACCTGAGGCCTCGTATACATCACAATTCTTATAATTTACATCTATAAAACATCTTACCACATTTCTGATTATTTTTGATTACACAGGTGTATGGAATAAAAACAAAATTATGTATGTTTTGTATGATAACTTAGGTCATTATATTGTATCAAACTTTTATCAATCTACATTAATCTGAAACATTAACATCATTTTTATACAGGTTTGATTCAAAATTAACTCTGGGAGTCAGCCACACACAGTGTTTTCTGATTTTTTTCATTGGGTTTAACAACTTTTTTCAAGAATTTTTCAGTTATGTACAGGGGCTGGTTCACCTAACTAGTTTTCCTGGACTGTATTCTATCCAGTACTTACTTACCCTTCCACAAGGAAATGGCAACTTCTCTACATATCGTCAAATTTCCACAGAAGGGTAAATGACCAAGATTTGAACCTGTATTGCCAGGATACCAGTCCAGCACATTAACCACTGGACCACATTCACCCCCTTGTTTTTTCTATACAGGAGCAAAAGGTATGTTTAAGACAATTTTAAATACAAATGTAACAAGTTGTTGGAAACCTATGTAATTATAATATTGTATGTTTGGAATGCATTCTTATAACATTTGAGTATTTCCAAGGTAAGCAATGGAATGAAAAGTTGACAAAAATTTGTTTATATGATTGAAGAAAGGGAAGCAAAATAGAGATTTGTGGTTTAATATTTAGGGAAATACAGTAAGGCCAGGATGTGTGAACCTTTGTTTGTTGTCTATATGATCACCGAGATAGTACATGCACACGGTTTTAACAGACATAAAATATTTTCTCATCAAAAGGAACAGACTTTTCAGAAGGAAATTCTTATGAAAAACTTTTTCTTAATATTTTTTATATGCAGTTGAAAGACAGAAGTGTGCGAAAAGTGTTTCCATGGAAATTGTGTTAGGTGTGATAAGGCATTTGCATGAAGATAAATGTGTAGGTACATTCAAGCAATAGCGTGGAGTATTGAGTTTAACACCTGTCTGGTCCTCCTGAAGGGTATGTCTGCTTCAAGCTAAAATGAATTTATTCAATGATAATAGTCTTCGGAAAAAAAAAAACTTCCGGGGCAAGTAAAAACAATTTGAGCTAGGATTAATTGTTACAGTTTAAATAAATACCAAACAAACTTTGACTGAACAGCTGGGAAACTTACTACAATATTTACACGCTTTAATTAATTGTAAATTGGAAAATAACAAAGCTCTTAACACTTTCATTTCAAAGTTTATGTGAATATTGGGATGATGTAAGAAACACAGAGGTAGAGATTTAGTTTTTTTTATACCACAATCACAATATGTATATGAATAATAATGGGTCTAATTTAAACAGTAGTACAGTAAAACCTCGATAATGAGACCATCTTCCCGGGCTCAAAAAATCTGACGTAAAAATGCGGTGGTCTCATTACCAAGTTGAATAAGAAAACCAGTCCAAAAATAAGTGATCCTTCTCACAAGGTGGTTGTAATATTGAAGTTGTCGCTATTTGAGGTCATACTGTATGCATATTCATGTCCTGTCTCATTCAAATTTCTGATAATGGGTAAAAAATTGATACAGACTTCAGTTTACGACTAATTTGGTACCATTTTTCCTAATATAAACTTGCAATATCACATTTATTGCCTTGCTGTTTTAGTATATTAATCTAACAATATTTCAGCACAATAAAAGACATACCTGTGTTCTCTGTTGTTATTGGAGCTAGTGCTGTTTGCATTTCGATCATTCTGTTGATAATGTGGCTTAATGTATGTGGAGGTCCTGGAGTAAACAAGAAATAAGGTTAAGTTTTTTTTTTTGCTGTTTTTTAACGTTGCACTAAAAGCAATGGTCTTTTGGTGGCTTTCCAGCTTTAATGACAGACAAAGACCCCAGATGTACAACAGGGTAGAACCACTGACCTTCTGTAAACTAGTAGAGCAGCTTTCTTGGTCCCGGCAGGGATTTGGACTCACAGTGGTGTGGGTTAGTGATTACTAGTCAAGAGACCATAACCACTAGACCACAGAGGCCCCACATAAATAATGTAAGTATTTAAGTTTGAGAAACAATGTAAGTTTTAATCAAATTAAAAATATTTCCACATTTCTTCCCAGTAACATTGCCAAGGTAAATTATCATGGATTATCTTCATTTATACAAAACATTTTGCATGAAATATTTAATTCAATACATAAAGCAAATATACTAAACACTTGACTTAACTAATTAATTTTTACTGGGCAAAACCCATTAATGATCTATAAACTGCATTTCAACGAAGGCCATAGGATATCAATTTACTTGAAAATGTTTTTGAAACAAAAATTAAGCTGGTTAAGCTAACGTAATTCATAGAATGTAAGGTCGACCAATCAGACAATGTTAAATGGTTAACATGCTATGAAAAAACTTACTGATATTTATTGTTATTACTGTTTCGGTTCATTCCAGACTCAAAACTTCCTTGATGTTGCATTCTGAAATCAAACGAACATTAGAAACACACAGGAATATTCATGACTTTTCACAATAACTAAAATCTTTTGTCTTGCTATTTCATTTTTTTTTACAGGAGCATAATGTTGCACCAACAGCCAGGGTCAATTGGTGAATTTCCAGCTTTATCAGTGGAGGTAGACCCCAGACTTACGCCTGGGTAGAACCACTGAGCTTCCGGAAGCTAGCTCAAATGCGGTGGTGAGGGGCTAGTGATTATGTACTATTTTTTACACTGAATAGAACCGTGAAAAAGTCACAGAAACTAGTTTTACTGAGTAAACCGTTTAATGTTTTTCTAAATTCAGAAAAAAGTGGCCTTCAGAAGACAAATAATTTTAACTTTCCAAGCTAAAGGTTCACATTCTAAAAATATAAATGCAAATTTAAAAACTTATCTAAAACGTTCAAACAGAATGTTAAGGAACGATGTAAAACTTACTAAAAATACTTTATATAATATACATATATACAAAGTTTGTGTGTAAAAATACAAAAAAAACAGCAAAATAACGCATCATCAGACTACAAACTATTCAATTACCTTTGCTGTGGACTTTGATAGGGACCCTGTGGGCTCCCGTACATTCCCTGTATGGGGCTGTTGGTTGGAGGAGGTCCCCTCATGGCACGAGGTATTCCAATTGGCTGAGAAAGGCCCCTACCTGGGGTTGCTGAAAAAAGGTGCAAGATAAATTAATAAACAAAGGCTTAGGCAATTTAATTCCCTTAATCACCACAAGAAGACCTGTATTGTCAAGCAATAAGTTTGATATTATCTTGTCTTATCAGGCACAGTGCCTTGGTCCCAGCTGAATTGACCTCGGGTCTAACATAACCTAACTTTTAGTCAGACCTATCTCACTAAACAGGACTAATGCCTTGTCCTATGTTACATAAACATATTCATTTACTTCAGAATGAAAAATAAGAATTATTAAATCATTGCATACTGTATAAAATTATGCATTATGGCGAGAGCTCAAAGAACTCCACCAGTGTTGTAATACAATGTATTTACTTAATTCAAGAACATAAAATCAATGAAGAGCATTTGTTAGTCCAGGGCTCAACAAATCCACTTGTCTGCTCGTAATTACGAGTAGAAATTAACTTAGGATGAGTTGAAATTACTGTAGAACTAGTTAAAATTCTTAGCTTTTCGTCCTGCAGGACAATTGGCCTGAAAAAATTTTGTCAAGCCCTGTAGTCTGAAACATACGTAAACGATCTAATTAGTAGTAACAACAGGAAAAAGTGGATGATAGATTGTTAATTAGCAACAATAACATTATAGTAAAGACACATATCTGTAAACAGTTTGCAGAAAAAGTATTGCAAAGAACTGCTCTTGAAAGCTGCAGAATATTTTAGGTCTAATTCATGATGTGTATGTATAAAAACATTGAAATCATCAGAAAACCACTCCTACACTTAACCAGTTTACATTTTGAAGAATTTTACCCATTTTTAAAGGAATACTGACTTAAATTCAAAGAATTAATTTTGACTTTCTGGTATGTGTACAATATAATTATACAACTAACATTGGGATTGAAAACTCATGTAAATCTTACATACTTGACATCATTTTGAGAAAATCACTAAATATGGCATGTTCAAGGGCCATAATAAGTCATAAGCGCAGGAATAAACATTAACTCAGCTGCTTAAAATTAGTGGAAAAAGGAACACAACTATAAATAACCGCAGTGAAGTGAAACATTATAACAGAGCAAGAAACAGTACAAGCAGTTAACATTTACTGTAAGCTGAGACATGCACTACCTATAAACCTAGGTTGATTTGTAGTGGCGTATGGTGTCACAAATCTAAATGGTACACCTGTATTCAACGGAGACTGTGGACTCGTGCACATTGGAGGTGGTGTTGGTGATCGAGGTACAGGCGATCTCCTCATTAACATTAACACTATTGAGAACACACAAACATTTAAACAATTTGAACAATCTTCATGACAACTCCCACCAGCTACAGTGGTGATATCAGCATTCTAACTAATTTTAACCCTTTGCCTCATAATACCGCATTTCTCCGCACCTGAAGCAGATAACTTTTGAAAACATTGAGGCAAAAGAAGCCATTGCTCATAATGAGTAATAGCTTCTTTTGCCACAATGTTTTCCACTCAGTCAGAGAGAAATAACCCAATTTTCTTAAATAAATTGATGTTTTGTATATTTGCTTTGAACTTGGAAGAGTCCAAAGTATGCTTATGAAGCAAAGGGTTAAAGTTAAAAACTACATTTCTTTTTTTGTCTAATACATTCCTGTAGAAATGGAACTCTATTAAATAAACACATTGATACACAAGGTTATAACATGCATAATATGGCCAATCAAATTACATGCGCCACAATATTTGGTACTAGTTCCATTTTCAATGTATGAAACAGAATGATCACACGGGTGAAAGCGGAAAATTTTCAAAAGAATGGAAAAATTAACCTCGGTGCTGTGGAAACAATAAAAAAACAGTAGTATCCGGGCCTGGAAAAAAATGGAGGGTCTGGAAAATTCAGGGAAACTTTTAACCATGTGATCAAATGTATCACTTGCTGAATATTTCATATTTATTCTGGGATGATTGAATCAAAGGTAACAAAATAACTACCTGGTGACTGCCTGCTTGGAGTTGAAGTAGTATTTCTGTAGGGCGGAGTAGTACCAATAGGTAATGGTGAACCCTGTCCGAGAGACAGCATTCCGGGTGGAAGGCGCGGTGGGGTCCCTATAGGGGCCTGAGCACCAAAGATGGGAGATCTGTGGCCATTGATGACTCCTTTAACATTAGGGCTTTGACTCATCTGAGGAGGCTGAAATATATACCACAATACTATAACAGTGCAAAAGGTTCAAATTTCTGATTAGCACATCTTTCATTTCACCCTTAAAGCAGCATTTTCTACTCTTGAATTCAGTAAAATAAAGATTCCTACTCTTAAGATTTATGCTAAAAGGTCAAATTTACAATAAGGAAATTATCACCAGCCATGGGTCATTTTTGACCCTCAACTTTTGATGTCTAGTGAAAACCCTGTGTTAGATCTTCTCTTTGTTCATAAGTATTTACAACACATTTTTTTCCTCAAAATTGATTTTAAACACTTTGTCCAAGATATTTATCATTATTACAAAATCAATTCACTTCCTGAGATTAAATATTATGATATCAAAGTTAACTAATTACAACATGGAAGCAATCATTGTTAGTTATATTTACTGAGCATGAGTACTTCATTACACAAATACTAATGAAAGTTGCTTACAAGTGGCCTTGACTGCATGGCAGTCATATTTGGTGGAGGAATACTAAACTGGGCATTAGGGACAGGATGACCGTTGGGTATTGCCATGGGTTGGCTAGGGGCTTCTCCTCGGAGCTGACGCTCCAATTCTTCCGCAGTGAGAACTTTGGGCTTCCTTAACAAAGAATTTTCAATCTCTTCTAAAGTTTGAGCCTTTGGTAAAACCATGGGTGCAGATCGTGAGTGAGGTCCATGAATGCGAGCAACAGGCGTGTCCTGAAATACAATAATCCTATCAGAAAACATTCAAACCAGAGATATTTTAAAAACAGTTTGAGATCTACTTTCTTCAAAGGCCTGGTCGCGGCAGGTCATACCCTTTTATGAAAATTTGACAAAAATGTTGATTTTCCCCCATATATCGAGAAGTTGCCAGCTCCTTTTGGAAGGTTAAGTTAGTACACAGTCAAAAAAAATGGCTGGATGAACTGACTGCCGTATAAACTGAAAATTGTTGAAAAATGGCATTAAACCCAGTAACAATGTCACATAAAACATGAACTTTCTTGTATGAATCAAGATAATTAACATTTTATTAACTTCACATTATTTAAAATTTTTCAAGTCATGAACAATCAAGTATTCATTTCTATGCTTGAACACGCCATAAATGAAGTACGAAACAAATAAAGATTAATGAAAATATATTTACAGCATTAGCAGACTTGGCAAAATCAAACAATGACTGTATATTATCTACATGCTGAGGTTGTTGAGGGTGCTGAACATCGGTCATAGGCGAGCCCCAGATATTCTTGCTAGTAGGGGACACAAGTTGTTCCGTATCCAAGAATGAAGGAGGGGACGCTGGGCCAAACAGAGAGTCAAGGTTCTGCTTCCTCTGTGAAGAAAATGCCCACTTTATGAATGGTGGGAAAGAGGCAATTATGAAAAAGCACAGAGGTGAATTTGCGAAGGAGATAATAAATATATACGAAGGGTATATGATAGGAATTAGACTGAAAACATATATACATATATCTGAATAATGTTAAGTAATAAGAAATAAATTTTGAGTGGCAGAAAAATGCAGTGTATCTGCTTATTTATTTACATTTAATTAAAAAATCTAGCTGTTATGACTCCTAATAATGTTAAAAAGGGACTGCACTCCACATTTCTGATACATTTTTTTTTTGAAATCTGACAACTCTTTTCATTTTGCATTAATTATCAAGTTATGTCTATGTTAAATTCATGATTAAAAATACTGGGTTTCTGTACTTGCTTGGATTTTCAAATATGTTGAAAAATATCTAATACAACCATGAAATTACAAATTGAAAAGTGTTCAGGTAACACAATATGAAAGCTATGGTAGAGAATAGTGATGAATGAATCAGTGTACATCATGACGAGGGGTTAAGACACAAATCAGAGTAAAATAAGAGTAGATACAATATAAAATGGCTCAAGTGTAACATAGTAAATAAATTGTTAAGACTTTGAATAAAGACATCATTATTAAGTGATATTACTTCATTAACATAAATGTAAATCTTAAGTAAAAATTTCTCAAATTTGCAAAATATGAACAAATATTTAAGATGTGACTCCTGGAAATTAGTACTTGCTTCCATTTTAACAAATAACTACGGTCAGAAACATCTTAAATCGTAGTAAAAAATAAAAACAAGAACCTTTGGTATTGGTTTGGACTTGAGAATAGCTGGATCATTTTCATCATCATCAACAACTAACTGACTGATACTGTGTTCCATATACTCCTAAAATAAATACACAAGGTAAATAATAGATCTAGATTCAAGTAACATAATTAACAGTTGTTCATTAATCAGTGTTACATATAAGTAGCTGTTATATAAATTATGTCAAATGTGGTAAATTGTAGTTTTAAAATTCATGATACACACTGGAAAATAGCAATTCAATAATTCATGGTAAACATGACAGGTAAAGATTTGAACAATTTGTGTCACACCAGACAGAACAGAAAGATGAATTTAGTACCTCCAGAGATTACACTGATGAATGCTATCATATATTGAATGATAACATTTAGTATTGTAAAACTTGACCAATTTTGCGTTTACCCATTAGCCCAAATCAACTAAATCTCTATTTGGGGAAAAAAACTCTCTAAATTGTCAATTCAGGCTGGCAGTAAATTGTTCATTTTCAATGCCCACTTATAGTTTAGGAAAGTGCTTTAAAGAAATTGTCTGAACACTGATGTAGAAGAAAAATGGAAGAATCAAAGTTCATTACCTCCTGTGTTTTGTAAGCTTTCTCTGCTGTATTGAAGCCAGAGTCATTGTGGTGATGAGCGTGGACAGGATCAAACTCCTCTGCAAACTTCTCAGTCTGTTCTTCCCAATCAAAATCATCTATAATAAGTGAGAAATACACTCAACAGATATTTCAAGCAGTTATGCTCATAACATAAAAAAAACCCAATTTTTTGTAAACATGTAACTTGATATGAAAGACCATTATACATCAGTCAAAACAAATAAATTTAGACATCATCTTTTTTAAATATTTTCCGGTCTAACATAACTGTCGAAGTATTGCTCAGATCAAATACAAAATACTTCAACCAACATAGATAGACAAAAAATTAATGACTATAGAGTATCTTAGTATCTTGAGAAGCCATCACAACAAAGACATTTCATGCATGAGACTATGATCAAATGAATTCATACTTATAATATAAATAAAATGTTTATAGTCATTGCAACCAACTGGTAACAGATAGTAGTTAATTTTATCATTTTACCTTGTGCAAAATCTCCGAATGTCTCATCATTGAGAACATCATACTCTCCATCTTCTGCTGGTGCCTCACTCAACTCATGGTCGTAACTGGACGGGTCACTTCGTCCTAGTGACTGGAAAAGACAAATCCGAAAATGACATACATGTAGTATAAGATACAGTCACAACTTAAGGATCAGAATCAGCAACTTTATTTTGTATTTTTATAAATCTGGAAAAAACACTGCTCAGAGTACTGAAGTCTGGGCCCTGCCTAAAACATCAAAAATCATTTTAAACTTCTATTTTATGTTTGTTTATTTTTCAATTAAATTCATGAAGATTATGCACAAGCAGCTTTAGGCTAGCATTTTCTAAGAAATGACAATGAGGCAAGTACACACCAAGAATTGTTAAAATTATTTATCCCATTTTTTTTCTGAGAACTATAGGTCCAATCACATTTTTGGTTGTAACATGGACAACTGGATTTAAATTCAATCACATTGAAACATTAAACTAAGTCTATGCCAGTTTATTCCAGAATTTTTGGTCTTATTTGAACAGAATGTACAAAGAACATAAAACTTCATATCTGAATAATATTTTACAGGGCTCGACAAATCCACTCATCCAAAAATTAAAAATTTTAACTGGTTGTCCCACAGGGTGAGTGGCCTGAAATAAATTTGTCGAACACTGTTTCACCAAAAGCCAGATTTTGCAAAAATTTAATGAAGCTAATAATTTGTTAATTCAAATCATATTCATTATACAATGCACAGATGTATATCAATCTTATACCTAGTTTTTTCATGGGTTAACAAACATATTTCTTAAAACATAATATATACACACTAGACATTATTTCAGCACAGGTGTGCACAGTGTGACTCAACCACTCAGATTCATTGCCACAATTACAAAGTTATGAACATAAGTAATACATTTTCAAGTATGCAACATACTCTGATAAGTATTTCTTACCACATATGTTACCTACACGTTTAATATCTTTCAACATAGCTAATATTATATAAGGCTAATTTTCAAAAACAAAGCATGTTCACAAGGAATAGGTGGGGTATGGTTTACATAGAGTAAGACATGTTGTTTTTCAACATCCAAACGAACAAGGCCATAGCAAATCATTTCTTTCAGAACATGCGTACAAATAGGAAATAAATTGTCAAACCAAAAACGTACAGAATAGTCAACAAAACAAGTATCTGCCATTTCAAGTCATGTTTTTCCAGTTTTCTTTTCATTCTCTAAACATTCTCTAAACAAGACAGCTATACACAAAATCTTAATTCTGCAAAATAAATCGGGTATATTTGGATAAAATTAATTGCATTATATTATCCTTCCAATAATGAGTTCAAATTAATTGAGTGATGTATCTTTTGAAAAAATGGTAAAAATTTACTTTTGGCATCTAGGCTATTTTTGACCTAAATTTCGTTCTTGATCGAGCGCGACCGGAAATTGCCGATATCGTGTCGGAAAAGAAAGAAAACACATCAGATACAAAAATTCAAGCAATTGCGAACAGTTTGTAGCTTTGAAAACATGTACATATAACATTGAAGATGCTTGTGATGTGTTAGAAATCTGTTGTGCCTTCCAATTTTTCTTGATTTTTATTCAATATGTCGGAAGTCGACATCGCCGAAGACCTTCCGAACGGTGACGATTCTGCCTTCGAGGACCAACAACCCACTTCGGAAGATCAGTCACAACAAACGTTGTCAGTGCAGGAAGACGCAATTCCCGTATCTATAACAATAAACAATGACGAATCTGCGTATGTGGCGACCCCGACTTTGCTGGCGGGGGAGCCATTTGCTGACAATAAAACCACACATATTGTCATTCATGATTCGAGTAGTTTGGACTCCGGATTAAAATCTCCAACTACACCCTTACCCCCACCTACCCCGGCCACCCCACTTAGCAAGGAAAGGGGGTGGAAATATCAGTGGGACGAATCTGTGGATAACGAATCTTTACCTGTTAGATGTAAAAATACAAACGGAGAGCTGTATAAATCTAGATTTGGATCAGGTGTGTTTTGCCATTCAGTAATTTGGTTATAATTTGAACCAATTATAAAATCAATACCTGCTTTAATTAACACTGTTTAAGTTCTATTGAAAGTGCCATGATTATATGAATTTGCCCCATGTTTAAACATTTTGAGTACCTGATTGATATCTGTCACTATTCCCTCTTGAGAATAACAATTTATGACTTGTGTATCTTCATCTGTAAAAGTAAGCATGTTTGTATTGTTAATGAATTAGACTATACTCTACATTAAATTCCTGATGAAAAGGAATTTGATTTATTCATTCATTGTTGCTTTAATTAATTGAGAGTCCATATAGCTGAACTGATGCACAAAAAAAATAAATCATATGTGTATATTGTATAGGCTATATGATAATACTGACAACTGTTCTTTTTTTATCTCGCAGGTGGTCGAGGAAAATGCATCAAGAGTGGTGATTTGTGGTTTACACCGAACGAGTTTGAGAATCATGCTGGACGAGCTAGTAGTAAGGACTGGAAGCGGAGTATTCGATATGGTGGTCGTACGTTACAGTGTCTGTTAGAGGATGGCTTACTCCAGGCACATGCGACATCTTGTACGTGTGCAGCTTGTTGTGATGATGAGAATGTTGTAAGTAGAACAGTGAAGTGATGACAGCTTAATTCTTTGGAGAAATTCTGCTGATAAGGGCATACATTTGACTCTTCAGATGCAGGAAAATGTGATATTATGAGGCAAAGAGTTAAAACAGCATTTTGACTCTTGAATTCAGTAAAATAAAGCTCTGGACTGTTTAGAATTTATATTAAAAGGTCAAATTTATGATAATATTAGAAGGAAATTGTGTTGACTCTTCAAATTTCCATCAGCCAAAGGTCATTTTTACCCTCAACTTTTGATGTCTAGTGAAAACCCTGGTTGAGACAGATTAAAAACAAACTGGCCAGGGCCCCAAGGTTATGAAACTTCCTCGTTTTCATTTTCAATTTTTTTCTTACCCATATGTGTATTATTTGTTTGTAAAATGTGTCAAATATTTTGGTGGCAGTGCAACCTCTCCAGAGTGGCCCTCTCTTGAGCAACAACGTCCCTTCAACAACAGCATGAATTTTCCCCCTGCTCGACTTAACTATTTGTTTAACCTCTCTAGAGCATCAACCTCTCAACAGCAATATAATTTTGCTTCTCCCAAACAGTGTTGCTTTGGAGAGGTTGCACTATAATTGAATTGTGTACTAAGTACATAAAAGTAATACAATCTTCTCATTAATAACTTAAGAAGATTGAAAACACAAAATTGAGACTTGAGCTTGGAGATCAATCTCAAGTTTTATTGTCTTGCACACTGCATGTTATTCGTTTTTTAATGACGTGGAATTATGTTTTTCCTTTTGGGTCAAAATCAATGACTGTACAATCTTTCTTTGTTGGGTTTCAGACTGGACCAGTGAGATTATTCACTCCTTACAAAAGAAGAAAGCCAAACAGTGAGACAGGAGGTCCCCCAATGAGGTCTAAGAAGATGAAACATATGGACACCACAAGCAGACTTCAAGGTGGTATGTTTGCAGCGATTTTTTTCCTTCTTTGTTTGGGTCCGGTAAATGGACCCTTCCCAATCAAAAAAAAATCCCAATTCCCGACCTAAAAATTCCCAATTTTGGCATCACACCATGCATTTCTTCCCAATTGGACCCAGACCCTTTCCCAAAATTGCCAAAAAAAAATCATTGGTTTGGTTAGTTCAACAATTATGTATGCTTTACTTCTTATGAGTTCCACATATGCAATTCATTTACACCAAGGCTTTATGATTGTTTGAAAAATCATCAAGATTTGTTTTGAAGGGACCACTAAAAAGTCGTAATGTTTTGACATGCCCGGTTTATATTTAAATCATCAACTGTAATTGAATCAGTTAAGCTTGTTCATCTTGTAACATTTATCTTCCCGTGTTAAGTGAGAATCAGACATGGATTGTAAGTGACTTTTAACATGATAATGTTACGTACAGTCATATTGTCAAAGAGAATTTGTCCCTTGTCTGTTATTGTAGCGCAGATTGAACTTCAGGTATGACCTTGACCCTTCTTGCGATATTTACACACAGTGTAACTGATGTTGGTTAAATTATACTGACACAATTTAAAAACTGTGCATGAGGAACATACACATTAGAAATCGACAAGATAACATGATTCACATTTTGTTCGCATTAAATGATTAACAAATCATATTTCTAACATTTTAACACTCTAGAAAGATTTCATTGAATATTTCATGAGAGTTTAGAGGGGTTTATGAATATAAGGATCAAAACAAATGTCCAGCTGTGTATGCTATGCACAGTTCTTAAATAGCGTCAGTATAAATTTTATACTCGTGTCAGGTTTTGTTATGTGGATAAACAGTTTTCTTCATGTATTTATACTGATTTTATTTCAGGAGGTGATGGTTCATTTCCTCATCCTGTCCGGATGGCAACAGCTTCATTTAATGGAGAAACTGTGCACATTTTAACACAAGATCCAATGTCAGGAGGTATGAGTTATAGATCTGTGATATCATAGTGAAACTTATGTGATATTTTCCCAAAACCTGGTGAAATGAAAATATACAACTACAATGAAGAGAACATTTGTACACTGCTACATACTCATGTGATCATGTGTTTCAGGTGGTACTTGGATTTTCAGAACATTTTCCTTCTTAATATTTTTCAAATTATGAAGTTGCTTACTCTACTTTATGAATCTAACATCAGTGCCAAGAGTTCCTGGTTGTGATTTATGCTCTAATCCTCTTTCTTATTTGATTTTTATTATTTCTGATATAAAGTTGAGTGATTTTTACCTTAATACTAACCTTATCCCTACAGTTGTAGTTTTTTAGACTAAAGTTCTACATGTTTGATCTAATGCCACTCTTCAAGCTTGGTTAATTAAACTTGGTTGAAGAATTCTTTGATGTTATTATGTTTCATTTGTTTGAGCAATCAAAAAAAAAATAAAATAATCTAATACAGTGCAACCTCTCCAGAGCGGCCCCCTCTTGAGCGACAACCTCCGTTCAACACGAGCATGCTTTTTCCCCGCTGTACGACTTGACTATGCATTTAACCTCTTTAGAGTGGCAACCTCTCAACAACGACATAATTTTTTGTTTCCCAAAGGGTGTTGCTTTGGAGAAGTCTCACTGTAATTAGATACTATAATTCTTTGATTTTATTTATCTTAGAGACTGTGATGGTAGCACCTGTTCCTGTAAGTGGACAGATGAGTCCTGGTGGAAAAAGTTTAACTATCAACATGGATGTCCCGGAACAGAAGCAATGGTGGCAACTAGAAGAGGTAATTATCTCTATCATAAATTATCAGAGAAACTTTAAAATTAGAATGGTATCAGAGCTTTCATTTGACCCTTTAAACAGCATTTTGACTTTTGAAATCAGTAAAATAAAGCTTCGGACTCTTGAGAATTTATACGAAAGGGTCAAATTTACTATAAAATTCGACTGAAACTCTTCAAATTTTCATCAGCTGAGGGTTATTTTTGAATCTAGTGAAAACCATGGGTATACAGTTAATGAGCTGTGCTGATAAGAAATTTCACCATATGTCTTTTTAACTAATACACTAGATATGTATCTGAGTTGTGCACTTTTTATTAAAGTATAGTTAAACGTTGTTATGATGAACATCAATATTACAAGCACCCAACTTATCTTGAGTAGTTGTTAAAGTCCCATCAATTTTTGTTCTTAGTTGCTTATAATTTTCAACCAACAAACAAATACCTCGTTCTTACGAGCACCATGTTTATCTCAAGCATTTAGTCTGTTCTGTTGACCCCTTGAGATGACAAGGTTTTGCTGTATTAGTTCTTATGCCTTTTCATATTGTTTCTGTGTTGTTTTTCTTTAATTTATTGTCTAGCAATATTTTATTAAAAATGAATAAATGAGGAGTCTGGTAATATATGTGCACAGCCTGATTGGTCAGTTAAATATTCTTTTGTTGATTGGTTAAGCTATTTTTTGCTTATTGCTGTTCATTTTGTACTCAACTTTAACACGATATGCACATTACTCCTCAAACTGTTGACTTAAATGATACAATGTGAAACCTTTTGCTGTGAAATGTCTATTATGATAAAAATTTTCTTAAAATATTAGTGCAAGTCATGTGAAATGTTTCTGGTATTTTAATCATGGTTGCAATCATGTGATTTACCTCTAGATGGCCAACAGTCTGATCCAGCAAGCACAACAGTTTAAAGTTATGGTGGAGCAAGTAAAACAACAGTCATTAGCTTATAAAGAAAATGCTGTTTTACAAGTCAGACAGCAAATGGAAAAGGTTTGATTTCTTGTTTTAGAATACATTACAAACAAATGTTTGGTTCTTCTATACACCTGTGGAAGCTTGTACATTCTGATGATTGCAGTCTTGTTTTTGTAATTTGATTTGATATTTCTAATATTATGAGGGCCGCAAGCGGTTGATGCGCTGGACTTGTGACCCGATGATCCAAGTTCAAATCTCAGTTGCAGCAAGTCATACCCTTCTATGAAAATTTGACAAAAATGTCAATTTACCTCCACATGTGGAGAACTTGCCAGCTCGTTGTGGAAGGGTAAGTTAGTACTGGTTAGTATACAGTCCAGGAAAATTTGTTAAGTGAACTGGCTGCCATATATAACTGAAAAATATAATGTATACATTTTCAGTTATTAAACCAAGCGAAACAAGATGCTAACTTGCAGATACAGAGAGCAATCATGGAAGAAAGGAACAAGAAGGATATAGCTGTTCAACAAGCTATTGCTCAAACAAGAGCGGAGATGGGGGACCATAAAGGTGACGGTGGTATCACCGTGGTTACGTACGAGGGCTGGTCAGCGCAGCAAGCCGGACAGATACCCAATATAATGGTAGCTACTGAAGCTGATTCAGGTGGTGAGGTTAAACATTGACTAGTCACATGACATCGTTGTACAATTTTGTTTTGAGGAAAATCTGTGCAAGCTTGGATGGCGGTAGATTATGAGTGAACAGGTTTTATGGGAACTACGTTCACACTGTGATTGACAATTCAGTTGCTGCTTTTAAAGTCAAGAGATAATCTCAATGTTCTGAGTCTGCGTGTACCTGTTTAAAGTGTTCAGATGACTTTAATTGTAAAAATGAGTTTTACTTGAGAATAATTTAGCTGACAGATATTTAAAGTTTTAAACATGAATCTGTGTCAAGATGTATCTACTCAAATTGTTGAGTTATTGGATTATTTTAGATGCACATGTTGTAATATAAAAGGTTATTTATTGTAAGCCACGACTCTGTTTTTCCAAAGACGACAAGGGTGCTTATAGGGATGGGGTAATTGCTTGTGAAAATTTGGTGTGTGTTTATGATTGAGGAAAATTTTGTGTACAATACCTGGGTAAGAAATGTGTAATAAATAAAATGGCAAGTCTAGCTTTAAATATATTTTTTTGCAGAATTAAAGAATCTATTTCAGCCAATTTCTTTTCATTTTAATGAAGTAATATTGTTTTGTTCTTATATCTTCAATTGTCTTTGATATTTGTCATGTTATGTGTTTTGTTAAATTTGTGAAGTTAATTTATATCTTGCTATGACCATGCTTATTTTCATGGTATAATGCCACCCAGTGAAACTGAAAATTGTTGGTAAAAGCTGTTTATTATTTAAAGTGTTCTGCTTCTGACATTGATCTTTTAACTTGTGTACTTGTTAAATCAAATAAGCTCCACAGCTGATTGCAATTTTCATTGAGTACCAGGGCTTTCATTTGACCCTTAAAACAGCATTTTTACTCTTGAAATCAGTAAAATAAAGTTTTTGGCTGTTAAGAATTTGTACCGAGGGTCAAATTTACAATAAAATTAAAAGGAAGCTTTGTTGACTCTGGAATTATCATCAGCAAAAGGTCATTTTTTACCCTCAACTTTTGACATCTTGTGAAAACGCTGAGTACCCTGGAAATATTTTTTAGTTGCAGCCATTTTTAGGGACCTATCAGATTGTCACTGTATGGAGAAACTTTCTGAAAATGTTGTTAGTGTTATGGTTTTATGTGGGTCCAGTTTGTTGTTATATAGTTTTATGGGAGTTTATACTGATCTCTATGCATTGTCATGTAATGTCCTGTGCTGTTCTCGGACAACATTCATATCGCAGCTTTCTTTCACAGGTAGGGGAAGAGGCCTTTTTCTAAAAGTTGAAAAAAATAACACTGTATTTTTGCAGAAAGGGGAAGAAAAAAAAACGAAAAAACTGAATTTTAGGGGAAAACTGCATGATTTTTCCAAAGGGGATGACACCTATGAACGGCCCCTGCTGTAGAAGGAAAAACCTGTATATGTATCTAGGGCTTGTGTGTGTATAAATTATGACTTTTCAAGTGCTTATCACAGCAGTTGTATTAAATTTTCAATGATAATAACAAAATTATCTATCTTCATTATTGCTGTGCTTAATATTTTATTTTATGTTTATTATTTACTGTGTTATTGCTCTACTAGTAATGAAAAATACTGCATGACTCCATTTGTAATAGCATTTGGGTTTGTTTATATATAGGGGTGCAAGTTTTCCGGTTTATACCAGATTTCCAGTTTACGACCATCTTACTATTAGGATCACTTATTTTAGGACCAGTTTTCAATAACTCCCCTGTATAGTTTGCTTGCATGTTATTGGTATGTAAATTAAGATTGCTGAAAATTGATACTTATTTTTATGTTTAGCAAGATATAATTTATAGTTGCATCCAAAGATTGGATCGCCTTTTAATGTCAGATTGATAATATAAATTATGACTTTATTTATTGTTAGAGATTCTTTGACACAATACTGTGGAGCCCCTTAAGTGACATTCTACACTTATATTTTAGCATTCTTGTTTTATTTCTTGTTTACAAAATAAAATTTCGTAATTACAAATTATTATTTCATTTATACAAATTAATATTTCGTATTTATGAAATGTCATTCTGTTTTACAAAATAATAATTCATTATTTATGAAATAATAATATTTCATATTTACAAAATAACATTTCAGTCAAAATGAAAGTGTAAAATATCACTTAAGGGGCTCCGTACATTACATCTAAATATTGTGCCACACCTATTTTACATAAAATTCACACTAATTGACTTAATAATTGTAATTGCATATATAATTGTATATATGGATAACTATTAGCCAGTTGTCTTTGTTATATTTGTCTTAATAAATTTGTATGGTTAAACATCATTTTGTGCATTTTTCATCATCATTATCATCACCATTGTTATAAAAAAAACTTATATTGCTGTCATCAATTTCATTTCATGCAGTAAATGATTTTTCCATTACAGATTGCTATGGAATCATTAATATGACTCAATTTGTTCTTCTGTTTAATAAAATATTGTATAAATGTACTAAAGATTTTATCTAGTGAATTTTACCTTTACTCCTGTTGTAAGCAATGCTATAAGTAAGATTGTTAAAGGTATTTTTTTCACTGGGTTTAAAGCCGTTTTTCAACAATATTTCAGTTATATCAATGGCCGGTTCACTTTACCAGTTTTCCTAGACTGTATACAAACCAGTACTAACTTACCCTTCCACAAGGAGCAAGCAACTTCTCCACATATAGAGGAAAATTAACATTTTTTCAAGTTTTCATAGAGGGCTATGACCTGCCACAACTGGGATTTGAACCCGGATTACTGGGCTACAAGTCCAGTGCACTAACCACTGGACCACATTTGTGGCTTATCTATCTTAAAAAAAAAACAACATTAATTTTCATTGTAATTAATGTTGGCAAAAAACTTTGCTAAATAATGATAACACTCATTTCATTTATTTAACAGAACAGTTATATTATTGTATCTTTTTCACCATTCAATATAGCTACCAAGACACTGCACCAAGGATTGACTACTAATCAAATACTGTTAAAAGGAAAAACTAAACTAGTGACAAATTGTGCCAAGTTTCAGCTGAATTTACTGAACTAGACACTTATCCTTAAAATATGTAGGTGAAAAAAACAACAGAAATCTGTTTTTGTACTTATATTAACAATAGAAACACTAACACCATTAAGTCTCATCAGTTTGTGCAGCAATATCTCCCTGTAGACTGTATCCGGTGTCATCAATTTATCAATCAAATGTTCAATTGATCAGTCAATCATAAAGTTCTATTCACAATTTAAATCACCACAAAAATGCTTTACGTGCACGTTCTTTTCCAGTAATAAGACCTGCTCTTGCTTTCTTATCGTGTTCTTCCTGAAAAAATCAAATGAAAGAACAATGAATACTCAAGATTTCCTGAACTTTCCAGAACCTCTGGTCTTTCCAAGAAACATTTTAACTGTGACATTATTACAGGATCTGTCCAAAATCGTGCTGGATCCAGTCAAGTATGTGTCACAAGGTCACATAATGATAGTGTTAAACATGTATCCCTGACTTGAACCCCATAGAACACATTCGGAATAAATTGATACCATAAATGCTCTCCGAAATACACATCTGTTGGAATAGCATTAGCAACATATTCCAAACATACACATCCATTTCATAAATTCATTCCCCAAATAAATATTTATTGATAAAATATATTCCTTTAAGTCAAAGTAAATTTTCATTTAGCAGGGGTGTAGAAATGAGCCGAAAGCTGAAACATCAACTGGCTATTTGAGCATTCTCGCCGGCTGTTTTTTCCAAAACAACGGACATAATACTGCATTGAACCCTCAGATCCTCCTTTTACTTTTAGTAGCTTACCGGCACCATGAAAACATTTCTACACCCCTGATTTAGGGTCAGTGTAATTAACACAAAGTGTAAAAATTATCTACTCCACTTACTATTCCTTTCACTGTTACATGATAAAGCGTAAAAACAGGAAGAATAAGTCCAAACATTAAGTATCCAATGCTTTTCTTATTCATTATGAAGTAATTGTGAAACACTCGTCGACTAGAATACCAACGTTGCAATGCTGGATCAACCTGCAATAAAAAAAGAATGATGAAATGTATTTGATTTGTGTTTATAATTACTATTCATCAGGAGCAGCCAGATGATACACTAGTAAAGGAGTAAAACAATTTTCAATTCGATAAATGATTGTTTATGAGCAAAGCACATTTTCAGCGCTTTTGCAAACAAAGGTTTTGTATCCCAAGAAACATGGAAGTAGTGGCATAGATTTATAGAAATGGTCATTATTTGCTTTCAGTTTATCATCATGTGTAACCAATGTTCTTTAAAGACAATACTGAATAAACATCACTTAAAAAATCTTCATTCTGAGCAATCTATCAGTTTGTTACCAGATAACATATTTCACTTAATGCTAAATGTGTTTTTGACAAATTTAGTATCACCAGTATACATTGTCATATGCAGTGTTGTGCCTAGGCTGATCGCGGGATTCTTACAATTGTATTAACAATGGCCACTTAAAATTGAACAATCGCGGGCAGATGGGCGCGATCTGGCCAATTTTTGCTTTTACATTCTTGCCACTCATTTCCTATCATTTCGCTACCTTGTAGACTGGGTTTATGTTCGCCAATAACATGTCAGAGGTAGTATCGCGATAATATGTACCACAGACTGTATGAGTCATGGCGTCTAAAAGGACAAATGCAGTTGACTGAATTTTTTAGTAATAAATCAATAAAGCTTTCCAGTGCAGATGATACGGACAAAAATAATAAATAACAAACAAACAGATAAATAAACCAAGCACCAGTGTACAAGCGTGCCGAAAAATAGTAAAGTGAAAGATCACAAGTTTCAAAAAGATTGGCTATCAAAATTTACTAGGTTACATGCATATTCTGGTTAATATTAGTTTATGTCCCCCAAAATTTTCAAATGTCCTCCAGAAAATTAGTCAGGGGGACACTAGAGTCCCCTGGAAAATCTGAGCTAGGCACAACACTGCATATGTCTACCTGAAAGCTACCACATTCAATTGAGAGGGTATTTATGAACTTTATATTTGAAATCATACAAGACAAACGGAAGACACACAACTGAATTCCAAATTTTCATGAGCAATGATTAAACGAACACAGAAAACTTTAAAATAAAAACATACGATATGTCCTCCTCGACCACCGCTTAATAACTTCTGTGGGTCTAATGTTATCCGTCTGAACTCAGCCTTGTTTCCAGCCATAATTGCCTGACGTCTTTTAATTTTATCAATTTCTTCAGCAGATACATCGAAGGAAGACCAAGGATTCCATGTTGCTTTATGCTTCCCGCTGTCCATCTTTGTAAATTATCAAAAGCAACTTTCTTGTTGCAGAGGACACCGGAAGTGAACTATTTAATTAACTCAAAGAATATTTAAATAACAAAAAGTATTTAATGCGTGATACTTATGGTTATCAATATAGATATAAAAATTGAGAGCTTCATCTTTAATTTGATAAATGAATTAGAAATTGTTTAGAAATAAACAAATAACGAAGTAGGACCGTGAATTCCATTATTTTTTCTTATTTCTGTGTTAATTACCTAAGATGGGGGGGGGTTACTCTCCGTACTTTTTGTTTGTTAAATATAAGTTAGGTTCTGATATCATAATCTCGCGAGAAAGAAGAAAGCGGAAAGACGAAAAAAGTAAATAGATCGTGATAAATTCGTTGTATACATGAATTCCTTCGGGTGTCATCAAAAATAGAAATTATCAGTTAGATTTTGCTTATGTCCTTTTCAATTTACACAGTAAATTGCGTTGACTGAGACGTTCTAATTATGAATTTTCTTCAGATTTGTTATGTCAATGAAAAGATGCTACAGGTTATTTAACAAATTAGTGAAGAAAAAAAACATCGTAAATATACAGTTTGTAAAGAATTCAATGGGATGCGATCATTTTCTCATTGCTGTATGTATGTGTTGTTATGAGTTTATCTCTGATAGGAAAATATTGTTTGGGAATAGGTCATATTTGCTTATTGTCAAATCCTTAGTGATTTATATAATTCTTGAATGAAGGTATAGTTCAAGTTTCACAATATTTTTACTTCTGTTAGCAACGGTGTCTGTTTGTTTGGGTTTTTCAGCAAAATAGAATTTAACTTTGTTAATTTGAGCATTTTCAATGAAGTCATTTTTGTCTAAGTGATAATTATGTTTTAATTGAAAATAGATAACTTTAAGAACAAAGTAATCAAAATGTGTAGCTCTAGATATCTAGACCAGATAGTCAAAATTGAAAATGGCCAAAATTCATTGGTATTTATAGATGCCATATTCAAACCATATTTGTAGTTACTGCTTGTATTATAACCCTGAAATGCATTTTATGCATAAATGCAACATGGCTCATAGTTCACTCAGATGTTCTTATTAGGTTTTCGGAATGTTTCATTCCTGAACAAATGTCTTACCATAGTAGTAGATTTCAGTTTCTTAAATTTGGCATTCATTTCAGCAAGTTTTGCATCCATAACAAGAAGCTTTAAGTGTCCTAGTGAAGTCATTGTCATTAATCAATTCTTGTAGAATTTAATTTCTTAAAATCATCCTAATTTAAACTTCAATACCTTTACTAGTAAATCATTTTGATATTGATATTATGAATAATTGTCAGTTCATTGATTTTTGATGGTTTGGCTGGTATTAATAGTAGCAGTCGGAATGCTGGCTGACTGAAGTTGATGTCTGATTTTAACCAAATTAGGGTGCGGTCCTTCACATGATATTTTACTTGGTTGTGTTGAGATGAAAACTAGGCTCCTTAATTATCAAGTCATAACTGCTTTTAAAACTTGTTTTCTATACTTTTCACTGCAATGCTTTGTATTTTTTCAGCTGAATATTAATGAGTAATTATGTCGACTCCATCGAAAGGATTTGCACCAGATAACACAAGTAAGGCCACCCTCCAAAAATTGATTGTTTGCTGATGCCAACCACACTTTTTTACTGAGTTGGTCGGTCGGAGTGTATTTTTTTATATTAGGCACTTGCAAATTGATTATGAAACTAGAGGAAAATTATTCAGCAATATAGGAAGATTTAAAATAATGTGCATTCAATTTGTAGTGATAACATTTTTCAGACCGACAGTTTTTTGGTGGGTCAGTTGGCAATGGCAAACAAATCATATTTTAATTTTTGCCTAGAAGCTAATCAAGTGTGTTTAAAGAATGATAATTTCACCTGTTTCAGTTAGAAAAGTTTATCTTTACTTGTAACATATTGCAAAGGGTGAAAATGTGCACGGTAAGGACACTTTTCGCATGCTTTAATACATTTGGCTTGTTTTGGTCAATTAGCGACATTCTACCGGGCGACATGACTGATTCAGTCAAATTTCTAGGATATCAAATTCAAACTTCACTTTCAATGGTCTTTTGTTTGCATTATGTTTTAATAATTGTGTTATGTTTGACATTTTGTTGTTCTGAATCGTAACATCAGGATGTGTAAGGTGCACATTACTGTTTGCAGCATGGTCACCTTCTACCTCCACTTCCCCCTCCATAAAATGGGGGTTTACAAAAGATAAAACTTTTGGCTTGTGTTTTGGCAGCTGGCTCACATTTTACGTTTATACATTATGATGAATCATGTAAGATTGTTGTAGACTCGGATATCATTATGTTATATTAAATGTTTCACTCATGATATTGTAACAACATCTACCTGTTTCATCTCAAATATACATTGTCTGGTAGCTACACTCGATGGTGTTATTTGTTGTAGTATAGACTAAGAGCAGACAGGCATGGGAAAGTTGAAGAAAGAATGTATTTAGTTTCTTGTTTTTTTTTTATCAGATTCTTCATTTACGTGGGATGATTATTTGAAAGAAAATGGCGGAGAAGTTGCATCAGATAATTGCTTTAAACAGGTAAATAAAGAAGTAAAGTAAAACCTGTGAACAAAGGCCATTCCTCAGAAAGACAAGATGTGGCCTTTATTGACAGGTGGCCCTTGTTCAGATTTCTAAATAATCGGTGACAATTTTTTTCAAAGAATGGCCTGAATTCATAGGGTTGACTTTATTCAGAGGTGGTTGCAAACATAGGTTTTACTGCATTAAATGAGGTTTTGTTTAGCTGAACAATTGTCACTCTTTAAGTTATACCAGATGTCAAAATAAAAAAAGAACTGTTCCAAGATTTTTTAAATGTTCATTTTTTAAATGCATTTTAGGCTTCAAATCCTCCAAAGAATGAGTTCGAATCTGGTATGAAAATAGAAGCTGCCGATCCACGTAACTTTACCTCAACATGTATCGCGACAGTTATCTCAACTGTTGGTTGTCGATTACGTCTTCGTCTTGATGGAAGTGACAATAAAAACGATTTCTGGCGTTTAGTGGATTCATCAGATCTTCATCCTATTGGTCATAGTAAAAAGAATGGACGACTTCTTCAACCACCTTTAGGTGACTGATTATGTTTTAGAAATCAAATCACGGAATTGTTTTTGTTTTTATGTGACATTTGTCACTGGGTTTAACGCCGTTTTTCAACAATTTTTCTGTTATATACGGCAGCTGGTTCACCTAACCAGTTTTCCTGGACTGTATACTAACCAGTACTAACTTACCCTTCCACAAGGGACTTCTCAACATATGGAGAAAAAAACATTTTTGCCAAATTTTCATGTAAAACTATGACCTGCCACAAGTGCGATTTGAACCCAGATCACTTGGTGACATGTCCAGCACTCTAACCACTTGACCATGGTCGCGGTCAAGACTTACGTGTAATTGCTTCAATCAAGTGATTTATTCAAAGTGGTGCAGATTGATGATATAAGTGAAATCATTTGCTCATGTATGATTCTGTTTTAAAACGAAAATTTAAATTTCAGGTTTTCGAATGAATCCATCATCATGGCCAACATTTATGCAGAAGACGTTAAATGGTGCTGTCTGTGCTCCTGCAAATTGTTTCAAACCTGTAAGCTTTTCTCATTCAGTATAATATTATAATCTTAAAAATTATTTAGTCTGCCCTTTTCCTCATAATACCGCATTTCTCCGCATCTGAAGCAGACAACTTTTGAAAACGTTGTGGCAAGAGAAGCCATTGCTTGTAATGAATAATGGCTTCTTTTGCCACAGTATTTTCCAGTCTGTCTTAGAGAAAAAAATCACTGGATTAGTATCATCATGAGAAAAAAAATAGATATTAGCTTGGAGACTGGTCTCAAGTTTTACAACCTTGGGTCCTAGTGTTTTTGTTCCGTAAACATTTTATGGTATACCTCTGCAGGAACCTAAAAGTCCAGTTAGAAATGAATTCAAAGTCGGTATGAAGTTAGAGGCTGTGGACAGGAAGATTCCGATGTTGATTTGTCCTGCTACTGTAGGGGCTGTCAATGGGGACCAAATCCAGATTAAGTAAGTATGGGTTATTGGATGTCCACCATTTTACTGAGGGAGCGGATAATTTCCAGTCCCTATATAGCTTGGAGGTCATCTTTTAACACATTGTATTAGTGATTTTCATCTGTACAGTGTTGTTAGTTTTTTTGTCTGGGATTAATGTTAGCTTGACATATAACTGTTTACTTATGTGTTGTTAATATACCTTTTGTTTATTCGGGTTTTCACTAGATGTCAAAAGTTGAGGGTCAAAAATGACTTTTGGCTGATTATAATTTGAAAAGGCAACAACATTTCGTTCTAATATTATTGCAAATTTGACCCTTTGGTACAAATTCTCAAGAGTCAAAAGCTTTATTTTACTGATTTCAAGAGTCAAAATGCTGTTTTAAGGGTCAAATGTTTATGATACATACATGGCTTTATTTCTGAGATGAAATTAAAACTTTCTTTGTGAATTAAGGTGTTTGCCGTTTGTTCTTTATTGGCACAGTCAAACCTGTGTTTGCAGCCACATCCTGTGAATAAAGGCCATTCTTTGAAAAATAGTCATTGATTGTTTAGAACAACCTGACCTCTGAATACAGGTCATCTGTCAATAAAGGCCACATTTTGTCTTTACCTAGGGTAGCCTTTGTTCACAATTTGATGGTACTTCCTAAGTATGTAAATCGCATTGTCTACAATATTTCTACAGTAAACTAGTATATTTTCAATTAATTGACATTTGCTTACTTTTTACAGCCACTATGATATGTTTTCCGTAAGTATGTGTACCGGGTTTAAAACTGGGCCTATACATTTAACCAGGGTTTGACAAATCCACTTGTCCGCTCATTATTATGAGTTGAAATTGCTGTAACTAGTTAAAATTCTTAGCTTGTTGTCTCACTGGAGGAGTAGCCTAAGAAAGATTTGTCAAGCCCTGCTTTTAACACTGGAATGCTGATTTTATTTTCTAATTTCTTTCTAGATTTGATGGTTGGAAAGGTGCATTTGATTATTGGTGTAAATATGATGACAGGAACATATTCCCTGTTGGTTGGTGTGCCAAAACTGGTCATCCTTTACAGCCGCCTGGAGAAAAAGAAAAAAGTAACTAAGATAATAATGAAATTCTCTATGTTTTCCAACATAACCAAACAGTCTGTAGAATTATGAATTTCAATGATTCAGTAAATATATCTGACTGGATTCAACAAATTAGATTTTTATTTTTTTATCTTCAAATTGATTTTCAATTAATAAATCTTACCCTCTTTTGATTGACACTTCTGATGTGTTTAGAGTTCTGCACAAAAATCCCTGATTCTATAGATCCAGATTATTTCTGTGACAAGTCTTGTTAAGCAATCAGTGCTAAATATATACAGTGCAACCTCTCCAGAGCAGCCCTCTCTTGAGCAATGAATCCATCTAGTTGTTTTAACTATTAAGTTAACCTGTCTAGAGCAACAACCTCTCAACAACAACATAATTTTGCTTCTCTCTGAAGATGTTGCTTTGGAGAGGTTGCCCTGCATTTGTATTAATTATCCTATTATCTTGTGAAGTGAACTAATGCAGTTGTTTGTATCATATGATATTTTACTTGCGATAAATTTCAGCTCCAGGCAGGAAACCAAGCCGTAGCCGACTCTCCGACTCTGGTTGTACGTCTAGTGTGCCGAGTTCTTCCAGTCATAAAAGTCCCTCCTCACGGTCTACTAGTCCTTCAGATTCCGACCATGTCTCTTTCGTACCACGCAACAAACCAGTAGTCACTGTGACAGAGCCAGATACCAGTTCACCTCCTCCAGAACTCGGTATGTAATACTATTGCAAAATTTATTCTCGATACAATGACATTAATATAGGATAAATTAAATATATACACTGCCGCTTAATGAACCATTGATTTAGTTTCCACTGCTTCTTTGTTGTTCTGTAATTTGTGTTTACAATTTTTCTTAAGTTAATGATAAATAATTCTATTTTGTTTCTTTTTAATGCTACATTTGTTTTATATTTGAAAATACAAGTGTTTGCATTGATTTTTGTTATTGTATAATGATTGTTGAATCTGTCTAAAATATTGAATATCTTTATATATTTATGTGTGCATATTTCTTGTACAAATTGTTGTCTTGACCATCTTGACATTAAAATTATTTGTAAATGGTCAATATTAAACTAAATGAACTTCTATGTTCTGATAAAATGGTTCAAGATAAATGTGTAACATGGCTGCGATGTTTCATAGTCAGTTATATTGATATACCATTTCCTGTTTTCAACATTATTCTAAGGTCTTGATTGAACGATGTCTGGTTGGGATTTTGTTGTGCACATTTATGCATGGGTCAAAAATATCTCTGGGGTTTAATGTCTCACAAACAACCTAGGTAATTTGGCAGCTTTTCCACCTTCACAGTGGAGGTAGATCAGAGTAGATGCATTGGGAGAACCATTGACCTTTCATAAGTTAGCTGGACAACTTTCACTCGCGTGAAATTTGGTCCCATGTAAGATTCGAACTCTCAGCAATGAAGAGTCAGTTATTACTAGTTTGGGACCATAATCATTCAGCCATGGAGGCCTGTAAAAAATGTCAGTGGTGTTTTTATGGTTTTATATGATTAAACAACTGAGCAGTTCATAAAGATTCTGTGTAAATTTATAATGTGTATTTGGATGATAAAATTATCAGTTTGTGATGTATTTGTACATTATGTTACATAAAGATATTGCTTAAAATTTTGCTTAAACCCATACTTAAAAATATTTGTTTGCAGTTTCCTGATTGACTCACTCAAAAATCCCCAGAACCTGATTTTTTTATTGATTTTAACAAAAAGTTTTGATCCTAATTCCAGCTTTTCATTTTCAATACAAAAAATGCTTACCTAACTTTCAGTAATCCCGTGTTAAAAGTTTAGGTCGTGTAACTGCAAACTAACATTTTTTAATGATGGTCTTATAACAAGGATTAAATTTCTGTTGCATATATTTCAGTGTGTGTTTTTGTGAAACATGAGTGTAAATGTGGCCCCTACCTCAACCAACATAAGATTGTGCAATTACCCCTACAATATGGCCCTGGTATAATAAACCAAGTTTTACATGATGTCCTTAGAGGATGTATGGACGTTGCTAACTCTGAGAAAGAAGTATTTAATATGATACCTGAAGGTCATGGAAAGGTCGTGGTTAAAGGTAAGTTGTGATATCAAGTCCAGTGTGTAAGATATATCAACCAATTCAGGGCTCGACAAATCCACTTGTCTGCTTGTGGAACTGATTATAATTCTTAGCTGGTTGTCATGCATGATGAGTAGCCTGAAAAAAAATTGTGGAGCCTTGCAATTATGTATGTTGATAATAAGTTTGTCAGCAGGATTTGCATTGACAGTGTTTTAGTATATAAATACCTCATTTTTTTAAGTTCACTGTTACATGTGATAAATTTGAGCACCTCTTGTTGTAAAAATATGCCTGTGTAATTAAAGTGTCTAATCTTTGATATTTTGTTTGAGCAAAATATAGCATTTATTGCCCATTGTTTAATTTATGATTCTGTAAAAATTCTATTAATCGAAAAGTGCGAGGCTTATGTATTGCTGTACATGATGACATGAATTATTATTTTGTTCATCAATAATAATTATTGATGGATTCTTTGCTTGTAATCTTTTCTCATATAATTAGTCATTACTTAGGTTCATTACTTTTGTAGTCTTTTCTCATATAATTAGTCTTTAGGTTCATTACTTTTCTGTGTTTCGTATTCAGCAAGTCATTCAAACATATCCAGTAATACAAAACGGGTTACAGCAACTGAAACTAAGGAACAGTTCTGGAATATTCTCGACAAATTGATGGATGATTTAAGATGTTGCGAGAACTTCTTCTCTTCAAAACCTGTTGATGTTGTATGTATGAAATGTCAGCAAGCCAGCAGATCAGGTAATTTGTTATTTGCGTTTTGTATTTCTCCCCTCAGGAAAAATCTGTAGAATTATACAGTTTTCCCCCAAAATTCAATTGACGACAAATTTTTTTCCCCTTTTGCAAAAATACCATGTTATTTTTCCCCAAGTTTTAAAAAGGCCCCCTCCCCTACCTATGAAAAAGCCCTGCTAAGATGGACCTTTCCAAAGTAAAAAATAATTGGCAATTTGTCAAAAGTATTTTACAATCTGTGCAAAGAAAATTCCTGATTTGTGTATCATTGGCATGGAATTGTTCCATTAAACTTGCTTTATTTATTCTGTTTAGAACGTGTCTTTGAAAACCAAGGCTCAGCAGAATTGTGTAAGAATAACTTGTTTTAATGAATGTCTTGTTTGTTTGCTTGAATATAGAATCTGAAAACCACGATAGTCGTTCAAGAAAATCAAAACTGCGTCGACGCTGGTCTACCGAGTCGGCAGAAAGTATTGATCCGCCTAAAGCCAAGATACGTCACAGATTTGAATCGGAAGCTAGCTCAACTACTCCAGCGGCCACACGATTGCACAGACCCCGAGACCCCCTTGAATGGTCAATTGATGATGTTGTGAAACATATTTGTGATACAGACATGGCGCTGGCTCCCCATGCTGTACTGTTTAAGAAGCATGTAAGTTGTTCTATATATGCAGGAAAGGTCGCCAAACGATCCTAACTGTTGGTGCGATGTTTAAAAAAATATTTCACCATATTTGCCTGGTGATCAAATGATGCTGAACTGTGCTTCATGAGATTTATGGCTGTTTGAAATGCTTGTCCTATGAAAATATAGGTCTCACTGACGTTTTTCAACAATTTTTCTATGTGGTGACCAGTTTACCTAACCAGTTTTCCTGGACTGTATATAAACCAGCACTAATTTACCTTTCCACAAAGAGCCAGCAACTTTCGCTTTTTGGTGTATTGTATTGCTTTCCTGTTTCCTCTTTAAGGGATATCTTCTGTGTATATTTGACTCACTTCAACTGTAATAATAAGAATATAATAAAACCTTGAAAAGCAACCTCTTTAGTATTACAATCACCTAGGTATAATAGCCACTTATTTTTGGACAGGCTTCCAAAAATTCCCCTGTAATTTAACTTGATAATGGGACCATCTAATGACTGATTTTTTGGGTCCCAAAGATGGTCTCATTATTTAGGTTTTACTGTGCATGTATTTTAAACGTAATTAAGTTTCTGGAATGAAAGCTGTACTGGTTAACGTGGTTTGTTGATGTGTTTCAGGAGATAGACGGTAAAGCTTTGATGTTGTTGAACAGCGACATGATGATGAAGTATATGGGTTTAAAACTCGGGCCCGTACTCAAGCTATGCAATCTGATCGATCGTCTCCGACAAGAAAGGAGCGGCAACAAGTAACGAGAGAAACTCTTCAGAAAATGACAAAATTTACGACGCATTATGTGGCAACTTAATCGGATTGGTTTACAAGTAGTTCGTGAAATGTCGCTAAACTGAGAATAAACTGTTCTACAAAGAATGGCTGATATATCAAATAGCAACGAGATTTTTTGTTTTCAAGTTACTCAGTTTTATTGCATTTTTGAGTCTTTTCTCATCAAAACATTCATGTTGTTGAGGGAAAGGGTTGGACGAGATGGCAGGTCGGTAACCAACAATAAAAAACAATTTTTTTTGTCTGATGACCTGTTTGGAGAAGACGATGGAAAATTTTGGCGGCCATGTTGGTTTTGGAAATCAGAGTTGAAATTCTTTCTTTTATTTGTCCTGAAGAAGAAAGTAGAAAGAAAACGGTGTCTGAATTGAATTGTTTTTGAAATATCGGATAAAATTAAGTTACATAGTATTCTTATTGTTTCGAGACAAAATGTCTCATGGAGTGGATTCGTATAAGGCGGTTAACAGACTTATAAAGGACTTTGGAATAGTGTTTAAATATTCCTGTAATTGTTTATTATAATGGTGCAGTCTAAAGACTTTTTTAGCTCGTCTTTTTCGAAGAAAGGGTGGAGCTGTTATGATCGCTGCGTCGTCATTTGTCATCATCGTTAGTATGCAAACATTTTAATGTAGCCTATTACTCAAACACTTTCAAAGATATCAACATGACACTTGGAATACTTGATTGTCATGACAAGGCATATTTGCGAGACAAGGGGCATTATTCTGAAAACTATATTTTTGGAGTCATGCTCCTTTTTAAGTTAAAATTTTGGTTAAAATTGCTTATTAAATAGAATAATTAAGCTATGAACATGAAACTTGCAATGTGACATTAACAGTTATTCTTTATACCTTATCATGTTCAAACTCTAAATCTCAAATATGGCCCCCTGTTGCCAACATGTAACACAGACGAGCATTAGCGGTGCTCTGCGGAGCTCTTGTTTTATTAATTTACATGTAACACAGACGAGCATTAGTGGTGCTCTGCGGAGCTCTTGTTTTATTAATTTTCTTGGTACCTCAATATGTTGTCTCTGTTTCTGTGGAGAGATATGTATTATATGTAAATAGACACTAATTTGTGTATTACAGGTGTATCATTATTGAATGGCATTTTTTTCTTGATGAAACTTGATTTGTCTTGTAAATTTCGATATTTCAATATGTCTTTGTTGATTGTTATGTTTTTTGAACATTGTAGCATTTTAATTAATCCTTTGCCTCATAATACCGCATTTTCCTGTATCTGAAGCAGATGACTTCTGAAAACATTGTGCCAAAAGAAGTCATTGATTGTAAAAGAAAATGAAGTTCAATGGTCAAGGTAAAAAAAATGAAGTTCAAAGGTCAAGGTTTAAAAAAATGAAGTTCAAAGGTCAAGGTAACAAGCTGACTTGACATTATCCCTTGTGGTGTCTTGATTCTTTACATTTGAAAAGCTTCTGTTTATATTGATACAGTAAAAACTTCAGGTGACAAATTTAAAATCATTAAAGTCGAAGCTATAATCACCTGATGAGGCAGTCAGAACTCGAAATCTATCCTAGAATTAGTATTTGTGTAAGTTACGTACTACGATAACTTGTAAATTGTTTTACCATATTCTACCTTGGTTATGTGGCAGCTGTTTCTGTGTTATATATCACATGTACATATGCAGGCTTCCCGAAACTGCTGGAAAACTTGCCTGACATTCGGTCAGACAAACTTTGAGTTTCTATTATTTATAGTAAGTGTACTTCGTTTATTTTTCTGTTTTCTTCATTACACATTTTTCTTCTCTTTCCGGGCGTAGCACCTTCGTAAAACCTACGACACATTTTGGATCACACGTGGAGTCATTCTATACAAAGCCAACAGTGATTTGTTGACATAGAAACTACTAACAAATCAAAATGTTTTTTTACAAAATTTTGTGAAGAGAAATAATCGTTTACTGATTTTAACATGGATAAATGCTGTAATGCAGTAACTTGCCAGACATCTGGTCTGGTACTCACCAAAAAGTTATCGGACCTATTCGAAATTTGCCTGACATGTCCAATGGTCCAGCAACTTCAGGAAGCCTGATATATTTACATGCGTATTGTTCTGTAATATGGTGATTTTTAAACATTAATTGTCTTATTTGCTCGATATGTGCATTTCTATAGATGTTACACAGTTCTATATTTTTCTCCATTAAAGGTTTGTTTGTAGTCGTCACATTTCATTCACTGGCAATTGATTTAAATGTAATTATTTGATAATTGATTATACACTTGATGTGAATATGTTCTGTAATTAATTGTACATATTGTTACGTTTGTTGCTTGTGTTGGCTTGTTTTTTTCCTATGCATATGGTTACAATTGATCAATGATGTGTTTTATAATTTGCATGGTTAAAAGTTTTCCGGATTTCCTAGGTCCAGACCCTACTTGTGTTTATTGTTTTTGCGGCACTGATGTTAAGATTTCCTGTTTTTTTGTAATGTTCAACTTTGACCCATGTGAATGTGTTTTTTTGCTATATATATAAATATTCGTACATCTCCCTGATGCCAATGTTAGATCAAGCGTAACCAAGGTATTGTGCTCCATTTGTTTTGTGACAACCTTTGGCTACCATTTCATATTTGTTTGCGACTACAATTTCTGACTACAATTTCTTTGATATATTCTAATTAAGTCAGCATTTTCTCAACAGAAGAATTATGCTTTTGATGTAGACACTACAGTTTAACAATCATTGTATTAGATCTAAGCATTTTGGCTTGAATGTAACATTTTATTCAGTTTTCACAGATGAAAAATTTTTCAAAGTTTATTTGACTACAATATTTCTATGAAATGATAACCTGGTCCTATGTTGGATAGTTTTAATCACACCAGAAATTGAGTCAAGCTAAGCATGATAACAAGATCACACTGTATTTACATTCTCTCCTCTGCTGAGAATGACTTAGACCACTTCTGTTTAGTTCTAAATAAGATAAATTCAGCTGAGGACATGGCTTATCAGTTATTGGGAATACAGCGTGATATGGGTTGATGTAAAAAATCAATATCATTGTCAATCTTACAAGGTGATATGGGTTATGTAAAAAATCAATACCTTAGTCAAACTTACATTGTGTGATCATAATTTTGCTGGTAAATATTATTTGAACATCTTCTATGAAGATTTTTTGCTGTTGAATAAATTGCATGCTTACAAAATGCCACTGGCGATGATTGTTGTCAGAAATGCCAGTTGCGATGCTACTTTGATCTGTATATCCCCTGAAAACCGCACACCTTCTGGACTCGGTCGAAAGTCCGATTTTCTGAGAATTTCAGTTTTCAGAAAACTATTGATTATAAAAGAGGAAAAAATGGATCTTGAAAAATTGTCTGATTTTCAGAGAATTCCAGTTTTCAGGGAGTCCAGTTTTGATGGGTTTTACCATCTTATTTATTTGAATCATTCGAGAACAATACGTTTTGATCTGTGCAGATATTTTACCGTTCAGTATGGCAGGTAACTTTTCTGGTCAGTATGTGTTAAGCCGCTTATCAATGTGGACATATTATTGTCAAAATATATTAAAGCATTTACAAATACTGCCGTGTGCTTGATTAATTTGTCACTTGCTGTTGTTTTGTTTGCTTTGTGTTCATACATGCGTCTTTCTGCACATTGATCATCCTTAGGTGCATTCATTCTTACATTTACTTGACAGACTTGTTCATTGTTTACGGTTGTGTCATTGTTTGTCTTCATTTATTGTTTAAATTCTGTAAATATCTAAGTAACTGTTGGAATAATGAAACGTGGATATATATTGTTTCTGAATCACGTGGATGCTGAATTTATTGTTCAGTATTCTTCTTTCTTCTAAAATAGCTCACTGACTTGGGCACATTGCTTCTTTTCAATGCTTGAAAAACACTTTATTGTACAAAGTCTTGCTGGATGTTTGTGTAAAATTTCATTGAATTTCCCTTCTACAGTAGGAAATTTTTCATTCATAAATTATATTGGAATTCTTCTATTCATTTAAACAGCACAGTTGAGTCTTGAAATATTTTTGGAACAATTTGAACTATTTCAGGATTGCATAGATATTCAGTGGGAAATTAAATTCATTTAATTTCTCATGTCAGAATTAAGATTTTTTAATAGAAATGATTTTTCAGTGTTTTCAGATGTTGCAAAAGATAGTAGTATTTTTGTGGTGCTTTGTGGCTCTGTATTTATTTTTCAGTAACTAATTTATGCCTTATTTAAAGCAATGTTGATGCTTCTTGTTAATGTTTTGTACTGAAAATATATGAATTTCTTACTGGCTGCTGTTAATATTTAATGCCGTAGTTCTTTTAGTATATAGATGATAGAAAGGATTGCATTTTGTGATTTTGGGCCTGTGAACTACATTTTGACCCAGCTGTGTATATGTGAAAAAACCTTCCTGTAGATAATGACTTTTGGTGTTTTTTTTTCAATTCTACTTAACCCAATTTGCTTTCTGTTTTATGACATGTTTTGTTATTAGTGTTGAAATTTGACGATGTTTAGAAAGTTGAAATTTGTAACTGTTTTGAATGTTGAATTTCATGAATGCCTGTTTTTGAATGATGTAGTTCAATTTGTGTCAATTTTAATAGTTAGAGGTTGGTTAACAGAGGCCTGGGTGGTTGAGTGATTATGGTCTTTGACTTGTAATCACTAGCCCCTCACTGCTGCGAGTTCAAATCCCCGCTGGAATCAATTTTCTTATGTGAAGAAGCTGTCCAGCTTAGGGAAGTCAGTGATTTTACCCGGTGTACACCTGGGGTCTTCCTTTACTGTTAAAGCTGGAATGTCACCCAAATGACCCCTGGCTGTTGGTGTGATATTAAGCTTCAGTTAAAGAAAAGGAGATTGGTTTAATTGTTGAATTGCTGCTGTATACATTTTCTATAGTTTTGTCATAAGAATGCTTCCCTTCAGTGTACTGGCTTTTGATTTTGTATATTGTTTTTTGTTTATGATATTAATAAGGTATCAGCGGGTTTAAATTTAGTTAGCTGTAACCTATTGTAACACTAAGCAGGTATAGTACAATAAGTAGTACCACCATTTTGAATGGATATATAGGTCACATGATCTGTGTCACATGATCTGCTTTAGACCTTTCTGGTCACATGGTCACATTATATGTCAGTTTGTTCTCAGAATGCCAAATCTTATCTTAAGATGACTGTTAAAATATTATTTGTTTGTTTGACTTATCTATGCATAATGTAAATGTAATATTTTGTTAAGCCATGATTGTATCTGCTTTTAAATAACTACAACTACTTCTGATTTCTGCAATGATCTAGTCATAGGACCAAGTTAGGCATTTTCTGTGTCATTTTTTAAGTTAGGCATTTTCATGATCATGTTTTAAGTTAGGCATTTTCATTATCATGTTTTTACATTTTTTATATCATTCGCATTAATTCAGTTATCATTCATTTTGTTTCTGTATGAATATTAAACATACAATTTACTTACTAACTAAAGCTTGCTCAGTATTTATCTTAAAAATTGAGAGGTTTTCTACTCAGTTTATGGTAAAAAGACTTGAAGGTCAGACTTGAGATAATCTTGAAGCTCGGACTTGAGAATCATCTTGAAGCGCAGATTTGAGAACAATCTTGAAGCCCAGACTTGAGAACAATCTTGAAGCTCAGACTTGAGAACAAGCTCAAATCTCAATGAGATGTGTTTATGAACACAAGTATATTTTTCGTTATTCATCAAAGAAGCCATTCATACTAACAAAATCATTTATTTTGCAAAATTCCACCCATATTTAGAGATGTACACTTCATCAGTAGCAAAGTTAATCGAAGAATTACAGGCTTTCTACGCAATGTTTAAAAATAGCTCCTTAGGTTTGAAATTTCATCTAAAACATACTTGTAGATATTTGATGTCAATGCAAATCTCTGAATGTTTTTTTAATGCAATGAAGTGATGAATGAAAGAACAGAATAAGTTCCGAAGCATTAAACTTATGTTCAAATTAATTACAGTCTAACCTGTGTTTGCGGTCACCTCTTAATAAAAAACACCCCGTGGATAAAGGCCATTCTTTAAAAGAATTGCCACTGATTATTTAGTACAAACTGACCTCTGAGTAAAGGCTTTCTGTCAATAAAGGCCACATTTTGTCTTTCCCAAGGGTGGCCTTTGTTCACAGGTTTTACTGTATATTACCAGGATATGTTATTTTATCAAAATTACCCCTAAAATATGATATTTGAGCTCTGAGATCATTCTCAAGGGATACAACCTGCAGACAGTGCAACAAGTTTGTAACTTGTTCTTTATTACGTAGAGTTACAACGTTTTTGAACTAAGAGTATGAAAAGTGCTACACTGGTTAAATCAGATTGAAATCAGTTGGTTGTTTTCCATTGTTGATATTGTCATTATATCTTACTGGTATACATTTTTTCTTGTGTTCAGCACAATAAACATCCATAAATGAAAATTGATGTTTTATTTTTTAATGATCTATCTCAACAATGACGACGAGGTGGTCTTCGGACTGTGAGATGGCGCCTGGTTGTGGGTTCAAACTTAGATGTGTCAAAATTCTACCAAAGATACAGGCTACAGTCACACCTGAGTTTATAGCCACATTTAAACACAGGCTACAGTCATACCTGAGTTAATAGCCACATTTAAATACAGGCTACAGTCACACCTGAGTTAATAGCCACATTTGAATACAAGCTACGGTCACTGCTAAATACAAACTACCAGTTCAATGGAGCCCAATTTTTAGCATTTTTTATGTAATACACCAAATAAAGAATTGAATAACTGTCAATTATGTATAACAGACAAATGTTGATGCTCCTGTTAATAGTCAGTTCACATGGTTAACAGTTTTCTGGAACTTTTTTTCTCAGGTCCGGACCTTACTGATTTTTATTGCGGCCATGGGACTGAGGTCAATATTTCCATTTTTAAAAAAGTTTCAACTTTCACCCGTGTGTTGACAAGTTTGTCTGTATTATCTGGGACAGATACTCCATGAAGTCTTGTTATTCATCCACATGTGTGTGTTAAAGTTGAAAGATTCTTAGCTTATTGAAGCTTCAAAATATGAATCATTACATACCACAGCATTTAACAAGGAGTTACTGTCTGTTCCGTCAGATTACAATACTGGTGTCATAGTGAACAGTGAATGTAACATCATAAGAGAGTTTGTGTCTGTCTGTTTCATAAACCAGACATATTAACATCGTTACATCGTTGGGAGCTATCATAAATTCAATAATATCAAAACAATATTTTACCATTACTGTTCTAGAGGATTCTTTCAATGAAATTTATTGAAACATACCAGATTATATAATTTAATACACACAGAAAATATACAGAAATCATGGGCAAACGTTCATATTTTTGTATTTTGTATTCAAAGTAATTCCCTGCCACTTACAATCAAAATAAAGGAACAAATATTCATTTACATTTTACACATAGTCACAATAAGTAGCAGAGCATGTAATAACATCTCAAATTGGCAGTGGAAGACAAATGGCCGAGGACATAATGTCTTGAACTAAATCATCAAGATGCGCCGTGCCAGTGGTTCAAACTTGTGAAATTCATTTCCGTGGACCTCACTTTTTTTCAGAGTAAGCAGACAGAGATAGCTAAGTAATGAGTATAACAATACCGTGGACTCTCATTGGCTCAAACTCTTCGGGACTGACGAAATAAGTTCCTGTTTATCTGGAGTTCTAGCCCATTTGAAGTTGAATATTTGCCTCCTTTATTTGAATCCTGTGAGACTGATAATTCTGCCATGAGAACAGAGACTAACTATTTTTAATGGATTTTATTTTAATCATTCAAATCACTAATAGTACATGTATATACAGAAAAATAATGTTTGATTCAAGTGATTAAAGTAGTACCTTGATTGACAAAGCATGTGTATATATACAGCTAAAACAATATTTAACAATGAATCACAGATATAATACTCACATACATAATGATGCAACAACAACTACAACAATAAAATACAGTTAACACCCGTTATGTCAAATTTTTCGGGACCGAAATTCGACATAAATGGACAAATATTGTATAAGACATTTTGGCTAACGTTAGAATCTCTAGTTCATGATAATTGGTGTATTGTAAGAATTACTTGTTTGTCCGCTATTAAGTTACTTGTAACGACATGTTTGCATTTAAGAGTAAACAATAACAATCTCCATATTGTTATTAATTAAAAATTAAATCCAACAAGTTGTACGGTCATTGAGGTGCGAAAAAAACATTTGTGACAAGTGCATATTGTCTGACTTTGTAATGAACATCGCAACTCAGGGGCGAAATCGTTCATTCAGACTTCAAAATTAGTTCAACAAATTCAAGAGGAATTCATTTTAACTAACAGAATTTTAAATACTTTAAGAAGGAAAAATCGGGACTTAAAAATACTTCGACATAACGGAAATTTGTCTAACAGTAGACAGAGAATCGACAGTATACCACAGTTATAATACATTTACACACAGAAATAGAGACCATTTGGCATCTCACATTACTGAGTCACTCATTCATATCCACTCTCATACATCAAGTAACAATTAAAATTCTATTTGACATTTTTAAACACATTCAGTCTGACATTTTTTAAAATAGATTCTCTATGACATTTTTTTTAAACACAATCAGTATGACATTTTTTTCAATACATTTAGTATGACACTCATGAAAGACATAAATGCTGACCAGGTGTATAAGTAAATATATATAACATGAAAATGGCAATTGTTGCTTTTTAACGCTTTTTTAACTCATAATTCCACATTTCCCCACACCTGAAGCAGACTACTTTTGAAAACATTATGGCAAAAGAAGCCATTGCTTGTAACGAGTAATGGCTTCTTTTGCCACGTTTTCCACTCTGTCAGAAAGAAATAACCCAACTTTTTAAATAAATTGATGTTTTGTATATTTGCTTTGTATTTCGAAGAGTCCAAAATATACTTATGAAGCAAAGGGTTAAATGGAAGAAAATCCTCGTAAAACCATACAATCAACACAAACATGAAACGAAAAAACTCTGCTACACATCAGACTTATTAATTTGACTTTTCAGTTAGGTGATAAATGAATTCAGATGGGCCAACCTCTCATGAGCTGGACTAAAGCCAATTAGAGCTCTGCAGATTGGCACAAATGCTTGTCTGTTTTACAAGTTGGCAACAGGGGTCACATTTGAGATTTTGAGTTTGAACACGACAAGGAATAATTTTTACCAAAATTTTTACCAAAGTTAAAAAGGGGTATAACTCCAAAAATGTAGCTTTCAGAATAATGCCCCTTGTCTTGCAACTGTGCCTTGTCATGATAATCAAGTATTCCAAGTGTTGTTTTGATATCTTTAAGTGTTTGAGTAATGGGCAACATCAAAAATTTGCAAGAGAATGAAGATGACAATGACAACAACGACGCAACAGCAATCATAATAGCTCAACTTGAAACAGACTGGCTAAAAATGTCTCGCCATCACAAACAGTAATTGAGCAGTTTACTCAAACAAGGCAGCTTCATTTTTATCACAATTAACAATAAATACAGTCCAACTGTTCATTAAGGACCATCTAAAATAGCCCTTTTTTCAGATGTTAAAAAACGAGTAAAATCAGGTACTAGAAATTTAACTACTGACGTTAATAGATGTGTCCTCTTTTCACAGATGGTCTTTAGCCTAAGTTTGACTGTAAATTAAAATAACCTATTACTGTAAAAGCCTCAAATAGTGACCACTTCAATATTACAACTACCTTGTTATAATGACCACTTATTTTCAGACCAGCTTCCAATAAATCCCCAATAATTCAACTTGATAATGAGACCACCTCAGTGTTTCAACTGATTCTTCAGGTCCAGTAGGTGATCACATTAACAAGGTTTTACTGTATTTGACCGGTTAAAACCGGTTTGACCGGTATTATTGTCCCTCAAGAGCCATAAGTACAGTAAGGCATAAAATAAAGAGTTCCTGGTTACCACTAACTCGACCCGACATATACCCCCACCCCCGCAAACCCTTGATGTTTCTTTGTTCTCAGTCAATTTCTTCCAAGCTGATATTTCAATGTTACATTAACTAAATCTCTAAAAATAAAAATACATTTTAAAAAAAAAGGTTTTATTGACCTTCAACCGACCCTACATTTTTTGACGAATATTAGAGGAAACACGATATATATACTTTTTTGCCCAACTGAATAGAGTTACCAAAAAACTTGAATTGTTGAGTTGACACGGAAATCTATTCTAAAATAACGTTTTTTATGACAAGAGAAAATATTCAGTACATAGTTCAGGAGAGCGCCAAACAAGGCTTTTTTTCCAAACATTTTACCTATTCGTTAATTAGGTGACTGATTTTCAAAATAAAAAAATCTTTGGAAGAAGTTAGATTTTATCAAACAAAGGGTGAGACAACATATGTATCAAGTCACATCCATCATTGTTGTTGCGGTTGAATTTTTGCATCATGTACAATGCTAATATGTCAAGTACACAATATCAACTTAAGCTGTAAACAATAAAACAATAGACATTGTACATGTGACTTTATTTCAGGCAGTCATATGTTTACAGGAAACATGAATGATATACATGTACAAACAATCTTTTCTGAACCGCTTATAACCCTTTGCCACATAACAACGCATTTCTCCCCACCCCCCATCTAAAGCAGACGACTTTTGAAAACATAGTGGCAAAAGAAGCCATTGCTTGTAATGAGTAATGGCTTCTTTTGTCATAATGTTTTCCACCCTGTCAGAGAGAAATAACTCCATTTTCTTAAATAAATTGATATTTTGTATACTTTGAGTCAAAAAACATGCTTATGTGACAAATGGTCAATAAATTGTCTATCAAACATCAATCCGATATCTTATAACAACAACAACAACAACAAAACCATGACATTAGCAACAAATAAAGTAAATATATTCGTCATTAAATATTGGCATGCAGTATAGTTCATAAAGAAATTATGTAAACAATAGGAAAATATTTTGGCAAGTTATTTTTGTTGATCAGTATCATAATTATAAAAATGACGTGTTACGTACAAGTATTCATATCATTAACCTAGATCAGTGGTGAACATATTTTTTGTTTACGCACAAATTTGCCAAGTTATTTAAGAACATGTCCGGCAACTGGATCCACTTATACAACAAGGATGATAATAGACATGTTTTTCTGACATCCAAATATTATCGCAATGTTTCACATATCATTAACACCATTAACCAAGCACAACAAACAACTTTTAGACCATCCCTTGATGGTGTAGAGAAGAAAGGGAGAAGTTTGCCAACATAATAAGGCAAAAAAATTGTTTGTTTCTGGTTACCCAACCTACCCTAATATTTCCCCATTGCCCTAGACTTTTTATTAGGTCTGAGCAATGTTACATCCACTGTCTCACTTTTTTACCCTTCTGCGCAAAAATAATCTTACAGTAACTTTCAAGAACAATAAAAAAATCCACAAAAAAAGAATTCCCTACTTATCTTCCCTATTTTTAATGAGCATGTAGCCAGAAACAATTAATTTTTATGAAAAAATGCTAACAAATGGCACTAACTTATACAAACAAGTCAATTCAAGTTGACCGAGGATATAAACAATTCCTAGCTCCATTATAAATTCAGTAATTTTCTCAAAATTGGGTACCAGGTACTTCATAAAAGTGAACTCTCCCTCCTGGTTCCTGGCCACATCCCAATCATGATACACTAAGTCCTAGTCCCAAGATTATAAACTTGAGAACAGTCTCTGAGCTCAAATCTCAATTCCGTTCTCAAAATATTATGATTGAAAAGATAGAGATCATTAATATTTAAACACATATTCAGGTCAATTATGCTGTCAGAATAATGTATTAGTATCATTTTTGTCTGATCATAATTTACTTTGAACATTAAAAGACAAGATATGAGATTTAGCTCAGAGATCGATCTCAAGTTTTATAACTTGAGGCCTCCCATTTTATAATTTTTGTAATACTGCCAGGGGATGTTCTACTAAGACAATAAATTGGCAAATTCTGTCAAGATTAGACATGGAACCAGGAACAATATGTCTGAGTAACGTGAATACATACAACATTTCTATATTAATATTCGATACAATCGAGATATGTCGATAAACTGTTAAGATAAATTAAACAGTTTTATCATAATATTCTAAGACAAGCTGTTGGCAAGGAAGATGGCACTCGATGTTGCATTTCATACAAAACCTAAATTCTCATCAGAGAAATGTACACACTTAAAACATCAGGTTCAACAGCCGCAGGAAAAGGCAATTGTGTATCAAAATGTTTCATATATACATATATATATATATAACATTTAGCAAATGTTGAATGTTAGAGACATGGATGAAAGTTGAAAATTTTACAAAAACAATCCAAAATCTTATCTTCAGTGTGGTGGGAAACAATAAAAACCAGTAAGGTCTGGACCTGGGAAAAACCGGAGGTTTCGGAAAATTCCGGAAAACTTTTAACCATGTAGAGAATTTTTTTAAGCAGTTTACAATAACTAGATACCAACCCCTTACGTAAAGCTTGACTGCGATACTGAAAAATTAGGGTTAGGTAATCACGACGATTTTTTGTGGCCTGACTTGAAATTATATACGTTAATTCATGAATGATTATGGAATTTCGTTGCAATTTTAAGTAGAAAAAATATCTTTTTGACACAATAATGGATAAAATTTCATGGATAATAAATATTGTAATCAGAGTGCTGATATAACAACCTAACATTTAGATCTTTAAGGTAGCGTAAGTGGCTACAAACGTAAAAATAAGCGAAAATGACATTTTAAGTTATTAACAATAATTAAATATCATACTATCATACCATGCAACAAAAAAATCGATCCGAATATGCAAAAATAGTGTTTTATCGCGATAAAAACTGCACCCCCATATCGACTCCACTTTATCAGCGAGAACGATCTAGGAGGCGGCGTTGTTAGGGGCTCCTTAAGGGCAATTTTGTATCAATCGATATTAAATTTGGTATCGCTTGCCGTATGTTAACTTAAGTATTTGAAATTCGACAGATTATCAACATCAAGCGGATTAAAATGGGAAATAAGAAAAGTAAGGCTAAGCAAGGTGTTAGAGTGTTCTCAAAAATTGAAAAATGTAGTTAGAAATCTCTTTCTCGCGGAAGTTAGTTTACGAATGCTAAAGATACCGAACTGCATAAATCTATATCCCGTAAAAAACTTGACCATAGTGACGTGACATATTGTGAAAATGGAAACTTTATGGTGGAAAATTACGTAATAAATATATAACTGCAACAATCATTTGATGTGCAAGAAAGGTGTGAATTCATTAACACCTTGGTCGATTGGACTACTTAGCATCTAATGTACTTTTAATATGAAATATATGATGAAATAACTGATCCGGAACGGTGGTCTTATTGAAGTGTGATATCGATATCATACTCTAACGCCTTGCTAATTATACTATCAATATGGGTCAATTTAGACCTTATATATGTCGCATCACATATTTCTTTATGTTTTGGCGGGAGATATAATAAACAGCAATATGGTATGCAGACACTTCACGCACCTTGCAATAAAACGCACACGATAAGATAACGAGCTGTCAAAGATTGTTACCCCGTTAATGTTATGACGTACCATTTTTGCAAGTTTAATTAAATTTATATATTCCAGAGTCAGGTTTCAAACACAATTAAAGTTATAAAACTAAAATATATTTAAATCGCCAGTAAATTAATACAGGGAGACTGGGTCAACGAAAATTATTATTTTCGCTATTTCATTGATGTAATCAATAAAATAAAGTTATTTCAACGTGCACTTTTATTAAGCAACTCTGTATATTTTGGTAAAATATTAAAAAGCTATCAAACAAACAATAAGATGAAAAACAGTACGCTTTATGGACATCGGACGCGCATGTTTTTCGAGAATCTTATATTATTCTGTTATGTATCCAATTACCTTTATATATTAGTATGTTTTTAAATGATTACATTAACAGTCATAAAACATAGACACTTTTCTACAAATCAATCACATCTTAAGTTCTTAATTTTACACTAAATGCATGGTTACCTTTCATTTAATTTATATAGCGGTTTCCCCAGCCATATTCAACTCGATTTCCCAATCAGCCGTTTTCCCCGTTGAGAGCCTCTCGGTTGACGAGAAATCTGATGTACTGTGTATTGCATCGGTACGATATGATACTATTTTGACAAATAATTCGTAATTAAGCTCTTTAGAGTCATCTAAAATGGTGGGCGGTTTCACTAATTGATCCGCTAACGATGAACAAATTTGATTGGTTATCAAATTTTAGTAGGCTGTATTAATTTATAGAATAATTGTTGATTACACAAGGTGATAATGATCTGACACTTTTATTGTTAATTTCTCGCTTAGAAAAAAACGCAGTGGGTGCTATTTTTGAACAAAGATTGCCGCCTTATTTGAAGATGGATTTCAAAGCGGTTTTCGGTATTTTGTAGCGGAAATGCTTATCTAGGGAACCGTGTCACAGAATTTTGATATTTGTTTTCGTTTTTATTTTATGGCGTATTACGTAATTGTCAGCGGGGTTCAGGCTACGGAATTTCTTTAAAGTCAAATATCTAAAGAACGGAGGACGTTATCAAAAATCTGTGACACGGTTCCCTGCATTATACCATGATTGTTATTTTAAGGCTAATTGTTGTAATATATCCTTATATACAGAGTAGTGATCTTTATTCAAAAATATGAAAATTACGTGCGATATTGGTTTATAGAAGACAGACCAAGTACAATATTTGTTTCAAATCACTTGCAATAGACTCTGTATAGTGGGTTTATTAATGTATACAATTATGGTTGACCTTTTAAAACTATAAATTAGTAAAACTTGATATCACCATATAGCCACTTACGATACCTTAATATTCCTTGTATAAAACCTGGTACATTTTTTATAGTACAGTAAAACCTCGTTATCTTGAACAGTCATCGAAATGGACTAAATACTTGAGATAAACATGGTACTTGTAATAACGAGGTATTTGTTCGTTTGTTGAAAATTATACACAACTAAGAACCAAAAAAATTGACAGGACTTTAAACACTTCAAGATAAGTCAGGTGTCTGTGATATCGATGTTCATAATTAACAAAGTTTTACTGTATTTCAAAAGATTACTCGAGTGGAAATATTCTAATATAACATTATATTGTTAAATGTGAGCCTCTATAGCTCAGTGGTAGAGCACTGGTCTCGTAAACCAGGGGTTGTGAGTTCAAACCTCACTGGAGGCATAAATTGTTCAGACATTTTTTTCATAATTATTTCAATACAATGACTAAAATTCATTTTTATTAACTAAGTTTAAGAACTACTCGAGATAATAGCGAAGTTTTACTGTACAACACGTGACAACACAAAGCAGGCTCCATATACTACAGAACATTTCTTAACATGTATAACATATTTACAATTTTGATTAAAATCAATTATCACAAAATGTATGTAAATTATATACTAAAACTTTATAATAAAATAATAAATAACGATAATAAAATCAATGCTCAACTTTGACAACTTCCGTATAATTAAACCACAACATACAGACTTAACAAATGATTTATAACACAGTCTTGTACACAAATTCCCCACCCACGCAAATATCTACAGTCAAACCTGTGTTTGCAGCCACCTCCAAATAAAGGCCATAATGTGAATAAAAAGTACAAAGTTCACAAATAAAGAAAACTTTGTAAATAAAGATCATTCTTCGAAAAAAACAGTCATTGATTATTTAGAACACACTGACCTCCAAATAAAGGCCATCTTTCTCAAGGGTGTCCTTTGTTCACAGGTCTGACTGTAGTAAGTATCCTATTTTGACTAATAAACTGATTGTTTTACTGCACAAACTCTTCTAAAGGCAAAGAACAGACCAACTAGTCACTCAAGATGCCACTCAACAACCCACTCAATATGTCACTCAAGTTGCCACTCAAGTCACTCAACTAGTCACTCAAGAGGTCACTCGACATGCCACTCAAGATGCTACTCAACTAGTCACTCAAGACATCACTCAACTAGTCACTCAAGAGGTCACTCGACATGCCACTCAACACATTAACACAGCATGTTTCTGAATATGTTGCATATCTTTGTCACTTACGTTGTACTATTTCATTAGCAAATATTCTCTACGCTTTGCTTAACAACAATTTTTCAGTCAGCAAAACTAGGGCAGTTAAACTTGTATCCCATCTATTACATAATATGTTTACCCACACTTCCGACACATCACTGACATTAAAATACTGTTAATCATAATAAACTGTCTTTTAAATACAGTTTTTAAATCAGAAAATCTTAACTGTCCATTCAGTGGAACAAGAGAATACAGTAAAACCTAAAATAGTGACCACCTAAATATTACAACCACCTTGTTATAACAACCAATTATTTTTTAACTGACTTCCAATAACTTCCCTATAAATCAACTTGACTGATTTTACAAGTCTGAAGGGTAGTCTCGATATTGAGGTTTTACTGTAATTATCTTGTTCTTAATACTTATTGTATGACACAGAAATGATTATACTAAATGATGGGATGAGAGTGTGGGTTGGTAAACGTGTACAGTGCAACCTCTCCAAAGCAGCCCTCTCTTGAGCAACAACCTCCCTTCAACAACAGTATGATTTTTTCCCACAGTACGATTTAACTATAAAATTAATCTCTCTGGAGCAACAAACTCTCAAGGACAATAACAACAACATAATTCTGTTTCTCTAAAAGGGTGTTGTTTTGGAGAGGTTGCCCTGTATATATTGAGATCGTTCCATAAACAGATGATATGGCATTGCTTAAAGGTCAAGGTCACTTCAATTGAAGGTCAATCTTGATTGTGAATGCTTTACCAATACAGAGTGGACCACTAAATGGTCTATAAAAATGTAGGAAGTATACACGATGGTTGTACAGTAAGTTAAGATTAATATACAGTCAAACCTGTGATTGCAGCCACCTCCAAATAAAGACCACACTGTGAAGAAACAACATTCTGTAAAAATGTCAATAATTATTTAGAACATACTAACCTCGAAATAAAGACTATTTGTCAATAAAGATCACATTTTGTCTATCCCAAGGGTGACCTTTGTTCACAGGTATGACTGTATCTGCGTAATTTATACATTTAATATCAACACTAATACATTACATCCCCTCTAATGAATATTTAAAGAAAAACGCACAAAGAAGATTTCTAGCCATTTTATAGAATTAAGAATAATTTATTCTACAAGGATGTAGATGAATGAAAAAAAAAATGACACAAAACTTGTATGTACGAAGTTTGTGAAAACTTTATGTTGATATTATCAGTATCAAATGTGTGCAATGAATTGTGAAAAAATAAAACATTTTATGAGAAACTTGATGAAAGCTTGAATATATTATGAAACATACAATATTAGTGGTAAGAGACGACATTAGTGGTTAGACTTTTAAATAATGCCCAAACAAATTAAGTTGAGTTACATCAAAATATGAAACTTTGATTTTAATGTTAACAAGAAATATTTCCATGTTCTAATGGTAAAAGCAGGGTACAGCTAAGGAAAACGTCATGATAATTTCATGATATCACATGCTTGATACGATTCAGTACCATTATATTTAAGTATTAGTCGAGTATTACATCCATAACTTGTTACATAGAACTTATATATTTAAAAATTCAAAAGTGACCAGAGTCAGAATTTTGTACTCTCTGAAATCAATAAACAAGAGAGCCATAATAGTCCTTTTTTGCTCACCTGAGTAAAGACTGCAACTTCTAAGGTTTTCCTATGCATTGACCTGGTGACCTAGTTTTGCACCCGAGTAAACTCATATTCAAACATGTTCAAGATATCATTAATACAAATATTCTGACAAGGTTTTCGGAAGATCCAATCAAAATTGTGACTTCTAGAGTGTTAACAAAGTCTTCTATTACCTGCTCAGGTGAGCTAAAAAAACAATTGCCCCATTTATGCACATTTTGAAAAAAAAAGCGGATTAATTAAAGGAGGCCATATGATTTTAAACTACTTTCCATATGTTGACAGAGATGTATGTGAGGGATAACAAACGACAACTCTGAATAGAGATGAGTTTCATAATGTGACAGGCAATGCAGTTATAATACTATATTTGTAGCTTTAAGAACTGAAATATTTCGTCTCACAATCTAGAAGGATGTAAAAGCATGAATATTGGAGTAACAGATTACAAGACGGCACAGTGGGCCAAAACATGAATGTTTTAAGTTAGTTTTAGAAAACGTTAGCTTTATAAAAACCTGAAAATTAAAAATTCTAGGAAAGACAAAAGCACTGACTGCCACTAGCTCCTAGCAATAAAGATTGCCATTTTATAGATTAATGGCTGCGGGTGGAGGTCATGTGACTCAGGCATATACTTCATATTACAGCATTGGTATTTTTTACATACTCTACATATAGGGACAGAATTGACTTGAGACTTAATGCCTCTCCCCAAGTGGCCACAAGGGTAAACAAGTTTAACACTGTTTCACATTTTTTTACAAATATGTAATATAATACACCACTGAGCAGTCCAAATAACTTTGCACCATACAGAAGATGATTCAAGTCTCAATCATAACTTAAAAATACGAAAACAACCTTTCACCTTTGGAGCATAAAAACTTGGTTCGATGTCTAAATCACAGCAAACCAGACTGACCTATTGTCAAGTATCAACCTTTGACCTGACATAAAACACAAACAATACAACTACAGCTTAAATACACTATATGCTAGTTTTTTCTTCCTCACTATAGGAGACTCTTGCTTGCAGTAGTTTCCCAACTTCACTCAGTAAAGTGGATTCATCATTAGCGCCATCTGGTGTTTCCATTTCTTCGTCTCTCAGTCTGCTTTTTTCACTTAAAACTTCGTTATTTTCATCACTGTTGTCTTTTACGTCTGCTTCACCAATATTCTCATTGATGTCGGCAGAATTTAAACTCTTTTCCCGCTTATTTGATTGATGTAAATCTTCAGTAGAAAATGAAACATGGTGGTTACTGGCGTCTGCTTTGACCGCCTCAGACTGGTCTTCGTGATAAATAAGTTCCTGTGATGTCAGAAGCTGTATCTCAGTTGAAGGGCCAGACGGTGCACCATTCTTCACTTTATGAGCCGGTTTTTCTGTTGGAACTTATGATGAAAAAATAAAATAAATAATTGTATAATGATATACAATGAGGATAATACATACAGTGCAACATCTCCAAAAGCAACACCCTTAGAGAGGAGCAAAAATATTTTGTTGTTGAGAGGTTGTTGCTATAAAGATGTTAAATTAATAGTTAAATCATACTATGGGAAAAAAATCATTCTGTTGTAGAACAGAGGTTGTTGCTCAAGAGGGCCGCTCTGGAGAGTTTGCACTGTAATGATGTAAATTTTTCAGGGTGAAAAATGGATCATTTAACAGAAACTTTTACATATAATAATTTCAGCTAAAGGTCAGTAACCTGACACATAAATTTTACGCACACTTTTTGAAGAACACGTAAACTACAGACAGTAGTTCAAAACGCATTCAACGCCTAACTGGATTTATTGCTTTTATCAGATGCTTTAATTTGCCTAGAAAAGAATTCAATGTTCTGATAGCTTGACTGCAATATTTATCTATTCACCAGCAATTTAAGTACACTAACAATCAACATTATCCACAGAATAAACCATAATTGTCCTACCTTTATTTTTCACTCGGTTTAACGCCATTTTTTTTTTTCAACAATTTTTCAGTTATATATGGCGGCCAGTTCAACTAACCAGTTTTCCTGGACTGTATACTAACTAGTACTAACTTACCCTTCCCAAGGAGCTGACAACTTCACCACATATGAAGGAAAATTGACATTTTATGTCCAATTTTCACAGAAGGGTATGACCTGCCATGACCAGGATTTGAACCCGGATCACCTGGTTACAAGTACAGTGCACTAACCAGTGGACAAGCTCACAGCTATCTTACCTTTAACTTCATTGTATACATCCATCATGGAAATAGAAGCAAACTCCATGGCTTCTGAGACGGCAGGAAAACTCTGAAATATATAAAACATTAGACCTATCACTGAATTGCAAAATGGGGACAGTCCATGCGACTGACCAGCTAACCAACAACCAGGATGTTTCCAATATACCCCAAAAACTTTGTTTGTATGGAAATATAAAATGAAATTACACCACAAGGAGGCAGGCTTACTTGGTAAGAGGCCTGATTGGTCAGTATAAATATCAGTGTCTAGATGTAACGAAAAAGCATTTTGAACTATTTTTAGATTTTCATTTTTAGATGTTCAGGACATTAACATTTAATTAAGTAAGTAACTAAAGCTCTATGTCATTTATAAATGTGACGTGGGGCCAATCAATGAACAAGTCATGAATCAATTGTATGTAAAACACAAATACCTACGTTTATTTTCTAGGAATTTTAAGTACAAAGTGATATCAAAATAAATACTCAGAAATTCTTATAAGAATTCAATAGATCATGTTAATTTTCATCAGATTTGTTTGCAAACTTCTGGATACCACATGTGTACAGAAAAAACCCTGAAAACCGGACTCCCTGAAAACCAGAATTCTCTGAAAATCAGAAATTTTTCAAGTCCCATTTTTTTCTCTTCTATAATACATAGTTCTCTGAAAAAGTGAACTTCTCAGAAAATTGAACTTTTAGCCCAGTTCTGGAGGGGTCTGGGTTTCAGGGGTTGTACTGTATAAGAATATCACATTATAAAATTATATATGACAGCTTTGTAAAATAAAAATCAATAAAGAATTTCAACATCAATTATAGCAGAAAAAGAACAAATATCAAACTCAAGGTTTGTATAGATATTTTTCACTCAGCAGATGGATAACAAAGCTATGTTTAGAAACAATCATAATTTTCGTACCATATCCTGAGAGGAATTTTATGAAATTTATGCAAATGGAAATGGAAGAATTTTATGAGAAATTAAAAACAGTACAAAGATGCTACCAAACGTCATATTTTTTATTTTTTTATTGCGGTTTAATTTCACACTAACAGGGTCATTTGGCGACTATTCCAGCTTTAATGGTGGAGGAAGACAAGGTTGGTGGTTCAACCCAAGTTACTACACGTGTATAAAACTAGAAGGAATTTTCTATTTTTGGGTAACTTTCCTTTTTTGACACAGCAGTCAGCTGCAGGATTAGCGATGTCGGCACGGCTCTTGTCAATATGTCACTAACGATATCCTTACACAACTTATTTGCAACAAAATAATATGCATGTTTGCTGTAAACATGTTTCTACGGAATCCTATTTCATTCACATTAAATTTCATTAATACCTTGACACAATTATCATTTTAAGTGCAATGTTTATTGCCTGATGGGTTAGGGCAGGTATAAGTGTTTCTGATTTTGCCCATCATGCGATAATTATTGCCTTTACAACAATAGTTATCACATGGTACTAGCTAAATTTAATGTGGACAAAATAGGATTCCGTATGTTTATGACTTCTTGATCCTATATTTGATGCCCTAAATTATAGGAAACACACCATACAAGCATGACACGCATCTAGTAAAAACAGGAAATATCAGAATATTTCCATGTTTTCTCTCAATATCAGATACACTTGAGAGCAGACGTCAAGAAAACAATCACTGCATTGTAGAGCTTCATTTGATAAGAATGGTCAGAGTACCGCACCATATGCAAGCAATGTGCGACAGTCGTAGCGACCTAGTTACAAGACAAATCTTATTTATCTTAAGTCAGCAAGAGATTTTGATAGCAATGCAAAAAGCAGACGACAAAATTTTCACTAGTTTACAGCCAACAGACAAAGATGCAGGCTTGAAGGCAAGCGCTCCAAATAAAGTCATAAATGAATATAAAAGAATAACATGACAGCATAAAGGAAGGAGCTTTTATAGTCTGACAAAATTTATCCCAAACACTCATGAATATTCAAACAAATCTGCAAAATGTCATTGGACAAGAATTAGATGATGAATATTAATGAGTGCCAGTTTTATTTTATCAAGTATTTTTTTTACGTAATATTAATGCATTATAGTGCTTAGACACATTGAAATGTAAAATAACTCACATTAACTTCATGTCATCTTCACAAATATTACAATCTTTTGGCTCATTTAAAAAGAACATGTCATAAAATAGTGTACATAAATGTTTGTTTAAATGATGCTAAAAATAGACATCTAAATTACAAGTGCAGATCATTTCAGAAAATATTACAGAGAGAACACCATACGACATATCACATGACCTTAACGTGCCCAAACATCTAATCAACCCCTGCGATACATAGAGAGAGACAGACAAACAGAGAAGTAGAAGTGACATACTGCAAGTCGGGACACTTACATACTGGCTACAGAGCTGTGGTTTACATCGCTGTTCCGATCTCTAAACAGTATGGTATAAACAACAATTAAATTCTGCACTAAATTTCGAACGCATCAATTAGTAAACAAACAACAAATACTTGACTTCAATATATCAAGATGAAATAGGATTAGTTCTGAATATCAACAAAGGTTTACGTCTTAACAACAACAACAACAACAACACATTATTACACAGTTATCATATGAAGGTCATAAATCTATACTATATTATTGAACCTTCTGTAAGTAGAATTAAGGCAGACCCCACAGATCAAAAGGACCAGGCTCCAGATTTAAAAGAAAGTATTTATGAAATTCAGAAACACTTGTTATTTGAAAGATAACATAATTTAAAATCAAGGAATTAAATGACGTTTTCATTAAACGACTTAGATGTTTGGATATGTAAAAAATATCAACAGCTTTAACTAGTTTTTTTCACTGGGTTTAATGCCATTTTTCAACAATGTTTTGCTTATATACAATAACTGGTTCACCTAACCAGTTTTCCTGGACTGAACACTAACCAGTACTAACTTACCCTTCTACAAGGAGCTGGCAACTTCTCCACATATGAAGGAAAATCAATGCTTACGTCAAATTTTCATAGAAGGGTGTGACCTGCAGCACACAGGACTTGAACATAGATTGCTGGGTTATGCACACATTAACTACTGGACCACTGTCACAGCTATCTCAGTTTGTATTCACCCAATGTGAACAAAACATTCAAACAACATTAAAAAATAATTACAACACGAGGATTATAATGATTGGTAGAAAAACAACAACAAATCATGCACAATATTTAGTGTTGTAAACAACAGTTTACTTTACAGAAAGTGCAACCAACCATGACGAATATATAGTGCAGCTGGTGAGATTAATTTAACCCTTTGCCTCATAATACCGCATTCCCCCCCCCCTCCCACATCTGAACCTAAAAGGGTCCAAAGTATGCTTATGAGGCAAAAGTTTAAATGGGGCAGTTATAAGGTTCACAGACAATCAGAGAAGATGAACAAAAATGACAAAAAAAACATTATCACTATAAATTAATTAATTCCAAAATTAAAAATGATTAATATTGATCTTAACTCAAAAAATAAACAGTAACTGATTCATACATTCCAGATTATTAGTTAATTACGCATGACCTTGAACTTACAATTTCTTGTTCTGAGTGCAAAAATACCTAACACATATTGTAAGGGTTAGAATATTAATGATATGGTCCATAAGAAAAGTATAGCGATCAAATGGTAAAACAACAGCTATACTTTTGGAACACACCAATCAACAACTCAGAAAATATCACAGCAAATTTGACAGCAGATATTTTACTCCGATTATTTTATCATAAAGTAGCCTCATAATATATCGGGTCTTGATATTACGACAGACTTGATAATAAGACCGATTTCAGTCCTTCTGCCTGATGGTCTTAACAATGCAACTTTAACGTAATACCAAATTGTTAAAATTTAGAAGTATTATATTATCATGTTTATTGATACAATCAGTACCACCTTTATTTAATTAAGTTAAAAATTTCACTTTAAAAGAAAACCGTTATTGATTAAACTGCACATTGCTGCAAAACTCATAATCAATTCTAAATGGAAATTACCCAGAGTGCAAATGTAATTAAAGGATAATTTATGTTCAGAAAGGTAAACATAAAATGTTAGACACAGCAAATAACGCAGGAGTGAAGGAGTAAGATAATACTACACCTGTTGAACTCGAGGAATTAAAAACATAAGGACCGCCCCCAGAATGGGTGGGGCTCCAGCGACATGAAACGCTACTCTGTAGTTACCCATAGCGTCATACATCCAACCTGAAATACAATAAAAACATGATTCTTATTTTATAAAATGTACATAACAGTTACATAACAGGGGTATTTAGGGGAGTTTAGCGTCTCACCAACATCAGGGTCATTTGGCAACCTTTTCAGCTTTAACGTTGGAGAAAGACTCAAAGCTTTCACCTAGGTACAACAAACCTGCCATAAGCTAGCTGGACAGTTTCCTCATGAGAAATTTTGTTCTGCACAGGATTCAAACTAACAGCAGTAAAGGGTTTGTGATTACAAGTCAGAGACCATAACCACTACACTGCAGAGGCCCCTCATAACTTATAATTTATATTTAACCACTAGTGAGTTCTTCAGATAGAAAAAAATATACATTTTAATTAGCCATTCAATATAAATGAATGTTTTACCCGCGATAGGAGGTCCAAACGTGAAAGGAATGCAGAAGATTCCGAGCAGGAACCCGATAGCTTGAGACGCCTCTGAGGGTCCAACAATATCGAAGGCTATAGGACCCAGAAGACAAACGATAATGCCGTCACTAATGCCCATCACCAGACTTATTCCAATGAGACCACCGAACGAAACTGTAAACGGTATACACAACGTAGAAATTCCAAGTACAACAAACGCCAACTGCTGCATCTTGATGCGACTTATCCACTCTATATCTGCCAGTTTGCCGCAAATGATGCGACTCACCCCTGATGTTATACTTAAGCATAATATAGGCCAACTACCGTCTTCCCCGGGAAAGTTGTCTTCAATGTATTTTGGCTGAAATGAAGCATAAAAAAGTTTCATATAATGAGAGATTTTCTTCAATAAAAATTTATAAATATCATACATTCTATTCATAATAGCAAAATTACCAAACTATTTAAACCCACAGAAAGATTTGTGTGTTTCACCTACAGTAAACCCTCATTATAATGACCACTTATATATGATATTGGACCAGGGACCAATCCCGGTTGCGGCAGGTCATACCCTTCTATGAAAACTTAGCAAAAAATGTTGATGTTCCTCCATATGTGGAGAAGTCGCCCACTCCTTGTGGAGGGGTAAGTGAGTACTGGTTAGTATACAGTCCAGGAAAACTGGTTAGGTGAACCGGGCACCGTACATAACTGAAAAATTGTTGATAATGTGTGTGGTTCCCAGGTGGTCAGATCATTGAAAACTTGAACCTGCAGCCTCTATGTTGAAGAAGGGCTTATCTTGAAAGTACTTTTCCTCAACCTTTCATGTAAACATGTCTATCTTGAAAATCTAGTTTTGTCAATTACTCATTAGCACAATACATAATAAATGCCTGTTTCGCATTGAAATAAACATAGTACAGCATTCTGACTTGCAGACACTCTGACTATGGCAAAGTCTCTCTGAAGTATGGTTATTTTTCAGTCACCGATTTTTAGTCGCAGACATACAAGTTATATCTACAGTAAAACCTCAAATAGTGACCCCTCAATATTACTACCACCATGTTATAACAACCATTTTCAGACCGGCTTTCAATAACTCCCATATAATTCAGCTTGATAATGAGACCACATCATTATTACAACTGATTTTTAAGGTCCTGAACGTGGTCTTAATATCGAGGTTTTACTGTATATATTTGTCATAGAGCTATTTATAAGGCAGGATTTTTTACTAGTCCTGTAATACGGAATCCTATTTCATCCACATTAAATTTCACTAGCTCCACACAGTAATTGTCATTTTAAAGGCGATGATTATCACCTGATGGGGAAATCAGAGACACCTATACATGCCCTAACCCTAACCCATCAGGCAATAATTATCCCCTTTAAAACTACAATTATTGCCACAAAAATGATAATAATTGCACAGTACGAGCGAAATTCAATGTGGATGAAATAGGATTCTGTACTAGTTAAGTCACAAATAAATGCACATGGATATCAGCAACAAGAAAAACAAACTGTCCCATTTTATCCTAATTATTTATATCAAATAAACTGGTTTACATATCAGTGCAAAGATATCACACGATGTCATTATTCAGCATCACAAGATGTTTATTTCATAATTATGAGACTAACAATAAACCCGTCCACTTGACTTTCGTACTATACAACTGGGATGGTGACTGTGGAGTTATCACGTAGATTACGTAAAATCCTTTCGATTGATTAGGCCATCCTTAAAAAATATGTTTGCTGTAATGCAAACGACTCATAAAAATTGCTGCGACTCACCTTTTTTTTAACCCTCCCAGTACAAAGAAATTGTTTGACCCTTTCATTATTAATGATGGTTTTCCTGGAAGAAGATCCCTACCTACCTACAAACTGAAAAAATGTTGGGTTGCGTTACAGCAAACAAACAATTTTTTAAGTATGGCCTTATTAATATACATTAATCTGAGACACTAAATTTACAACAACATGGTGACTAATAGCGCCATAAATAGACATGCATTTTATTTACATATCTGAACAAGAAAATGCATTTCAAGGTGGTAAAGTCACGTATATGTGCCAGTATTTTGCCGTACCATTCATCACCGCTTAGAGCAATAAGATTGTAATTCCCTCATTATAAAGAACAAGATACAACTATATTGCATCAAGGCTTTGATAAATAGATACATGAGTTAAGTTCATGAGACTTAATGCAATAAAGAAAATTAACTTGAATATATACACACACATATATATATAAGCAAAGTTCATTAAATTTAACACAATTATAAACTACAGTAATTAACTTTAATATACCCTATTAATATATGCACCAGGGCATTCATTTGACCCTTAAAAAAGCATTTTGACTTTTGAAATCAGTAAAATAAAGTTTTTGACAATTGAGAATTTGTACCAAAAGGTTAAATTAACTATAGCAGGGTTACAAGTCCAGCGCACGAACCCCTGGACCACAGTCGAGGCTTTACTAGATTTAACACAATAATGAACTAACTTTAAACATTGTAAGAAGTTTGAACATTACTACAATAAAGCCTGGTAGAAGATTGTCAGAATACTTATTAAATGTTTGAATGCATTCATCTTTCAAGTACTTTTAATGCAGTACTGACAAGTCACCGTCGATTATCAGCTGATCATAGATTATCAACACCAAAGTAAACACAGATGGTTTTTTTTTTGTCGTCATACTGTGGATAAATTGAACAATTATAGAATGAGTAGTATAGAAGGACAGTCAATTTATGATTCATTGCACGTACCTATAATAACAAGTGCAGGAGTACTTGTGAAATATGACATTACAGGTTCTCTTATCAAATACATCAACTTGAATGACAACATTAAATATAATTCAGTAACAATTAATTTAGGATTTTATTTCAAAATAATCTTAAAACAGACTGTTCAATTTCAACTTCATACATCATAAGGTTTAGAAAAAATATTTCAATGGGCTATAAGACATAACAGCTATGAACTTCAAATAAATGCTTTTGAATATACAATAAAACCTCAAATAGTGACCACCTCAATGTTATGACCACCTTATTATAACAACCAGCTTTTGGACCAAGATCGTTTATTATATAGAGGTGGTCTCATTCCGAAGTTGAATTATAGGAGAGTTATTGAAAAGCCAGTCTGAAAATGAGTGGTCATTGTAACATGGTGTTCTTAATACTGAGGTGGTCACTATTTGAGGTTTCACTGTACGTAATATGAACATTAAGAAACAAAATATCAAAAAAACAGTAACTCAGAGATACAAAGTTTGTTCATATTCTGAATGACAAAATTACATATTTAATCAAAGATCTCAACATTCTGACGATCCCAATTAATTTACGACCCTTCATTCAAAGTTTGACATACAAAGTATCACAGTTTATTAAGAGATAAACAAGGCTTCATGAATGTTCAATCACCTCTTAGGTTCATTGACTTTTAACATTGTTCTGATTTCAACACAGTCAGGGAACCATCAAGCATCATCTTTTCTAAAATAATCGTCAAATCAATCAAGTCAAAAACCAGTCTGTCTAAGATCAACCACCGAAAGAACCTCTGTAGACTGCTCCCATTTTCACAAAACTTCTTAAATTGAGATTAATCTCAAGCCAAATATATTATACTGGTACTTGAAATGAACAATGTTCTCTATTATACTGGTACTTGAAATGAACAATATTCATCATATCAACTCACATCAAAGTGATATCATAGTGCTCAAATTAATTTTAAATATCTTAATCTCATTTGACTCATGATCTCATTGGACTCATGATCTCATTTGTCTGTTTGAGTTCCACAACTGGAAATATGAGTATGAGACTAATCTCATATAGAGAAATCTTCACAAAGTATCCTCTGGAGAGGTAAAACATTAATAAACAGATGATCAACCTTTGACTAGTTTTTAGCGTGATATCGCTGATTTGTAGACACTCCCACACCACTCTATCAAAGCCTGATTGTAAATTTCTAAGTTCAATTTATAGAATCAACAAAGTAATACAGGTCACCAAATACATGATGTGGTCAATTTTCTCTAAGTCATTGACTTTATAAGTCTACAGACTTAACACAGATTAAAGTTATTCCATTCTACAGTACAATAAACATTAATGTCATACTTATCGTTTTTTTATCATGAAAAGAATAAAAAAAATCTGACAATCAAGTGTATTAACGAGAGCAAAGGTTTAACACTGTTATAAAAGGATTTTGACACCTATTATTAATATAGAGACAAACCTGCAAACAAAGGCTACCTTTGGGAAAAACAAAATGTGGCCTTTACTGACAGGTGGCCTTTATTCCAAGGTCAGTTTGGTCTAAATAACCAATGACATTTTTTCAAAGAATGGCCTATATCCACAGTGTGGTCTTTATTTGGAGGTGGCTGCAAACACAGGTTTGACAGTAAAGCATGTGTATATTAATATCCATATTCCATATTGATAGCAATTTAGATAAAAAAAATGATTGGCAGCTAGATCAATAGATTTACTGATGGTCTGATAAACTTTTAACATGTAACACAGAAACAATAAGAATATGTTACAATTTAGAGACAAACTATTTCAGAAAAAAATTACCAAATGACATTTTAGATACCTTGTCTGATAACAGTTACAAAGCACCATAGCCAGAACACTCATTTAGCATTTCTAAATGTATTCAAATACAGTGCAACCTCTCCAAAGCAACACCATTTGGGAGAAGCAAAATTATGTTGTTGTTCAGAGGTTTTTGCTCCAGAGAGATTAAATTGATAGTTAAATCATACAAATGGAAAAAAAACATGCTGTTGTTGAAGGAATGTTGTGGCTCAAGAGAAGGCCACTCTGGTGAGGCTGCACTGTGATTTATTTTGTATCAAATGTGGCATAAATTCTTCTTAATATCACAGTTGATGAAAGCCCCTAGATTGCAACCAGAACATAGGCCTGGTTTAAAATTAAGGTATTGTGAATTATACTCATTCTTGACTTAGTCTAGTAACTTGCTTTCAGTTAATGATTAGTATTTGAAAGAGGTCTTTGACAACATGCATGCATGAAAGGTACATTAATTCAGATCTTAAGATAGCTTATTTCATATTCCATATTTTTTACAGTAGTTTAACAGCCAGGGTCATTTGGTGAACCACTGACCTTCTGTGAGCCAGCTGGACAGCTTCCTCACTTGTGACATTTGGTCCCAGGTGAGATTCCCACTCACAGTGGTGAGGAGCTAGCAATAACAAGTCACAGACCACTAGATCATGAAGGCCTGTTTTCATATTCAATAAAATGTAGTACAATGCCAGGATGCAGCCTGATTTGTCCATCTAGGGACGCACATGTTTAAAAGAGCCACATGTCAGAGTAACTGGACTTTAATTTACTCGATTGTTTCTGGCCTAAATAAATACCTCAGATTTTGACCTTGTCAGAGTATGCAACAAGCTGCCCAGTTATCTTATCAATGACACCTACATGTAGATAGTATATCTATATTTGAACATTGATACACCACTCAAGTATCTTACATACACCATATCACTGTACCAGCGTCCTTTAAGGACTTCTCTTAATTCTTTCTGGCTTCCACAATCTTGTTGCAATGTTTAGATTTTTCATTCAGAACTCAAGTCCCAGCTTATCAAATCATATTTGCATCATTGAATACATTTTGATAAAACAATTGACTTACTTATTTTTGAAAATTCATTTAAACTGTACTGTGCAGATGGCCCCTAATATCACCATATTTAGATACATGTACAGATGGCCCTTAATATCACCATATTTAGATAAATGTACAGATCGCCCCTAATATCACCATATTTAGATAAATGTACAGATGGCCCCTAATACCACCATATTTAGATAAATGTACAGATCGCCCCTAATATCACCATATTTAGATAAATGTACAGATGGCCCCTAATATCACCATATTTAGATAAATGTACAGATGGCCCCTAATATCGCCATACTTAGATAAATGTACAGATGGCCCCTAATATCACCATACTAAGATAAATGTACAGATGGCCCCTATACCACCATATTTAGATACATGTAGATATGGCCCCTGATTTCACTAAATTTGGATGTAAGTAGATACATGTACAGATGGCCCTTAATTTCATCTTATTTAGATACATGCACGGATTTCAATTTCAAGATCATACAGTAGAAAACACAATGAAGTAGTTATTACAATGCTGACACAATCCATTAAACTACATAAAATATTCAAAATATATGAACAACACTTATTTCTTCGTCTCAGAACCACCATGTCCTATTTAAGAACCTAATATTTGTCAAAGAGACACCATGACGTGTCTCCTATAAGAACCAATCACTTAAAGACTCAACTGAAATAACACCATTGTTTAGAAAAAAAAACATCATTTCGAAATAATTCATGCCAGACAATTACATCAATGTAACCACACATACAAAATAACAAATATACCAGCAGGCGTTCATGTTTATAGAAATATTACAGTATGTAGGGAGAAGTTATTCTGAAACGCTTTCCAAATTTTAGCCCTGGATGTCCCCTAACACAGATGAGAGAAAATTGACCAGAATAAGGGGATGATCACGTATGAATGTTTGCAAACAGTTGGCCGTGCCCGTGGTCCAGTGGTTAATGCACTGGACCTATAACACACAGATCCGGGCTCAAATCGCAGTCATGGCAGGTCATACCCTTCTATGAAAATTTGATAAAAATGTCAATTTTCCTCCATATCTGGAGAAGTCACCAGCTCCTTGTGGAAGGGTAAGTTAGAACTGGTTAGTATACAGTCCAGGAACACTGGTTAAGTGAACTAGTTGCCGTATATAACTAAAAAATCCTTTAAAAAAGGCATTTAACCCCAGTGACAATAAGTCACATAAAAACAAAACAGTGGACAAAGCTTCCTGAGCACCCGTCTAACAGAACATGAGTGGAAGTTGCCGATGATGAAAAACATGCATCACTGCTTTCCTTTGAGCAATAAAATAAACCACATTGGGATATAAACAGGTGATCTATGTATGGCGCATGTTGATAATAAAAAGTCATAAATCACTAACAATGACCTACAAACATATAATAATCTAGAGCAATTTCATCGGTTTCATGCCAACACAGACATGTGTTCTGTAAAGAGCACTACAGTGCAACCTCTTCAAAGCAACACCCATTGGGAGAAGCAAAATTATGTTGTTGTTAAAAGGTTGTTGCTCTAGAGAGGTCAAATTAAACCTTTGTCTCATAAGCATATTTTGAACTCGTCAAAATTCAAAGAAAATGTACAAAATATCAATTCATTAAGAAAATTGAGTTATTTCTCACTGACAGAGTAGAAAACATTGCGGCAAAAAAAAGCCATTACTCATTACAAGCAATGGCTTCTTTTGCCACAATGTTTTCAAAAGTTGTCTGCTAAAGATGCAGGGAAATGCAGTATTATGAGGCAAAAAGGTAAGTAGTTAAATCATACGGTAGGAAAAATCATACTGTTGTTGAAGGGTGGTTGTTGCTCAAGAGGGCCGCTCTGGAGAGGTTACACTGTATGGGCAGTTGACAGTATTTGTTTGTTTCTATTTGGTGTAATATCAATTGTTCATGGTATTTCAGCTATGTATAGCAGAAATTTTTACTTATCAAGTGCTTATAAGTGACTATCGGTTTAAATAACCATTTCATACTACCAGTAACAACTAATTCCCCATCCCAGGTGCAGCAGGTCATACCGTCCTATGACAAAAATGTCGGTTTTCCTCTGTATGTGGAGAAATTGTTGGCTCCTTGCGGATGGGTAAGTTAGTACTAGTTAGTAAATACATTTTAACACACAAAAAAGTAGACCAAAAATGTTACCTATGGTTACACAAGAGAATTTTGTGTCATGGTGATCAAAATGGTGTCTCGAAGAAGGCATTGAACAAGTTTTACTATTGTCAAAATATCAATGTGTGGCGACTTATCAAGATCAGACATATTGTCGACCATTGCAACATAAACAAGATAAATGTTTAATCACATTTTATCTAAGGTAATACTTAAAGATTATTGCATATCTATAATGTAATAATATCACTCCATTAACTAATTCAAGTTAAACAAACACGCTAACTATCTCCAACAGTGGAAAAGTTTTGCAGCGATTTATATTGTAGGAAGGTCAGTGAAACTGTAGCCGACTAAATGAGACTTTATCATATATAATTAGACAACCATTGACCGACTGACCATGAAAATAGCCAAGTTCAATCATCACAGATTTGTCAAACATTTAAAGTCTATTAAAACACTATATACAGTATAACCAGTAAGGTAGGCCACCCTTGGGAAAAACGAAATGTGGTCTTCATTGACAGATGGCCTTTATTCAGAGGTCAGATTGTTCTAAATAATCAATGATGGTACTTCAAAGAATGGTCTTTATTCACAGGGTGGCCTTTATTTGAAGGTTGCTGCAAACACAAGTTAGACTGTACAGAATAATAGAATAGCACCTTTTTACTCTCTAAAAAGCAGTCCTTATGGAAAGGTTTGACTAATTCATACATGAATCAAACTACAATTGATTGGACGTTGTATGAATATCAGGTGTAACTTTGGTTCAAAACACTAAAACATATGCATGCTGTATGTGTTATCTTTAAGAACTGGCACATCAAACACTTAAAACAATAAATTTTAATTGATATCAATTGACCAACAATGTAACAATGACCTGTGAAAAGACATCTGTTATCCCATAAATGTATCGTCTCATGATTATAACTACAACTACATATATTTGATAATTTTTACGTCATAAATTATGCAAAAAACAGTTGAATTAATTTCCGGATAGACAATTCAGCTGCTAATCAAAGTTGTGAAAAAATATAATTAAGATGTTATATTTAATGAATATTAATGCTATTGCTTTCGTGAGCCAACATTATAGAAGTTCCAATGACTTAAATTCTACAATAAACAGAAAAAAAACAAGAAATTACTTCAATTCAACATTTACGTAAGTGAATTAAGCAGCATAACATTTTGGCCTTAGTGCAAAAGTACAGAACACAAGTTAACAACTCTATAAAAAGACATCTTAGTTAAACAAGATGGATTTGTTTCCTGAAAAAAATGGAAGATACAACCTTATACTGTGTTTAGAGTTATTTCTGCAGGAAAATATTTCTGCAAATTCTATTTTTTTTCTCCTTTATTGCAGAAATAAATTCCACAGAGAATGATGTCTCACTTTATAAATAGATAATGGAATAAAAAAAGTTATACAATAATAATACATTCGGAAATAATCACTTTTTTGTCACAAAGCTGAAACATACACAGAAATTAAAATAATTATATTACTTGTACCGTTGAATGACCTTAGTCTTAAAATAAATCATATTGTATTTAAATGGTGTACACTGTTACATAATAGGCAGTAGTGTGTATACTGGTATTCTAATTCACAAACATTCAGTATTTGCAACCTTGAGAATATTCAATTACTACAATATACAACATTTCAACAAAAACACAATATGATATATATACCACAATTTTTTTCTGAAATTTGGTTGAATTTCCCTCAAATCAAGTAATTACAACACAATATATACTTCCCTCTCCACTGACTTACAAATATTTATTGTCTGGTAACATGGTATTATTAGATGAATAGACTGCCTTGGTATAATACTGGTAGTAAAAAAAACCCAACATATTTTAAGACATATGAATTTTGCAAAGCTTACTAGCAGATGTCTATAAGCCTCCAAATAAAGGTTACCTGTCAATACAGGCCACATTCTATCTTTTTCAAAGTTGGCCTTTGTTTACAGGTTTAATCTCTTCATGCAATAATTTGATGTCTCGAAAAAAATCATAAAAATGTAAATCCTGCAGGCATATTTATTAGAATATATTTGTAAGCAGAATTTGAATTGTTAAAATAAAAACTGTACATGCACAATCATATAAAAGGTTTAAATTGTCTAATGAGAAATGATTACGGTAATTTTCAACAATTTTATTTTATTCTTCATATAAAGGAGAAATTACCACAAACAACAGTTTGAGAAATTGAGATCACATTTATACTAAATCTAACAATATGTATCAGTGTAGCTCATATAGTGACCACCTCAATATTACGACCACCTTGTTATGACAACCACTTATTTTCAGACAGGCTTTCAATGACTGCCCTATAATTTGATTCAATTCAGTGTACCCATACCATGTGACTTTGATGTCATTTTTGATAAACTTTGCTTGAAATATTACCAAATAATCATGTCAAGGTCACATGGTATGGGCACATTGTTACTGAGAATACCAAAAAAATATGATAATCTGGTTGAAAGGAATCCAGGTTTTATGAAAAATAATAGTTCAGTTCAGATTTTTTCACTGGGTTTAATGATGTTCACCTAAACAGTTTTCCTGGACTGTATACTAACCAATACTAACTAACCCTTCCACAAGGAGCCAGTGATTTCTCCATATATGGAGGAAAATCGAAATTTTTGTCAAATTTCATGTAGGGGTATATCCTGCTGCAACCAGAATCTGTACCTGGATCAACAGGTTCTGGTCCATTGCACTAACCCCTGAACCACGGCCGTGGTTAAGAAAAGATAAACACATTGTTATACATATATTGTATATGTGGTCGTATAGTATTAAGCTTCTGAATACTTACAAGATGGAAAAATGGCACAAAGTACCCAAAAAAGGCGATACCAAGGGAGACGATCCATGTTACATATGATCGAGATTTCCAGATTTTAACATTAAGAAACTTCTTCGTCCACGTGCAGCAGTCGTTGCAATGTTGGTACACACTCTCTGTAGACAATGTAAGGTTCACAAGATGGTCTTCCTTTGCAAACAATGGTTTCCATGTCAATGTGAATAAAACACACATAAAATGAAGGCTGGCAAGGAATAAGAAGCAGTACTTGATATCAATAACTTTTAGAAGATATGGCAATATTCGGGTCAACACAATGGTGAATATGGAACTCCCAAAAGCAACGATACCATTCACTAGACCCAAGTGTTTCTTGAAATAGTGTCCGAGAATCACGAGTGATGGAGAGTATACCATGGACGAACCGATGCCTAGAAGGAGGCCATACGTCAAATACAGAAGTTCCAGCTGTTGGATAAAGGCGGTTGCTACAAGGCCAACTGTCGCTAACACGGCACCTGTAAATGCAGTAGGTAGTATTCCTATACGATCACTTAAGATACTGGACACAGTACACATCAAAAACGTCACTCCAGTACACGTCGACCCAACAAATGCTGCAAAAATACATAAAATAAAGATCTGTAAAAACATGCAACCATAACAAATATTTTAGAAGTGTTTTTGTTTAAGTCACAACACTTCAAAATAAACAGCAAATACTTTGGCTGATTAAATTTCCATTTTAAACATAGCAAAGTATTTAACTGAAGTTCAAAACATTTATATAGTTCTAACAATGAATTTAATCTATAATAGCATAAAAACATTTAAAAAGCAGACGACATGCGCAACTTTAGTACTTAAGGGTAATAGAAAAATCAAAAACAATATATGGTAATTCACATTATCAATAATATATAGGCTCTTGAATATATGTAGATACTTTGAAATATATGATTCACTATTTTCGTATCTTCTGCTTTCATTATACAAAGTGACATACTGTGCTATTTAAAGGACAGCGTTCCTGGTTTATCATGTCTATGCATCTATAATGCATCATCCAAAAACAAACATGTAGTAATGTGATAATACAGTAAATAAGCAGGAACCAGTCTTCAAATTAGATCCATTTTTTTCAGGAGTACCAGACAGTCTAACAAAAACATTTGCGAGGAGACTTTTTTGTGAATTTCATGCCTAAACGTGTGCATTCATTCTATATCAAATTATGTTAGGAAGAAGAAAAATTTATCATTTGTATACTTCAGTTTACAAGCTATGATAAAAATTATTTTCAAAAAAAAAAAAACAAAACAATTACAAGGTCAGAATTACTACTGGTTTAAAATTAACTTTTTGTCTCTCATTTCCCTGCATCTGAAGCAGACGACTTTTGAAAACATGGTGGCAAAAGAAGCCATTGCTTGTAATGGGTAATGGCTTTTGGGTAAGATGTTTTCCACTCTATTAGAGAGAAATAACCCAATTGTTTTAAATAAATTGATGTTTTGTATATTAGCTTCGAATTTGGAAGAGTCCAAAATATGCCTATGGGACAAATAGTTTAAGCGATCAAATCTGGGTTGGCCCATAATGATGCCTCATTTCCCTGTTATCTGTTTGAAAGTATGTTGAATAAAACTGTTTATGATAGGATGGTAGTGTTGTACCATTCTATACCATCCAACCATCCTGCTATGATAATAGGGCAATTTGACATTGTTAGTGTGGTAACAAAAAAAATATCTGTAAACAGGGCTTCAATTAAATTGATTCGTATATTTTCTCAAGCTATTTTTATAATTCATAATTACCAGGCAACTACGCTCACAAATAACGAAGGATAAATTCTTATAAATGAAATAACAACACATAAAATGTGATTTGGCATGTAGTAAATAGTACCATAATCACATTCCCAATGAGAACAGTTGTATACAAACACGATCATATGAATTGGAATGCTATTAGTGAAATTTGTGTTTACGTCTGAGTTACATAGATGGCATTCCTGGGACATGTTTGCATGTACATGGATTAATGCCGACATTTCTGGTTAAACAATGATTCCAACAGTTCATAACACAGCTCAAAACAACTTTCATTAATCATCATCAACAATTTTATGTACAATTACCTTTCTTATGGGGAAAGCATAATTATTATATAAAAAAGGCATTTATTTCTGGTTATATGCCCATTAAAGGTCAAGATTAGTTTTGATTTTTTTTATTAGTCTTGAAAGCTGCTACTGAGATTAATTTTGTACAGAAACATAAAAAAGTGGGTGTAACATTTCTCAGGCCAAATAAAATGTCTCGGACTATGGGGAAAAATTATGGTAGGTTTGGTAATCAGAAACAAACAATTTTTTTTATGCCTTATGATATTGAAAAATACTCTTTTTACATTCCATTGACAAAAACTTAAATTTAGATCTTCATGAATGCCAGGTTGATGTAGTTCTAAAACTGACATCTTGAAAACAAACATAAAACCATTCTATAGTGTATTCAAATTTACTATTCTAAGGTTTTTTAAAAAAAATAAACACATTAACCAATCAAAATGCATGAAATATTTGAATGACCAATCAGAAATCTATAAAATATTTGGATGTCCAATCAGAAATCTACAATATATTTGAATGTCCAGTCAGAAATCTGTAATGTATCTCATTGACTTTGATTAAATTTAGACTTCCAAAAGCAATGTTTGGCACAAAAATGTACCGTTGTGGGGATTACCAATTTGCATTTTGTGTAGTCTGTAGTTTAAAAAAGAAAGCTTTAAATTTTGTACTTTTAGCAATAAAGTTTATCAAATTAATTGAACAAAAAAAACTTCAGACTTGCACACACTCATTCTCAAGTAAGACAATCGTATATTTATTCATGGTCACATTCTCAGCTAATTTAATTAAAAGACAGACAAATCTAGATAACTGTAGTTTAATCTAATTCATTTATGTTACTGATAAACTCAACATCAACATTTAAATGGCAGAATAACTTATTCATTCATTATGTTTCGATTCATCAATCAGAACATTTGAATTCGAATTCGAATATTAAATCTATAACTCATCAGCCATACCAGTGATTTATTTTTCAATTTAGGGAAAGGGTCCAGGTCTGGTACAGTTAGGAAAAAATGGGTAGTATAATGCCAAAATCGGGAATTTTTCGGTCAAGAATTGGGAATAAATCCGCTTATCAAACCCGAGCAAAGAAGGGAAATATTGCTGAGAGTACTTATTTATTCAATATGTTTGGATTCATAAACCAGAATATTTGAATTCTGAAATCATATGGAATCCAAAACATACTATAGGTTAAATTGTGTGTGTCCATTTATGTAGTAATGTCATAAAGATTATCCTATCATTAGACTACAAGCCTCACAAAACATCTAGAAATTTACTGAACAAAAACAGTAAGAATACTGAATACTATCAAATTACAATGGAAATTTCTTGGACTGTGTTAGGATTAACTAAACATTTGTCTGACACTTCAGGCAGTCAGGCAACCTTTTGGAAGTCTAACCCTCGAGTATGCCTCACTGATCCAATAAAGAAAATTCCTCCAAATATTTTTAGAACAATGCAAGAATTTTAGTACAGGTATTTTAATCTTCATTAAAAAGATAAGCATTTTTTATCCAATCATATAAAGCAAAAATTGAAATAAAATATGACATTCAGCACTGTTTTAGTATCATGGCTAATTCTGGGTACAGTAGATGTCTGAAAAACGTACAGTTTAAACAACATATAATATTCTTTATCACTATGTGAACAATTTCATGAATCAATACTGATTACAGTGCATATTAGGGTTCTCACTAGACATCAAAAGTTCAGGGTCAAAAGTGACCCTTGTCTGATGATATTTACAGAGTCAATAAAAATTCCATTTAATTCTATTATAAATTTTACCCTAACATACAAAGTCTCAAGTGTCAAAAGCTTTTTTTACTGATTTCAAGAGTCAACATGCTGTTTTAAGGGTCAAATGAAACCCTGACATGTTTAGGGTAGTATCACACTCAGAAACCTCCACATATTTATGGGTTTAGATCTTTGTTGTACTAACACTACAAGGTCACATAAGCATCACTTGTATACATCTATACTTTCCAAGAGTAACAAAAAAGTGTAAAGGTCAGAGTGCTGAATATTGCGCTAATTAAAAACAGGACAAAGCATAGTTGATGACAAACGATTTTACAAGATGGATAGGAAAACTGACAAGTGCATAATATGTATACATTTGATTAAACTCCTATTGTTCAAAGGTCAAGTCATTAAAACTCCTTAAAACATACCGTTTTAGTGTGTACAAGAATAATAAAAAGCGAATTATACATAAAATATTCCAGATAACTGAATTGATAATTTTAGCCACTCTAATGAACCATTAATTGATTAATTTAAAATGTTAACTGTGATGACTTACATGTAAAATATTATTAGACACAAGTAACATTAATTCTCTGAAGTATGACTGCAGCCATGATTAATTACTTGGTAAGGTAATTAAATTTACAAATTTTACTCTTATGTTAGCTTCTTTGTACTCTTAACATTTGTGAAGCCATCGATAATTAGTCTGTGAAGGACACTTCATGATCAAAAAGTCTGCATTCTTCTTAAAGTATCAAATTCGTCTGACTTTATGGAAATTAATTCAATTATACTTAATAATCTCATCGGTATACCAGGGCTCTCAATCTCCCGAATTTGGGGCCAAAATTCGGCCCCATTCCCCCATCTGTGGAATATACTTTTTTCCCCTATTTTTGGTAAAAATTCCCCCACCTGAGAAAAAAAATAAGCAGGTTATGTTATATTAATCAGGATTTTGAAATTCCCACAGAACTGAAAATGATGTGACCTTCCCCCCCTTCCTAAGGTCCCAGTCCCCCAAAAGAGAGAGAGCCCAGGATATAGTAATAATTTGTCTGAATTTATGTAGTGGAATATGAGCTTACCTGTTTTTAGGGAGACTTCAGGGTCATTCTTACTGTAATGTTCTCTCATGGGCACATAGACAAGTCCAAATGTATTAATAATTCCAAACACAGTTCCATTAGCCCACAGCGAAGTAAGGCACACAATCCAGCCCCAGCCCCCGTCAGGCGGAATAAATCCACTCTCATTCTCAGAATTCTTCTCTTTGGAGTCTGACACCATTTTTTCTTTCTCAATGTCATCAGTATCACCACGATTTAAAGATTCCATATGAACATCATCTTCCTTCTTTTTCCTCTGCCAAAAGAAGCGTCTCTCCACTTTTCCAGACTTTCCCATTTTCTAAAAATGCCTGCTACCAAATTGATAATTAAAGTGAATTTATTAAGTCCTACAGTTCAGCGTATCAAATATTGTAAGCCAGTTATCTTCCATAAAAATTGTTTTAACAAAAAGACTTATCCACAACGACTATCAATATGTTTCATATTCATATGATACAAAATCTTAAATGAAGCTCTTTATCCACACAAGTCCTCTGTAGGGTCAAGTATCTTAAATGATAGTTGACGCAAGTTGCTTGTCACTGGTTTAATACACCGCGTCTTTGCACTGAACAATGAGCATGTATAATTTAAATTAAACACTTATAATAAAAGCTTAAAGTGAATTGTGCACATACCCGGACGCCTGCACTGTAAAATGTTGTATGTATTGAGTTTACGCTGCACATAAAATGTAGTACTATCATTCGTAGCTAGCGTGACAGTTTCCAATGACATTGTTTACATTGATCAGCTGTTTTTTATTGAGCGGAAAAAAACTAGGTCAGCGAGTCAGTTAAATACTATTTTTGGTTAAATTAAAAAGAATAGTCCGCATAAACAATTTTACTGAGCATAATATATATGTTTTAAACCTCAAATATCCAACCATGTTCTTATGTAAACACACAACAAGACGTTATAACCTATAAACCAACCCTTTCTGATTCCCATCACGATCAGCCACTGAAACCAAGGTTGTTACTATAAATAGAATTAATAGAACAAACGAAAATAAAATAAAGTATTTCTTAGATCCTTGTATCAATAATAAAGTAACTTGCATGTTTCGGCAAAAGAATTTATAATAATAAGATATGCTTAATATGTTTTATATGGTATTACGCATTAAAAATCATTGGTTTGCAAATATTAAACGGACAACTCGGTAGTCACTTATCATATACCTACACGAGTTACGTCCCTTAGCAAAATTACTCCATTTGCAATCCCGTGCAGCGGACGATCTGGAAAGTCGTTGATAACTCTCTATGTTTTAAGAGCATCTTGATCCGTCATCCCGCTCAAGGTTGACAGTAGGTTTGAAAAACGTTTCTGGAAATGGTTTGAAATGTTTATTTTGCAGAATGTTCGTAAGTTTTTTTTTTTGATAATTTAATATCTCATAATAGCAATGAGTTGATAGAACGGAAATTTGTCCCCAAAAAACTATGTTAAGATTTAAGAATGACATTAGCTCAAACATTTACTTATGGATTGTTCTCAGTTAGTTTTAAGCAGCTCTGCTTATGTTAGAACAGTTTTTTACACGAATAGTGAATAATATATGTTTTCTGACCCACACATTTTTAATACCCAAAAAATTGCCTTAAAGAAAAAAATCGTAGGATTGTATGAACATATTGAACTAATAAATATATTATAATATTTAGGCCATTATGAGTTAACATTGGGTGTTTTAATTAAAATTTATCAATATTTACCATCACAGGTTCATTAATGCTACCTGAGTACCCAATACCAAATATCTTACAGGCACCTTATATTGAACGTCACTTGTTTTCCAACCTGTTCTTCACGATTTGCTTACATATTACCAAAAGGTTGAGCATATGGTATGGTATACTTTGTACATTCTTTTTGTTTTTTTTAATGACCAAACCTGTATGTATAAATAAGTGATTTTTTGCAATTTTGGGAAAGGATCCTGGTCCGGTCCAATCAAGAAAAAATATGCAGTATGATGCCAAATTTGGAATTTTTAGGTTTGAAATTGGGAAAAAATGTCTATTTTCGACTGGGAAGGGTCTGTTTACATTACCCAAACAAAGAAGGAAAAAATTGCAGTAATACTTATACAGACATAATTTGTCTGTTGCGCAATTTATCACATTTTTGTCAGTGATAATATTGTTGTTTCAACTAGCATGGAAGCATCAATATATCAAAATGTCTCGGAGCAAGGGAGACAATGCATTTTCAATCTGTTTTGTAGGTTGCTTTAGTTAACTCCCATATTTCTGCATTTGTTTTGCCATTCGTGAGATTTTACTAAGGTTGTGTCTAAATGAAAACTCTGGCACCAAATAATGTTCAGAGGTAAATAATAAATAAAAACTTAACAAAAAAGCAATAGCTGATTTGTATTAAGAATTAAAAGAGACAAAATACAGGCTAGAGAGGATGTATGCTATGTTGTCAGCTCTTGTGAAAAGATTTTTGTGAAAAGGTTGTTCATTTCCATATAATACATGTTTCTCCTTGACAATTTACATGAAGACATTTCATTTAAACTCTTTCTACCAGCTCATGCAGAGAATTTTCTCATTTTCTGTTCTTGGACTTCTGTTGCTCTTATTTGATTAACTACTGTGAAACCTACCTGTACAGTAGCCTCTCACCAAGGTCACCTCCCATCAATGGTCACCTCCTGTCAACAGTCACCTCCCATCAACTGTCACCTCATCAACGGTCACCTCCTATCAACAGTCACCTCCCATCAAAGGTGACCTCATCAATGGTCACCTCCCATCAACGGTCACCTCCTGTCAACAGTCACCTTCCATCAATGGTCACCTCATCAATGGTCACCTCCCATCAACTGTCACCTCCCATCAACTGTCACCTCCCATCAACTGTCACCTCCCATCAACGGTCACCTCCTGTCAACAGTCACCTTCCATCAATGGTCACCTCATCAACAGTCACCTCCCATCAAAGGTGACCTCATCAACGGTCACCTCCCATCAACGGTCACCTCATCAACAGCCACCTCCCATCAAAGGTGACCTCATCAATGGTCACCTCCTATCAACAGTCACCTCCCATCAAAGGTGACCTCATCAATGGTCACCTCCTATCAACAGTCACCTCATCAACAGTCACCTCCCATCAATGGTCACCTCTTTTGTCAGTTTTTTATTTCTATGGTAGGCACCGTTTATAAATGTCTTCCCCTCATAGAAAATCTTTAAAATCGTGCAGTTTTCCCCTTAAGTTCAGTTTACATCAAGTTTTTTCTTCCCCTTTTTGCAAAAATACCATTTTTTTCCCCAAATTTAAGAAAAATGGCCCTTCCACTACCTGTCGAAAAAAGCCCTGGTGTTATAGTAATTTATTATTGCAAGAAAAGATTGGTATTTAGAGATAATTACTTCTGTAGTACATACAAATACTGTGCAACCTCTCCATACCAACCCCCTTTGGGAGAAGCAAAATTATGTTGTTCTTGAGAGGTTGTTGCTCTAGAGAGGTTAAATTCATAGTTAAATTGTACAGTGGAATAAATCTTGCTTTTGTTTAAGGGAGGTTGTTGCTCAAGAGAGGGCCACCCTGGAGAGGTTGCACTGTATCTGTTTTCACAACTGAAATATTTCATGACCAGCAACTATTGTGTAGAAATAATACTTACTTTTCATAGTTGTCTCCCCTGATCATTGATGACAGTAGCTGTAAATGACTTAGATAGTGCACCTCATTGTTTGGTGACGGTTACTAAAATATCAGGCACAATCAGTATACAGTTTGAAAAGTTTAATCTGCTCTGTTTTTCAAATATCAAAATATCCAACTCTACTTATAAGGGGAACATTACATAAGCAGTTTAATTGAAGTTCTTCCTTTATAAAAGGATAATGTGCATTTTTTACTGTTTACTGGTTTAAAGCTCTAATGATTTAAAGTATTTCCAACTTACAGCCTAACTTTTGTTTGCAGCCACATTTGAATGAGGACCACCCTGTGAATAAAGGGCATTCAAAAAACATCATTGATTATTTAGAACAAAATGACCTCAGAATAAGGGCCCCCTGTCATTAGGGGCCACATTTATATTTCCTTGGATGGCTTTTGTTCACAGGTTTGACTGCAAATACAGTAGTTAGGCAAAGTATGCTTTCTCATGCTTGATTTGATCTGGGTACTTTTAAGTATATATATTTGATAAATTGTACTTATAAATCAGACTATATGTATGAATAGAAAAAATATATATTTCCTCAACCATGAATTTTTGTGATACTGTTTTTTCTATTTGTTTGATTGAATCCACTGTGAAAAAAGTACGCACTAAGTGATAAAGATTTAATTACTTATTTGAACATGTAAACTCAATGAACTATTTTTTCACTACCTGTGTAGGATTAGTGTAAGTTGGGTAGCTATTATATATAACTGTGTGTCAGACTTGATGTAAAGTGTCTGGATCAATATTTTTGGATGTAAACATTTCAAGCCAGTATTGTCACATTATATTAAATCCTAGATTTTTACTTGATATCCTAGTCATGTGATTGTGTGGGTGTTGTCACACGGTAAATACTGGAATTAAGTTGGTCACAAATTGTGAGTAGCTATCTATTCTATATTTTTTTATTCTCACACCCAGACAGTGTTTTGTGTTGACTTTTATTTGCAATATATTTGTATATGAAAGTTTGTGAAAGTATTTGTTGATAAAGTCAAATTTTGCTTGTGTCACTGTTCTGGCATGTGCTAGTTTATAAAACATAATTGAATTTTAGATGATTTATGCTCGGATAAATGTGTGGGTTCTGAAATTATGAACGCATTCTTGTCTTTTCAGTTGCTAATAAATGAAGGTACCATGTAGAAAAGCTCCCTGCTTAAATACTTAAATGCAATAACCCTTGAGTTTTAAGTCCATACTTTTTCAATGAATGTTATGATAATTGATTTATATATTTGTTAAAAATCTGTTGGAGGGAATGTTTGATAGAAATGCATCCAGCATAGTTTTGTACTGAGAGAATTTTTCAGCCTGTCTCGAATCAAACAATGTCTAGATGTGGCGTAAATTTAGTTACAGTACATTACATAGACGGTATTCTCATTAGGAACTGGCCTCCAACCCTTGGGCATGCTCTCGACCCCCTCCTAGAAAGCCTTTTACTTTTCTATTTAGGCCTGTTCAACAAATTCCTGATGAGAACACAACATAGACTAACTGTATTACAAAGTATTAGTTTGTTTTTATGTGACTTATTGTCATTGGGGTTTAATGCCATTTTTCAACAATTTTTCAGTCATACAAAGTATTCGTAGTACACTGTACTTTTAGTATACCTCTGGATTTAAATATATTATGTTTGTATTTTGGTTTAAAATCATTTCAAACCAATTTGTTTTATTGTTGAAAGTGCAACTTAAAACTGTAGTCAGATTTTTAAAGCTATATATTATATATTTCCACTGTCCGAAAATTAATCTGCCTGTGTCTGTAGTGCATGTTTTTGTATGTACGTTGATGAAGTATGTTTACTGTGGAACCTCTCTAGAGCGGCCCTCTCTTGAGCAACAACCTCCCTTCAACAACAGCATGTTTTTTTCCCATTGTACAATAAAACTATTAATTTAACCTCTCTAGAGAAACAACCCCTCAACAACAACATAATTTTGCTCCTCCGAAAGGTTGTTGCTTTGGAGAGGTTGCACTGTATGTAATATTGATATTTGATTTTTTTTATCGTAAACTATCATTCAAAAAACACAACTAAATTTGATGACAAAAAACTGTGCTTAGTTTGAAGTACAACTCTTTTGTACTATAATTGACACTAATTGCTCCTATGGCATACTTGTTTAAACAGGACAATGTCATATATTTTAACTTATACTCTTAATTTATGGATTTTAAACAAATGGATAGAGGGCATGGGAAAATGTTTTAACATAAGTTGAGAATAAATGTCGGTGATAAAAGCTGTTTGTAAGTGATGTAATGTTATCTACAAATGTTTGCCAGTACTTCGTAATTCATCTGATATACATGATTGCACACCAGGTCTAAATGCATCAGTTTGGATCTGATCTAGAAAAAAATCAATCCAAAAACAAAAAATGTTGACAGTATATTGGAATGCTGTGATTTATTTAGTTCTGCAGCTATTCGTCACTGGTCACGTGGTGTTCGTAAAGATGACGTTTTTTACTCTGACTGTAAGAAATTGTTCTGCTATAGCAATTAAGCCTTGTATACATTTCAAATAAATGTAGACAGGAAAAGGTTTCCTAGAAAGAAACCCTTACAAAAAATCCCACCTTCTCCAAAATACTACCCTCCCTGAAAACCAACCCTACAAATGGTCTCTCAGAGGGTACTGTCTGAGAATATAGGTTCTGATATATTCCTCCAATGTCTGTCTTATTCACTTTTGTAATAGTTCAGTAAAACCTGAAATAGCAACCACCTCAATGTTAAAACCACCTTGTTATAACAACCACTTATTTTAGGTTTGGCTTCCAATAACTCCCCTTTAATTCTACTTGATAATAAGACCACCTCATTATAATGATCTATATCTTTGGGTCCTGAAGGTGGTCTTACTGTTGAGGTTTTACTGTACATAAAGTAGTTACGACTACCTTCCAGTAAAGCCCCTAACATCTATGGAAGCCAGAACTGTTGACTTAAGTATATTTTGGAGGATTATGTGTAAGATTGAGAAACCGTTTCTAAAGCTTCATATATCTATAATCTACAGTATATCATAATTATTTTCTTGTTAAGTGAACATCTTCAGGCACTGATATTTTGCCTATACCCCGTGTTGATATCAATGTAGGTATTATTCACCAGGTACCCTAGGCATTGTTTCATGACAATTTCGAAATCATTATACCAGATATTGGCTGGTCTATGACACTACATTGTCTTTTATTACAGTGCAATGTCTACAGACCTGAAGCGATGTAATTAAAATTGTTAACGTTTTTGTCTGGATGTTCAAAGCCATTTCTAGAAGTTTTACATTCAATTCATTTGTGACACATGTCAGGCCAGAAAAAACTAGTTTGTTTGTAGTCCCTTGACCACAAAAAGGGTAGACAGGTTGTAAAACCTTTTTTCTAAGCATATCTTTTGTAATTTTGAGGTACAATTTGTCCCCAAATATGGTTATAATACCATAAATTGTTTCATCAATGTTTTCGATTTCATTGTTAGAAACTTTTGGGTCAGCGCCTAAAAGTAGGTTCAGTAGGGACATTGCATAGTGGGATCTATTTTAACCCAGTTACCACATTCGTTTAACTTCGTAATTGGACTGTTACTCCTAAATCCACCTGAATTCAAAACATCTTACATTTTCGTAATACAAAATGTTTATACATGTGTATATTCAACGACTTATATGTTTCATATTGGCCTCAAGACACATTTTTATTAGTGAAAAAATGTTCACTTAAATTACTTCATACACAACTTTTTATCTTCAGTATTTATTTCATTAAAGTACATTTTCTATTTATAACAGACCACTTGCCATGCCTTGCACATGTTACTTGTGCCAATCATTCCAAATCGGCCTCTTTGTCACGCTTGAGTAAATCCGGTCGTAACAATGTGTTTTCTTAGCCAAAAAAATTAGCAAACACATAAAATGGATGTGTGTAAAATTATGTAAATACACGTCCAGTCCTATTTTTAAAATCTTATTTAATTATTTGACTGTTTAGAAATTTTGTTCAGTGTAGTAGTTTTATTCCAGAGTGTAACTTTCACCAGCTTTACTTGACAATTGTTTTACAGTGAACAATGGGATCACAAGGTTAATATTTTCATTTTATGTACTTTTTGAAAATATTTCACAAATTTCTTCCAGTATGCAATAGTTGATACGTATAAAATTATGTTTTCCTGCAGAATCATTTGTACTGGAGTTTAACATCACTCCAACAGCCAAGTTCTGCGCCTGGGTAGAACCATTGACATTACATAAGCTAACTGGACTGCTGCTTCACATGTAAAATTTGGTCCTGGCTGGGATTCAAACTCACAGCGGTGAGGTGCAAGTGATTATAAGTCGATAACCACTCGAGCATGGAGACCCCTATTTTACAGCATAGCCTTGCATAAATCCAAAATTTTTGTTCAGCTCTTTAAAAGGCTATCAACAGAATTCAGCGTTGATTTGATAAATCCATTTAAATGGAGGCATTGGTGACAATTGCTGTAATCTAGCAATGTCTTCAATTGGATGCATTTTTTATGCATGCATTTTTTGGCACAAATTTGCATGTTTATTTAAACTAGCCTGTTACTGGTCCTAGTTCCTGAAAAGATGAAAAAATCCTGAAATTATAGCACTTTGTGAGAAGATTTGCGAGGTTAAATTTTATTTCTGTTTGTTTCGCATTGATCATCATGCCGCCTGAAATTTTTGTAATTTATCCCAAAAGTTCTAAACAGCAGCATTGTATAAATTAATTCTTTAACGTAGTGATACTGGCTAAACATAAAATTTTCAAGATAAAAAACCTTTTGGTGTTATCAGCGTCTTTTAAGAAATAATGAAGTTGAACATTTTTTATTGAAGATTGAGGTTAGCGTTTGCATTCTTAAATGTTTACCCAATTTTGTCACACAAACACACTTGAGGCTTCATCATTAGTTTAACTAATTAAGAATATTTTGTACGAATTCCGTGTCCAAGTTTTGTAGCTCTAGACTCCATAGGCATGTATTACGAATTCTTCAGTTTGGGGCTAATTAAGAACATGGGAGAATCAGATCGTTCTTTTTTTTCACTGGAGTTTAAGGTCGCACCAATAGCTTGGGTCATTTTGCAACTTCCCAGCTTTAACAATGGAGGAAGACCCCAAGCTTACACCTGGGTAGAACCACTGACTTTCCATAAGCTTGCTGGACAGTCTCCTCACTTGTGGAATTTGGTCTCAGATGGAATTCAAACTCACAGCGGTGAGAGGCATGTGATTACTAGTCAGAGACCATAAATACTGGACCTCAGAGGCTTCATGATTTTATCTGGTACATTCGTCCTGCCTCACTGTCTAGTGGAGATGGAAGTATCTAAAATTTGGTGTTGTCGTACATCGACCTCTGGATTGGAAGCTTGCCTTCTTGGCCAAATAAGGATAGTGTTAAGACCTTGACTTCATGAGTTTGAATCCTGGGCTTAACACACGTTTCCTGTGATAACTTGGTTGAATACATTATATCTAAAGGTATTACAGGCTTCCCAGAGGTTGCCAGACTGTTGGTTATATCAGGCAAAATTCGAGCAGGTCTAATAACTTCTCAGCGAGTACCAGACCAGATGTACAGCAGTCTGGCACGATTTACAGCATCAATCACTTATTTATAATACATTTGGTCTGACAGAAATTGTAACTTTGCCTGACCAAATGTCATGCATGTATTTCAGCAGTTTTGAGAAGCCTGGTATTAATCCACCACTGTTGATTCAAGTGGTTCTTTCAGAGAGGTTGGCATTTACATGCAAGGAATAGTGTTAACTCTGTGACAAAATCCACAGACTGGTTAACCCTTTGCCTCATAGTACCGCATTACCCAGTATCTGTAGCAGACGACTTTTGAAAACATTGTGGCAAAAGAAGCATGAGAGAAATAACCCAATTTTATTAAATAAATTGATATTTTGTATAATTTGCTTTGAACTTGGAACAGTTTAAACGAATGAAGAAATATGTTAAACAGAGCTGAAACCAAAATATTTACACAATTTTTTTTTCTGGATAGGAAATGTGAAATAAAGTTTTAATTTAGGCTACTGAGGCAACATTCTATACACCTTGAAATTTTTGCATATCTTGTGACAAATAGGCGTTTACTGAAATGTGATAAGGATGATGAACGATGGTTTAAACACCAGCGTAGTCATAGAACGTCATATTCGTAACAATTTATTATACAACCTGTTTCACATTATGTTGTATCCAGATGATATACAATAAGAAGGGATTGGAAATTTATATTGAATTTTGTCATTCTTACTTATCTGAGTATACTGGTCAGGGCTCGACATATCCTCTTGTCAGCTCATAATTACAAGTAGAAATTGACTCAGGATAACTTGAACTTGTTGTAGAACTAGTTAAAATTCTTAGCTGGTCACCCTGGAGGATGAGTAGCCTGAAAAAAAATGTAGATCCCTGCTGGCTTATTCACTAGACACATACCTCAAGTTAGTCAATTAAGAAGCTGTCATCAGATTTAGTACCACTACCATAAATGATTTAGTAGCTTCTAGCTGGACAAAGAAATTGTATGTTGTGACAGACCGATGGCCCAACAAACAAACAAATGACAGTCAAAACAGAAATCCCAAAGGCAGATTTAGGGGGAGATCCAGCGTGTGCCCACTCCAAAATCTTGTAAGTATAAATAAAAAACATCAGTTATGCACTGATTGTGACCATAATTTACATAAACATCTATACTTTATGCCCCCCTAACTGAAAATCATGTATCCACCCCTGAATCCTGCTTCCATATTTTGACTATTTTCTGATGTAATCCTCGATTTTGTATGCACATACCATGTCCTCAAAACATGGCAAACAAATGAACTTATGTATTTCAAGTTCAGTTACTCTGTTATTACAAATGTACATCCACTTAATGATTTTCAGCTGTGATATGAGATTTGCACCAAGCTTCAGGTGAAAAAATACTGTAAAAATTAATTCAAGGTTTATGTAAGGGGTATCTTCATTATTTAAAGCTAACTGCCTGAAAATAACCTTAGGTAACAACATTGTTATATTAAACTCTTACTTGTGTTAGTATGGTGTGTTTTGGCCTATAAGCCCTTTGCCTCATAATACGGCATCCCCCCTTGCACCTGAAGAAGACAACTTTTGAACACATTGTGGCTAAAGTAGCCATTGCTTGTAATAAGTAATGGCTGCTTTTGCCACAATGCTTTCCACTCTGTCAGAGAAAAATAAACCAATTTTCTTAAATAAATTGATGTTTTGTATTTCAGCTCTGAATTTGGAAGAGTCCTAAATACGTTTATGAAGCAAAGGATTAAGACTCAAAATGGTCACATGACCAGACATATGTCCTGATCTGGTTCATCCAGATGTTTTACAATCCACAGACCTAACAAGGCACTAGTTCCCATGCTTTTGTTATTTTCAGTCTTGAAAATGTTTCATTATTTCTACAGATAATTGACATTTTACCCTTTGTTATTTTGCATACAGAAGTAATGGTCTTGCTCCGCTTTTTTCACTTCATTAGTCAAAATTTTCTCTTGAACTGAATCTGACTGAATCACATGTAAATATGTCTCCTTAGTGATCGTAGTGATCGTGTTCTACAAGACATGTGTGCTATTATCTTCATTTGCTTGTAAGGTTAAATGTCAACATCACTCACAATATGTAAATTCTGATTTCATGTCTCCTCTCATTATCTGCTAATTGAGACACTCAGCTCATTAGAAGTTGATGCTAAAATCCTGTTTGTTCCCAGCAATTTCTTTACTAACACTATATGAGCAATTTTAGACTTTTTCTAACTCTGACACATTATGGTGGTCTGTTTTGATCATAGATTTCTTTTTCAGTGGAGTTTAACATTGCACCAACAGCCAGGGTCATTTGGCAACTTTCCAAGATTAACAGTTGAGAAAGAACCCAGGCTTACACCTTGGGTAGAACCCCAACCTTCAATAAGCTAGATGGACAGCTTCCTAACATATTTTTACCTTACTAAGTTTGGTCCTGAGTGCGATTCAAACTCACAGCGGTGAGGTACTAGAGATTACAAGTCAAACACCATAACCACTCTACCATAGAAGCTGCTCCCACAATTGAGGAGTAACTAATTAACTTTCACATCATTTAAGCAATTCATCCAACCCCTTTGTACCAAACAATGGTCAATTATAGGTTGAAATGTAAATGCTTTCACAACAGAAACAGTACAGAACAAATTCTGTAACAACTGACTCTTCTCTTACTTGAAGGTACAGTGTTCTCTCCAAAGAGCAACACGTGTCGGAGTCACAAGCTATTGTTGTTCTTTGGATAGAATTGTTGTTTGGAGGGAATTGATTTGTAACCGGTGTTTTTTTTATTATGTGTATGTGTGCCTTTTACTGTACTTTACATTTGCTTGTAAGGTTAAATGTCAACATCACTCACAATATGTAAATTCTGATTTCATGTCTCCTCTCATTGTCTGCTAATTGAGACACTCAGCTCATAAGAGGTTGATGCTAAAATCCTGTTTGTTCCCAGCAATTTCTTTACTAACACTATATGAGCAATTTTAGACTTTTTCTAACTCTGACACATTATGGTGTTCTATTCTGATCATAGATTTCTTTTTCACTGGAGTTTAACATTGCACCAACAGCCAGGGTCATTTGGCAACTTTCCAAGATTAACAGTTGAGAAAGAACCCAGGCTTACACCTTGGGTAGAACCCCAACCTTCAATAAGCTAGATGGACAGCTTCCTAACATATTTTTACCTTACTAAGTTTGGTCTTGAGTGCGATTCAAACTCACAGCGGTGAGGTACTAGAGATTACAAGTCAAACACCATAACCACTCTACCATAGAAGCTGCTCCCACAATTGAGGAGTAACTAATTAACTTTCACATCATTTAAGCAATTCATCCAACCCCTATGTACCAAACAATGGTCAATTATAGGTTGAAATGTAAATGCTTTCACAACAACAGAAACAGTACAGAACAAATTCTGTAACAACTGACTCTTCTCTTACTTGAAGGTACAGTGTTCTCTCCAAAGAGCAACACGTGTCGGAGTCACAAGCTATTGTTGTTCTTTGGATAGAATTGTTGTTTGGAGGGAATTGATTTGCAACCGGTGTTTTTTTTATTATGTGTATGTGTGCCTTTTACTGTCATGTCTTGGAGAGATTTGGTCTTTGGAGGTAACATTATGGTAGGGATGACTGCACCAAACTAAAATTATGATGTTTTGATTATCAAAATATTGAACCAAAACATGCATATTCATCACATTTATAGCAAAGTTTGACCAAGTAATTTAATACGAACTAAGGAAACTGCATGTTAACAGCAATGATAAGGTAGCTGTGTGGTATAAACAGTTTTGTAATGAATGTTGATCAAATTGCTTCAAATAGAATGATTTGCACTATAATTAAACATCGTTTTTATAGATCTATACACTCTACAAAGAAATTCAATGTGAATGAATTTATTCATTAGGCATATTTATTGATATATTAACTGTATCTAATGTATTTTCTACTGTTCTTTGATGTCAAATATAAGCCAAATATAACTTTAAAAGCATAAATAAGCTTTCATTATATAATACACTCTTTATGGCATGTTTAACCCTTTGCCTCATAATACTGCATTCCCCTGCCATCTGAAGCAGACGACTTTTGAAAACATTGTGACAACAGAAGACATTGCTTGTAATGAGTAATGGCTTCTTTTGCCACAATATTTTCCACTCTGTCAGAGAGAAATAATCCAACTTTCTTAAATAAATTTATGTTTTGTATATTAACTTTGAATCTGGAAGAGTTCAAAGTATGCTTATGAGGCAAAAGGTTATTGAACATGCAAAAACTGGAACGTACCATATTGTGCTCTGTAGAATCCCTGTTAGCCATTCTTACGCTAATTCTCCATCAGAAGATAACAGAAGGAACCACCTGATTCTATCAAGAAATAGATTAATCTAAAAACTCATGTTGTAAGAACCACTGTAGGAGAGACAGGAAATACATTATTTGAAAAAAAGGTTTCATCTTGACCCATTTCTCATCAATCCAATTAAGTTAATGAGAAAAACTTGGATAAGAATCATCTAAGTTGTGGGTTAAATAGTAAATCTTAAGATTAATCAAACGTAGGAAGGACTTAAGATAGAAGGCCCCTGGGTCTGAGGCTAAATACTATAGAAACTTCTCTTAGCTCAAATCACATTTTTCTTTGTAAACTAATTTTGTTGGATGAATATCAAATACCAGTATACAGCCCTGTTTGGAAGTCTAACATACATTTCATAACCTAGCCATTGAACTTATAGAATTGAAGGTTTATATGTGACATATACAGTCTAACCTGTTTTTATGGCCACCTCCGAATAACTGCCATCCTGTGAATAAAGGGCATTCTTTGAAAACCACCACTGATTATTTAAAACAAACTAACCTCTGAATAATGACCACCTGTCAGTAAAGGCCACATTTTGTCTTTCCCAAGTGTCTTTTGTTCACAGGTTTGACTGTATGTATGCATTCAGTCGACAGGAATAAAATCAAATGAGTGCAAATTGTGATTGCGCCTTTATCAGTAAATAACACATGATGAAACTCAGCTGCAGCTTTAAAAGAATAAAAATGTAATCAAAGTTTTAACAAGTGATCAATGTGATACCATCATTCACTGTAAGACAGATTGTCTGTGTATTTATCATGGTACTACACCCTCACAGAAGCACTGAAAAGTTAGTCCTGGGCGAAATTAATGCCAAAAAAAAGGTGACAAAATTACTCTGGTTAAGGGTTTTCTTGGAAAACAATCCACTATCATGGAACCATGTTTTTATTTCACCTCAGTTGAACTGGTAGCAAGAAAAACAAATACTGTGAAGGTGTTGACTTTTGTCCTTTATATGGAGGTACTGATTTTTGTCCTTTATAAGGAGGTATTGACTTTTGTCCTTTATAAGGAGGTACTGATTTTTGTCCTTTATATGGAGGTATTGACTTTGTCCTTTATAAGGAAGTATTGACTTTTGTCCTTTATAAGGAGGTATTGACTTTTGTCCTTTATATGGAGGTATTGACTTTTGTCCTTTATAAGGAGGTATTGACTTTTGTGCTTTATAAGGAGGTATTGACTTTTGTCCTTTATGGACAAAAACACATGGTTCCTCATGGTGACTGATATCAAACCATACAATAGTGAAAACCAGTCAAGTTTTCACTGGTGTTTAACGTCACACCAACAGTCAAAGTCATTTGGTGACTTCCAGCTTCAACAGTGGAGAGAGACACCAGGGTAAAGCCACCAATCTTAGATAAGTTAGCAGGACAGTTTCTTCACATTAAGACGCAAAGGGATAAGTCATAGAATTTCTGATATCACCAAATGTGATTTCTTTAATTTCTATAAAATCATGTTTTTCACGATGTGCAACCAAGCCTAACATGGTTAAATCTTTTATTACCAAAATAGTTGTAAGTATTATGTAAGAAAGGATGAGTGGGTGGGGTAGGTGAATTGATAGATTTCTGTTCTTAATAGGAAACACATTTAATTTGTCTGAATTTACTCATTCATTATCCACAACCATATTCTTTTGTGTTTTTATCAAATTTCAACTTTACATATTTTGACATTTAAATAAATAATGCATTTAAATTCTCTTTTCCATCCTTGATTATCAATTTGTAGTCAGTGGTTGAAATTTTAATGATCTAAAGGTTGAATGATGGGAAAAAAATCTGTGCCATTTGTAGGTAACTGTTTACTGAAAGCTGTATCATGTCTCATGAATTATTAAGCGATATGAAACGCTTGATGAGATTTCAATGGAGTCATGATGAGATTATAAAACTTTGCTCTGAATTTTCAGTCTGTATATTTGTAAATCTTGTACGAGAAACTCTTTAGCTTTGTATTCTGAGGTGAACACAGGGCCTCCGTGCTCAAATGGTTATGGTCTAATACGTGTAATCACTCACCCCCTCACAGCTGTAAGTTTAAATCCCACCTGGGACTCAATTTAACTAGTGAGGAAGGTGTCCAGCTACCTTATGGAAGGTCGGTGGTTCTATGCAGGTATAACCCTGGTGTCTTCCTGTAGTGTTAAAACTGGAAAGTCACCAAATGATCCTAGCTGTTGGTGCAGTATTAAATCCAGTGAGGTGTACAATCAGAATTGTTACCTTGTCTTGGTGAATGGACAAATGGATGCTGTGAAAGAAAGATTTTCCTGCCAAAGATAAATGTTACCAAGTTTTCCATGTTAGGATTGTCAACATTTTTCTTGTGTTAGCATTCGTTGGTATCATTTATTTGAAATTTGCCTGATTCTTGGTATATCTACCCCTGTGTTATGTGTTTCAGCCTCAGATTTTCCACAAATGAAGTTTTGAAGTCCTACAGAAGTCCTTAGTCCATTCTGTAGTTGGCAAATGTTCTAGTAAAGATAAGAATGTTATATTATGTTCTCTCATCCAAGCTTTAGTGATAGAAGAGAGTAGAGACAGATGAGGCCCTTTGTGATGATGAGGCCCTTAGTGATGATGATGCCCTAAGTGATGATAAGGCCTTAATGATGATGAGGCCTTAGTGATGATGAGGCCTTAGTGATGATGAGGCCCTTAATGATGATGAGGCCTTAGTGATGATGAGGCCTTAGTGATGATGAGGCCCTAAGTGATGATTAGGCCCTTAGTGATGATGAGGCCTTAGTGATGATGAGGCCCTTAATGATGATGAGGCCTTAGTGATGATGAGGCCCTTAGTGATGATGAGGCCTTAGTGATGATGATGCCCTAAGTGATGATGAGGCCCTGAGTGATGATGAGGCCTTAGTGATGATGAGGCCCTGAGTGATGATGAGGCCTTAGTGATGATGAGGCCTTTAGTGATAATGAGGCCCTTGGTGATGGATGAGGCCTTAGTGATGATGAGGCCCTTGGTGATGGATGAGGCCTTAGTGATGATGAGGCCCTTGGTGATAATGAGGCCTTAGTGATGATGAGGCCCTTAGTGATGATGAGGCCCTTGGTGATGATTAGGCCTTAGTGATGATGAGGCCCTTAGTGATGATGAGGCCCTTGGTGATGAATGTGGCCCTTAGTGGTGGATGAGGGTCATTACCAGAGTACAGCCTGATGATACTAAATCGGCTGATATATTATGTGTCAGCTTAAGGCTTTGGGGAAAAATAATAATCCTGAATGCAGACAAAATGCATGAAATGCATATTCTCACTGAGCAATGACTTGAGTGGAATGTGTGTATTACCTTAATTATCCCAATTTTCATATTGATGTAATTATTATGTTGAATGATCTTTCATTAAAGCATTTGCTGCCATCAGCTTCTTTGATTATTCATAAATACCACAGTAATTATTCTCATGTTACATTCATTAAATATTTCTGACTGGTTATTACATATTAGGAATAATAGGATGAGTTATTGATTAAATTGTCCTGTGTAAAATATGGCTTTATGTAGTCAATGAATTTAACTCAAATACAACTGAATAATAAATCAATTATGACTCAATACTGATTCAATAATAACTCAATAATAATTCAATTATAATTTAACTATAACTCAATTATAATTCAATTATAGCTCAATAATATCTCAAATTATAGCTCAATTATTACTCAATTATGACTCAATTATAGCTCAATTATAACTCAATAATAACTCAAATTATAGCTAAATTATTTCTCAATTATGACTCAATTATAGCTCAATTATAACTCAATAATAACTTAATTCAATTATAACTCAATAATAACTCAATTATAATTCAATTATAACTCAATAATAACTCAATTATAATTCAATAATAATTCAATTATAACTGAGTAATAACTCAAATACTGAAAGTATCTTAAATCAAATTTGTCTTAGTTCTTTCTCTATATTTCTGTTCCATCTGCTGTTTAGTAAGAAGTTGCACAGTTATTTATTGTTATATGGGATATGTCAGGTATTATTGTGCACAAACTAACAAATTTACGACCTAATATTGAATATTCCGGTCTTAAAACCACCCAGAGGAACAATATTTACCATCCTAATCTGTTAATTAAATACAAAATTGAAACATATAGGACTGTTAAATTTTCTTTCATCTGACAACTCTATTAATGTTGTTTTTTTATGTAGAAATGTTAGATGTTTTATTGTTTGAAAAAAATGAAAGACCCAGTATTTAGATCATTGGTATAAAAATTGTGTATATAATTATTACTTAATTAATTATTTATTAAAAAACTTTTTATCTGAGTATCTATACAAGCAATGAATTAATCACATAAAAATGTAAGCATTCTGATGGCTAAATTAATGATTTTTTTACTTTCAGTGAAATACCCTAAAACTTCAAGTAGCGATCACCTATCACCTCAGTATTATGACTACCTTGTTATTATGACCACTTATTTTTGGACTGGCTTCCAATAACTCCCCTATAATTCAACTTGATAAAGAGACCACCTCATTATTACAACTGATTTTTTGGGTCCCGAGGTCAAGTGTGGATTAAGGGAGCCGGTGTGTGCCCCTCCAAAATCTGGCAAGCATTATTGTGTCCATATTCTACGTAAACATCTAGACTTTACGACACCCCCCACCAAATATACTGTATCCACTCCTAAGGTGGCCTTATTATCAAGGTTTTACTGTATATTGAGCATAGATTATACAGTCCATCAATTTTGTGTACTTCTAGAAAATGTTCTTTTAGTTTATAATTACATGTATTGTGAAATCAAACCTTTGGAAGCTTGCAATTTCAAGTTTGTAATTAAAAAACTGCCTCAGTTATTGAATTTTGTTCGCTTAAAATCTGATTAACCAACACTAAAATCAATGTTAAGTGCTGAACACTTATCATGTAATCATTGTTCCTTTCACAGTCGAGATTAAACTGTATGGTCTCTGACTTGTAACCACTGGCCACTCACTGTTGTGAGTTCAAATTCCTCTTGGGACCAAATTTAACGTGTGGGGAAGCTGTCCAGGTAGCTTAGGGATGGTCAGTGGTTCTACCCTGGAGAAAGCCCAAGGTCTTCTTCCACACTTAAAGCAGGAAAGTTGCCATACGTACATGATGTTAAACTCCAGTGAAAAAAAGATTAATCTGATGTTATAGGACTGTTCTTATTGATTAAAAGCATACATATTAATGCTTACCAGGCTGGTTTTTCTCAGGGAATTTAACAAATGGACGTACAATTGTCTCAGAAACTATGTACTGGTCAGTCATCATCATTGTTTTCACTTTTCATTATGTGTCTAGTGGAAGAATAGGTTTCCAAATGGCGAAGGACTACAGTATATATCTCCCAATTTGTCTGCTTGCTCAATTCATTTTTCATGTGTTTGAAACTTGATTTTGTCCGTATTTGTCCGCTTTGTCATCAAACATATGATTGTTTGGATCCATTTTGATATGCAGTTTCTTTCTGTCAAACACTGTACGCTCAAGTCGTTCAACCACTTAGGAGAGTTCCACATAAAAGTGCCTAACTGGGATGAGAAATGGGAGTGTGTCGTAATGTTTAGCTCTACTAGTTCAAGGTCATAAAAGTAAGGTCAAAGGTCAACTAGGCATAACTTTGTGTCTGTTTCATATTGATTGCACTTAGTTGAAGGATTTTCAAGATGACTATTTATTTGTCCTAAAAGCATTTCTGGGAGAAAGTCGTATGATAAGGTCAAATTTCAAAAAGGTTTTGCGTTAAGTCGGTCATCAAGCCAAGTTGCACATGGTAAGCGATGTCATATGTAATGTAATTAATATGATTGGTTAACACTGACGTCAGTTCACATCTGGATTCGATGTTCCGAGATATTCGTGCAATAACAATTATGTAATTTCTTTAAAAAGTCCAGACACCCAGATTAATGCAATGATGTGATTTTTTTATTCATATGACTGTGTTTGTTTGATCTGTTATTGAATTATTTGCCTATTTGTCTAATCACATTGAGACTTGCGCTTTTGTTAAAAGCTTTTTTTATGAAATAATGATTTTATATCTCTTAAAACGTCTAGTGTTTTGAGATTTTCTGAGAGGGCAAAAAGTCAACGATTCATCTGATGACCAGAGGTAATCAGTTAATATCGGGGGAAAAAATGACTGACCTGGAAAGTTTATTTGATATACTTTGACAACAATGGACTGGTTCTTGTACATCCATTCCACATATTTCATGCCCTGTTAATCACATTTCTCTATCAGTAAATGGGTTCATGTATGCTTGCCTCTCTTATACAGTCAAACCTGTGAACAAAGGCCACTCCTGGGAAAGACAAAATGTGGCCTTTATTGATAGGTCAATTTATTCTAAATAATCAATAATGTTTTTTCAAAGAATAGCCTTTATTCACAGGGTGGCCGTCATTCAGAAGTGGTCACAAACACAGGTTAGACTGTATTTATGAATATTGGGAATTGGTAAGTACGAAATACTTGACCGGGGCTTTTTTCATAGGTAGGGGTAGGGGCCTTTTTCTTAAATTTGGGAAAAGAACCTGGTATTTTTGTCAAATGGGGATAAAAAAACTCGATGTAAACTGAATTGAAGGGGAAAACTGTATGATTTAAAGATTATTCCTGATCGGAAATAAGCCTATAAATGGCCCCTGCTATAGAAGGGAAAAAAACCCGTTTCTGATTTTAAAACATTGCCTTGCCTTTTTTCCTCATCATGTTCAGTTACATTGATACATCAAATATATCTTAGTCTTAATTATTTCTGAAAATTTCTGGGACTTAACAGTAATTATGGTTGAAATTTACTCTGTTTTGGAAATCTGGTGCCGCAATTTTCAAATGAAATCAGGTTAATTAAGAGATTTATGGGCTGTCTTGGTATGTTACACAATGTATAATTAGCTTTGTTGTAACAATGTTTTGCTGTTTTGTAATGTTTGTATACTTGTATTATATAGAAATATCTTGGATTTAATATCATTTTTTTGTAATTTCATTTTTGTAGCCACATTGAGACTAAGGTCCAGTGGTTAGTGCGCTGTACTTGTAACCCAGTGACCTGGATTCAAATCTCAGTTGTGGCAGGTCATACCCTCGTATGAAAATTTGTCAAAAACATTCATTTTCCTCCATATGTGGAGAAGTTGTCAACTCCTTGTGGAAGGGTAAGTTAGTACTGGTTAGTACACAGTTCATAAAAACTTGGTGAACCAGCCACTGTATATAACTGAAGAAACATGGTGTTAACCCAGTGAAAAAAAAGTATGTAGTATAATGAATCTGCCTCAACTTGTATATAAAACATTCATAATAAAATGTTCCTTGTGTACTGAACAATGTTTGTGAAACTCCTGTGTATGATTATTATGTAGGAGTTCGACATGTACGCCTATGCCATGGAAAATTAGGTGACAGCAATAGTTGTTGCTATGCTATGATCAGGGTGGTGTGACTTTGTTTAGCAAATGTATGGTGAACTACAAAATTATCAATTCTTGTAGACACTCAGTAGCTACCTCAGACATATTTGACACTTGTGTGTAATCAAGTTGGAGGGACAATTTGTTTCAGAATACAACTAATGCTGGTGCTTGTCACATTGAAATCAATTATAATCTAATTTATTTATTATTGACTCTAAAATTTTTGTAGCTAACACATTTTTTTACCTACAAACATTGAACAGTCTGCTATAGAGGGGGGTGGAAACAGAATGACATTGAACATATTGGAGATGAACTTTTTACCTGAATTAAATTTGAAGGCCCTCCGTGGTCTACGGGTTATGGCCTCTGGCTTGTTATCACAAGCCACTCACCACTGTAAGTTCGAATTCCACCCAGGACCAAATTTCGCATGGGAGGAAGCTGTCCTGTAAGCTTACTGAAGATCAGTGGTTCTACCAAGGTGAAAACCTGGGTCTTCCTCCACAGTTAAGCTGTAGGCTTAGTGATTTGATTCTGTTGTTCCCCACTCTGTGTAATGATTCCCCTATCTCCTCACAGTGCTTTGATTTCCCGTATCCTTACAGTGCTTTGATTTCCTGTACCCTCACAGTGCTTTGATACCCTGTACACTCACAGTGCTTTGATTCCCTGTACCCTCACAGTGCTTTGATTCCCTGTACCCTCACAGTGCTTTGATTTCCAAGTTTCCTTTCCTTGCTTTGTTTCTACTCACAGTTCCCACACAGTGCTGTCTGTATTTTTCCACTGATATGTTAGTATTGTAATGGATTAGTATCGGCTGCTGTGTTTGGGGAACTCGTACATACATTTCATACACACAAACCTTCATTTACATATGCTCCTCTATCAATTAACAAATCAAAATTTTGTAGGACACAATACCTTGAACGTAATGTAATTATGAATTTTTAATGAGAGAATAATTGGTCATCAGTAATGGTCTGCATGATAAGAAATCTTTAGACTTGTTGCGTCAATACCAGTCATTTTATCCCTTTGCCTCATAATACTACATTTCCCCCCATCTGAAGCAGATGACTTTTGAAAACATTGTGGCAAAAGACGTGATTGCTTGTAATGAGTAATGGCTTCTTTTGGCACAATATTTTCCACTGTCATAGAGAAATAACACAATTTTCTTAAATTAATTGATGTTTTGTATATTAGCTTCGAATTTGGAAGAGTACAAAATATGCTAATGATGCAAAGGGTTAATAGGTGGAAAACCAGACCATCTATTGAGATTAAAGTTATGATGTTACAGTTTGTCACCATCATAAAATTGCTTCACAACTCAAAAAAAATTAGATAAATCTCCTTGACAATACAGGGGAACTTTGTGATCACCTTATTGAACCATTTGGCAATGACTCTATACACAAGCCCCCCAAGGGACTATAGTTGTGAGTTCTGATATTTCAAGGTGTAATTCACTAAAGCTAATGTAGCTTATATAATTCTCTTTTGTGCTCTTGTTGGAACACCAATACTTCCTGAATAATGTTTCATGTATGTGGATTTCTATGACTTTTGTATCGCCACTTGAGCCAAGTAAATTATGCTGGCATTGAACAAAACTTCTCATTCAATAACCCACATGTTTTTTAATGCATTAACACTTTAAGAGACTTGAACGCTTATAAAATGAATGTCAATGTCGATTTTTTTTTTTGTAATTTATTTGACAAAAAATAGATGACATTTATAGCTTCAGTTGTACATGTTACATTATTGATGTTATACTTCGTGAAATTTATTTCTTTTCCACCTTAATTATCTGCTTTGTTGACTATCTATCAAACACTTTGGAGTTTTAATTAGGGCTAACCTGTTCTTTTCTTGACTGATCTCTATTCAAGATTCCCTGTATCATCTGTCTTACTGTCTAAGACTTCTAAGCTGGTGTTTGTAACATAATTATGATTGTTTGGCTGTCATGGTTTGATCTATTCACCATTTATGATTTGTCTAAATTATTTGCCAGAGAGTATTGCAGTATTTGGCAAGGAATTTTATATACCCCTTAGGAATTCTATATGCTCCTTTGAACTTTATATGTTCCTTAGGAACTTTTGTATGTTCCTTGGGAACTTTATATGTTCCTGGGGAACTTTATATACCCCTTAGGAATTTTATATGCTCCTTAGGAACTTTATATGCTCCGTAGGAACTTTATATGCTCCTTTGGAACTTTATATGTTCTTTGGGAATGTAAGTCACTCCTTAGGAATTTTATATACCCCTTAGGAATTTTATATGCTCCTTAGGAACTTTATATGCTCCTTAGGAACTTTATATGCTCCTTTGGAACTTTATATGTTCCTTGGGAACTTAAGTCACTCCTTAGGAATTTTATATGCTCCTTTGGAACTTTATATGTTCCTTGGGAACTTAAGTCACTCCTTAGGAATTTTATATGCTCCTTTGGAACTTTATATGTTCCTTGGGAACTTAAGTCACTCCTTAGGAATTTTATATGCTCCTTTGGAACTTTATATGTTCCTTGGGAACGTAAGTCACTCCTTAGGAATTTTATATGCTCCTTAGGAATTTTATATGTTCCTTTGGAACTTTATATGTTCCTTGGGAACTTAAGTCACTCCTTAGGAATTTTATATGTTCCTTTGGAACTTTATATGTTCCTTGGGAACTTAAGTCACTCCTTAGGAACTTTATATGCTCCTTTGGAACTTAAGTTGCTCTTTATGAACTTTTTACCTTCCTTAGGAACATTGGTGCTCATTAGCAAAGTGCACAAACCCTAATGCTACCAAATACATTCTCTCTGTTGGCTCATCTTTGACTGGTAATTCTTTTTAAGTTCTAAGTCAATGAGCTTGTTGCTTTTGATTACAAGCTTCTGTTCTGTTTGTATAATACTACAAGAAAGGAGAAAACTAGACTTCAAATGACCTCTGTCACATAAACATGGCACGCATCTAATTTATAGAATCTACATATTCATCTTAGAGGAATGATTTAAGTGTAGAATATACCTACGCATAAGGACACCATAAGAAGTCCAATGAAGGATGCGATTTTTACTATGGCAGAGGAAGGGAATGCTGTGAGATTGGAAGCATTCAGAAAAGTGTAACAAAACTAGTTGTTTACCCTTTTTATAAAGTGTTTTTAGTGATTCATATTTCGCCATTCATTACTTTAGTGATTTTTTTCAACTTCAAGCAAAATTGTTTTAAAGGTTTTTGCCTGTAAATTTTTATTGAATATTACAAGAAGTATCTGTAAGGATTGTGGAGTGAAATATACAATAACATATTTTCATCATGGACCTATCATATGCCTTTAACACAAACAATTTTTGAACATGCATTATTAATATGAAAAATGGAATGGAAATAATTGCACACTGTAACCATTAGCTCACTAGCTGTAGATGGTGAAAAAAACAATATTTACAGTAGGCATGCCAGAAAAACCTGAATTTAGATAGAATGTAGTTTTTTATTCACTAGAATTACGGATATATAACATACATTCAATGCTGGGCGTAATTATTACCTATGTTTTGGATACTATAAACCATCAATTGTTGGTCACTTATGCCTTTAACAGTTTCTGATTGGAAAAAAAGTTCCTATTGTGGTTATTGGAAAATTACAGTAAAAATTGGTTTTGTAGTAATGTAGTGCGGACTGTGGTTGTCATTATATCGGATCCTCTGAAGTATTGTTGACGTTTATTTACATGTTAACAATATCTTATTTTGTGAATAAATTGGATATTAAGCGTAAAAATTACAGGTAATACCTTAGCTAGTGCTGTATTATTGATGTTTCGTTATCAGTGAATTATTTTTCTTTGATCACGCTATTTGATCTAGTACAGTTTTAGTAAAAGCTCATTCTCTTGGGATGATGTTCAAAAAAGGGGAAAGAGAGTTATGGCATTATAATAAAATTGACACGAATTTTGGTGAAAGCAGTTCAAAAGATGATTAAATTCTCACTTAATCACAGAAACTATCAGATAGTAATAAGTGTTAATTTTCATTTCATACATTTTTGACATTTTCTTTAAGTTAGTCAGATCTGAGGAATATTTCTTAAGGCATTGATAATTTTAAATGATTTGCTCTGGAAACAGACAAATCATTAATTTTAAACAGAATAATAATTATCATGGAGTATAGATGTTCAGGGTTTGAGGTTATAAAACTTGAGATCAGTCTCTGAGCTCAAATCTCATATTTTGTATTTTAATGTTTTTAAGTTAAATGTGATCAGATAACAAGGACATTATTGATACATTATAAATTCTGCATAATTGACCTGAATGAGGTATTTAAACATTAATTGGCTCTTTCTTTTCAACTATAATACTTTGAGAACAGAATTGAGATTTGAGCTCAGGGACTGTTCTCAAGTTTATAACCTCGGGGCTGGGATAATTGAACCTGAATATATCACTCAGTGTCCTTTTTTCTGTCAGTTGTCTGTCTGTAATTATCTATATTTAGAGCAGGTCTTTAGCACATATTTATGTGGAAATTAGTGACTCCATTGTTAGGAGACGGTTATGGATGGAGGAAATTATGGATTTATTGGTGTGAATGAATTGATTAGACTCTCTCCCTGTTTTTGTAAATATGAATATGAAAATGAAGTTCCTAGTTTATTGTGTCAATTGAAGCTCGGAATAATTAATTCTTTTTCTATTAAGATTGATGGCCCGTATCTCCTTACATAAAACTGATTGCACAGGATAGCTGTTTTTTTTTTTTATAATGTTCATGCATTTTAATATTGTAGGCCTTTTTTTTCTTTTTTTTTTCTTTTTTTGTGAGCCGCAGCCATGGTCCAGTGGTTAGTGCACTGGACTTGCAGCCCGGAGATCCGGGTTCGAATCCCGGTCATGGCGGGTCATACCTTTTCATGAAAATTTGACAAAAATGTCGATTTTCCTCCATATATGGAGAAGTTGCCTGCCCCTTGTGGAATTGTAAGTTAGTACTGATTAGTATACAGTCCAGGAAGACTGGTTAGGTGAAATGGTTGCCGTATATAACTGAAAAATTGTTGAAAAATGGCGTTAAACCCCAATACAACCAACCTTTTTATTTATGGACACTCCTCTGAAAAAATATGATTTCAGAAAAAAATCGAAAATTCGGAATTTCTTTTTTCCCTCTACTCTTTTTGGAAATAAAATGTTGGGATCGGTGCGATCAGCGAAAACTGAGAACTGGGTTGAAATGAAATTTGGCCAAAAAGTTAAAATCAATGTTGTAAATTGTTGTTAAAATGATGGCGGTGCCCATGTGGGTTCAACTCGTTATATAAACATAGAGGACGAGAATATCAAGAAATTAATAAGTCTTGGACTTGAAATTCTATTATTCACATTTTCCAACCAAAAAAAAATCTGTCTTGAAATTTTATTTATTTTTTTCTCTTCCCACAATCATGTTGTGTCCTAGTGGTTCGTACAACAGGGAATAGAAAATGAAAGGCCTTATTTCATTTCTTTATTGTACTTCTTGAAGAAGGACTACAAGTGTACAATTATAGAAATTGACTATTGGCTGCACATTGACTTGACAGGTTTTTGCACATTCTACAGTAGGGAGACATTAAAACCATAAATGTTTTCCTTTCTGAATTTTGCCGGTTTCTCGTCGACTTATATAATTTTTTTTATCATCTACTTTTTCTATTATGACGATGATCGTCAAATTTTTTCCCTCTCCAGCAGGGGCCGTTTATATGTGTCTTCAGGAAAAACCTTTAAAATCTGGTATTTTTCCCAAAAAAATCAGTTTTCATATCGTCTCTTTTTTGCGCAAATACTGTGTCATTTTCCCCCAAATTTAGAATAAGGCCTCTTCCCCTACCTGTAAAAAAGCCCTGGTTGTTTATTTTATGTCATGTTTTTGTATTGTATGGCATCAGAAACCAGTCCAACATTTGTTTTGTTTGTCACCAAACCATACCTAGTTTGACTCCAAACTTTGTCTTATGTCACCGAAAATAATGTCTTGTTTGACACCAAAGCTGGCATTGCTTGAGATCAAATTATGGTATGTTGAACACTGAACATCACCTTTCTGCATCAATGTTTAGTTTATACTAATTTATTTTAGCCCAATGGTGAAACAAGCAATTTGCACTCGAGTCCACTGTCTGGAAACTACACCAGTGCTGTGTCCAAAAAAGGGATTGTGAAGTTCATGAATGAAACCCATCTAAGCCGGGATTCAAACTCAGGACCTTTAGATCAGAGGTCAGACGCTCTACCTCTAGACGACGATGCCTATCAATATTTAGTTAGACTCTGGTCCTTGTCCTGTTTTACGTCTGTCCAAGTCTTGCATTTATTCAATTCTTTTTTTAGTGTTTTTGGCGTTTTTAGTATTTAAATGCCAGATAATTGTATGTTTTAAAGTATCTTCTTGTAATGGTGACTAACACATCAATATCTATCTATGTATGTATATCATTTTCTGTTTTATGGAATACAACTTACTCAGTATTTATTCCCCAGAGTTTATGGCATTAACGCTGCTAAATATTTCAACCATTGATGTTTGATTGATATATTATACATTGCTGTGTGTTCATTCCTGTATGGTTAATCTTGTCATCGGACATATTTAGAACTTGTCTTATTGTGGTGTCACTGACTTACTGTGCTGAATAATTTGGATTACTCCATTTAGTGACTTTGCTGAGTGATTTGGTCTACTGGTGATTACTGAGTGACAGACTAACTATTTGCTGAGTGATTTGGTCTACTGGTGATTACTGAGTGACAGACTAACTATTTGCTGAGTGATTTGGTCTACTGGTGATTACTGAGTGACAGACTAACTATTTGCTGAGTGATTTGGTCTACTGGTGATTACTGAGTGACAGACTAACTATTTGCTTAGTGATTTGGTCTACTGGTGATTACTGAGTGACAGACTAACTCTTTGCTGAGTGATTTGGTCTACTCTACTGAGTGACAGACTAACTTTGCTTAGTGATTTGGCCTTCTCCATTGAGTAACGGACTGACTTTGATAAGTGACCTGTCCTACTCCATTGAGTGATTGTATTCTGTATTGTATTATGTTTGTTGCTATGGCAATATATCATGAACTTATCATTTTTAATAATTTTGTTTTTCAATGTTTGTATTGACCATTTCATTGGCCGTAATTTATCTTACTGGAATATGATATTTGTTTAGACTTGGACATCCACTTTTTAATATTGACTTTCAACAGTTTGTATTTCATTGGGTGACTAAATATTTATATTATTTAAACCACTTTGTTGTTAATGAATATTTATTTCCATTTTTGTCGATAAATTATCCTTTCTAATGATTGCATTACATATTAGTCTGAATATTTACATGTATAGATAACTTAATTCTAAATGTACAGTAAAGACTGTTAAGTGTTCCTGAATTTACAAGCTTCCAGTCATATTCATCTATGTTGTTTTTTTCCCACTGGGTTTAATGTCACACTAACAGCCAGGGTCATTTGGAGACTTTCCCAGCTTTAACAGTAGAAGGAAGACCCCAGACATTCCACTGGGTAGAAATCACCGACCTTCTGTACGCAAGCTGGACAGCTTCCTCATTTATATAATTCTGTCTCAGGTGGGATTCAAACTCGCAGTAGTAAGGGACTATAGATTACTAGTTAGAGATTGTGACCACTCGGCTATGGAGGCCCCCATCTATGTTTTAAACCTGCCTAACATCCATCTTGTGTGACAACAAATTATTTCCCTAGCTTTACTTATTTATATGAATTGGAAACAACTCTTGTAATCAAAAGGTCAGATTGAGAACAAAAAAATCTAAATTTAATTTTTTATTAAAGATCAATTGGTTTTTCTTGGTTTAAAGCTGTTTTGACATCTTGAATCAGTCAGTTCCCACCAACACTGAGTGCTTTTGCTACGGGTTGTATGAAAATGTAAATTATTGCTATTTTCAACACGCTCAAAGCAAATAGTAGCAATTTTGTGCTTACCAAAGATATTGGAAAAGTCACAGACCGTGAGCATAGGTTAATTTTGAAACTACAGTAAAGACCATCTTCAGGACCCAGAAATTGGTTGTAAAAATGAGGTCGTCTCAAGTTGTATTATTGAGGAGTTATTGAAAGCCAGTCCAAAAATAAGTATAAGTCATTATAACAAGGTGTCCATAATATTGAGGTGATCACTATGTATGGTTTAACCTTAAAGTCAAGTTTCACTTTTTGTTGTATTTGTTTAAGGTTTATGAAGCTACTGGACCAAAGTAAAGAACAGATGATGAGTATAAATAATATGAGTATAAGGTTATCAAGGCTCTGTATTGTTATGTGGCCCTAAATTAGATCTTGATATTAAGACTGACTTGATAATAAGACCACTTTCTGTCAGTCCACTTGGTGGTCTTAATAGCAGAACTTTACTGTACTTCTCTGATACTCATTATTCTGTTTCTGATAGATTCAATTGTTAAAACTTGGTTCTGGTGAAAGACTCCCACATTTTTCATATTCTTTGTTTTGAGTACAATACTGTTTATCAATAATGATTTAAAGATTACTGATAAATGTATTATATTCATGGGCAACCTAATCATCACAGGGAAACATGTCTTTCGCTATGGTCTTGAACCCGGAACTGACTTTGGTTTGACTGTTGTGGACTCATTTGTCTGAGTTTAACAGACAGACATTTGATTTTTTATTCTCAGATTTTTGTTAACTAGACTTCATTATCTGCTGTGAAGGTCTTGAATTTCTTAAAAGTGTAAACTGCCTGATATATGTCTGTTGTCTAGAATGCATCAAAGTTGAAATGAATAATTATGATTTATGTCATTTATGTGTGTTATATGATGCATTTGATGCGTATCAAATCCTATAAACTAGGTAATTCTTATACAGGATATGATAATATATTGTTTATACGTAGATAAAGTTTTCATCTTAAAAGAGAGATCCACTGTTTAGACTGGATACTGGAAGATAAAATCATCCAAATTGAATCCAAAAGTCACTCGACTGCATTCAGTTCTTGATTAACGATTTGTTTTGGTCGATTCTTAGGGGAAATCATGGATTGAGAGTAGAATAAGTACTGTCAGTTGTTCACCTCAAAATGGGAACTACAGGAAAACTGAGAGAACTATCAGCATATTTAATAGGGTGGTCAAACCTTGGTTAATGGTCTCCTTTCAGAACCATCTGTATATTTAATATTGCAGTCAAACTTTGGCACTTAATTTAAAAATATGTGTGCCCTGTATTCAGGGTGAAATATGATTTAACATCCACCTGCAGACAAGAAAAATCTTCAGGTTCCCAGATTTCTGAGGCTTTGGTATTCAAAGAATTTTTTGCATTGACTATAGAAGAGAAAAAATAGGACTTGAAAAATCGTCCAATTTTCAGAGAATTCCAGTTTTCTGAAAGTCTTCAGGTGTTTTACTGCAGGGCTCGACAAAGTCACTTGTCCGCTTGTAATTATGTCCTTATTTCACGTGTGAGGAAGCTGTCCAGCTAGCTTACAGAAGGTAACATGGTTCTAACCGGATGTAAGCCTGGGGTCTTCCCCCTATGTTAAAGCTGGAAAATTGCCATATGACCCTGGCTGATGGTGTGACGTTAAATCCCAGTGAAAGAAAAAAAGACAATGATGCTGTTATGAATGTATGTGAAGTAGGTTATTCATATCTAATAGTATTATGGTATGAGTAGTTGTGGATAATGTATATTTATTTTCATGTTTTATGATTTACCTTTAAAGATGATAAAATCAATAAAAATATGAAAGATATTGATATGCATGCATGCATGCATGTAGAAGCTGAATTTTCAATTAAGATTTCATTCCACTATTTTTGGTGAATTTGTTGCATGCTTCATAGAACTTAAGATTGATAGAGTATGGTATATAATACAAACATGCACTTTAATTGAATTCTAACATAAAGATCATGATTTTGAATGAGCTAACTACAGTAAAATCTTGATTTTAAAACCACAATTTGGACCCGAAAAGAGTAGTCTTAGTATTGAACTGGTCTGATTATCAAATGAAGAATTGAGTCGTTATATTGAGATGGTTGCCATACCTGTTGTTTAAAGGTGTATTTATTATGGTAATTCTGATCAATTTGGTGTTGCGAGGTCGCGTTTTTGAAGGAAAAACAGTAAATATCTGCTTCATCATGTTGAATTGGACAATGTGCCTATTGGTTATGTGTAGTATAATGTATTAGCTGTCTGTAGACACCAGTTATTAGAAATTTGAGCGATTTCTTGAAAAGTTACATGTTAAACAAACTTGGTACAGAAACTGACATTTCGGAAGTTGAACCCTTGTATAAGTATGTATATGATATACATGTTTTTGGTCCGTGTTGCCATTTTAGGCTTAATACACTGTAATACACCATCCCTTCAACGTGCTAGCCCCCTGTGGTCAGACGTGTAAAAAGTATTGTACTTTAATGGTGGAATGAGCAAAAATGAAAATTAACAAAAACATTTATTCATCAGTGTTTTTCTGTAGTGTAATAATCTCCCATGTTTACTTGATTCTTGTAGAGGGACAGTAGATGATGGTTTAACCCCTTGCTTCATAAGCATATTTTAGACTCCTCCAAATTCAAAGTTAATATACAAAACATCAATTAATTAAAGAAGAGTGGGATATTTCTCTGTGACCCAGTGGAAAACTTTGTGGTAAAAGAAGCTATTACTGATTACAAGCAATGGCTTCCTTTGTCACAATAATTTCAAAAGTCGTCTGCTTCAGATGCAGTGGGGGGAATGCCATATTATGAGACAAAGAGTAAAGCTATTACATACAAAATGATTGATTGAAAAGCTTTTAGTAAAACCTTAGATGACAGTGTCTTTACTCTATGAAAACCTGGGACAGTAAAAAAACTGTGTGATGGAAATTCTATGTAAACTTCAGTCACAATACAATTTGTGGGAAATCTTTTTTGTTTTAAATGCCCTCGAATGTTGTGTTGTTTGTCACTTGAGCCTGTAACAATTATATTTAGTTCAGAACAAGCTCGCGACATTTCATATGCCAAGAGTTGTTATTGATGCATGTATTGTAGGAACACCAATATTTTTATGCTCTTAGTAAATTACTTAAAACTTCGCCTTTATTATTCATGGGGACAAGAGAGTGACTGACGATAATGAAATTATATAATTTGTGTAATAGTGTTTCACACAGCCATTATACCGTCAAAGTCATTTCTTATTGACATCTTCTAGGTCACTAAGGAGATTGTCAGACATTTGCAGTCATCAAAAGAGATGTAAATCTATTGGCTTATATAACTTGATTGTTGAAATTTGAACTAACCCATCAATATGTGAGTTTTGGGACATGGGTCTGAGGTTATAAAACTTGAGATTGGTATCCAAGCTCAAATCTCATGTCTTATCTTTTAATGTTTCAAAGTTAATTATGATTATACAATAATGACATTATCAATACATTATTGTGACAGCATAATTGACATGAATATTTATTTAAACATTAATCATCTTTATCTTTTCAACTATAATACTTTGAGAAATGGAATTGAGATTTGAGCTTGGAGACTGTCCTCTAGTTTTATTACCTCGGGGCTTGGCCTTCCATGAAATCTAGTTAAGTACTGGTTTGAAACATTGGTTGAAACAGTTTCAAAATGCAGTCTTCCCATTGGTCATTTATTGTGTACGACTAATCTCAGATCCAGCCAATCAGAGCTTGAGTTGTACGACATCATGTCACAAATTAAAGCATGCATTAATGTCCGGCTCTGTCTTTTTTTCATGAAAACTGTTTTAACCTTTTGCCCCATAAGCATACTCTGGACTCTTCCAAATTCAAAGCAAATATACAAAACATCAGTTTATTTAAGAAGATTGGGTTATTTGTTTTAATGGTGGAATGAGCAAAAATGAAAATTAACAAAAACATTTATTCATCAGTAGTTTTCTGTAGTGTGATAGTCTGTTCTCTTATGATTACTTGATTCTTTTAGAGGACAGTAGATGATGGTTTAACTCCTTGTGTCATAAGCATATTTTGGACTCTTCCAAATTCAAAGTTAATATACAAAACATCTATTTACTAGAGATGAGTGGGATGTTTTTCTCTGACAGAGTGGAAAACATTGTGGCAAAAGATGCCATTGCACATTACAAGCATTGGCTTCTTTTGTCACAGTAATTTCAAAAGTCGTCTGCTTCAGATGCAGGGAGGAGGGAAATAGCATTAACCTATAAGTTTTATTTCAAATCAATTTTGAGTCCAGTTTAATGGAAGGTCACTCATTAAAAAATTGTACAGCTATTTGACTTTAATTGTCTTGTGTGTTTTTAATTGTAACAGCCACCAGGAAAACCCTTGTCACGCAATATTTATTAGGTAGTATATTTTGAATGACAGCCACCTTGTTACAGGAAGTGATTGACGATCTATATAGGAAATACATGCTCAGTAATTTCCAATATAAATCCCTTATGGATTGATAGATTATCTCTATCAGATCATTGATATAATTGGCCATGTCAATGCGATAATGCTCCGCTAATGAATATTGAGCATATTACAACCTTATTGTCGACATGTGACACTGTAGTTGCTTGGTTATTACTGGGTCAAATAATAAAATAATCGTGTCCAAAGTTTCCTAGGATGACACAACTTTAGCTCTTTCCAAATATTGCATTAGGTATAAAGTATTGTTTTTTTTTATACCTAACCAGTTTTCCTGGACTATATTCTAACCAGTACTAACTTACCCTTCCTCAAGGAGCGGGCAACTTCTACCCATATGGAGAAAAAATAACGTTTTTGTCAAATTTTTATAGAAGAGTATGACCTACAGTGACAGGGATTTAAACCCGAATGGCCGGGTTACAAGTCCAGCGCAGTAACCACTGGACCACGCCCATGCCCTAATATCTTCATAACACCCAATTCAGTAAACAAAAGAACATTTGATGCCAAGTGCTGACTTTACTACAAAAATATTTTCTATGCTTAGCAGAGGAAAAATATGAACGATAATCAAATTATTATAATTTAAATTCAAAGCAAACACAGAGAAATAACTGATAATTTACAATGATTCTTTGTCCAATAGAAGAAATGGTCATCATCATTATATCACAATTAGATAGATTTCAAAAGGATTGTTGATTCATTAGACAAATTCTGACCAGTACTACCTTAGGCTCTGATTGGTCAATATGACTGAAGCAACCTGTGTCCAGTCCTCCAGCTGTTGTTTAAATGTTTCCATCAGTTCTGCTCTTTGTTTGACCTTAGATGACAACCTGTAACTCTCATATTCATATGAATGATTTGACAGACTGTTTTAGTGTTGTAAACACCATCATGTGATGCATAGTGTTAAGGAGAATGGATACTACTAAAGTCTGTAAAGGTTGTAATTCTTAATGTACTTTGTGCGGGGCTTTCTATTCTTATAACCATTTGCCTGATAAGCATATTTTGGACTCTTCCAAATTCAAAGCTGATATACAAAAAATCAATTTATATAAAAAAATTGAGTTATTTCTATCTTTCAGTAATTTAAATCTTTGAAAGGAACTTGAAACATCTAGTATTATTTGCTGTTTTCCCAGAAAGTTCAGATGTATAGTTTGTTATGAAAATGCAAATATCTGCAAGAAAAAATGGCTGAAACCAAAAAGAAGTTGGGTTAGTGGAAATCAGGAACCATTTTTATGCTTGATGATCTTTTTTTTAAATGGTTAAACTTTTCCGGAATTTTCAAGTACCCCCAGTTTTCCCAGATCTGGACCCTACTGATTTTTATTTTTTCCATGGCACCGAGGTTAAGATTTCCATTTTTTGAAAATTTTCAACTTTCACCCATGTTTTTGTACATTTATCGGTATAACCATATGCTGTACATTGACACAACTCACTGTGGTGTTCAGAGAGTGCTTGTAGAAATGGTGACATATTGCTGTAGCTGATGTGTAATGTCACATGATGTGTTACGTACGATAACCCTCCTAATTAGTAAACAGATATGTCTTATTGGTCAAAATAATGAACATAACTTTAGAACATTATCGTTTTTTGCCTTAATATAGATTGTCTTGTGAACGTAAAGTGGTGGTGTTGATTTACAGTTATTTAACATACCCTGGGACTGTATTGTCTGGTCATGATGCACTCGGGCAACATTTTACTCACTTCCATAAACCAGGAAACTTCTATGTCCTTTTTTTAGTTTGTCTGTTTCAAAGGAAAAATCAAGCTAATATGATTGTGGGGTCATCATTGTTATCATTGTCTTGCATAAACTTTAATGTAGTCCATTACTCAAACACTTTTAAAGATATCTACTCTTAGAATACTTGATTATCATGCCATGGCACAGTTGCAAGACAATGGACTTTATTCTGAAAGCTATATTTTGGAGTTATGCCACTTTTTAACTTAGAATTTTGGTCAAAGTTATACCTTATCATGATCAAATTTGAAATCTCAAATGTGGCCCCTGTTACTGACATTTAAAACTGTTGTGGAGCTCCAGTTTACTTAGGAATTATCAATTTTGCTTGTCACATCTGAAGTTAGTTTGTATTTTTGGGTGGGCTTTTTATCAGCATAGTTTCAATTATATATTAAGATCTGTTGATACAGTTAGTTTTCCAGGGTTGGCAACTGATACTGACCATTTCCATAAATGGAAACTGGTTACTTCCAAACATAGAATGTGGTCAAAGGTCTGATAACCATGGAGGTGTTATCTTATGTCAAACTACCTCAGAGCACCATTAGCTCTCATGGATCTTAAATCTGTGACCTAGATCCCTAACTTGTGACCTTGACCTCTTTATGTGACCTTGATCTCTTACATATGACCTAGATCTCTGATTTAACCCCAAATTTTGTAAAGCAAAAATTTCACAGAATTCGACCCCATATAGAGTATATGTATCAGTTGAATGGGGTCAAATTCTGGGACAATTTATTTTTCATTTAAAGTAATTTTTGGTTTAATTAGGGTGTTTTAGTACAATTTTACCATCACAGATCTGTTACTATGGTCCATGGTTTCTGCATTATGATTAGCTGGTTAATGTGACTTAATGTCATTGAAATAAAATTGTATACACTGTTGTCAAGGTTATCTTTGGAATTTGATCCCTAAATTTACCATTTTGTTAGCTGGCTATAACCAAAAAGTCAGGATAATTTTAATGTAGTTAATAATTCAGAATATCATTACCACTCTCTATGGGTAGACTGTGGATGTTTGCAAATCTTAGATCTTTGAGAGGCCTAGAAGATTCTCACACCATAAATAATTACTATGGAAACCCATTTTTTTGCTTACTTATTGAATTAACGTGACAATGTTGGTCTCTGGGGTGTTGGGACCTCAGTCACTATACTGCTAATTAGTCTGTTTTTCTTCACTAGTTTGGCAAACTTCACCCCTTTGTCATTATCTTATATCAGACTGCTCACGCTTTTCAGGGGTGGATACAGGGTTTTTGGTTAGGGGGGTCGTAAAATCTGGATGTTTATGTAGAATATGGACACAATCAGCACAAAACTGATGTTTTTATACTTATGCTTGTCAAGTTTTAGAGGAGGTGCACGCCGGCTCTGCTTCCCTGAATATGGTATAATGATATCATGACACAGGCAATAAAATCTTAGGCATTTACATAATTAGGGTTAATTGGCGTAACCACTTAAAATGAATTTTGTTAAAAAAATATTACGCATGCATTTGCATTGTGCATGCAGTAAATGTGCACAGTTTATGAAAAGTAAAGTAACTAGGGTGTTTTTCAACATTAAGGATACAGTCTGATTAAACAGAATGCTCGCTGAGACCTGAAAAAGTGAGGTACTTTTCCAGTTACACGACTGACCTTATATTTTACCTGTCGACTCATACTTTTTGCAGCATCCAAATTTAGTGCTATAATGTAATTTTCATAACTCATTAATATTACAGTGCACTTTCTCCCATAAAATGTTGTGGATATATGTAAAAAAAATAAAATAAAAAAAATCCCCACCTACCAACCCATATTTTTTATGGGCATGTAACCAGAAACAAACCTTTTTTTGGCCTAAAGCTTGTTTTATGTCATACAACATACATAATACTCTCTAAGAATTATAGAAAAGAAAAAAAACCTCTCTTTGTGAATTCTTAAAACGTTAAATGCTCCACTTTTTCTGAGGTTCGTTAATTGAAGTCGATATATCAAATATGCTGACATGCTCAATATTTCAAACTAATGCAACTTTAAACTTGTTGGATGAATTGGACTGAAATTGTAATAAATGGTGGACTGCACATTTTATAGGCTTTTTTTTAGGTCATTTGTTGTCAACTACTCCTTTTTAGTTCGTCTGTTTCGAAGAAAAAGTCGAGCTATTATGATTGCTTCGGCGTTGTCATTGTCATTGTCGTTGTCATCGTTGCCAAGCAAAAACCTTAATGTAGCCCATTACTTTAATAACAATATAACTGAATTTTGCATTTTTGTGAAGAAATACAGCAGCAAAATTAATGTTCAGCTTATAAGAGAACGGTCTGTAACTGCGTGATGGCACCAGTGTGACAGATTTGCAGTGGTATCTAAATTGGAATATAATTGTCGATTCCACTGATAAACTGTTATGAATTATTTAATGTCAACTAATAGCTGATGACGGGTCAATACTGCTGCATATTATCAGAAGTATTACAGGATTATCGCATGAAGAAGTCGGGGAGGGGGGGGGGGAATGCACAGTTGAATTTTATATCAATATGGCAATGTGGTGACTTGTTTGACTTAAGTATGAAATTAAGTACAGTCAAATCTTGTTATTGGCCACTTGTGACAAAAGCCACTACATGAATATCAACCCTTAATATCTTAACCCTTTGCCTCATAATTCTCCATATTATCTCTGCCTCTGCAGCAGACGACTTTTGAAAAACATGGCATACTGGAATTTACCCAAAATTAAGCCAAAAATACTATTATGAGAAATGGTTTCTTTTGCCGCAATGTTTTCAAAAGTCGTCTGGAGAAATGCTGGGACTCCTAGGAATTTTTTCTCAATTATTGTAATTCAGTGAAACTTCACATTGTGACCACTTCAAAGTTGAGACCATCTTATGATTATAACCCCCTATTTCCAGACCAATTTTCAATATTTTCTCTGTATTTCAGCTCAGTAATAAGACCTCATTAAAGCTGATTTTCTGGTCCCAAAGATGGTCATAATATCATGGTCTCACTGTATAGTGCTTAATTGTTCTCCTTCACAACATATTCACACATGCCAGCCTCTCTTTATTGTGTTTAGAAAATTATCACACACAAAATACACGATTTACTGCTCAAATAAATTCAACTGACTGTAAAAAAGTTTTTCCCAGCTTTAGTGGATGATAAAAAAAGGAATAAAAAGGCATGTTAAGCAGATTGGTGTCACGAAAGGCTGTACTCCATAAAAATGACTGAAATGGACTGTCTTGTTTTTATCATGTGGCTTTGACTGAATAATTGCTCTCTGTTGGTTGGTGTGTGTCTGTAAATGTTTGGACATCTGACAGTTTCTTGGTGTAAGAAAGTAAGGCTGGTGTTTGAAGAACAGTTATTGGCCATGTGTGTCTGGATTAACCCTTTGCCTCATAAACATATTTCAAAGCAAATGTACAAAACATCAAGTTATTTAAGAAAATTAGGTTATTACTCTCTGACAGAGTGGAAAACATTGTGGCATAAGAAGCCATTACTCATTACAAGCAATGGCTTCTTTTGCCACAATGTTTTCAAAAGTCGTCTGCTTAAGATGCTGGGAAATGCGGTACAGTGCAACCTCTCCAAAGTAACACCCTTTGGGAGAAGCAAAGTTATGTTGATATTGAGAGTTTGTTGCTATAGACAGGTCAAATTAACAGTTAAATTGTACAGTGGGAAAAAATTAGCTGTTATTGAAGCTGTTGTTCTAAATTATCAGTGACAGTTTTTTTCAAAGAATGTGCTTAATTCACAGGATGATCTTTATTTGAAGGTGGTCATAAACGCAGGTTTGACTGTAGCTAGTTTGGCTGACAAATGATATATTCAGAGTTGCTACAGCAGACAGTAATACACGCAAGTAGCTGAAATAAGTCATATACATGCCTTAGTTCTGTCATTTAAGGGTGTGATCACTGAATTTCAGAACTAGTTATAACAGATTATTGGCAGTTTCACAAGTTGTAATTACGTCTGGTAAAATAATTGATTGCAAGAAAATGTAATTTCATTTTGTTATAGATGTTGTTGAAACTATACATCACATTGAATTGTCTTTTCTTGAATAAAATTGAAATATTGGTTGATGCATCCTTATGTGTGTGATGCTAAAAAGTTAAGTATGTACCATGGATGATGAAATTCAAATAATTTGTTGAGAAAATGCTAAAATCTTCTTATCATTGCAAGAAATATACACTTAAACAGTATAGTATTCGGATAAGTAAATATCCGAAAATAAAAAGTTTGTGTATTTTTGTTACAAGAGCTCAGATTGTGCGCGATTTTCACAATGTTGTGTCATTACACATTTAAACATTTTTGATCCTAAAAAATACTGTACCATTTAGTATGATCTTGTTTCTGATTTTGAATGGACTTCTTATCATTGCGAGGATTAAATGTTGATTGTATATATTTGAATATACAAATTCTGTGATGAGTAGATAATTCACTTGCAATACAATGTACTGTGCAACCTCTCCAGAGTGGCCCTCTCTTGAGCAACAACAGCATGATTTTTCCCACTTTACAATTTGACTCTAAATATAACCTCTCTAGAACAACAACCTCTCAACAACAACAACAACATAATTTTGCTTCTCCTAAAGGGTGTTGCCTTGGAGAGATTGCACTGTTCATGCAATACAGCGTAATATGCTGACTATGGACATGATTATGCTCAGTCAAGTTAGCCATGTTATATCAGTTGCTTGAAGCTGATTATATCAGTCAAACCTGTGATTGTAGCCATTTGTGAATGAAGGCTACCCGGTCAATAAAGACCATTCTTTGAAAAACTGTCATTGATTATTTAGAACAAATTGACCTCCAAATAAAGGCCCTCTGTCAATAAAGGCCACATTTTTTCTTTCCCATGGGTGGCTTTTGTTCACAGGTTTGACTGTATTTAATTTTTAGAATAGATTCAGGCAATACATGTCCTGTGAACTATTTCTCCTGTCAGTTTTTGTACTCTGCCTACACTGTGTATATCATTTATAATTTAATTTCTTTGGTGTGATGTCTGTCTCTTATATATATATATATCACTTGTTACACCACTTCATCAGTTTTCTACGACTGAGTGTTGACGTCTGCTGAAGTGTACGAATTGTCATAAAAATCTGAAGAGATTCTCAAAGGAGACAATTTGTTAATACAGTAAAACTTCGTTATCTCGAGGAGTCATCGGAACAGACGAAATGCTCGAGATAAACCGAGTGCTCGTAATAACGAGGTTTTTGTTTGTTGACTGAAAATAAACTGTGCATCATGGGCATAAATGGGCGTGTTTACGATAATAATACGAAATGCTTACGTAATTGTTCTCTATGATGTCTAAGGTGAATAAACATGATAGTTGATTGCTGAAATATATATTGATCATTTTTTCTAAGTACTTTATCCACGATTTTTTCGTGTTTTCAATTGTACAATGTCATGTCCGAATATCGTGTCACTGACATGCGGTGAAACGTCATAGTGACACATCGTGAAAGATACATGTGTTATGTACGTCTGTAGCAGTAAGTGGTATGCATGAAGCATGCTAATAAAAATATATGTCTCTGTTTTTATTAGTATCTGCTTCTCAAACTTGTCATTAAGTTCTCATAATTAATGTCTCGTGATTAAAGTCTCAATAATTATTAACTTTTATAACATTAGTCTTTGATCTTAAAAATTTTACTGCAAACTTACAACAAACAAATACATGTACATGTTTCATTGTCATTTTATGTCACAACATGTGAAATACAAAGTACCCGATTAAGATTCGTTCTTCTATTATGTAGCTTTAACGACGTGTGAAAAACAAAGTACTCGATTAAGATTTGCTCTTTTGTTGCGTAACTTTAACGATGTGTAGAAAACACGGCGATCGCCGGCGCGCAGGTGCGAACGATATCCAAAATGACACCCCTCGAGGTAATCGAGGTAATTAACGCTTAAAAATAAGTCAAGGGACCATGATTTGTGCTCGAGATAACGAGATAACGATGCTCGTAATAAACATGGAAATTTATATACAACTAAGAACAAAAAATGACGGGACTTCAAGATCTCCTCGAGATAAGCCTAGAGCTCGTGATATCGATGCTCGTAATAACGAAGTTTTACTGTACATGTAATTTCCTGCAGTCTTATATTCATTCCTGTTGGGCGAACTGTCCTCTGCCTGTTGGTGGTTATAATTTTGAAAAGATTGCTAGGAACGGTCAGTTCTAGTTATAAACCATGTTTTCCAAAGAAAAGTCCTGGTTTTTAAATTGGCGAATGTCAGTGGGCGGGTTGATGTCCGCAATTTCTTCTGCACACACCTCCTCCTAAATTTCTCAAGGGATTGCAAGTCAAAACCATATTCACTTGACCATGGAGGCCCACGTATATAAACACTTCTTGTAGTTCTGCCAAAACTGTAAATAGCAACATTCTGATTTTAGCAATGTTCTGTCTAATCTGACTTTATTTATCTTCCAAATGATTTGCACTCTGTATTGTTACTGTAGGTAATGTCTGTTTATATAGCCACCTTTTCTTATGTGATTACTTGTCAGGTGTGACTAGTTTTGTGAACCATTTCTGCATACATTTAGCGAATTAATTTTCACAAAAGCTTTTTAAGTTTTTGTGATAAAAATATTTATGTCATGAAAATATTTTATCGTCCACTTAATAAGTACGTTTACTATCAAGTGAAATAAATTTATCATGAAACATGATCAAATTTTTTGTGAAAATGTCTTTGTTCCACTAGATTTTCATGACAGTATTCTGATTATCTTATGCAGAAATATGCCACTATAGTAACCTCCCTTTGAAGAGTAATCTCTACAATGTCTGTGTGTTGTATTACTTAGTTTATACTAATTTATTTTAGCTGGATTTTGAAACAAGTGATTTTGCTTATATTAATCCTGCTTGAATCCGCTTCCTGAACACTACACCAATACTGTGTCCAAAAAAATGGGATTGTGAAGTTCATGAACTAAGCCCGTCAAAGCCGGTATTCAAACTCAGGACCTTTGGATCAGAGGTCGGACAATCTACGTCTAGACCACAATGCCTCCCAGTTGTATTACTTGAAGCACACATTTGACATTCAGAATATTGCGCATGAGAAAGGCAGCCATGAATTGCAAGCACATGTTCTGTGATGTTGTAAAATACTAGCTGTGTTATAAACGTTAACTTAAATATTGATGACACTATGTTCCAGACTGGTACAAAAAGCCATTAGGACCTGGGGAAGTTGGTGAATGTAACAACTTAATCACAAATATTATCATTATTCTCTCTTGTCTTCGCTGATTTCACAAGGGTTTTTATCCACAACTTGAGAAGGGGTATTTGTCAGTCATTTTAAATAATTCAAACAATTTTCCTTTTGAAATCTCATTCAAAATGGTATAAATTTTATAAATACTCTAAAACCTCAATATTATGAGCACATGGTTATATAAACCACTTATTTTTGGACCAGTTTTCGATGATAATAAGACCACCTCTCTATTACAACCAATATTTTGAGTCCCAAAGGTGATTCATTATTGAGGTCTTGCTGTATGATGAAAACACTTTCGTTGTTAAAAGTTTTTGGCTGATAATAAAAGTAGGTAACATTTGTAGTGATAAACATAACCCTCTTATCGTGTAGAGCTTCATAAATTACCAGAATTTGATATTGAGATTAGATAAAAATATAGTCCAACTTCTCCAAAGCTACACCTTCTGGGAGAACCAAAATTTTGTTGTTCTTGAGAGGTTGTTGCTCTAGGGAGGTTAAATTAATAATTAAATCATGCAGTGAGACAAACTCATGCTGTTGTTGAAGGGAGGTGGTTGCTCAAGAGAGGATAAATTAATCGTTAAGTTGTACTGTGGGAAAAAACATGCTGTTGTTGAAGGGAGGTTGTTGCTCAGGAGAGGGCTGCTCTGGAGAGGTTACACTGTAATTGAGTATTGATTTATTTCAATTTCTTGGTCATTCCACAGTGGTTGGTCATAATATCATAAAATAATTTTAAGACTGTCAGTCCTTAAAAGGATTACAAACAAAAGAAAATCTGCAGAATAAATTAACGCTAATAATATTTATTAATGACTTGCAAAAAAAAATGGTTGTCTAAATTCTTTCTCTCCTGACAAAACTGAACAGCTTCCTTGCTGAAAAGTTTTTTACTTGATAGAAAATGTCTTCAAGAAATTAAGCAAAAACATCCAATATTTGTATTTGGAGGCAGCCTAATATATGGTCCCATCTAGAAGTTGTTTTTACCAAGTAATTGACTATTTGATAACGTATTACCAAGTAATTGACTGTTTGATAACGTATTACCAAGTAATTGACTGCTTGATTATGTATTACTAATTAATTGACTTCTTAGTTTAAAAAAGTTTCTCAAATGAAAAAAAAAGGTGCCCAACTGAAACTCTATGGAACCTTAATTTCTTGTCCTGTCATGAATATCTTGTCTAATGGTGATACTTTGGCTGTATTTTTTGTTTCTGAAACAGATCGTTACATGAGGAGTGTATCATTATACAAAGGAAAATGTGAACTGTACTTTTAATGTAATGATAGAATTTATCTGAGGGACTTCTGCACAAAGTTGATAGACTTTAAGCAGATCACTGATTCAAGTATGCAGTTAAACCTGCAAATGAAGGCCGCTCTTGGGAAAGACAAAGTGTGGCCTTTATCGACATGTGACCGTTATTGGAGTTCAGTTTGTTCTAAATAATCAATGGTGGTTTTTCAAAGAATGGCTTTTATTCACTAAGAGGCCTTTATTCAGAGGTGGCTGCAAACATAGGTTTAACTGTATTTGATGAAATGGCAACCAAATGCTATATTTCAAACTGTAAATTGGATGTTTACTTAACCGCAATGTTCTGCATATCAATTTAATGGTAAATAGCTGCTGATCTTTTGGAACTATTTTTTCACTGTGGAACTATCATTGTCAGTATTACCTGCTGGTTATATCGTTTGAGGAGATTTCAACTAACATGCAGCAATATAAAAATTTTCTGATATTCTGTGACTTTAATGGAAGATTTTGTGTTCTTTATCATCAATTGAAAAACAAAATATAAATATATGAATCGAATTTGTGTCTTCTGACTATGGCAGACTTGTCCTTTATAAAAAAGTACCTCCTTTAGTTCAGTACCCCCATGGTGTGTGAGAAAAATGTACTTTACTGTAGAAGCCTTAACCATCTGTATTATTTTGACTTTCCCAGTTTTAACAGTGGAGGAAGACCTCAGGCTTACGCCTGGGTAGAACCACTGACCTGCCGTAAGCTAGCTGGACAGCTTCCTCATATGAGAATAATTTTTCGATGTGCCTAAAAGTTGTTCCAAAAAACAACGTGTTGAAAAGAATTCTGTTAAAAGTATGCCATAGGGTGTTCATCAAGTAATATTCAGTATTTATAGTTCATGCAAATGTCAAAAAATTACTAACATTTAAGGGTTCAACAAATCCACTGGTCTGCTCATAATTTGAGATGACTCTGGGCAAGTTGAAATTGCTATAGAACTAGTTTAAAATTCTTAGCTGGTCGTCCAGCAGGACCAGTAGCCTGGAAAAACATTGTTGGACCTGGTATTCTAAAGCATGCACTTATAACTCATTTTTTATTCAAAATCTTCAGAGAAATCTTTCAAAATGTTTCTATATTTATTTTCCGAGTTTACATGATACTCCAGCAGTGCTTTTGTTATTGGGAGGTTTGTTACTTAAGTTCAATCAGATGCAAGTACATTTTAATTGGTTTACGTCAGTGTATAAATAGACTTCCATTTGGGTAAATCCACGGGCTTATACAATTCACATCAGCTGTCAATTTAAGATGCTTGATACTTCAATATTGAGTCCATTTTTGGGACATGAAAAATCAGTCATTATAATGAGGTGGTCTCATTATTAAGTTGAATCATAGGGGAGTTGTTGAAAGCTGGTCCAAAAATAAGTGGTTGTTATAATGAGGTGGTCTCATTATTAAGTTGAATCATAGGGGAGTTGTTGAAAGCTGGTCCAAAAATAAGTGGTTGTTATAATGAGGTGGTCTCATTATTAAGTTGAATCATAGGGGAGTTGTTGAAAGCTGGTCCAAATATAAGTGGTTGTTATAACAAGGTGGTTGTAATATTGAGGTGGTACCAATTATTTCATGACCATCAAGCATATGGTATTTGATTGTTGATAACAAAACATGGAGGGATTGAAAAATAAGTTTGTGCCATTCCTAACCCATATTTTGTTGTCACAGACTTAAGGCAATTAAGTTGCTTCAAAGTGCGAAAGTACTTATTCTAACTGTTTGTTTGAAAAATTGAAGAATTAATCAGTTTAAAGTTTGCTAAATTAGTAAAGTTAGTGAGTTCTTCTCTGAACAGTTTGTCTAATATGTGTTGAAGAATTGAGTTGCATCTTAACGTAGTTGTGTCAGTCTACGACTTTGAATTTAGAAAACATTGAACCCTGTCAGGGCAGTTTAAAAAGTTTAATTTGGCTGCCACTTGATTAGTTGTCAAGATAAAGCTCTTAAAAAAACTAACTCTTGGGATTGCTTCTTTTCTTTAACTGGGTTTGATGCCGTTTTTCAATAATTTTTCTGTTTTATATGGCAGCTAGTTCACCTAACCAGTTTTTCCTAGACAATAAACTAACCGGTACTATTAACTTACCCTTCCACAAGGAGCCTGCAACTTCTCCATATATGGGAGAAAATTAACATTTTTGTCAAATTTTCATAGAAGGGTATGACCTGCTGTGATCCCTGGGTTTCAAGTCCAGTGCAATAACCACAAAACCACAGTTGCGTCTTTTTCGGATCACCGTAGATAATTGAACTATTACTGATAAATGGGGAAAAAGTAAACAAACAAAGAATCAGTGAAAGAAAAAAAGAAGCCATTAACCCTTTAATCTGTATCATTGACTTCAGCGACACCGTAATGATCAGTTAGACATATGAGACATTCGTTAATCTCATCAGAGCAATTCAGTCATTAGATACTGTATCCACATTAATAGTGTTCATTAAATCACTGCCCGTGTCGTTGACAGATCTGTATTAAGATAAAATAGCAGTGAAACAAATATAGTCAAACCAGTGAACAATAGCCACCCTTGGGAAAGACAAAATAAGGCCTTTATCCTCACATGGCCTTTATTTTGTGGTCAGTTTGTTTTAAATTATTAATGACAGTTTTTCAAAGAATTGCCTATATTCACAGGGTGATCTTTATTCGCAGTTGGCTGCGAACACTGGTTTGACTGTAACATGTGTTGGCTGAGTGAACAAACTTGGACCTTTGATGCTAATATAGAACTCGTATTAAGAAGCTTGCTGTTATTTTGAAATATCAAGTTACTTTTTAAATTTATTTAGATGGATTCATTGCCAGCCATTATCAATTACTGAGTCAATGATCGTACTGTATGCGTTCTTTTCATAATTTAAAGTCGTAATTATTAAACACAGCAATAAAACTCCTAAATTAAATCAATGTTTATTCATAATTCAAGGATACCCTAGTCAATACCAGTAATTGATTATATTGTACAATGGCTGCCTTTTTTGTTGCTGTTGGTTGTGAAAATAATGATTGTTGAGTTGTGAACAAATTTGTTCAGTTGCTCATCCACAGGGGTGTGTTTAATTATTTCATAAATGAATGTCATTTAATGCTTGTTATAGTAAAACCTTGATAATGAGACTACCTTTGTGACCCAATAGTTGGTCATAAAAATGAAGTGGTCTCATTATTAAGTTGAATTATTGGGAAGTAATTGAAAGCCAGTCCAGGAATAAGTGGTTGTTATAACAAAGTGGTCGTATTATTGAGGGGGTGCTATGGGAGGTTTTACTGTATATAAATTTAGTGAATGTGGGTAAAAATTGATTTAAACTGAACACTGTTAAAATGCTTGTATTTGCTTTGCTGATTGTCTTAGATCATGTGGGGGGGACTATTGTCAGGATACAAATTACATTTCATTTGTGGACACAATTAATTGGTAGTCACTATGCTGATTGTCATAAAGATTATGAAGCTGCTGCCCTTTGATGAGCCACAATTTGTTTTGATGCACATTTTATCATATCTATCATTCTATGGCCAAGTTTTGCTGTTTTCTGTATTTTAGGAAATTGGGTCAATAATGTGCACTTTTGGGTTCGTCAAAGAAGACTGGAAAAGTGTTTCATCAGGGTTTTTTGTGCAACCCATTAATCAGTTGTACATTTGGTTTTATTGTGTACATCTGTCTGCAGGAGATAATGGATGCATTAGATTGATAGCAGCTATAAATGTTGTTATGGATGTGTGTGCTGAGACAATGCTTTACAAACACTATTTTCTGTTGGCTTTGCAATATCTTATCTCAGTGTGTTAAGTTGGCACAGCTTAGGCATTAAATGGAAGATAATATGAAACAGGAAGAGAAATAAGCCCTAATCGGAATGAGAGACAAATTTAAACATTGTGTCAATAATTCCTTCCTCTAAATGGGAAGTAACTTTTAAACACTGTGTCAACATTTCTCTTATCTAAATAGGAGGTAAATTTAAACATTGTGTCAATATTTCTCTTATCTAAATAGGAGGTAAATTTAAACATTGTGTCAATATTTCTCTTATCTAAATAGGAGGTAAATTTAAACATTGTGTCAACAATGGCCTTCTCTAAATAGGAGGTAAATTTAAACATTGTGTCAATATTTCTCTTATCTAAATAGGAGGTAAATTTAAACATTGTGTCAATATTTCTCTTATCTAAATAGGAGGTAAATTTAAACATTATGTCAATATTTCTCTTATCTAAATAGGAGGTAAACTTAAACATTGTGTCAACAATGGCCTTCTCTAAATAGGAGGTACATTTAAACATTGTGTCAACAATGGCCTTCTCTAAATAGGAGGTAAATTCAAACATTGTGTCAACACTGGCCTTCTCTAAATAGGAGGTAAATTTAAACATTGTGTCAACAATGGCCTTCTCTAAATAGGAGGTAAAATTAAATGTTGTGTCAACAATGGCCTTCTCTGAATGGGAGGTAAATTTGAACATTGTGTCAACAATGGCCTTCCCTAAATAGGAAGTACATTTAAACATTGTGTCAGTATTTTTCTTATCTAAATAGGAAGTAAATTTAAACATTGTGTCAACAATGGCCTTCTCCAAATGGTAGGTAAATATGAACATTGTGTCAACAATGGCCTTCTCTAAATGAGAGGTAAATATGAACATTGTGTCAACAATGGCCTTCTCTAAATGAGATGTAAATTTAAACATTGTGTCAATAATGGCCTTCTCTAAATAGGAGGTAAATTTAAACATTGTGTCAATAATGGCCTTCTCTAAATAGGAGGTAAATTTAAACATTGTGTCAACAATGACCTTCTCTAAATGGGAGGTAAATTTAAACATTGTGTCAACAATGGCCTTCTCCAAATGGGAGGTACATTTAAACATTGTGTTAACAAAGGCCTTCTCTAAATAGGAGGTAAATTTAAACATTGTGTCAACAATGACCTTCTCTAAATGGGAGGTAAATTCAAACATTGTGTCAACAATGGCCTTCTCTAAATGGGAGATAAATTTAAACATTGTGTTAACAATTCCCTTCTCTAAATGAGATATAAATTTAAGCATATTATGAATATCCCTTTTCTACACTTAGTTGGTATATTTCCTTTGCCGGTAACATGATAAACTCAGTAAGTTTTGATTGCTAGACTGCTAATCTGGAGGTCATGGACTCGGTCCCAGACAAGCCATGGGTAGCTGTAGTACTGACGTTAATTAAAGAATGCTTGACTACTGTGCATAAATAAAATTTGTATAAATTAATGATTTCTCTGGTCCGCGAGTCATGAATATATTTTTTTTATTCGATCTCAAGGTTTAATTGTAACTGACATGAAATCTAATTATTTCTCACTACGAGTGTATATTTGTATTTTTTATTTTCATTAAACAGGACATTTAGATTGGAACACTTTTGCCTGTGAGGTTTGTTAATGTTTTATGTCAGCTCGATGAGGTCAGACTTGTTGCCCAGTGTCTGTCTGTCCAAGTTGCTTAATAAGATATTGGAGATTTTTGTAGAATTACAAGAATTTTGATCACTTTAAAGTCTTCTTTTACGTCCTGATTATCACCATAAGTACGTTGCTTAGGGTCTTGTATAAATATATGTTGTATCATGTTATTGTTGGAAGAAGTGTGTGCTCTGCTAATGTACTGCTATATTTTGCCAACAGATATTTTTTTGTTTTTTAATACTATATACTTTAACCCTTTGCCTCTTAACACCGCATTTCCAGTATCTTAGGCAGACGACTTTTGAAAACATTGTGGCAAAAGAAGCTATTGCTTGTAATGAGTAATGGCTTCTTTTGCCATAATGTTTGCCACACTGTTAGAGAGAAATGACCCAATTTTCTTAAATAAATTGATGTTTTGTATGTTTGCTTTGAATTTGGAAGAGTCATAAGTATGCTTATGAAGCCAATGACTTATATAACTAATTATTGAGTAATTGCTAATTTAACCACACATGTGATTGTGTTTATGATTGTTGATTTGAGTGATTTTGTTGATGAATGACCTTTGGTTAAGGCATAAAAAATGTTTGTTTCTGGTTACTTGCTTATTAACAATAGGGTAGGTCAGTAGGAATTTTCTTTTTTTAGTCTTGAAAGCCACTGTTGTGTATTTTTTTTGCTAAAAAAAGTATAAAAAGTAGATCTACCATTCCTTGAGCCTGATAAAAAGTCTAGGGTTGCAGGGAAAAATTAGGGTTGGTCAGGTAACCAGAAACATTTTTATATGCCTAATTTATATCTGAGTTACTTTCAGTCCTTTGATTCTGCTGATATTATTGGCCTTAAAATTCAATGTGATGCAAACAATGCATTGCATTAATTTTCAGAATTGTCTGAATGTATTATGGGATGGACAATTATTCTGGAATACAAATTGTTGGTTTTAATACAAATTGTTGCTGAACATAGAATAATCAACAAATCTGAAGTTTTGGAAAAGTTTATAGATTAGTTTCTATGATAATTTTATAATTTATAATCTGTTGGAATGGACGAAAACTAATGAAATAAAAAAAACACGAAACACTCAGGCTGTTTAAAGCAACATGCAGCCATTAATTGAACAGTCGTATCTCAAAAGTTTTACCATGTACAAATGGCTTCAATTCTTTGTTCATTCCACTTGTGTGAACAAGATTCCCATTCATCATGCATCCCTCTGTGGTTTTCTGATCTGCTTGTAATGAATTTTATGTTGTTTTAACATTAGAATTGAAATACTGTGGTTAAACAGTATAAAAACCAAACAATCGGAAGATGTTGTCAAAGCTTTGCTAATGAAGCCTACCAATGGTATTACTCATAGTTAAAAGTTCTCCAGAATTTTACTAACCAATTTTTCAGAGCCTCCATTTTTTCCCAGGTCTGCAACTTTACTGGTTTTTATTGTTCCTGTGGCTCTGAGGTTAAGATTTCCATTTTTTATTTTGGAATGTTCAACTTTCACCCATGGAATAATGTTTAATGATTTTAATTTCATCGCAGCATTATTTAACCCTTTGCCTCTTAAGCACATTTTGGACTCTTCCAAATTCATTGATATTGTACAAAACTTCAATTCATTCAAACAAAAAATTGGTTATTTCTCTCTGACTGAGTGTGAATATTGTTGCTAAAGAAGCCATTGGGGGGAATGTGGTATTATGAGGCAAAGGGTTAAATGAAAATATCAAATGTTGTTTCCTGTTCTGTATTCCAAGGACATTTCATTTTATTGATGTATCCAGAAAGATAAAGTGTTTAAACAAATCTCAATTAAACATCAAGGCCTGGAAACATTAATTTTCTGGGCTGATAGCCATTTTATCTGAAATACAGAATTCACCAAAGTCAGGGTAATGATTCTGCACCTGAACATAGTAGATATTAATTGCAATGTTCTTAATGACTAGAACAATATCTTCTAATTTCTGCATTTCCACCATTAATGTGTGATAGCTTAAGATCAAGATAGTACGTCATTAACTTTATTTGTCTCCCACATTTGATTGACATTTCATGTGAGAGGCTATCAGATGCTTATAGGTGAAGAAGAAATGACTGTTTTGTAACCCTGAAGGACAAGTAATAATCAGGAATTTTTTCCACTTTTTGGGAAAGGTATTGGGTACTGATCAAATTGGGAAAAGTTGCACTGTTGTGGGATTTTTTTTGGAGGGGGGGGAGTTTTGAATGCTTTAGTATTCAAATAATTCTCAAATATGCAATAAGGGAATGGAAATCAGAAAAAAATGTGCACTACTCTTTGTCTCATAACAAGATTGTATTTAGCAAAAATAAAAAAAATAACCATGGTAACATCCTACATGTTTTTATATGTTTACTATTTCTTTTAAAAAATGCTTGCATTATGGAAGCTTAAGAATGTGTGCACTACACTCCAATTGAAATGAAAAACAAGTTTATTGACATTTTGTAAGCATCTTTTTTCTATCCTTACAAGCAAAACTCAATTATCTTTTAAGCAACTTTGGTTCATTGAATGCTAAACTGTGATTAACTGACCATAGGAGGCTTCTCAAATACTTCTAGGATTCGTCATGAATTTTTACCATTTTCAAAGATGACAATAACACTAATAATCATTGTTTGTGTTTTTGCGTTATGGATTAATGTACTAGTATCATGCCATCATGTCATTACAAAATCATTTACAATAGCTTTTATGAGAAGTAATACTCTATTGCTACAATCAAGCATTCATTTATCCATTATAGCTTAAAGATTAGTATGAACATGTGACTAGCTGTTTGAGAGATGCTTGACATTCGTGTCTCAATTATTGTCAATATTGTCTATTGACTAGTTGCTCGTTAACTAATTTGATTCAGTTAATGAATAGCTTAACACACGAACAGTATCATTTAGTGAAGTTGCTAAAATATGTATAGAATGAAATCCACCATAATCATTGTTTACGATGTATTGTTGCTGTGTGTAGAAAGAAACATTGTTTTCATCCATTATGTAGCTGGAAGCTGAATGTGTATTTATCTAGTCTTTGGATTGTCAATAAAGTAAAATGGTGCTGTTTAAGGGAGACAAAGCGATTTAATTTTAGTATTTTTTTTGATCCCGTAAAGGGCCTCTGTGGTTGAGTGGCTAATAATTACTTCTCACCACTGTGAGTTTGAATTCCATCTGGCTCAAAGTTTTATATGAAGCTGTCCAGTTGGCTTACTGAGGCAGGGCTTTCATTTGACCCTTTGAAATAGCATTTTGAGTCCTGAAATTAGTAAAATGAACTTTCTGGCCCTTGAGAATTTGTACCAAGGGGTCAAATTTACTATAATGTTAGTAGGAAATTTTGTTGACTCTTCAAATAATTATCTGTCGAGGGTCCATCTGGATTGGACCAAAAGTCCAGTTGTCTGAGGACTGTTTATTACAGAAGAGACTAAAAAAACGGGACATAAAAAATATCTGATTTCAGAGAATTCTGTTCTTGAGGGAGTCTTATTTTGAGGGGTTATTCTGTGTATGTTTTTTTTTTCTAAAAATCTTTTTCTTATCTATATTCAAGGAATGAAAATCTTATTTTATAAAAAATAAATATTGATGAGTTTGATCGATTTATAGTCCTGCTAGTTTAGAGCCAGCACCATGGAATGTCATTTGTAGAATTGAAACTAGCATCGAAACTAACACAACATTCTCAAAAATTTGCAGATTTCCGTCATAAAACAAAACACATTATTGAAACAGAGTATTATATCATAACAAGCCACTTGGCTGCAAGTTTACAGCATAATGTTTCATACTTGATTTGATTTTGAGCAATCCGTCTCCTGAAATCCATACATAGAAACACCATTAAATGCCTTGTTGTCCTGCAATAACAATAAAAATATCTTCAGTTCCAGTGATTTAATATTTTGCTGATAAAGATTATATTTAGATCCGATTTATACGACTTCCTCATGTTTTCACTGTTTGTTCTTTATTTAATGGTACAATGTATAAACAAATGTCACATTAGTGCCAAAACTGTGAACAAAGATCACCCTTGGGAAAGACAAAATGTGGCCTTTATTGACTGATGGCATTTATTCGGATATCAGTTATATATCTAAATAATCGATGATAGTTTTTCATAGAAAGATCTTTATTCACAATATGGACTTTATTGGAAGGTTTGCCTATGATCTGCTATTCTTAAGTTCATTGAAGATACATTCCTTGGGTGTTACTGTATATCATATCTTGATGTGGCATTGGATTTTAAGAAACAAACCATCAATTTTTGTCGAGTCTGCTTGCGGTGAGCACAAGATAGTTGTCCAAATGGCGGTTCAGTGTATGTGCAGATGTGCATTGGCGTGCAAGTCCATCTGACTTTGTCCAGGCCATAATTTCCCTATGCATCAATACATTTTTAAAATGACTTGACACAATTGTTCACTATGATGAGATGGTATGTCTTGCATGAGACCCTTGACCATATTTTAGAGGTCAAGGTCACACTTGAGGTTTAAAGGGAAAAAATTGGCTTGTAAAGCCAATCAAAAACCTTTTCAGGATTACAACAAATGTCTCAGCAAGCTTGTCATGTTGCCATTGGAGACTTCTAGTTTAATGTGTTGATAACTTTTCTACACACCAGCATTTTTTTAAAGATGGCCTAATGTATATGAAAAACTTGACTAAGAGCTGGCAATGTCTATGTAGGTGTTAGCTTCCTCCTCTTGGGTCTGTTGTTAATGCATTTATTGTTTTAAAAAGAAAATAAATAACTGCTTGTGATTGGATATTGAGTATCTGCCATTATCCTGTGAACTAATGGGTCTCGCTTTTCTGGAAAATAATCAGGATTCATTAATTTTAATAGTTAAGAATTGTTTTGACTTTTGGGGAAAAATTTAGGAGGAAATTAAAGACCTGGTGGTCTAAATGTCATTCTTATTAACAATAAGGTGTAAACAAATGTTTGTTTCTGGTTACCCAACCTACATGCACTTTTTTACTGTTTTGCCCAAAAATTATCTCAACAACAGCTTTCAAGAATAATAAAAAAATAAAATAAAAATAAAAAAATTCCTGACCTACCAGCCATGTATCCAGTAACAAACAATTTTTATGCCTAATTGAAAGTGGTTTTAACTCATGTACCTTTATCCTCATAATACGTCATTTCCGCTCATCTGCAGCGGACAACTTTTGAAAATATTGTGGCAAAAGAAGTCATTGCTTGTAATGACTAATGGCTTCTTTTCTTCTTTTGCCACCATGTTTTCCGCCCTGTCAGAGAGAAATAACCTAATTTTCTTAAATAAATTGATGTTTTGTATATTTGCTTTGAATTTGGAAGAGTCCAAAATATGCTTATGAAGCAAAGGGATAAACCATCTTTTGCGAAATCGAGATTAGTTTTAATTCCATAGAAATTATGTCGAAATGGAAATTCAAGATTTATGAATCCGCTATTTATTTGTGAAGATAAATTGCTTTGTCCTTAAATGAGACGCCAAAAAAAAACACATTGTGTTTGTTAAATACAGCAAAAATGCTTCGGTAACACTGAATTTTTTATTGTACTTTTCATGCTGATTAAATATTAACAAAACAAGCTGTAATGAACAATGCTAAAACCTTAAAGTGACTTTTGCATGTTTTTTTATTTATTCTATTTCTCAAGCTGGATTTGAGTAGCATTAAGTCGTAAAAAAGTCATTTGCAATTTAAGTTCATTATCTGAAGTTAGCACAATGCATGATGAATCTTTTACAACAGCATGACCAACCACACTTTAATATCAGAGGTTAAAGGTTATAAACTAGGGATTGACCTTCCGACCCTTTGACCTTTCCTTAATATCCTGGGTTCAAGGTTATAAAACTAGACATTTACATTCAGACACTTTGTCCTTATTGATATATGGGTCAAGGGTTATAAAATTAGAGGCTGGCCTTCAGACTTTTTTGGTATTCTATAAATAACTTAACAGAAATCAACATATTTCTATAGCTTGTAGCAGACAAATACATTCTGTAATTTGGTCTAAAATATGCTGAAACCATAATTAGACAATTTGAGCCTTGAAACAAATCTCCAATTTTATGACCTTTGACCCTGCATTAAGTGCATGCACTCACTTGATATCTAGCAAACAATTGATTTCAGTCTCATGTGAAACTTGCTGGGTCTAAGAAATTTTTATTTGTATACCTCGATTCGCAATGGATGTAACAGAAGTTCAAACTACAGAAAAACCTTGATAATGAGTCCACTCTCAGGACCTGAAAAATCGGTCGTAATAAAGAGATGGTCTCATTATCAGGTTGATTATCATTAAGAGTTGGTCCGAAAATAAATGGTTGTGATAAAAATAGTAATATTGAGATGGTCGCTATTTGAGGTTTTACTGTATGCTGGTTTTTGCCCTCCAAACCTGAATTGTTGCTACACCAAAGTTGTCCCTCTCATTTAAAACAGGAAATTGCATGCTTAATTACATTTAGAGCTGTACATAATGAAATAATTGTATGTTGTGATGGACTCATTTTGTGCTAAATTATACCAATTTTTTACCCTGATACAGAATTCCTGCGTTGTGCTGGAATGAAATATAATCTTAATACGTTTTACAAGCTGTTAATGTACTGTGGCTGTTGGCTTTTATTTACAGTGCATTTAATGTCCTTGTTTGATCTGAATTACAGTTAAACCTGTGAACAAGGCCGCCCTAGGGAAAGACAAAATGTGGTCTTTATTGACAGGTGGCCTTTATTTGGAGGTCAGTTTGTTCTAAATAATCAGTGACGGTTTTTCAAAGAATGGCCTTTATTCACAGGGTGGTCTTTATTTGGAGGTGGCTTCAAACACTGGTTTGATTGTATATGGTTAATAAGAACAGCTCTCCAGCTTTTTATTATGGTGTGGTAATTGATTTCTGGGTGCCATTTTATAGCCCCGGGCTGGGGTAACTTACCTAATGAAGTTGTTCAGGAAAGTTTTTATGGGTCCATAAAACATGAATCTAGTGTTAGCAGATTTCTCTGGGAAAGGTTATATATGGTGATTGCCCCTGTTTTTTTCTTCAAACATTCTGTTTTTCTTACTCAATTTCTTATGAGGACATGGAACAATGACCTCGTGCAGGAGAATGTCAGAGTGCCATTTGTATGTTTGTATTATTCTGCTGATATATGTGTGGTAATCCTTGTTTTTTTCACTGGAGTTTAATGTCGCTTCTAAAACTAGGGTCATTTGCAGCTGTAATGGTGATGGAAGACCCCAGGTTTGCTCCTGGATAGAACTACCATGGTTAAAAGTTTTCTGGTTTTACCCAGGTCCAGACCCTAATGGTTTCTATGGCATTGAAGTTAAAATTTCTGTTTTTTTTTTTAAATTTTCACCCATGAACCAGCAACCTTCCATAAGCTAGCTAGACAACTTCTTCACATTTTAAAACTGGTCCCTGTGGGATCTGAACATACAGTGATGTGGGGCTAACAAGTCAGATACTATAACCACTTGACCATGGAGGACCCTGGCATGCCCTGTATTAGAGTGATGGGAATTTAAAATATGCCTAATATGGCTAGTATTGTGTATCTTATGATAAGAGAACCAAGTATCTATTTCTATAAGTGACAAGGTGGTCCTTACAGCCCCTATTAATGCCTAATGAAGCTTATCTTTTGCTTAGTAACCTTGGAAACAGGCATACAGATTGGGTAAAGTAAATTGTAAAACTTTGTATCATAACTGTTAAAAAGAATATTTTAATCTATGTCTAATCACTAGTATTTCTCTAACAAAGATGATTTAATCATATTTGATTACATTTCTACTTTAAATTTGATAATTATTGTTTATTTCATGGGTACTATTAAATTACAATTAATGTTGACAACATCGGAAGGCATTTCACAGTTGTGGCATCTTCCTTACGTCTAGTAATCATTTTACGTCTAGTAATCATTTTACGTCTAGTAATCATTTAGACACTCTATTTATCTTCATTATTCTACAGTTTCACGTATTATTTATGCATTGAAATCAAGGGCTCGTTTTTCCTGTGAATATCTGTATGATTATTGGTATTATATCATAACTTGGTTTTGTTAAGCAAATATACCATTAATCAGTTCGTGCTAGATGTTGTTAATGTGTCACTATAATTTGCGCCATCATCATTATTCTGGTAATTTTAGGCTCAAATGAATCAATTCTTTCATATCTTATTGCTGTAAACAAAATTAACCCTCTTTAATCTCTGAAAAGTCAGCTGTACTAAATACATTGCATTGTTTAGAACATTCTTCATAAAGAAATGTCAAAAAAGCTCTCTTTAAAACTTGATTAGCCATCAGACTAATTATCTTAAACACATAATCACCAAATCTTTACCAAATTTTTATCAAAGTTATATTTACAACCTGGCAAATAGTTAACCCTTTGCTCCACATAATTCTGATTTCCTCTACCCAGTATCTGAAGCAGATGACATTGTCACTGTCCTTGTTAACTCATTGTTGTAGAAACATCTTAGAAACATGATTTTTAATTATTTTGATTGACCAGTTAAATCCATTTTAAGCAAAAAGTGGAAAGACTCTCGGATTTATCATAAATTCCTGTCCTTCTGTGTCCCTACTTTCAGTTCTTTGATTTTCAGCCATCAATTAAACTACAAGGTTTCAAAAATCGTTATTTCAGATTTCATACATACATTTGTCAGTTTATATGAATAATTGACATAAACTGTAAAGCTTCAAACTAAGATTGATAAATGATTGAAGTTTCTATGTGCATTTAAGCATTGGAACTTGGGAACGTGTACCGTTTCTCATAAATGATTCAGCTTTGTTCTGGCACTTACATGTATAAGTCAGTTAATATTGGTTCATTTGTAGAAAAGCAGATATCAACTTCATGATAAAACATTCAAATAAAAATCCTGACTTAGAAAATAGTGCTTTTTATTTTTTTTTTTTTCACTGGGGTATAATATCACACAGCCAGGGTCACTTGGCGACTTTTCCAGCTTTAACGGTGGAGGAAGAGCCTTTGCTTATACCTGGTAGAAATGCTGACCTTCCAAAACCTAGCTTGACAGCTTCCTCACATGTGAAATTTGGTTTCAAGTGGGATTCAAACTCACAGTGGTGAGGAGCTAGTGATTACTAGTCAAAGACCGTAACCACTCAAGCATGGAGGCCCTTAGAAAAAAATACTCTATTTTTTTGTACTCAGTGTTGTAGGAAATGTCTGCTAGAGAATGTTTCCATCACAGGACATTTTATTCTTTACACAAGATTTTATTTCATGAGTTTTACTCATTAAATCAATTATCAAGTGAACCATAACTCTTAGTAATATGTCATTAATTGAGGAATGTTCCTGATTGTGTCAGTTGCTTTACATCTGTATAAAATATTTATTTTCTCTCAAACAAAATGCATTTGAAACCTAGTATACAGGTAATGAGATTTTGTGTACATTGCAACCTCTACAAAGCAACACCATTTAGGAGAAGCAAAATAATGACATTGTTGAGAGGTTGTTGCTATAGAAAGGTTAAATTAATAGTTAAATCATACATTTGGAAAAAATCATGCTGTTGTTGAAGGGAGGTTGTTGCTCAAGAGAGGGCCACTCTGGAGAGATTGCACTATGTTAAATATTTCAAAACCTTTGGAAATTTGAAACCCTTGCTTTGCTCAGTTGCATGATAATGCAGACTTTTTGAAGTAAGAAAAACTGTTCTAGTTTCATAAAGCACGTTTTCAAGGGAAAATAAAGACAGTTCTTGTCCTGGATCTCAGTGGGGAAACACATTATTTCTATCTTTTGATGACATAAAAGTGTCGTTTAATAATTACCAAATGTTTTACATCCCCTAGATGGTACTTACTGTGAATGTACTAACAGAATAAAATTTTGATCTAAATATTGTCGTTATGACCAGTGACCCCGTGAGATTATTTTCTCTACTGGTTGTAACGTAGAATTCTCTGTACATTTGTGTGTCGTACCATTTGACAGGCTGGTAAAAACTCGACTGCAGTAAAATCGGAAATATTACAGTGAGCAAAGACAGACTATTTCCTGTTTTGATACCTCATGGTCCTATTAGGTTTGTCTGTCTGGCAAAACCTGAGTCGATTAGGTGATCCCCATTTTTTTAACTTATAGGATTTCTTGATTGAACATCGAAGAACGTTAGTCTCCTATTTCAGAGTGGTTTTGAAAGATTAAAAGCAATGATTGATTCAGTTGTCCTTTACTCAGAGACATAATTGATTTTTTAAAAATGTTTGTCCATGAAAAAGCTGCAGTCTTTTTATTATATTCATCTCGAAGCCATTTTTTTGGCATTCTAATATGGTGAATAATGCCATTTTAGCTGCTGAATTATTAATACAGAACAATAATACAGTGAAACCTCTCCAAAGCAACACCCTTTGGGAGAAGCAAAATTATGTTGCTGTCGAAGGTTGTTGCTTGAGAGATGTTAAATCTACAGTAAAATCGTACAGTGGGAGAAAGTCACGCTGTTGTTGAAGGGAGGTTCTTGCTGAAAAGAGGGCTACTCTGGAGAGGTTGCACTGTAGAATGAAAAGAAAAGTGCGCGTAAAAGTAATATTTTTCCGTCCTTCTGGTGATGGATTTGACTGTATTATGTTATTTTTTATTTTCCTTTTATGATTTTTTATGAATCTACAGGAATTTTAGTCATGGATAACTTGAAGAGAAAACTGCTTTTGTATGCAAAACTCGCCATACTTAGAAAGATCATGATTGACTGTGACCTTTCATGGAGATACCAGATTAGAGATAATTATCTGGCCTGGAAAACTCTCCTAATTATACAACAGTTTACTATGATTGATGTTGTTATATATTTAACCCACTGAATGTATTGCATAGATTTAGTTCTTAACCCTTTACCTCATAATACTGCGTTTCCCAACATCTGAAGCACACAACTTTTGAAAACATTGTGGCAAAAGAAGCCATTGCACGCTTTTTCTAGACGTTTTGAAGATCAATATTTGGTCACATTCCCAATGGCAAAAAGTTTTTTTTACCAATTGCAAGGCGAAAATTATCAATTCAAATGAGGAAAAAAAAAACACGAAAAACAAAAATTAGTTTTTTTACATGTTTGGGGTCAGAAGTAGCAAGTGTGAATAATACAAGGGAGACAATTGCTGATTAAATATTTCTAAGCTGGTACACCACTCTGATGTTTTTTTTATACAGTGACTTTTTCCTAATTTTGTTCAAATTGTTGTAAAAATTCCCAATTCTGGGGGTCTGGTCATGTTCCCAAAATGCTGAAAAACTTGCATTGCTTGTAATAAGTAATGGCTTTTTCCCACAATGTTTTCCACTCTATCAGAGAGAAATAACTCAGTTTTCTTAAATAAATTGATGTTTTGTATATTTTATATATAAATTTGGAATAGTCAAAAATATGTTTATGAGGCAAAGGTTTAACAAAATTTGTCAAGTTCTCACTTTCACACACCCTGGTCTGAAAACCTTAGTGCATACACATTGAAACACTATATTGGTTAAAAACGGATTCAGTTTCATATTTGAGAATAAAAAATCTGGACAAAAAGTGAATAAAAATGTTTATTATTAGTTCAATAATATTTAATTTTGGAGTTTTTCATAACAGCCGCCCTTGAAATTACTAATTTATGCTTCTTTTTGCCCCTCCCCCAAATAACATATCACAATTCATTTTAACTGCCTTCACAATCACCCAAATCATGACGATTGCATTTATAAAATTTCAAACTGTCAGATTCAGTACCAACTGGGCAGCTTTCTCACTCGGTAAATTTGGTCTTAAATGGGATTAGAAATTCTGATAAATAATCGATGACCATAACCACTCCATCATGGAGGCCATTTTATATTCTGCAGCCTTAATATTATTCAGCCTGCTGTAAATTGATGAATAATTTGGATAAAGTTTTAATAGCTTTCTATACTACAAAATAACTTCTTTAGAAATATTCAGTGATGTTATATAAATGTTAAGCGTGTTTAGTTTATAAACACTTTCAAAGATATCATGTTTATACCTATTTATTACATTGTATGTTGTTACACGGGATGATTAAAATATTTTTAATTTATGATAGCATGCAAATTGTTGTTAAGTATTCCATGGTGTGTGCAAGTAATATGATTATATGCTTGGTAACAAAACAACTTAAATTGCTATTCTAAATAACATCTAATAAACTGTGAAACCTTGATAATGAGACCACATTTAGGACCCAAAAAATCAGTCATAATAATGAGGCAATCTCATAATCAAGTTGAATTATAGGAGAGTTATTGAAAGCCTGTCTGATGATAAGTGGTTGTTATAATAAGGTGGTCATAATATTGAGGTGGTCACTATTTGAGGTTTTATCATATTTTATAATTGTCCAATCAACTGACAGGAATCATATTTCAGTATTCTAAGATGTTTTACTGTTTTACCAACTCTTTGTATCAAAAATTCAGTTTTACTTTAAAGTGTTTGAATTATGAAAGGAGTATGAATGAAGTATTGAAATAAGAATATAGCATAATTTATGATAAAAAGGGGCTAATTTGGAATAAAACATCTCTTTATAAGCATCATTATGAGATTGCTTGTATCTTGCCAATTTTTGAAAATCAGAATCTCATATTCACAATTACTTGTCTGTTGGAATTAATACAATATAAATTTACTTAAATTTTTATAGGAAATTTTTATGAAAAAATGTGATGTTCGGAATATTACTATTGCCATTCTTAAAAAATGTTAGTTTGCAGTTACGCAATCCAAACTAAATTTAACGGAGAGTAGGTACGGGGAATTTATTAATGTTATTTTTTTTTGTTAACATTATATGTACTGAACACGAAAAGCTGAAATAAAGAACAGAATTTCTTCTTGGTCAGAATCACTCAAAACTTTCGGTCGGGGGATTTTGTAATGAGTTGGTCACATAACTGCAAACCAACAATCTTTTAAGGCCAAAGAAATGATTTGAAATTGGAAATTTATCGAAACCTCATCTCACCGTGTATAAGACAGAAAGGATGTTGAGAAATATGTTAGAACTCAATACAAAGTAATATCTTGAAATCACTTGTACAGTCAAACCTGTGAACGAAGGCCACCCTTGGGAAAGACAAAATGTGGCCTTTATTGACAGGTGGCCTTTATTTGGAGGTCAGTTTGTTTTAAACAATCAGTGATGTTTTTTTTTTTCAAAGAATGGCCTTTATTCACAGGGTGGTCTTTATTTGGAGGTGGCCTCAAACACAGGTTTGACTGTATATCAAATGTTTTGATGTTAATAGTGTAAGAAAGGACTTATAAAATGTAATATAAAATTGTCTGTCAGTATTCAGTGTTTGAGAAATTCCGTCACATTTCATGTATATCAAAAATAATTCAATGAAGCTGTATGAGTGCATGATTTGATTATCACAAATAATGTTGTGGGATAAGTCAATTTAAGTTACATTCAGTGTGTCATTTACGTGTCGTCTGCTGCAAGTCTTTTGTTGGTTGAATCCTCCCATTGTCTTCATGTTGCCCCTTTTAAAGAGCTTAACGCTGGATTTTAATGTTGTACCAACAGCTTGGGTCATATGATGACTTTCCAGCTTTAACTGTGGAGGAAGACACCAGACTTACACCTGGGTAGAACCACTGACCTTACATTACCTTAAGCTAGCTGGACAGCTTCCAGCTTGTGAAATTTTTCCCGAGTGGGATTCAAGTGATGCAGAAAAATTGATGGTAATAATAATAGTTTCCTCACAGGTGAAATTTGTATAGTCTCAAGTGGGATTTAAACTAACAGCAGAGAGGGGCTGGCGATTACAAGTCTTTACAAGTGATTACCGAGCTTAACAACCACGTCAGCAGTCTGATAATCTTAATCATGACAATTACTGACAGTTTGAAAGAGAAGAAATCATCCTTTGGGGGAACATATTCAAAAATTGTAGCTGACAAAAACAGCATCGTCATGAAACAATTGCATACAATATCAAGAAATGCTGGGAGATTAGTTCCTTTTTGATTTGTTTTGCTTGGGAAAAGAAGCTTAATCAAATACCAGCAGGAATTATACAAGCAGATAGAATATACAGATCAGTACAAAGTCTGCAAGTCTACTTTAAAGTCCATATTTCTTAACCCTTTTGCTGCCTATGACACTGCGTGGTGACTTGATACTGAGTGCCAATGTCGCATTCCTGTGACCAGTACAGGTCTGGACTCTAGAGAAGGCTACAGACTTTAGTGAAGTCTACAGATCACGGCTCCTGAGCTCGAACCATGTGTGTTACACATGTTTTTTGTGACGATTTGGTTGTAGATATAGCGTTATCCACCACTAATTCAAACATTTCATGCGGAGAAGTTTGCAGTTACTTGCGGAGGACAGGGTGAGCACAAGTAAGAAATACTTGGCACTGAGAAATGTGCCTTATCAGAAATTTGACAGAGAAAGAGTTAATGGAAAAGTTACAATTCTGTATTGTAATATTTATATTGTAGAAAAATGTTACAGAATTCTATTTATGTACTTGTTGACCCGTGCCCTAGGACTCATTTTTCTGTCTACAACAAATTTTGTTTCGTAGTATGGAAAATTTCCATTGTTTGGTCTAAGAATTTCATTTAATCTTAAATCGGATGTTCAGCACATGTGTCATCTGTTCCGTGTGGTGTGGTAAAACACATGTCTAGAAATTTTAAGGCATGGTTGAAAGTCTTTCAGTCAGTGACAGAACTCAGTCAGTAACTCGGCTTTCAGTATTGTCCTGTTGTGATAATTTTAGCCAAAAGTTCATCTGGATAGTCTGTAAGTAGATTGAAAAGGAGGTTTTGTTTTGTTTGTTTTTATATGACTTATTGTCATTGGGGTTTAATGCTGTTTTTCAACTATTTTTCAGTTATATATGGCGACCGGTTCACCTAACCAGTTTTCATGGACTGTATACTAACCAGTACTAACTTACCCTTCCACAAGGATCTGGCAACTTCTCCACATATGGTGGAAAACCGACATTTTTGTCAAATTTTCATTGAAGGTGAATGACCTGCGGCGACCGGGATTCGAACCCAATTGCGCCTACATTTATTTACTATTGTTATAGTTAAACCAGGGAAGAAAAAACTTGACGTCAACTGAATTTTAGAGGAAAAATGTAAAGTTTTAAAGATTTTTCTTGAGGGGAAGACAGCTGCAGAAGGAGGAAACCCTGATAACAGATTGTATCTCCATTTATTCAACATTAATATTTTATTATATTGAGTTTTCCAGTCAGCTTGTAAATGGTGCTGGAAATAAATGTCAGATAAAACATGGTATTTGATTTCTGTGTTCATTGATTACCATGATAAAACTCTGTAAATGAGCATTGTTTATATTTTTGTGAATACTTTGTTATCAATGTAATATTAATCAGGTCTATAGATTGTATCTAATCGTTGTAAATGTTTTACATTATCATGGCTGTAAATTTACATAATTGTGGCTGTAAATGACGTATTTTCTGTTATTCTTAATGTTTTACATCATTATGGCTGCAAGTGGCATATAATTGATTTCTCTTAATGTTTTCGATTATTAAGGCTGTAAAATTTAATGGTATTGACAAATAAATAATAGTGAAATATTCATACCATGTGTATAGTGGTATTTTATTTGCAGTATTTTATATATTTGTGCTGTTTGTCTGTCTAAATACAGTCAGGTCTGTGAATGAAGGCCACTCTTGGGAAAGACAAAATGTGGCTTTTATTGACAGATGGCCTTTATATGAAGGCCAGGTTTTCAAAATATGGCCTTTAGTCACATATTATTCTTCATATTTTTTACTGTGTTGTGGATTTATGAGAAGCAGGTGTCAGCTAAGTGCTTGAGATTGTGTTTTTGTACAGCTCTTGTATTTCTGCATGCATGGTTATGTGTGGTGATGGTTGCCATGTTTTTTTTATATTCCTATGTTGTTGTTTGTTGCCGTGGAAGTATTTACTGTGGTGTTTCCTGAAGCTTTGTTTTTACTTTCTGTTTACAACAAAACTTCAAACCTTAGGATAAATGTACCAAAGTGCAGATAAAACCAGGTCACCATATCATAGCTAGAGTATGTTGTTATATGATGTAAGTGTTATTGTCCCATAATAGGTATGAATCATTTATGTAATTTCTCCTGAAGTTTGCCATGCTACGGAATCAGGAAATATTTTGCATTTCTGGTGGAATATAGTTCTGTGATACACTTGAGTATTACAGGAATGATAATTTATAAATGACAGTGTACTTCATTTCCTATTTTATGGATAATGTTCATGTGTTCATGAGCAAAATATCTGTAATCTTAGTTGGATAATTGGGTGGAGTAAAATTGCTCTTAGCATTAATCAGTTCTTTATCTTTGTTAATTGTGAATTTTCCAATTTTTTTCATTAAATGCCTTCATTATTGTATCTTTTTTGTACATATAATTCAAATTTGCTTAACCCATTACCTCATAATCCTGCCTTTTCATGCCTTTTCCTTAGCTGCATGATCCTGCCTTTTCATGCCTCTTCCTTATCTGAATGATCCCACCTTTTCATGTCTGTGAATTTTTATCCCTAATAAATTGTTTTATCCAAATAAAAGGAAGTTTTTATAGTAATAGTCATACACTTCATTTTTCCATAAAACTGGTTTATATATAAAAATTTGTCTTATATACCATGTAACACAACACAATCATTTTTTTATTGACTAAAAGTTATCATTGATTAAAACCTTTGTTGAAATGTTGAAATTATACTAATGTTATTATCTATCTTAACATGGTAGAAAAATACTGCAAAGTTTCTTTATATTTTTCATTTCATGAATGACTTTTAAACACATCAGGAAATAATACGCGCATAACAAAATTTGTTTAGAATTACTGGATACAACACTTGTTTTGAATGTAGTAGATTTAGAGAATACTCGAGGCTGTTGTACAGATCGTATTCATATTTACATATCTTTGTTTACTAATCAGCAAATTCTTATGCGTAAATATTTGTATTATTGCTGAAGTAGCAATGTCTGGTCTCTATCCTTGGTCAGTATTCCCTGTTCACTGAAAACTGCTTACAAATGATGGAACTCATTATAATGATATTGCTGTGTACAGTGATGTAACTCCGCTGGCATGGACCAATTTAAACTCCTTGTTCACTCACATTTTCTTTGTTTTCTAGATCATTTGATGAATATTAATGAGCTCAAAGGTTCTCTGGAGTATTGTAAAAGAATATTTGGCTCAATTTCATCAATTATACTCATGGAGACTGATCATTACAGCTCATATATTGATGTCATGACATTTGCCAATTAAGTTTACACTTGGATAGTACGGAATAACTTTAATAGGCTGTCATTCATTCAGCTAAGGTTGTGAGTGATGTATGTCAATTAATATGAACTCATGTACAGTCAAACCTGAGGTACAGCCCTCTTCAAGTGAAGGCCACCATAGGAATGATGGTGTACATTTATGGATATAATTGACAAAAAAAAAAAACATCTGAATATCAGGCCAGGCATCTATAGTGGCCATGATTTATCTCTGTATTTGGCTTATTTCACTTGTTTGACCATTGTAACATATTTTATCTTTTAAATCTTATATTCTTGGTATATTAAGAGAATTAAAATGGGTTTATATCATCCAAATACAGCCTGCTTTTATCAGTTATAACAAATTACATTATCTTGAACATGGCATAACTGAAATTATGTTGTTTGCTACCAATGTCGTGGAAAATCTTGTGCTTGCTTTGTTTTAATGTTGGCGTGAATGTTTTGCTCTCCATTCCCAGTCAAAAAATGTTGGTGCTAGTATTTTAGGTATGGCTGTTTTGTCTGCTTCCATCTTCTATCAGATTTGAAAGTAAATCTGAGAAATATGATGACATTGATTAAATATGCTTATTGTAACATGCTGACTTTTATCCTTAAAGCATCTTTTATGCTTCCAGAATGTTAACATAATATTAGATACTTTTTTCACTGTGCTTAAAACCATGTCCAACATTTATTCTGTTGTATATGGCAGCTGGTTCACCTAATCAGTTTTCCGGACAGTCTAATAGTGAGTTGGCAACAACTCTATATGTGGAGGAAAATTGATATTTTTGTCAAATTGTCATACAAGGGTATTATCTGCCTCAACCAGGATTTGAACCCAGATTGTGGAGCAACTTTTTACTCCAAAGTAGACAACAGTCCTATTTGTATTACAACATCTGATTATACTTTGTTTAAATTTCAGGTATGGAAAGGTCTGACATTGTGCTAATTATTATTGTATCTCTGACCTCTGTGGCCCTTTTTATCCTGATGATGATGCTGTGTGCTTGGTGTTCACGATGTTGTCGGAGGAAGAAGTACATCGAAGAGGAGGAAGAGACGCTGTCAAGGTCAGTTCGTTCGATGGAGCTAGGGAGCGATAACGGAAGTGATGTTCGGCAGCTTAACAAACGGTCCTGGGAAGATAAACATTCACATGACGGGGACAAAAAGGGGACACCTATTCTGACGAGGAAGACAATACGGTAAGTTCTTTTTTGTTCTTAGTTTTGCATGATTTTAACAGAAAAATAACTGGATATCATCAGAATAAAAGTATGTAAATCCTTTGATATTCTGAAAAAAAAAACATTTCTTCTTATAGATTTAACCTTTCAGATTTAGTTTATACTAATTTATTTTAGCTTGATTGCGAAACAAGCAATTTTGCTTATATTAATCACGCTCGAGTCTGCTTCCTGGACACTACACCAGACCTTTCAGATTTGGTTTGATTTTTATAGAAAATGTTCCTACATTTTAATCAAGTTTGTATGTTTGTTTTGTTTGTTTCACAATAATGGTGAAAAACTGTCCTTGTATTGTTGAATATATTCGGACTGTTGTTTAATCAAGTACTCCTCTAATAGTTGTTTATCATTATTGTCAGCTTGCTATTTCTACTTTTCCCTCAATGTAATTCTGTCTGAAGTGTTTACGTTCTTCATTTTTATTTTGTTTTTGGAAAAGCTACCATAGTAACACTGTATGTTTTGACATTGTTGAACTAGTTCTGTAATGGAATTATTTAGCGCTTTTTTTAAAGCTTTACACTATATATTTTCATTTTTTTATTTCATTTTTCCATTCTGCACGTTTTTACATCTACAAATATCTAATTTAATTGGCACTGGATCTTCACCATCAAAATGGTAAACAAGCGTGTTTTCATTAGCTGAGTTAACTCTTTGTCTCATAAAACAGCTTTCCCCCACCCTGCATCTGAAGCAGACGACTTTTGAAAACATTATGGCAAAAGAAGCCATTGCTTGTAATGAGTAATATCTTCTTTTGCCATAATGTTTTCTACTCTGTAAGCTGTCAGAGAGAGAAGTAACCCATTTTGATTAAATAAATTGATATTTGCTTTATTTATTTATGTTTATGAAGCAAACGGTTAATTAATCATTGCTACTTTATTCTTGTTTTTTTTTTCATTCTTTCATTGTAAAGACTTGTTGTCCTTTCGTCGCGAAACGAGATGTTTTTTGTTTGTTGTTTCAACGTCTGTTGTTTTTTCTGATCATTTATCAGAATCAGTCAAACCCAAATAAACAAAAAATGCTGAAATGAGTTTTGCTTCATCCATGAAATCTTGCCACTGATTTTGTATCTGAGTGTTTTGAAACACAGCAATGGCTGGAAGATGTTCTCGAACCAATCCATTATGTAAATTGTTTTTTGTTTCATCAGTACGATGGATATTATTCATTCCTTGACACTGTTGAAAATCCAGCACCATCCTGAAATAGTTTTTCTCTGTGACTGGTGTATTTAACAATGTAATTGAGAATAGCCTCTAGCACCATGACTGACAGTAATAACTGCTTAATGCCTGGATCATTTATTACCCTAACCAGTAAAAAAGGAGACAAAGTTGATTTTGTTATCTCCACATTGAAGAGTAGCAGGGACATTGTTTGATTGTTATTTTGTTATAATGACTTGTCTCGGATAACAGCAGAACACCATCAATGATAGATTGATGACCACACTGTCCCTGTTGTTGCTGTCTTTTTTCAGGGTAATTAATTTACTTTACATTAGGGAAAAAACTGAAATAAAATGCCAGATTGTGTAAATCTTAGTAGAAAAGTTTTACGCTGTTTTTTTGGCTGTTTGCCAATGTACAGTAAAATCACAACAACTTCTGTGATATTAAGACTGCGTCAGTATGATTACCATTTCTTTGGACTGGTTTTCAGTGTTTCCTCTTGTATTATCACTTTGTGATTAAGTCACCTGAATGTTTGAACCATTCTCTCTTTTGTCCTAAATAAGGTCTTGATACAAAAGTTTTACTTTACACAGAAGTTTTGCCATAATTTTTCGGGGATTAGAGAAATCTATCTAAGTGCAAAGTGAAGATTTTCATTCTTACAACAAATGAAGCTTTCTATAAGCTTATAATATAAAGATTACTTATACATGCGGCATAGTTTTTTTTGTTACATCTATAAATATAAATGTAATTATATGTAATTTAGAAACAGTACAGCTGTGGTCAAGTAGTTAGTGTGCTGGGCTTGTTACCCTGCGATCTGGGTTCTAATCTTGGTTATGGCTGGTCGTACTCTTCGCTGAAAATTTTGACAAAAATGTCAATTTTCCTTCATATCTAGAGAAGTTGCTGGCTCCTTGTGAAAGGGTAAGTTAGTACTGGTTAGTATACAGTCCAGGAAAACTGGTTAGGTGAACTGGCCGCCATATATAAATGAAAAATTGTTGAAAAACGGCGTTAAACCCAGTGAAAAAAAAATAACGCATTAGTAGTTGTACAGTAAAGATGTTTTGTAGATATTAATAATGATCTGTTTTACTTACAAAATACATGACGTGATGAAACTTATGAGATGAATTTTTTTACTTTTCTCTTAGACATATTTTGTCTCATTTTATGTAATTAAAATGTATGACACTTGCGTGAGATATGCTTACAGCTCCTTGAGGGATTGGCATTACGCTCGGAGAACGAAGAAGCTCGTTAAAACTAATAAAACGAAGAACATCATCAATCTTCTTTTCTTCCAAGTCTGTCAGTTTGATAATTCATCAGAGGGAAGGATTGTGTTTATTATCTGTCTAAGCAAATAAAAATTAGAATATAAGTCTCTTTTTTTTGGACACATGTGTGACCTTGAACTCTGAAGATATGACCAAGGCTAATATCATTTGGGTTGAACATGTAGTCCTGAATAAAATGTTTTATTTCCATTCTAAATCCCTTTATTATTCTGAAACACGCTGTCGAGTTCAAGGGCAAATTTGTCTGGGTTGACATTATTTTATAATGTGGTTATTTTATTTTTATCCCTCCTTAGGGATTCGTAACCATAGAATTTTAATGCGCTGTAACATCAGTTTTAAAAACCAAATCCTACCTCTTAAGCAGGAAGTCAGTGAAAAACATTAATATTCATAAAAAACCATTAATATTCATAAAAAACATTGATATTCATAAAAAATGTAAATATTCATAAAAAACATTAATATTCATAAAAAAATTGTTAATATTCATAAAACCAATGATATTTCATAAAAAAACATTAATATTAATAAAAAGCCATTAATATTCATAAAAAACATTCATATTCATAAAGAAGACATTAATATTCATAGTATTGTTGACAAAATGATAAAATTGTCAAAGGAAAAAGTTAAACCTAGACTAGGAACAGGTCTGTCAAAGTCTCTTTGAATGTAATTTAATTATATCAGGTTAGAAATAAGGGAGGTAACTACTCCTAGTGAATATTAGTTTATTTGTAAGATTTGTCCCCCTTTTGATAAATTTGAATAAAGGGATGTTACTCATGGAATACTGTATATGAAGATATTTTGTGACAACAGAGTTTTTTCCTCTTTTATGTGACTCACACTTTTAATCCTTCATTCTTTTAATAATTTTCTTTGAATTTACTCTTTCTCAATCAGGAAATTTCGGTAAGTAAGGAATATTTTGTTGTCATTAGTGACTGCACTGAACAGTTGTTAGCTTTAAAAGAATAGTGTACCACTTATATACTTGTGTAGTGTATTGTATACCATAAAAGTGACATATAAAATATAAAGGCTTTGAAAATATTCATCTGCTTCCCTTCATATTATAAAATTCTTTGCAAAAACAAATAGATTTTGATTTCGACTAAATTTCGTTCAGCTTAAACATACAATTAAGTTGTTGATACAGTACAACCTCACATAGCGACCGCCTCAATATTATGGCCACCTTGTTATAAAGACAGTCTATTTTTGGACTGGTTTTCAATAACTGCCTTATAATTCAACTTGATAATGAGACCACCTCAATATTACAACTAATTTTTTCAGGTCCAAGTGGTCTCAATATCAGGGTTTTACTGTACTTAGCACTTGAGTTGGGGAGCAAGCTAACTTCATACAGACCTATGTTGTATTTGTAGAATTTAGTTTATTAAATATTAGCATAATTATGTTTGGTAGCAAGTAATGTCTTCTAATAGTTATTAGTTATTAATGTTTGACTCTCAACTGTTTCTTGTTTTTATACAGGTAAATCTAAGTACTAACACATCGTATAGGATTTGATTAACACAGAAATTATATTTTATAATCATAGAACATTAAAGTTTTTAACCCTTTACCTTATAAGTATATTTTGGACTCTTTCAAACTCAAAGCAAATGTACAAAACATCAGTTTATTTAAGAAACATTTGTTATTTCTCTCAGTGACATTGTAGAAAACCTTGTGGCAAAAGAAGCCATTACTCACCACAAGCAATGTCTTCTTTGGCCACAATGTATTCAAAAGTTGTCTGCTTTAGATGCGCGGGGTGGGGGGGGGGGGTGCTGTATTATGAGGCAAAGGGTTTAGATGTGCAGGCTGTACTGACCTATTTTCTAATTGACATCTAATTCTATACCCCCATTTATTTTGTTTTGTTGTTGTTTTTGTCAGGGGAGACAACTCTGGGATTCAATATCTATTATGCACATAGGGTTATTGTTCCTGGTTTCTGAATCGATAAATGAACATAAACTGTCCTTAATACACTCTCTCCTGGGTATTTTGTATTAAGTTATCATTTCTAAAGAATAAATTTGTCAATTAAGACATTCTTGAGATAAAAAATATAGTTTTTATTATTTTTTTTTATGTGTGTTATTTATGGTAGCTATTTTAATTTTTTTTTTGCAGAAATGTAAGAGGCAATTACACTCCTGTTCCTCAGTTAATAAATCATGTTTATGAATGATACGTTGAAAAAAAAATTCAAATAAATCTTTCTGTCCTTATGGAGCACATCAATACCCAGAGATGCAGAATTTTATTAATGGCGCTAGACAACTCATATGTTGTAAATGATATGATTTATAACATCGCATAATCAGAAAAGTCATTTTTCTCTAAAATTTGAATTAATTTCAGCAGGTTTTTTATGTTTATCATCTTACTATTTCGTTTAAATTTTGTTGTCAAAAGAACATTATATAGTCGATGCCTTGATACGATTTGCCTCGACTGGTCAAAATCTTTTCTACATTGGTAAAATAAGATTATTTACATTACAAATGACTTTAATCAAAGTTTACCCATTAATTACAAAGATGCTGATTTTTTGCCTTGGCTCATCTATCTTTGGAGTTTAATGGTTTAGTTAAAACATTGTTCGCATGTTTCTTATCTAAGATTTTCTAGTCCCAGAACAATTTTTCTTTTTCTTGAAACCACTTTATCATTCTTCCAATAACTGCACAGTCTGACAGTTTCACAAGCTTCAATTATTCTGCTCTGTACTCAGTATATAAATCTTTTTTAATCCAGTTATTCATACCTGACACTTTCATTTTCTGTAGAATTGTCAATTTGAATATCATGTTATATAAATATCGCATTAAGGACTGTGGCAAAGTGAAAGAAACTGCAGGATGTTGTAAAGATGCCAAGGTTTATCTCCGACTTTCTTGCAGTTCTTTATTAAGGATATTTACAGAAGTAGACTTACCACAGTCTACAAGTCCTTTAAATTACTTTTCATCTGTCTGTCTTGAACGAGACTAGAGTTCAGATTTATTTGTTCAAATCTTGAAAATCCTTTCATTGATTGAAAAGAAAAATTAACCCTTTGCCTCATAAGCATATTTTGGACTCTTCCAAATTCAAAGCCAATATACCAAACATCAATTTATTTCAGAAAACTGGGTTATTTCTTTCTAACAGAGTGGAAAACATAGCGGCAAAAGAAGCCATTACTAATTACAAACATTGACTTCTTTTGCCACAATGTTTTCAAAAGTCGTCTGCTTCAGACGTTGGAAATGTGGTTTTATGTGGCAAATGGTATAAGATGTATCTGGGATTTGAATGTGGCGTAAATTTACCACAAAACATGATGTGAGTATACAGACATATTGAACGAGATTTACAGCACAAATCAAATTACCTTTTGAGATATGCAACAATTAAGATCGAATTTACCTGTAAACTATTTTCATATGTATAAATCATCATGAAAATTAACATTTAAGAATGACTCTAAAGCCACAGGGTGACATTGTATGTTTTCATTTTTAGCTCATCTGTTTCTATGAAAAAGTTAAGCTATTATGATCACTGTGGCATTGTTGTTGTTGTAGTTGTTGTCGTCATTGGTGTGCAAAACCTTTAATGTAGCCCATTACTTAAACACTTGATTATTTCAACATGACACATGGAATATTTGATTATCATGATAAGGTGCAGTTGCACGACAAGGGGCATTATTCTGAAAGCTATATTTTTGGATTTTTTTTTTTGCCACTAGAGTGTCGTCTTTTCGTAATGATTTTCATGTTGTATCTTATGAATGTTCACTGATTTTTAGTGAGACTGTAATATAAACTTGAAAACCGCTACTTGGTATTTTGAAAGCAAAGGAGATGAGCCCCATTAACAACAATAGTAGCCACAACCATGGTCCAGTGGTTAGTATGCTGAACTTGTTTCCTGGTAATCTGTGTTTGAATTGTGGTCATGGCAGGTCATAGCCTTCTATGAAAATTTAACAAAATGTCAATTTTCCTCCATATGTGGAGAAGTCATCAGCTCCTTGTTGAAAGGTAAATTTGTGCTGGTTGGTATACAGTCCAGGAAAACTGTATAGGTTCAGTCAGATGTTACAGAGGTGTCACTTGTTAAAATGTTCTCACTGTGTGTTTTTTTATGGATTCTACTTCATTGTGATCATACAATACAGTCAAACCTGTGTATGTGACCACCTCTGAACAAAGGTAACCCTGTGAATAAAGGCCATTCTTTGGAAAACCGTCTCTGATTATTTAGAACAAACTGACTTCTGAATAAAGGTCATCTGTCAACAAAGGCCACAGATTGCCTTTCCCAAGGGTGGCCTTTTTTCACAGGTTTGACTGTAATTCATAATTTGAGGGTTATTTTGTATGTATACGCTTCTATTCTCAGATATGTGACACTACTTTGGAAAATATGAGTTATACCAAAACTATTCTTGGTTCTCATGGGTGGGGAGGATTGACTTCATGCTGAATCAATATGGAACTGATGTTTCATCTGTAAAGTACATTAACTTATGTATCCGATGAGTTTTCTATGTTTGTCCGCTGTGTGATTGTACCCCCGGGAAATGTGCTTCACTGCTCAATATATCCATAAATAAGTACAGTCAAACCTGTGTTTGCAGCCACCTTCAAATAAAGGCCACCTTGTGAATAAAGGCCATTCTTTGAAAAACCATCATTTATCATTTAAAACAAACTGACCTCTGAACAAAGGCCATCAGTCAGTAAAGGTCACATTTTGTCTTTCCTAAAGATGGCAAACACAGGTTTAACTATATTTGTATTAACAATCTGTCATGTGACTCTGTAATGTTAAGTGACCATGTTTTACAATTATTGATATTTCATGCGACCATGTCGCAAACTCTTTTTCATGTCTCTGTAATGTCATGTGACCATTTTTCCATTCAGAGTTTGGTCCGACATGCTCGCTAATGTTATTTACTGACAGTACGGACGATTTAGAATATTTTCTTCCATCTGAGAACATTGCTTGCTCAATTTACGTAATTGTTTACGCTATCGCTAATTGATACGCTATACAATGTTAGTGGCATTGATATTTCCTTTACATGCTAAGTAATCATCAGTACCAATAAATAACATGTCTGGAACTGCGAACGTCATTAATCATTGTCCGCGTCTTAAGGAGATAAGCAGACATGATTATTGCCCTTTTAATAATCGACATTACTGGACCATTTAGTCATATATGCAATCCTTGCAATATTTTCCGTGTTTCTGGTGCAGTCCATAAATTATTTATATAATTCCTTTGTGTCTGATGTTCTGAAAATTATATGTATTTATCTCCCTGACTACAGAGGTACTATAAATTATAGAAATAATTTTACAAAACATGATATATATGTCACATATCTACATTGCAACCAGTTGAATGTTGCTTTTTCTGGAATATCTCATTTTACAATACTGTGAAAATTTTTTCTGGACAATTCAGGAGAAAAAGGGTTTGCTTTAAAATATGGAGAAAATTCATATATAGTCAAACCAACAATTAGAAAAATGAAATAAGGCTTTCATGCCTGCTGGGCCTTTAGTAAGAGTCTTATATTGATAATTGTACAGTACAGTGCAACCTCTCCAGAGTGACCCTCTCTTGAGCAACAACCTCCGTTGAACAACAGCTTGATTTTTTCCAAGTGAACAATTTAACTATTGACTTAACCTCTCTAGAGCAACAACCTCTCAACAACAACATAATTTTACTTCTCCTAAAGGGTGTTGCTTTGGAGAGGCTACACTGTACAGTACGTAGGAGCTGCCTTGGCTCAGGAAATACTTTACTTTGGTTTGACTGTATAAGATGCTTTTTTTCAGTTGCTTATAAATTTCTCTGCTTTTAGGTTTAATGCCATGTTTACAAAGTATTTTAGATTGGTTGACCATGACGGTGCTCCTGGGCTGCCCTCAAGCTCTGAGCTTATTTTTCCCTGGTCCACCAATTACTTACTTACACGAAATCTTAATCAGAGATACGAACAAACGACTTTGGAAGTAGATATATGTTTTATGTGGTTGTCCAGTCTTCAACCCTGGTCTTCAACTTACAGCTTGTAAATCTAAGGAAGTGTACACCAGGGCTCGACAATTTTCTTTCAGGCTATTCATCCTGCAGGACAACCAGCTGAGAATTTTAACTAGTTCTACAGCAATTTCAACTCGTCCTGAGTCAATTTCTACTCGCAATTACGAGAGAAGACAAGTGGATTTGTTGAACCCTGTGCTTTACAGCGCTGTTCATTCTTAACAAAAGTTGACAAAACAACATGGCTGTCTTTCTTTCTTGTATTTCTCAAGTTATTCCAGCCTACATTTTTGCACCAACACTGCAAACTAGAAATACATCCTTCATCAGCTTGTTTTCTCATTGAATTTGATCGACAGTCTTGCATAGAATGGTGATTATTTTCAGGTTAAAATTTGTTATCAGAGATTCTGATATTTCTCAGAATGGACTGGTTTTATGTGTTCATCAAATTAGACTGTCTCCATGTTTGTTAGCTCATGACTCATTTGAATTTAAATTATTGGTAATATTTTCTCATTTAATCTGTCTCTTTTTTTCGACCTCTTTTTAATTAAAAATCGTGATAGTTATTAGTATAATATAACTTCTCTTCTGAAAAGTAACAGACTTTCTACCCCACACGCCCCCTACACCCCACACCCCCCTGACTGGAAATTTTTTTTGCCCGTTTTAATTAGCCTATTAGTTATTTAAACCGACCTTTTGGGTATCAGAGGCCAGTTCCTGATGAGAACAATGATAGTTTGTTTGTACCCTCTTTGTAGCAAAATATATCATGTAATGTTGTTTCAAAATTTCATAAATCTCTCACATCACATACAAGGCTGCGGCCATGGGCCAGTGGTTGTTGCGTTGGACTTGCAACCTGGAGATTAAGGTTCAAATCCCAGTCATGGCAGGTCATAAGCTTCTATGAAAATTTGACAAAAATGTCGATTTTATTCCATACGTGGAGAAGTTGCTAGCTCCTTGTGGAAGGGTAAGTGAGTACTGGTTAGTATACAGTCCAGGAAAACTGGTTAGGTGAACTGGTTGCCATATATAAGTGAGAAATATTGAAAAATGGCTTAAACCCCTGTGACAATAAGTCACATAAAAACAAAAGCAAACAAATCATATCACATACAGTGATGTATTGACTGAGAATGTTCCTGTTTTTTTCATGATTGTATTTATTTTGTTTGCCTCTGAAAGTCTGAAAACATTGGTGGAGTAAAAATGTCTGATCAAAATCTATTGGATTATATTTGTTAAATTATTAAACATATGTATGACACAAATCTAACTTTATGGGGAAACGTTGTCAAAAAACTGATAAAAAAGGTAGTACTATTAGACATGGTGCCACACAAGGCACGACAAATTTTTCTCAGGCTACTCGTTCTGCAGGAAAACCTAAGAATTTTAACTAGTTCTACAGCAGTTTCAACTTGTCCTGAGTTAATTTCTACTGGTAATTACGAGCGGATGGGTGAATTTGTCTTGCCCTGCCACCTTTATGATAAAATTCTATTTACCTCTTTGTGATCTAACTGACTTGTACAAAATTATGGCTGTATTATAGAAGAGTTTTTAATTCCAAAGTAGGATATATATTTTCAGATTACTAAAGCATAAACAATTGTTTGTTTCTAGTTACATGCTCATTAAAAATGGGGTAGGTAGGTTGAGAAATTTTTTTGGGAGGGGGCATTTTTTATTTTTCTTCAAAAGGCGCTGTTGAGATTATTTTTGTGCTGAAAGGTAAAAAAGCGAGACTGTGGATGTACTGTTCTAATAAAAAGTCTAGAGATGTGGGGAAAATTTAGGGTAGATCGGGTGACCAGAATCCTAAAGGTTGCTTGGAATTTCTTGATGAACATATCTGAAGATCTCTATTTCCATAAAGTTTATATAAAAAATTGCAATAAATCAATAATAGCATGCGTAAATATCATAATAGAAATAAGAAAAAGTTCAGTTACTTTAAAACATCATCTCTTGCTTCCGTTTGATCTTAATGTATGTTCAGGTCATTGCCCAAAACCATTTAGTTATAACTTAAATAGGCATTCATAGACTTTTTTTGTTTGAAACTCTTGTTGAAATGTGACTTTGCTTTGCCATTAAATGCTTGTAACTCATTAAAAAAACTCCCGAAGTTTTGAACAATTAAAAAAAGCTGTACTCATAGGAATATGTTTTCATATTGATTTTTCATTTTCTAACTGTGAGTCATATGAAATCATTTCTTTAAGCCCTTCTGGAAACAATTAGGTAATTTTAAATATTCAAAGCTTAAACAAAAGTAGCCCCATGGTATAAATGAGGCTTTTGGCATTTTTTTCATAGCAAATTGAAGTGCCATCATGGGAGTCTTTACGTGCATTACTGTAAAACTTTGTTAATTTTGAACAGCATGTTGGTTCAGTGGTTGAGTGCCCATATCTGGTGCAAGAAGTACATAATTATATATTCAAGATATGCATTCTCTGTCTGGCATTGTAACAAATGACATTAAATGGTAGTTTTAACACTGTTAGATGATGAAGTTCCTTTTTCTTGTAGCAAATGATATTCAAGGTTTCTTAACCAGGCTTCCGAAGGAAAAATCCAAGTTATTAAAATGGTGAATGTTGATTGTCCACAATTTCTTCTGCACACAACTTCATCTACATTTCTCAAAGGATTTCTACAAAATGTTCACATAATTAACATCACCAAGTACCCCAGTGCATGCTGTCCGGGGTTTGTGATTCAATCATTTTTTGCAGAATCATGGCCATTTGTTTATTTTGTGCACGTGTAATATTCCGTGTGCAACTTCTCATGAAAACTTGGTTTTGTGACAGTTCCCGTTATCTTGTTTAATCTGTTTAACAAAAAGTGTTACCATGGTACCCATTGTATCTATCTGTAGCTATAATACTGTTAAACAAACAGCTGTCTTCTCTTGTAAACTCATCACATTTAATATGTGTTCTGAAGTGGAAACTGCAATCATGGTCCAGTGGTAAGTGTGCTGGACATGTAAACTCAGTTCCAATCTTGGTCACAGCAGGTCATACCCTTCTGTGAAAATTTGACACAATGTAGATTTACCTCCCCATGTAGAAAAATGGCATTAAACCCAGTGCAAAGAAAAATTTTGAAGTGGACAAGGTGTATGTTAAATTTTCATGAATGTTGTATCATGTTACATTGTCGATGTTGTTGCTCTTTGAGGCGGCCCTGTATATACTTCATGTAGACCCATCTCTGTATGACCAAGCGTAAGTGGGTCATAAAACCTCGTACTAACTAACTAATTTGTTGTGATCATACAATTTTTGGTTTATTTATTTTATTGCAGACTTGGGAAATGATTTGATTATTCATCAACTACTCCTTCGTGTGTTCAATTTTAGTTTCCATGGTTACTACGTAGAATTAATCACTGTATATTCATTATGTATCTGACATTTATACGTATATTACCAGCAAATATCTTTAAATAAGGTCATGAATCTTCATCAAGTAATGGCTTGCTGGCATAAAGATTTTATGTTCAGTAATTTTTTTTTATTCTTCGTGAATAAATGTGAAAATGCATGATGACTTGATTGTTGAACAAATCGGCCGAGAAGCTTTTATGACTTTCGACAAGATGTGTTACTTGCTGTCTCTAGATAATGTTTGTAACTGACTCTGTTGCATTTGTTTTCGTAAACCTTTTAGCGATTGGTATTGTAAACATAATTCATATTCCTAGTGCATCTAAAAGTATATAAAACTATATAATTTCCTACGCAAGTTTCAGTCTAGAAGCTGAATTGTTTACTTGAGACTTTAGGCATTTCAGAAATTAGCCGCTCATGTATAGAGTACATGGAGAATGTTTGGTCAGGATAACCTTGTCTTTTATTCTACAATATGGTATAGTTCCTCTCTTTGTTTTTTCAATTCCTTACTGGTTCCTTTGTAGTTAAGAAGCTTTTGTTTGGATGATTGTGGAAACACTTCCTTGTTGCTAGGTAACTGAACAAATTCACATCCTTCTTGTTGCTAGGTAACTGAATTTATCCACATCCTTCTTGTTGCTAGGTAACTGAACATCTCCACAATCTTCTGTGTTGTCAGGTAACTGAACATCTCCACATTCTTCATTGTTGCTAGGTAACTGTATATATCTCACTTTTTCCTTTCCATATAGCGGCAGGTCATACCCTTCTATGAAAATTTGACAAAAATGTCGATTTTCCTCCATATGTGGAGAAGTTGCTGGCTCCTTGGGGAAGGGGTACCAGTTAGTATATAGTCCAGGAAAACTGGTTAGGTGGACCAGTTACTGTATATAACTGAATGATTGTTGAAAAATGGCATTAAACCCCAATGTCACATAAAAACAAAACAAATCAAAGCCAAGGACTTGCCGGTCAAATAGGATCTTCACTTTCTCCTTTTTGTAATTATACAGCTATATCTTCATTGACTCAGTCTGTTTACAATTTTGTATCAATACCTCTATGATGTTAATGAACAAAATTGCCCTTCTTTCCAATAAATGATACTGCAATAACGATCATTGACAGTCTCGCCACGAAATGTAACCAGAATAATAAATTGTTTCCTTTGGGTTTCATCAGATGTCTGACCCTCTAGTTAGAGGCAGTAATGATCTTTTCTTCTGAAGTGTCATTTCCAGTTAATTTATTTAAGTTAAGTTAATTTATACAGTGGATACCCTCTAAAACGATTCCTCTATAAACTGGTTTCCCCTCTAAATCGGCCAAATGTTCTGATCCTGACTTCATTACCATATTATTAAAAAATTCCCTCTAAACTGGGTTTTACTGTAATTGCATCTACAGTGGAACCCCTGTAAACAGACTGAGCATGGGACCAGGTCTTTTGTCTGGTTATCAGGGGTTCCACATTAATGCAATTAATGTAAAATCCATGAAAACTGGGCTCTCTGAAAACTGGAATTCTCTGAAAATTGGACGATTTTTCAAGTCCCATTTATTTCTCTTCTATAATCAATAATTCTCTGAAAATCAGAATTCTCTGTTTTTCAGGTGTTTTACTGTGACTTTAACCAGGTATCATCCAATCTGTTTTACAAATTCATGTGTGCCTCATAGTTACGTAGCAGTCCCGATTTAGACAACAACAACAAGACAAAGATTTAACCATCCCAGCATTTATACATATTTCTAAAATCACCTTCCATCTTTACTTAAGGTACTTTCCTTGTTTGCTGGTTCCTCCAAAGCTTTTCTTGGTTTACTTTCTTTGTATTGTTGGTTCTTACAGAACCTTGTGGTGTCATTGGAATTTAAAACAAATAATGAAGTCCAATAGTCGCTTGAATAGTGTTTAGTGTTGTACAATGAAATAAAGGAGCATAACAAGACATTGCACTTATTGTCAACATCAGTAAAATTCTTGCAGCTTTTGTGTTGAGCATCGTTTGTTCCCCATTTTAGCTATAATTGTATTGTTATCTTGGCCACCACAGGATCTTCAAACATTCCTTTCTATTATCAGTTTTAATTATGTAATCTGCAATATGGAACATCTGGTGAAGGTCTTTAGATCTGGTCGCAAACAGTCTGTCTGCTTGGATCTTTTACTTTTGTCATCTGGCTGACAAACATTACCAGGCTTCTTGAAACTGCTGGAATACTGCCTGACATTTGGTCAGGCAAAGATAGAATTTCCTCTTTTTTGACCGATGATCCCTTTTATAACCGATGACCTCTTTTTTGACTTATGATTCCTTGTCTGACTGATGACCTCTTTTTTGACTGATGATCCCTTTTATAACTGATGACCTCTTTTTTGACTTATGATTCCTTGTCTGACTAATGACCTCTTTTGTGACCGATGATCCCTTTTATAACTGATGACCTCTTTTTTGACTTATGATCCCTTGTCTGACTAATGACCTCTTTTGTGACCGATGATCCCTTTTATAACTGATGACCTCTTTTTTGACTTATGATCCCTTGTCTGACTAATGACCTCTTTTGTGACCGATGATCCCTTTTATAACTGATGACCTCTTTTTTGACTTATGATCCCTTGTCTGACTAATGACCTCTTTTGTGACCGATGATCCCTTTTATAACTGATGACCTCTTTTTTGACTTATGATCCCTTGTCTGACTAATGACCTCTTTTGTGACCGATGATCCCTTTTCACAATGTCTTGGCATATCTTTTTTGGTACTGTAAGTTTATCTGTCAGTAGTAATAGCTGTTCTCCATGCTGGACTCGGATCATTTCCCAAACGTTCATCTTTTTTATGATCAGCATATAAAAATCTGTGGAGACTTTGTTGCCTGTGAAAATTGTCTTATTAGGAATTCCCCCTCAATGATAAGGTCATCACAGTTCTACTTGTTTGCTTATTTTCACACCAGTCGTCTCTCAATGGAGCGTTTTAGTCACGCCAATTCTCAGACTATTGTCACCTAGTTTACCATTATAAGTATTTCATCCGTATAATAGAACGTTCATTTCATATTTTCATCTTAAGTACTGCACCTTATTCTGAGGAGTCTGTTAGGCTGTGAATCATTGTCGTCATTTTGATAAATTTTATGAAAAATTTACAAATTATTTCTTGGAATTAAATCTGGTGGTCATTAATGGAGCAAGTGCACATTTTCTATCCATATTTTCGATGGTTCTGATTAGATTATGTTTATAATTAAAGCGTTGGATTGTTGAATGCTTTTTTCTGCGAGCGGTAAGATGAACACAATATGATTGAGCTCTATAAATGAATTAGGGTTGTTTTTTTTCTCAGAATTTTTTGCTCTAATCTTGCTCTCTTTGCGTTTTCTGCCTCCGCAAAACCGATTTATGGCTTATTTAACAATCTTGCTCACTGGAAACTGACAAATATTTGGCAAGTTGTTTGACAGCTACTGTTATTAAATATTATTGTAAGAAAACTAATGTACACTGATATTTCCCTTTGGAATAAGACATGGAATTACTTTCTGTTACGGATAAATGCTGTGAAGGATTTTTTTTATTTTACGGCATGCATGGACTGCTGTTTTATACTTAAAATTTTTATACGTAAAGTATCAGCATTGTTGGGTTTGTACCAAATTGATGAATTGTATACATATACAATTTTTTTTTTTTTAAGAATTCATTTCGTTCTCTTTTATCTTTTAATAAGTAGACATAAATGTTGAAACCTGAATTTGTTAAGATGTTTCATCTTTGTTGTTGGTATTACTGCCTTGGAGACTGGAGAATTTATAAAAAAATGAAGTAAGTTATTGCCTTACATCTTGATGCATATTTTTTATTGCCATGGAGATGAGAGATTTTGCCCTAAATAATTATCTATTTGAAATTTGTCAATAGAGATACCTAGTTTTGCCCTCGGAAAAGGAAGTTTAGTTCAATCCCATATTTTTGCCATTTTGTGCAGTCGACTGTTTCTCGTTAGTTTTCGAATGTTAGTGTTTTTTATAACTGTCTTCATTTTTATTTTCATGTGTGAAATGGAAATGTCAACGAGAAATGTCAAACGGAATTGTTGTCAATGGTTTTTAATTGTTGCAAGTAGTTTGTTTTACAATTGAAGAATTAGTTGCTTCTACACCTGGGGCCTTGTTGATTATTTAGTTGTTCTGCCTTTGTGTTGTGAGTTGATGCTTTATTGGTGAGAACGTATTGAAAGGCTGACGTACCTTACCATTGAGTTGGTATCATATGATAGGTACAAGTATAAAATTTAAAATGTTTGAATTGTGCTTCGTTATTTTAACAGAACTAGCCTCGAACGTGGTCCAGTGGTTGGTATGCTGGACTTGTAACCCGGTGATCATGGTTCAAATTAGGGGTCGCAGCAGTTCATAATCTTCTATGAATTTGAACAAAAATGTTTATTTTCCTTTGTAAGTGGAAAGGAAAATTGGTTAGGTGAACTGGTCGATTATATAACTGAAGGAGCCAGCAACTACTCCATTTATGGAGGAAAATCGACTTTCATACAATAGTATGACCTGCCATGACCTGGATTTAAACCTGGATCACCAAGTTACAAATCTGGCATACTAACCACTGGACTATGGTTGTGGCCTAAAATTCATTTCTGACAACATCCAGTGTTTCAACAACAATTTTATTACCCTCGTTTGAAAGCAAACAACATTCTTTACTTCTGAATAGGGTCAATCTGTCTTAGAACCATTCACAGTATAAAACCTTTTTGTTTTTAAAATTTGTGTCTGACATATGGTTATTCTGAATTAATGGCAGTAAAGCAGTGGAATGGATGGAAATGATATCAATACAGTTTTACAGTAATTGCACGTCGGCTTTGATGAGGATTTAAATGAAGGTCTGAACTTTATTCTGAAAAGTTCAGTCTAAATTTTGGTGTGTATAATCTAATAAATTTTATGTATTTGAATTACAGGAAATTCTGATGTACTGTACGTATCTATGCATTGCCAAGGCAGCAAAATATGTCTAAATCTTTATACAGCAGACACTTGGGAATGCAATTTAAGCAGTATTTGTGCTTACATTCATGATTTCACTTTTTTTATTGTGTATATAGATACATGGGATGTTAAAATTTAGCAGAAACATTTTATAGCAGACGGAAATGTTCAGACGGACTTAGCATTATGCAAGCTTGGAAGCTTACTTTGACGCCAGTGGGCAAGCTGATGCAGTGTTTGTTCATAAAATCATTCATACTTTGGAGGGAATTCTATTTTCTTAATCGAACATTTGCATAACAATTTATTCTTCCGAAACTCTTGAGATACGTATGATGTTGCTGTCGTCCCTTGGGTTTTTAAGAGTGAAATCGTACATTAATATGAATTTGCTATCAACTGTGACCTAGTGCCAGGAATTAATCATTTTATGCCCAGAGATATCTGACATGTTTTATGACAAGACTGTCAAAATAATGTTACTCTAATTGGTTTGTGGTTCTTTCACTCTTAAACATCTTGTTTTCATATGATTTAGTATCAAAATGTTGTGCAATAGTTGTTTTTATCATTGATTTTCAGCCGTCTGGCCGATGCTTTCAGTATTTTTGGCTCTTTGGATGCTTTTCATTATTTTAGCCACAAAAACGCCTGCAATCTTCTTTTTAGATTTTTTTATTTTGTTTATTCATTGCTTCCAATGTTTCCTCGTTTACATTAATTTTGTTGAATTCCATTCCGTTGCCAGATTTTGAATCACAGCCTCTTTGCAACAGTAAGTGTAGCCAATCATCCTATTGTTGATTTAAGAATGTTTGTTGGTGCTTTGCAATGCCTTGTCAATCAATGCATACAAATCTGGCTGGATTAAAGTTAAAATATTCATAGAAATCAAACATCCAGTAGGTTTATTACATCATAATATTCAGTCATTCCTTTCAAAGCTGTTTCAAGATATTATTGAACATTCTGTAAGAAACGCTCTATCACAGGGCGGCTTTTATATCGTTTGGATATCCTGTTGTGTATGAACAGTGCATTTGATGGCATGGAAGCATTTCTGTAGTAGTTGAACAAATTGCTACGGTTGAGGACCGCTGCGTCTGCCAATCTGATATTCCGATTTTTTAATTTAATAAATCTTGTTGAAGATTTTTTTGAAAAGGGGCAAGTCAAGATCAGGAAAAACTGTCAGTACGAGAAGGAAATCAAGAATCCAGTCTCTCTCTTGAAGACAATTTTGACACTTATGTTTATATTTTTTGTTTTGTATGTATTTTGATACATAAACACTGAAGAAATTGTCAATAAATGTGGATTGTAAGTGATGAGGGAGTGGATGAAAGATTTTGATTGCTTTTGAATAATTCTTCAAGCGAGATGACTGGTGGCAAAAAAATATTAATGAACCTAGTCTTGGAGTCTCGGTTGTTCTTGTTGAAATATCATTTTCAAACATCCATTGTCTTATGAATGTAATTAATTATTATTGGACGATTTGAAGTGTGATATGTGCTTTATCTTATGTGATAGCCATGGGTTAATGCTATGAAATACAAATAATTGTATTATGTGTTGACGTACTCCTCTTTCCAATAATGCCTTATAATTACTGCATTTTATCCTGCATCTGAAGCAGACGTCTCTTTGAAACTTTGTGGCAAAAGAAGCCATTACTTGCTATGAGTAATGTATGTATTCTATGAGTTCCATTTTTATTGACCGAATTGAATCAGTTTGTATGATATCTTTGCAGTCATATGATACACCATATGCTCAAAGCAAAGATTAATAATGTAGTTTTATTACTAAAATGGTTGAAATTTAAACTTATTAAGAGTAAAGTTGGATTGCACTTGAAAAATGATTAAGTAAGGAATTCAGATGAGTACTATAAATATCAAATATGATCAAAATGGTTATTGCTGAAACATAGACTGGTATCATTATGATACTCCGTGTAATCTGTGTATTAAATAACAACAGTAATGTTGTCAAATGTTGCTTATGGATCATTAACCAAATTTACAGGAAATACTATCTATAATTGTTCCCCACTGGACAAATTCACCTCAGTTATTGCATTCAGTCTCATAGTTCAAAGTCCTTGCATTCCAAATATACAGTTATACCTGTGTTGCAGTCACCTCTAAATAAAGGCCACCCTGTAAATAAAAAGTCATTTTTTGAAAAACTGTCATTGATTATTTAGAACAAACTGACCACCAAATAAAGGCCTTCTATTAATAAAAGTCACAGTTTGTCTTACCTGAAGGTGGCCTTTGTTCACAGGTTTGATGGTAGAATAAGTTGTTTCACCACTTAAGCTGTACCCATGTTGTCACTTAGCATTCTTTTTGTGATATTTTAGAATTTAGGTATTGTTACTAGTAATAGTGATGTTTTGGAATATCGCCGTCCCGATGAAAATATTAAATTAAACTGCATTTGAAACAATTCAATGCAGCCGTAAGTGTATCATCAGTCTGGTATTTATGGTCTGTATGAATATAAAATCACTATTAACCCTTTACCTCATAATACCGCATTTTCCCCCCACATCTGCAGCAGATGACTTTTGAAAAGATTGTGGTTCCTGGAGCCTTTCTAGCAGACGACAATGTCTGTTGCTTCTCTTGGTTCATCTGCATTTTTTTGGTAACCTATCTTGTTCACTAAATATGTTTTTTGGTTAAGTAAACAAATTTCACTGCGTTAAAACCACAAATTTCTTCCAACAAAAATACAAAATGCGTTTTGTCAAGTAAATTCTGGCTAGGTTAGTGAAATCTGGACTGTGTTGTCCTTGGTTTTTTTTGGTGAAGTTAAATATTAATGTTCTTGGCTTTTTGTTGGTTAGGATTTAATATGCTGTGGTGAAATTGACATTTTGTGAAAACGCAAAATTGATGGTCAACTAATTACACGTTTTGAAGAATGGTTCAATATTCTCAAAGTGCGCTATAGCTGCTCTCAGACTGTGCCATTTATTTCCAATTCATTCAGACAAAATCAAGCGTGACTGTCATTAACGGTTTTCATTTCGGGAAATGAAATAATGGACTCAGAGTGCTTGTGATTAATTAACAAAACCTAGCAATAAATTCGGCATATTATGCGTGGTAATGATTATATGCATTCAATCAATATATCACCCTGTTTGTACAAGAGTTATTGCCCATTAACTGTATAAGGCTGTTGACTACAGCGCTATTTCTGAGTATATTATCATCTAAGCACACTCATTTCCTGTTATTGCTTGTGTCGGCTTCAGAATATTCCTGATATCTGTCATGATCAATACTTAGTATTCTTATTGACGGAGAATCAGCTGCGTTATGGTTTATTTCTGGTATCGTAAGAAAATATTGGATCGTCTCCCTTTACCTTATTTGTGATTTACACACTATTCAATTGAGGCCACCCTCAAAAATTGCTTATTTGCTGTTACCAACCATACTTTTTTGGACTTTTTTTTGTCAGTTGGAGCATCATTTTTTTGTTAGACACGTGTAAATTGATCATGAAACTAAGGAAATATTTTTAATAATATAGAAAAGAAATTTTACAAATAAAATGCATTCAATTTGTTATGATAAATTTTTTTCAGACCTGCCAGAGACTTTGAAGTGTCAGTCCGCAATGGCAAACAAATAATATTTTAATTTAGGCCTCACCTTGTCGCTTTTAATAATGACTGAGTATAAATTGATGTGTCATGACTTAATCAAATTATAAATTTTATATATGAGAAAATGGTCAGAGGACTTTGACAGATTCAATTTGTATCTTATGCTAATTGGAGTCTAGTCAATATGATGTATTACAATATGCCTCAAGTCTTCCTTCACTGTTAAAGTTGAAAAAGTCACCAAATGACCCTGGCTGTTGGAGTGACGTTAAACCCCAGGGAAGAACAAAAGTCTTGTTATATTGCTAGTGTTATGTCATAAGATGACACCATGAATTACAGTGCAACCTCTCCAAAGCAACACCCTTTGAGAGAAGGAAAATTATGTTGTTGTTGAGAGGTTTTTGCTCTAGAGAGGTTAACTTAATAGTTAGATCACACAATGAGACAAAATCATGCTGTTGTTGAAGGGAGGTTGTTGCTCAAGAAAGGGCGGCTCTGGAGAGGTTTCACTGTACAATACAAATGATTGTGTTTGTGTATGACTTTCATTTGGAAAAAAGAACTACAATAAAAATTGGCCAAAGGCATGTTTTTTTTTATCATGCTTTGAAAGCTTGCACAATGAAATTCAGCTTTCCATGACCTCTACCAATATTCTCAATTTAAGTAAATTTTCTGTTAAAATAAAACATCAATGTAATATATCAATCATTTCGCCATTAATTTCTCCCTTAATTGCTTTAATTACTTCTACTTGGAACTCTTCTGTATAGGAGACAATAAAACACGTGTGTGTGGGTGAAACGGATAAATGGAAGATTACATCATAGCACATATTATGACCTCAACGGGGTATGCCCGAAAATGGATCAAGTTACAAGAAATTTGTACGATATTTCTAGCAGGCAATATTTCTATTGATAAGAAGATATCTTTATAGTTATTGTTCCAATATTGCTTACAAACATAGACAATGTAATGCTTACCTCAGATTGATTTTCCTGAAATGTTACTAGTTTTAATATCACTTTGGTGATAATGTATTTTATACATTTCTTACAGACGATAGCAAAGCTTCGGACAATACGATAAAAATCTGACTATTATTTCTGTACGAATTCTTCGATTTAGAAGTCCCAGAAGGCTGTGAGCACTGTTGTCTGTGGTCCATTATCGTGAATAAACGATATTATTTTTGTCAAGCAGGACAAGTTTGATGCTCCTTATATGATTCCATGTACACGCATCATACTTACGTTAACTGTTAACCGTTTCCCGGCTTACAGATCAAGGCCACGCAAGAGGGATAAGATTGAAGGCTAAAATTGATGCAATAATGAACTATGGTGGAAAACAAGTGGAAAAATAGGATCTCTTTGTGGTATTGATTGGTATTTGCGTAGAATTTTCATTAGAACCTTTCACTGCTTATTACAAATCATTGTGGATTTTTATGCATGCGCTGTAGGAATACTTTAAGTCAATGACACTTCTTGTGGTTATATAGGCTTTTCCAATCTCGGACATTTTACACGGGGAATGGATAAACTCTTCAAAAGAAGGTAATGGCTTTTTTATTTTTCTCCGAAGATCTTTTGCTTTTAATTGATACGTTTTGGTGAGTGTGTTAAATCATTCAGAAGTAATTACATGGTATTCATCCCAGATTAAGTATGAAACTTGGTATTCAAATGTAGCATTGGTAGATGTATAGGTCTTAATTTCAATTGACTGGTTCCTTGAATAATGTTTTTATTAGAAGTGACTGGTTCCTTGAATTAGTTCTTTATTTCAAATGACTTGTTCCTTTAATCAGGTCTTTATTTTAAATGCCTGGTTCCTTGAATTAGTTCTTTATTTCAAATGACTGGTTCCTTGATTAGGTCTTTATTTCAAATGACTGGTTCCTTGAATTAGGTCTTTATTTTAAATGGTTGGTTCCTTGAATTAGGTCTTTATTTCAAATGACTGGTTCCTTGAATTACATTTTTATTTGAAGTGACTGGTTCCTTGAATTAGTTCATTATTTCAAAGACTGGTTCCTTTAATCAGATCTTTATTTTAAATGACTGGTTCCAGAAATCCTGCTTATGGTGTGTCAGGTGAAATTATATATCAGGTAAGTAGATAAAATAATCACTTGGTAAATGTAATGTCATTTATTTTATGGTTAATCACTGTGAATCTGATTGGTTTAGGGAACAATGATTAATATATCACTGATTTCAAGAAAAAAGAAATGGATTTATATATAATCCCTCGGTAGATTTAAATGATATGTACTGATTTTAATTGTTTGTTTTTCATTTTTATTAGCTTTGAAAGTTTAATACCCTTGTCTGTAGTACTATCGTACTTAACTTGTGTAACTAGAGTGGAATAGCTTTTTTATGTATAAAATATTTGTGTTAATTTCTTAATTGCAAATATATTGTACACTTCGTATTTGTGCTAATGAATTGGTTGTTACCAATAGTGATTTGAAGAAACAATGCGCTATCCACAATCATGAATTTTTTATAGATATCTGTGAAAGGTTCAGAAGGTCATGTACTAAAAAAAGGACCTTGATGTTAGTGCTAGTACATAGTGTTTAACTTTTACACTTAGTTCCAAAAGAAGGTGAAACAGTATTTGTAACAAATGATTTGATTGCCTGTTCACTATTTACTGACCAATGAAAACAACAAACACAGAAAACGGCTCATTAAGTCTTGAAATGGCTTCAATGGAATCGTTGCTGTCAATTTGTGAAAAAATAAAGAATATTTGCTCATGATTACACTTGTTTTTTTTCCAGTCTCGGTATTTCCAATATTTCTTCCACAATTAAGTCAAATTTGAATTAAAAAACAGAATGAATCTGTTAATTTGGTTTTAATTAAAGTTTCTCATGTCGTCATTCAATTAGCCATGATTTAGTGCACTGGTACTCTTTCATTGGAAGGACCTTATTAGAATCATTGGGCTTTAATCACCATTTCTTTCAAACAACTGCCTCATCGAATTCAACCTAATTGTCCTTGTGGCATCCCCCTGGTAATAATTATGACTTTTAAAATTACAGAAATGGTGACCCTGAACATGCTAGGCTTCTGGGTCCATCCTGTTGGCTTGATGCATTTTTAGACAATTTGCAGATGATTAAAAATAAACATTTGGGAGAATCTGGTGAGAGATTCAGTGTCAGGGTCAGAGAAACTGACCTTAGGGATCAGTCTCAGAACTTGACCATTTGATAGGTCAATTCTATGTTCTGACTTAAATTTTTAAAGGATTGGCAATTATTATTTCAGCCAATGGTAAGGAGGCTTTCTGAGACTTGAAGTCTTCATTCTTTTATAAATTCAGGCAAAGTGTCCCTTTCATGTGATTGAGTTTTTTCATGTCATTTCAAGAAAGAAACCTCATTTAAGCCCCACTGAAGACTTTGGTCAGAATAAACACTCAAAGCGCAATTAAGCTGCTTGGTTGTCATTTATCTAACATCTGCATCAATTTAATGAGCCCTCATCGATGTTCTCTTAAATATGTCAAGAGTCAACATTTATTCGACATTTGTTATTTAAATGTTCAGAATGAGATTATTATGAAAATTATTGATCTGTGTCTTTGTGACAGAGGTTTTATACAGATAGTGTTATAATTGTGTTCCATTTGGATCAATTTAGAAAGACCCTATTTATGAGAGTTTTGGCCCCATTGACCTAGATTAAACTTCCAGCAGCTTTGCTGTAGACTATTGCAAAGCAAGACCCCCTTAGGGAGACTGTGTTATGTTCCCATCAAAGTGGGACCCCTTAGGGAGACTGTGTTGTTCCCATCAAAGCGGGACACCTTAGGGAGACTGTTTTATGTTCCCCATCAAAGCGGGACACCTTAGGTAGACTGTGTGTTGTCCCCCACCAAAGCAGGACACCTTAGGGAGACTGTGTGTAGTTCCCCACCAAAGCGGGACCCTTTAGGGAGGCTGCATGTTGTCCCCCACCGAAGTGGGACCCCTTAGGGAGACTGTGTGTTGTATGTTTCTGTGTTTGGTTTTAGCATTTGTGGTATTTTGAAGAAGGTTTGATTTTTTTGTCTCTGGTTGTTTCTGGCCATCCTTTCCTTATCTGTATTAATTTTATAACTTTGGGATCATCTGTATAGTGCTTCTTTATTTGTCTTGTTTTCCATATAAAATTTGGTGTTTCACGGCATAAATTCTTACAAATGCGAATAATAATGCCATACAATATTTTAGACGAATAATTACGAGTAATTGTTCTTGAAATAGAAAGTACTTATTTCAGTCACTAATATTGTCAGTCCTTCCTTGATTTAACAAAGCTGGGATTTAAGTCAAGTTAAAATTGGAATCCTAAAAACTTCAAGCTTTGAACACACACCAAATTTCGTTTAGAGTTGGGCAGATTTTAATTAAATTTATTTCCCCCCCCCACTGAATTTCTTAACTTCAACTTCCATCAAACTCAGTGTAAAACAATTCTGTAAAAGAATGGTTAGACGTTATTGGATCTTGCCAGCAGAATAATCACAGATTTTGTTCTCTTTTCTTTAACCTCTCCATTTTACTCTCTTGCTGATCAACTTTGAAATAAAGTAAAAAGAATGTTTGGTTAGAAATGTGAATATTAATTGTTTGTTAGGAGTTAGTTTGGTTTAACCCTTTACCTCATGATACAGCATTTCCATGCATCTTAAGCAGACAACTTGTGAAAATATGGAACAGTCTGTAGAAAAGCAACATTTGGTTTTGACTAGTTTTGAGGGCCCAAACTGAAGAAACTTAAGAAATATGTAGTAATATTCATCTTCCTCTGGATCTGTAGTCAATTTGTGTACTAAGTGTTCTCGTAGAATTTTCCCTGATTGTTGCAAAATTTGGATTTCACCTAAAATCTGTAAATTTTGATGGATAAATCATATGTGACCTGAAATAGGGAGATTTCATATACAAAATATTGTAATTTTCCGTAGAAGTTCTCGTAATGCGGCGATAAATCTTAATCTTGCTCTTTTCTGACTCTCTTCATCCATTACGTGCTTTTTGCTGAAGAAAATAATATATTTCAAAATTTTGAGTTGTAAGCAATTTAAGCTAATTTTTCACCTATCATGTATAAATAAGATTACAGGAAAAATATCATATCTTGATATTTGTGTTTTAAGAAATTTACGAAAATTTTACCCTTTGCCTCATAATTCTGCATTTCCCTGCATCTGATGCAGACAACTTTTGAAAACATTTGGCAAAAGAAGTCATTGCTTATAATGAGTAATGGCTTTTTTGCCTCAATGTTTTCCACTCTGTCAGAGTGAAATAACCAAATTTTCTTTAAAAAAATGATGTTTTTACATAAGCATCGAATGTGGAAGAGTCCAAAATATGAGGCAAATGGTTAAGAAATTAAAGAAAATTTAAGAAAGAAGCCCAACCTGACAATATAATGAATTAAAGATACTTTAAATGCTCTATGTATTTATTATTGATGGATAAGATCATCACAGAAATCTCCATTTAGTTTGTTTTGATGTTTCTTACATGATTTTATGATTGTGGATTTGATGATTCTGGTGATTAATGGCTTACTTGTATGTCTTCCATACACAGTTCAATAAATCAAGTCATTGTTATCATGTGTTTGCCATACAAGTATTAAATATACTGATAAATTACTTTAGATATTGGATTTTTTTATGTTATCTTTTTTAACTATGACTTTTCCTGTTTTGTTTTGTAACTATGACCTTCACTTCATTGTTTTGTTTATATGACCTTCACCTTGTTGTTTTGTTAATATGACATTCACCTTGTTGTTTTGTTGTTATGATCTTCACCTTGTTGTTTCGTTCATATGACCTTCTCTTGTTGTTTTGTTAATATGACCTTCACCTTGTTGTTTTGTGATTATGATCTTCACCTTGTTGTTTTGTTAATATGACCTTTACCTTGTTGTTTTCTTAATGTGACCTTCACCTTGTTGTTTTGTTAACATGACCTTCAACTTGTTGTTTTGTAATTATAATATCTCTCTTATGGCATTATTGACTAGAGATATGAAACAACTTTTAGTTGGGAGAGGTGCCAAAATGCAGACACAACACCCACCACATTACGTTCTTATAAATTAAATAAAGTCGAACTTGGCTTGTTTTAATTACCATTCTTTGTAAAATGTTTTCCTAGAATTTTCCAGCACAAATTATGTTCAATAACTGACAAAGATCTGACTGTGATCCAGTGTTGAAGCAATAGCTTAAACTTTTTTGTCACTAGGGTTTAACACCATTTTTCAACAATTTTTCAATAATATACAGCAGCCAGTTCACTTAACCAGTTTTCCCGGACTGTATACTAACCAGTGCTAACTTACCCTTCCACAAGGAGCCGGCAACTTCTTCACATATGGAGGAAAATCGATATTTTCATAGAAGGGTATGACCTGCCACGACCGGGATTCAAACCCCAATCTCCGGGTTACAAGTCCAGTGCACTAACCAAATGGGCCACGTCTAGTTTGTAGCTAGCTTTATATACATTTGTATTTCAAATATTGCCATAATTAATGAGACTTCTATCATGAGCTTCATTGTTATAGTAGTAAAATTTAAAATAGATTCCGTTAAAATGTAATCAATGGCCAACACTTATCCCTATTGTTGACTATATATTGATACTTGTTTTATTGTAACAATAATTTGTTTAGTTACAGTGTTAAAATGAAAGTGCCATTTGATGTTTGACGTGTGCAAACAGACATTGAAAGACCTTGAAACAATCCTGTTGAAAGCTTTTTTCAGGATGTTACGGCGTCGGTCTCCTGCTTTTGTTTGTGTGTTTAGTGTGTTATGTGTATATCTGTGTAGCTTGTTGTTTGTCATCGAAATTTTGCATTAATAATTTACAACCATATGGTAATATTGTTTATAGAGTTGTAATGAATGTACGTGCAGGATTGTTTATATCATGAGGGAAACACAACTGGGTGTCATTTATAAGATGTATTTTGGCTAAGATAGCAGTAATTAAACTTTCAAAATCTTTTACACCCTGTTTGTATGGAAAAATATTATTTTCTGGCAATTGTTCATGGTTCTCATTGTTAACTGTTGCGAGGGCTTTTTGGGGAGGGGGGCAAGGGGTATTTCTATTTCCGCTTGAAAATGTATGTGTGAAATGGAAAACTGTTTTGCAAGTTACTTTTCCTTCTTTCTCTCCCAAATCTCTTTAAAATTCTCTTTTATCTTTCATTTCTACTATTTTTCTTGTTTTTTCTTTGTTTATGTAGTTTTTTGGTTTTCACATAAGGATCGCATTCTGGAAAACTACAAGTATTGCAAATGTGCCATTGTGTCTTCTGAGAAAACTTAATGGGACAATGTCATACCGTAATCTTGATAAATAATTGTTGTATTTCTTAGCCTCCGTGATTTTCCATGCTTCCAGAAGTTGTTAATTGAATCTTGTACTTTTGATTTATATCATGAAGGATTCTTGGTGTGAGATATTCATTACTGACTTACACTCGATACAGCCATATATGGTCTTGTGAAGCTAATTAAATGCAATCTTACCACATCATCCATTTATGACTTCAGATCCATTTTGGAACTGTCTTAATTGTTAAGCGTTAAACTGTGAATTTAGTTTGTATTGTAGGTGGCGATTGGTCGAGGATAATTTAGTTTGTATTGTAGGTGGTGATTGGTAGATGATAATTTAGTTTGTATTGTAGGTGGTGATTGGTAGATGATAATTTAGTTTGTATTGTAGGTGGCGATTGGTCGAGGATAATTCAGCTTGTGTTATAAGTGGGGTGATTGACTGTGGATAATTTTGATTGCTGACTTATTTACAGTATGAATGATATCGCACATTATTATTTACACTTCTGCTGTGGATAAAAAACAGTATTTCTTCCTTGATTTACTATTAGTAAAGTCTATTTTATGTACCCTGGAAGTATGAAGTTGCCAGTAATTAGTTTAAGCTCCGCCTAATGCATGCATTTATAGATTAGAATTAAAAAGCTGGGCTAACATTTTTTTGATTGATAAGCTGTGGTAATAACAATTAAGCCGTGTAATGTTTAATTCTGTGAAGTCTTGTCATGGAACATTCATCAAAATGCCTATGGACATCTATCTAGTAAAGAGTATTTTAATGAATTCAGTGACACTATTATTGTTCTATCGTTCACATTCTACATTCTTCTCCTGCTTGTATTGGCTTTTTGGTGAGGGGTATGAATTGCGCTTTTCATTGGCAAATATTTGGCACAGATATGTATCACTAACATTGAGACAAGATAAATACGCGGCCTGAAAACCATTTGTGGGCTATAAACATTGTATAAATAGTTACATATGCCAGGAAAAATTCCTTATTTCTACATTAAGAGTGTCTGAATATTTACCATATGGTTTTGTTTACAGACCTTTGATGTTTGGCCTATTTTTGCGCAACAAATTGCTTATGGTCTCAACTGTGGAAAAACAAAATACAGTCAAACCTGTATCACCGGCCACATCCGAATAAAGTCTACTTCTGTGAATAAAGGTCATTCTTTGAAGAACCATCACTGATTATTTAGAACAAACTGATGTCTGAATGCCTGTGCCAAGTGCAGTCTCATCCAGAGTTGTTGTTCATTATCCTTCACTTACATCTCTGTCAACGTCTCAGCTTTTTACAAGATAGTAAAACAAGAAATAAAGCCACAAATAGTAAAAAGTTTACAACTAAGTAAAGCAATTTCTTTCGCTCATTACATTCAAGACAAGGGATGTTATAATTTACCACAAAATCAGAGAAATTATTTTATGTATCAAGCGCACTATTTCCCTATGGAGAGTGTTTGTTTACTTTTGGTAATTAGGTTATAATGTTAAATCACTTTAATGGAACAAAACATGGAATTCAAGATGATGTGTAAAATTATGATGACAAATGTACAATCAGAGAAAATAAAAGTGTGACTTTGTGTATCAGATGGAAACTAAAGGAGACTCAGACAGATGTTTTTGAACTACTTTCCAGAAGTTAAGAGAGATGTTTGTGATGGATAATGGACAACTACTCTGGATAGAGATTGTGCCAAGCTTTCTACAAGACATAAGGTCAACAACCAGTAGGATAAAGTTGCCTGTTTGGGTCACCATCATCTATAACTGACCTAATTGTATACATTCCCTGTCCAAGTTAATGTGAATGTCTCAATATTTACATTATTCTTCTATAGTCAATAGCTTGTTATACAAATAAATAGTCCCACCAGAACAGCTTTGTCTATGTCATTCATGTTTTGGTAATTAAGGCAATCTGTATATTTGCCAGGAGAAAACCTAGCATTGTGTGGCATAACCCTTTGCCCCATAATACCGCAAGAAATAATACAAGAGAGCAAAAACAAGATGTCTATCGGCCATGTTCTATTCTTGTCATGTTTAAAACTTTGTCCTGTTCATGAAAACTTGATCATTTTTACAGTCGTACTTGTAAACACAGCTACGAAAGTAACGACAAAATAGTAAACCCTTTGCCTCATAATACTGCATTTCCCTGTACCTGATGCAGATGACTTTTGAAAACATTTTGGCAAAAGAAGCCATTGCTTGTAATGAGTAATGGCTTCTTTTGCCACAATGTTTTCCACTCTGTCAGAGAGAAATAACCCAATTTTCTTAAATATATTGATATTTTGTATATTGACTTTGAATTTAAAAGTCCAATGTGTGCTTTTAAGGCAAAGAATTAAACCTTTTAGATAAAAAACGGAGTACAGTATTTAATGTGTTTAATAATGTGGTCCAATTGCAGATTTATTAAGAAAACAAAATCACTTCAGTTTTACTGCTGTTTTATTCTGTTCCCAATTCAGGAGTTACCGCATACAATTACTTGATTCATTACATGTTTTTCTTAAATTACCATTTTCTAGGAACAATTTTCATGATCGTAGAATAAATTTGATTCTATGGGTATCTTTTAATGGAATTATTCGTGAAGATCTTTTTCTCTATTGTGGAACAGAATGCTATCAAGCGTAATCTCATAATCTCGTAATCTCATAATATCATAATTTCCCCAGTCTCGTAACACCATTATGTAGTCCACAATTGTTTTGGGTAATAAATCGTGGTCTAAAGGTAGAACGTCCGACATCTGATCGGAAGGTCCTGAGTTGGAATCCAGCTTTGACAGGTTTGGTTCATGAACTTCACAATCCCAATTTTTGGATGCTTGTTTCACAATAGAGCTAAAAGAAATTGGTATAAACTAAATCTCTGATCATAATGCCTGTATTGATACACAACCATAGCCTTCAATTTTCCTCTTTTTTGAAGAATGAAGAATATTACAATGGCTACCAAGTCTTTTTTTCACTTTTTTAAAAAATGTTGTCCTATTTTTTAAAGATTCTTGTTGTTTCTTTTTGTTATATTTTCTTTGATCAGTTGTTTAGTAAAACATATCATAAAAAGCATTCAGTAGAATAATCTAGTCCAAGCTTGTTTGGACAGACGAATATGTTCAGGTTAGAGAAGTTTTTGGTATACAAAGGTTCCTAATTACAAAGATTTTTTTAGAATTACATATATAATAAAAAATCGGGACCAGAGCTGACATGTTTGGCTCAGAGAGGATTCTGGATTGAAAAGGTTTAGATTAGAGAGGTTTAACTGTAATTTAACAAACAGTCCGGAGTAATCCAAGCTCAGGATGTAAATTCAATCCTTATCGTCCTGTTGTGTTCCTCTGGGACTTCAGGGGTGTAGAAATGAGCCAAAAGCTGGAAAAATCAATTGGCTATTTGAGCATTCTTGCCGACTACTTTTTCCCCACAGGGGGTGTTGCCTCCTTGCCCCCTACTTGGAGGGACCCTCAGATCTCCCCTTCTACTTTTAGTTGCTTGCCAGCTATATGAAAACATTTCTACACCCTTGGGACTGGGGCAGAAACTGCCATATATGGCAGATGGACGATGATGTCATTAATACGCAGAATTTGGCTGAATTTACTGCAGAATTAGAGGGGTTCGACTACTGATAGATTATGTGTAGAAAAAAGATCATGAAATTTATCTTCCATCCTTATTTATATTTCTCATTTTCTTTGTATTGTGTTGTGTCTGAGATCTTTATGGTAAGCCCACTTTCAATTACTGGAGCTTGTTGATTTCGTCTGAAAAATGACATTTCGCTGTCATGAATTTGCGAATATTATGAGAATTGTGTTACCATGGAAACACCTGCTGATGTGTCATAACAGTGGGCTATTCATATGATTACAGTTAAATTTGTGAACAAAAGCCACCTTGATGATGATTTTTCAGAGAATAGCCTTTAGTCAAAGGTTGGTCTTTATTTGGAGGTGGCTGCAAACACAGGTTGGACTGTATTTCAAATTGATTTGATTCTGATGAAACTTTACTCCTAAAAATGTCCCAATGAGATGAGTGTTTAATCAAACTGTATAGTCTCACGATGATGCTGTAAGGACTTTTATTCTAGTTTACAAAATGTTTAAAAAGCAATTCTGGAAAAATTTGATTACTGTATTCTCATGGCAAAATAAATTTAAGTCCTCATCTAATGGTGATATTAAATAGTGATAAGGATAGTCTTGGTGACTACATTTTGAAATAGTTACGAAATAATGAAACCATTTATTTGAGATTTTATACGGGACCCGATAAATTATACATTCATATCCATTCATGATTCCATCAATCTTAATCTATGGAAATTATGTTATTTCAGTACCAAGGTTGAAATTTGCATGCTGGCTTTGTGTGACTGTATCTTCTGAGATTTTGATGTTGATTTTGAGCCTAGATGCGATTATTTTACACAAATCAACATACGAAGTTATTATGAAGAGGAAGTGGAATGTTCCTGGGAGAATTTGTATTTGTCATTGATATTTTGATTTGGTTAAGATGTGCTGAAATATCTTCTGGTAAAGCCCACTCTACTCAGAAGACAAAAAAAGTGCATTTTCTTATGTATTTTTAGTTTTTCTTTGCCCACTAAAGACGGCATTTTTTTCTCTGGTATTTAATGTCGCACCTGCTGCCATGGTCATCTGGCGGCTTCTCCAGCTTTGATAATGGAGGAAGATTCCAGGTGGGATTACAACAGGGTAGAACCACTGACCTTCATAAGCCAGCTGGACAGCTTCCTAACATGTGAAATGCATCTAGCCCTGTTCAGGATTTTAACTCACAGCAGTGAGGGGTTAGTGGTTACTAATCAGAGAAGGCAGCAGCCGTGGTCCAATAGTTATTAAGCTGAACTTGTAACCCGGAGATCCTGGTTCGAATCCCGGTTGTAGCAGGTCATACCCTTCCATGAAAATTTGACAGAAATGTCGATTTTCATCCATATGTGGAGAAGGTTTCAGCTCCTTGTGGAAGGGTAAGTTAGTACTGGTTAGTGTACAGTCCAGGAAAACTGGTTAGGTAAACCGGCTGCTGTATATTATTGAAAAATTGTTGAAAAATGGCGTTAAACCCCAGTAACAAAAAAGTTTAAGCTATTGCTTCCACACTGGATCACAATCAGATCTAAAACAGGTCCCTGCGTTTCTTCGTCAGTTATTGAACTTAATTTGTCTATTGGGACTTCCTGTTCACACGCAGTGCGTATTGATTGTCTTTTCAACTGTCTGTAACATCACTCAATGTTAGCATCTGTTCTAATTTACTGTTCATTTCACATTGAAAATAAAAGATCAAAATAAATTCTTGGGACTGGTGTATATTTAATTTTAATTTAAGTCTCTTATAAATCACTTGGCCATCAAATCTTGGAAGTGAACAAGCATTGATTCTACACCTACGTTATTCCATTAATTTTAACTTAGACATTAAATTATTCCCTTCCTGTATTCTTGATTCTAAAACGATGTTGTAAGACGGGACATGAAGGCCTTTGAATGTATATTTAAGTGTTTTGAAGTATTATGGGTAGAATTAAGCTAAACATTAAATTATTTGCTTCCTATAATATTATGAAAGAAATTTTGTTTGAATGCATAAACCCTAATAAGCATGTATGGTTCCATTATCGTTTTTGTATATTTCCAGTTTAGTTGCCACAATGACGGTTGTGTGTATGTGGGGGCGTCAAAATTTCTTGTATTGATATGACTTTGTATGCTATTGGGATATTTCATATAAACATTACACAAGTGCTTTCCAAGATGTAACTATGTGTTGTGAGCTGAACCCATGTCATTGGCTCAAAAGTCAAGGTCATATTTTTAGGTCAGATGTCAAAAAAAGAGAGGGCCTCTCTGGAGAGGTTATACTGTAACTGATGAATTCAGTCGGCATAATTTGTACATAATTTTTACTGAAAGCTGTCAAAGACTCTACCAAAACATTTTTTTGGAATAAATTATTTCTCCAAACTGAGTCACATGGACATTAAATTTATTTTTTTATGTACAAAAAACGTGTTGATTAATGTCTGTGATGTTACTGAGATGGAAAATAAAACAATTTGGAAGAATGAATCTCATTGGAATTATTTAATGGAAGAAAAAAACAAACACTGGATCACACCGGGCATTGAGAAAAGCTGAAATTTATCCATTGCAAATTTTATTCACCGTTTTTGCACTGTTTGAAGATAGCGTTTCCGATAATAAGAGTTTTTTTAAAGTCAATGTAGAATATCCTAATAAGGCTTTAAAAAATTGTTTGTTTCTGGTTACCCGACCTACCCTAATTTTCCCCTGTGACCCTAGACTTTTTATTAGGCCGTAGGAAACATACATCCACTGTCTCACTTTTTTACTTTTCTGCGCAAAAACAATCTCAACAGCGGCTTTCAAGAATAATAAAAAAAAAACAATTAAAAAAAGGAATCCCAGATCTACCTACCCTAGTTTTAGCATGTAACCTGGCAACAAACATTTTTTACGCCTTAGATAAAATCATTCTCAACGTTGATCTACTGGGATACTTGATTGTGCTAATTCCTGAGTTTGAGTCACATAAATGATGTTAAAACAGGATTGTGAGGGTCAAGGTCATGTATGACGTGTGTTTGATTTGCATGTGTGCTCGGATAGCTCGTCTGTCGTCTGCCGTGTTTATGTTTGAATAAAACATGGCGCCATTGCAACTGTGGCTTTAATCAAGATAATGGATGAGAATCATTTCTCTGAAAGCTTGTACTCATATACTCCCATATTATAACTCGGTGTGTTCTTGTGAATTTTGCTAAGCTTTTTTTTCTTTTTTTTCGTAACATAAGCCAGATTGGTTAATTTTGATTTTTTCACTATGGTGAAATGTCTACAAGTGTCTAAAAATCTTGGAATGGATCAAAAACTGGGAGGAAATGGAGGTTTGTTTATTTATCAACAAAGTAATAAAAAATGAATCAATAATGAATCCAAGGGGCTGAATCCATACATGGTGAATTATTTACATCTTATACAAGACACCATTTGTTGTTGATTGAGATATGGCTGCAATTGTTACACTGTTTTATGTACATAATGCTTAACGTAAAAACTTCAAAGCTCGTCCAACTTCTTGTACACATGGGAAATTATTGTAGAACGGCAGTTGTAATGTCAGCGGTACTGTATTATATAACATAGCAGTTGTTAATTGGCAATTTACCTCAGAAAACTGAGATTTGATGGTTGTGTATTATTCCCAAGATTCTATTACCGTATTTGGTTGATTTAGACAATTCCATAAATGTTACAGACGATATTATTCCACAGGGACCTGTCTCTTTGCTTCTTATTTGATCAATTACTTTATGTGAATATCTGTGTAATACTTCGAGTATTTTATACGCAAGTCTTTGTAATACTTCAAATATTGTATTTGTATATTTTTGTAATATGGACTTTATGTATTGTTTTGAATATCTTTGTAAAGCTTAGGAACCAGTCTAAAAGGAAGTGGTCATTATAATGAGGTGGTTGTATTGTTCAGGTTGTCGCTAAGTGAGGTTTCACTGTATGTTTTATGTCGTAAAATAAATTGCAGTTTTGCCATGAATTTCAAGTTCATTAATTTCATTCTATACTCATTTTATGCCTCAATGGTAAGTGGTTATTTTAAATGTTAAACCAAAGGGGTTTGTCACGTTTATCAATGTCTTGAATGTTTTCTGGTAAATATAACCCATATATAATATAAAATTTCAGAAATTGATATACACAACAAACCCCTTTGGTTAAAACGTTTATGATTGGTTTTGTTGTAAATTGTGCAATTATTTGTGTATCGGCTAACAAGTAGTTTTATGTGAATTCTATGTATTCAATAAGTTAATGAACATCGCTTGACCTAAGTAGGGAAGAACAAGGAACTATTGATAAATAATTTATCTTTTGGTATCATTTTCCTCCCTGCGGGATTACTAATTACATGCTTGTTAACTAACCTTCTGCATTTGTTTACAAATAAAGAGCTGTATGTCAATACTGGGAACTACCATAAGACTTGTGATACTATCACACATGGGGAAAATTTCTTACATTTGGCCATCATAATGAGTCATATTTGACTCGTATCTCTCAAATTACAATATGGCTGGCTTTTAATACTCATATTGTGTGTCGTCAACTGTTGTTTCAAATGGACTCTCTGAACCAGCCCTGCCCCGCGGGTCACTTGTTTTACAAACATATAAGGAAAAAAACAGTTTTGGTAAAACTTCATGGCCTAGAGCTTCAATATTTGATGTGTGGCATTGACTTGTGGTCCATTTCTGAAAATGTTCAAAGTATGTTCTTGGGATCAAAATTGGCCCCGTCCTGGGGGTCACTTGTGTTACATGCATTATTAAGAGAAAACCTTTAAGATTCTTATTGGCCAAAAGCGCATGTCCTAGAACTTAGATATTCAGTGCATAATATTGTCAATGGTTCTCTACAAAGATTGATCAAATTATGCTGCAGTGTCAAAACTGGTTCTGCGATTAGCGTCACTTGTTTACCAAGTCATCGATTGGCTAAGTTTAGGTGAGCGTTATATAGGGCCATGATGGCCTTCTTGTGTACTAGGGACTTAGGTTTAGACATCATTAAATCTCATGACTGAAAGATCATTTACTATTCTTGTTTCCCGTCATGAATTATTAAAGCAGTCCTTGTCTCGAGAACGAATGGATTTTCTCATGCTCTACATGTTTAATTAAGAAAAACAATTTTTGTTTAATTGGGTGATTGGTGCCATGATGCTTAAAAAAGATACTCATCCATCTGTTAATATGATGTTCTTTATTCCGTAGTTTTTGTGTGATATTGTAACCATAGCAAGATTGGTTTTGTTCTATTAATAGACACAATCGTCAACCCCTGTTCCTTCATTTAATGTATCATCTAAAAGGGTCCCATTTCTATTATATCTATTCTGTTTCCAGTTTGTAAAATCTTGCCATTTTGTCCTAAATGCCAGTTTTCATTTTAAAGTTTTTCCTTATGTACAATTGCAATGTTTGTAAGGTCATAAACAACATGATATGATTGTTAGTTAATTTGTCTGTGAAATAAAATTCTGTTCTGTTCATGTTAATTTCCGTTTATGGCTCAGAAATTTCCAATCTGACTCATGCAAGTCGCAATATTGCCTTCTTTAACTTCTGGTGCAAGTGCAATATCTTTATCTTCCATCATGATCAAATCAATTATCAACAGTTTTAGTGGTTAGATTACCTCCCTTTCCACAGCAGTATAGTACTATCATGAGTTACTTCCCTTTGATAGATGAATTACTTTCTACTCAAACATCATTATGTAATGGATTATTCTGATCTATCTCCCATAAATCTATTTATTACTGAAGGAAGTATTCAGGATTGACTTTTGAATAATTGACAGAACTCTCAGGAAGTGGTCTGGTTTCCTATTTTCTGGGAACCAGTACATAGATACCAATCAGTTAATGTACACTTTCACACTGCATGCCTCAAAAGCATATTTCAGACTCTTCCAAATTCAAAGCAAATATACAAAACATCAATTTATTTAAGAAAATTGGGTTATTTCTCTCTGACAGAGTGGAAAACTTTGTAGCAAATGAAGCCGTTACTCATTACAAGCAATAGCTTCTTTTGCCACAATTTTTTTAAAAGTCGTCTGCTTCAGTTGCGGGGGGGGTATTGTGAGGCAATGTGTTTACTTAACTGTGAGAAGTTTACATAGACCTCTGTTAAAAATAAAATGGGGAGTCACTTACAATGTTTACTTAACTGTGAGAAGTTTACATAGACCTCTGTTAAAAATAAAATGGGGAGTCACAATGTTTACTTAACTGTGAGAAGTTTACATAGACCTCTGTTAAAAATAAAATGGGGAGTCACTTACAATGTTTACTTAACTGTGAGAAGTTTACATAGACCTCTGTTAAAAATAAAATGGGGAGTCACTTACAATCAAGTTCTATGAACAATTATGGATGGTATGTTTTGTATGGTCCTGATAAAATGTTACAAATATTTGATTTTGATTTTCATAGATTCATGCTGAATTGTTAAATTGAAATGATGTATTAGTTCTGTGATTTCTTTTATGTATCGAGAATTATGAATGTACACTCAAACCTGAACTTGAAGGTTAAAAGAAAGAACAGAAACTATGGACAATATGTACAGTCAGACTTTATTCAGAGATTTATTCAATCAGTTATATCACTAAATATGATTTCATTAGTGATTTTATCAATAAATGTGAATTAATGAGTGACCCTCGATTATATCAATAAATGTAAACACATTAGCGATTTTATCAATACATGTGAATTTATGAGTGACCCTTGATTATATCAATAAATGGAAACTCATTAGTGACCCTTGTGCATAACACAGGTTTGATTGTATGATCATATATTTACTTGAAGTTTTGTTGCCATGTTTATTTTTTGTTTCTGTTTTATAATAAGATAATGAGGTGTACATACTTGATTCTTTGTTTTCTGTACAATTTGATCGATGCAATTACTTTTCTCCTTTGCTTTGAAGAACTAATAATGCTTATTACATTCATTTGTATGATTTTGAACCAAAGCTGCTTGGTTGCAAAATGCACTCAATTGAATATGCGCATAGTGGTCTAGGAAAACTAGATTCTCCCTGATTACAAATAATTATAGGATGTTTCAATTTATATGATGTTGATAGCGGTAAATTGCATTCAGCTATTTGCATGAACTTTACTGTTGGGACTACAAATTGGAATCTAGTTTATCTGAAGTTCTGAAGTCGCCAGTGAAATGGATTTTCTACGCATTAGGTTTAAGAAAATATGATGAATGAAGAAATGGAAAAAATATTTTTTGATACCAGAATGTTGAAGAAGAATTTCATTTTTGGCTGTTATTGTTGTTTAAATTTATCTAAATTTAGTCCTGTTCCACATAATACCCCATTCACACAGGCCCCCGCTTCTACCACGCTGTAAACTTGGTACCAAATCGTGACCAAATGTGGTATCATCAAGGCAGATTGAGAGAGGGTCTTCTTTGATGTGGTAGGGTAGTAGTAGAATCTTGAAGATCATGTAGCTCCACGCACCTGCCACACTTATTTTGAACTTGCTCTAAAGAAGCGTAACAGGAGCGTGGCTAAAATGAATTGTAGTTAAAGCGGTGTAAGAAAATAGTAAGATCAGCATAACTGTAGAATCATCGTGGAAGGATTGTGGCAAAATCTTCATAATCATAATAACATCGTAGTGCAATCAGCGAATACGTTTATACTACGTGGTGGTCTTGGAGAAATCTTGGTACAAGCGTAGATCAGGCGATCTGCGGACAATACTCATCGATTTTCAAGATTTTGACGCTGCAGTGATCTGATAACTTATTCAGGTCGGGATGAGCGGCATGAGCATGGTGAGATCGTAGCACTGTGTGAACTGTCTAACTGAAAGTTCCACGGAATGTGTACCAATTTTAATTCGGCTTATTCGTGAAAGGTTCATTCAGTGAATGGTTTGTGTTCGGTGCGTGGTCAGTGCAAAGTCTTTCAAAACAAAGTTCACCTAAAAAAAGGCTATGAACATAGTGAATTTCTTTCTAGATTTTCGGTATCAATTTGCTACAAGTTTCGGTAAGGTGGGACAGGGAAGTAACTCTGCTTAAAGAAATTACAAATTAAAATCGTTGCTTAAACATCTCCCTGAGAAAAACATTAACTTGGAAGATTTTTTTATACCTATTGGGGGATGAACAACATCTGGCTCTGTTGCAATGCTTTTGTCTGTAAATGCTGCCAATCTTTGAGTGGAACTCACATGAGACTTGTGCTGACCTGATGAGAAGGTAAAGTTTGTATTTAAAACAGCTTTAACATTGGATGAAGACCCCAAGCATACATCTGGGTAGAATCTCTGACCTTCCATAAGCTAGCTGGACAGCTTCTTCACTTACAAAATTTGTCTGGTCCAAGGTAGGATTTGAACTCACTGTGTTTAGGGGCTTGTGGTTACTAATCAGAGACCATTACTACTTGACCATTAAAACTCCCTTCTTTGAGTTTCTATAGAACAATTAGAATATAAAAATTGATCATCAGAGATAAGTATGTGAAGTATGTTGGTATGAAATAAAAATACAAAGCATAAGAAATTAAGTTCATAGCCAGACAAGGTATTTACATTTATTGCTTTTGTTGTATTCAAAAAAGCACTTACAGAATGGTCCTTCTATGCACAAATTGTGTCCATTCATGTTACAATCAAAGGTAATTCTGCTGCCAGAACATGAGAAGTATCAATTCCTTCTCTGACATTAGGAAAATGAGGTTATTTCTCTCTCTAACATTGTTTTCAAAAGTCGTCTGCTTCAGGTGGGGGGGATGTGGTATTTTTAGGCAACGGGTTAATTTCAAGAATTCAAGCTGCAGTCAAAATATATCTGACCACAAAATGCTCTCGCTTAAGTTCACCTGGCATCTTCCTGATTACATTGGTCAAATTACTTAACATGTCTGACTGGAATAAAACCCTCAGTTATCCGCCATCTTAACTAATAGAATTAGTGCAGCGATACGAGCATGAATAAGTGTTTCAGATGTGTTTTTTTCTACATACAGATATATACATCTAGATACAGTGCAACCTCTTCATGAGCAACAACCTCTCTTCAACAACAACATGATTTTTTCCCACTGTACTATTTAGCTGTAATCTCTCTAGAGCAACAACCTCTCAACAACAACAACATACTTTTGCGTCTCTCAAAGCATGTTGCCTTGGAGATTTTGCACTGTACTTTCTATTACTCTCTCATTCATACATTCTATTGGCATTCAACAATGTCATGTAGAAGTTGTTACTGTGTGTTTCAAGTAGTGCTTTAAGCAATGTGATTCTCTCCTAATGAGTTTGGTTCACTTCAGGAAAACAGTCAATCATCTACATACTTAGAGGTTGCTTGAATGGAGTTAGTTTATATCACAGATAATTCTCTCTAACTCAATTTTGTTTTTAAGTGTTACATTTCTGTCTTATAAGTTCCCTTCTTTTTTTGCCATTCTTATCCCTTTTTCTGGCTTTGATCCCTTGACCTATGTATGTATGCTTCCTGGGTGTGTTTAGGGCTTGGGTCAAAGGTTATATCTTTTTTTATAATATATATGTAGGAATACAGTTTTATTGTGAATAATATAAGATTCCAAAAACACACTAGTCAGGAGATCGATCTCAAGATGGATTAACTTTGCATAATTACAGTGGAACCTCCAAAGCAACATCCTTTGGGAGAAGAAAAATTTCATCGTTGCCGAGAGGTTTTTGCTCTAGAGAGGTAAACTTAATAGTTAAATCGTACAGTAGGAAAAATCATGATGTTGTTGAAGGGGGGGTTGTTGCTCAAGAGAGGGCCGCTCTGGAGAGGTTGCACTATATATTTACATTGTATATATGCTTGTGTTCTTTGGAGCACTTGCTTGTTTTCTCTCTGTCTACAGAAAATGAATATATTCATGCAATTTTGTGCACCGTGTTGAATTGTTAATGTTAAGATTAGGCTGTAAAAATATTGTTGATTGTAGCATTTTTAGATTTGCTGGGTGATTGTTACAGTTTATCTAAGACTAGTCATGGATATCAACATCGGGGCAATTTGAGTTCCCCTGAAACCCAGACATGCCAATGGTAATACTGTTAACCATGGAGGATTGTGACATATTGTGACAGGATTTTATAGTTGGCCAAATGCATCGTACACTTTTTTGAATTTGAAAGAATTTATCCTTTTACTATGATTGGTGACTTTTAAAGTGATAAGTTTATAACTGACATGCCAGAATCAGTGTTCTCATTACAGAACCAGCTGCCAACCGAAAAGGTCGGTTCAAATGACTTCGAACAGGCTGCTTAAATCTGGCAAAAAAAATGGGGGGGGGGGCATGTCCCTGAATCCCCCTAGAAAGCATGTTACTTTTCTATTTAAGCCTATTCAACAAATTCCTCTGATGTGTTCTATTTTCTGTGACAATTTTTCCTTACGTTATATCTTTTCTTTACAGTGATTGCTGCCTATATCTTAATAAGCATATATTTTCTATGTCACGTTGGTCTGGCAGATTTTTTTCTGTGTCCTGTAGTTTTGCTGATAATGTTCATGAATACTATATCCCCATACTGAGACAGACAATTTATCCTTGTACTGGTATGCTGAGTCTGTCTTCTGCTGATTTTGTATATAAATGTTGTTTTTGATTCCTTTGTTGATGTTGTCTGTAGATTTTACTAATGTTGTCCATGCTTTTTTTTGACCATATTGCTTTACTGATGTTTTGTATCTAAATGCTGATGTCCCATTATAAAAATTACATCGTCCTTATTTATGTCTTGTACTTTCTTGTCCATCCTTGCTATGTCTTCATACCATTGCTGATGTTGTCCATGTTTGCTGTGTCCTAATACCATTGTCAATATCATCCATGTTTGCTATGTCCTCATTCCTTAGTTGATTTTGTCTATGTTATCAAACTTCTGTTTTTATTTGTTGTGTCTTCAATTATTTTCTGATGTTATCAATGTTTGCTGTGTTACTAATCCACTTCTGATACAGCTTCTTTTGCTTTGATGGACTTTAATTATCTTTTAGTGTATATACATCTTATTGTACATTTTATTTCATTGATTTGTATCTATCAGTTCCTTTGCCAATAATTTGTATGCAGCATAGATTTTATCTTTTAATGTGTAACATTAAGTAAATAAAGACGACTGTGTTCTGTTTTATTGTGTTTCTTTGATTCTCCGTTTGTTATGTTTTGATTTCTCTCAGAATAAAATTGTGTCATTTCTTTGCCTCAAAATACAATTGTGTTATTTTTCTATGTGGCATCTTGAAATATCCAGACAACATTCTATAGAAAAATTTCTTTTATTATGTGTGATATCTAATGTTGATGGAATATTCTGAATATTCTTTCTAATGATGTGTTTTATAGTTGTCAATAAAAGACTTTAAACAGGAAAAAAGGATTTTCGTTGTTCCTTGCCAAAGGAGATTTTATGCTTCTAAATCCCTCTACGGAAATAAGTACTAAAATACGACAGAACAATTTCAGTAGCTTGCTCAGGGTATGGAAATTGAAGAGATTGGTAAAGTACTACAATTGTGTCAATCCATCATGTTGTTGGTTCGGGTAATTTACAAATTGGTTTCTCTATGTAAATCAGTGAGTCTGCAATAAGTTGTAGATCAGGAAAGTCTAGACCATTCTGGAATAAAAATTCTCCTACATAAGCTTTCAATTGTTTCATTGCATTCCTGTTCTCTATTAAATAGCAAGAATTCTCAATCAGTTCATGTTTTGTATCTTTCCAAATGAAGGTAATTTTAAAAGAACACCGTCTTGGTTGTAGATTGACTGTCTGTTTTGCTATTAAACTTACCATTTAACAAGCAGGCTTTGGTCTCTGAATTCATTTATTAACTCATTACAGTGATATTAGAATGTCTCAGTCCATGTTGGTCACAGCGGTATTGGTTTGGTAGTTTTAAAAAGATAGGATATTAGAAGTTTTTTTCTTATGACATTTCTTGGAAATCTCTGATGCCTTTATATGGTATGGTGTAGTATTGGTGCCACAAGTTGCTTTGTACCTGGAAATACCTGTTTCCTTAATATGGTATGGTGTAGCAATGGTGCCACAAGTTGCTCTATGGTAAAGAATCAAGTAAGAATAATCATTCTAGACTTACCTGAATTGATGAGTTGGGTTATATTTGAGGAAATTCTGACGATATATAGATGGTTATGTTTATATTTTAATGACTGGCTGACATTTTCATGTTATAAAAGCATACTTTTGAAAACAATAGAAAACATTTTGTAAAAGTCAACAAATGTTAATTAAGGAAATGGTGTAATTTTTAGAATGTAGCTAAGTTACAGCCATTTAACATATTTATATTGCCCGATGGTAACTTGATCCTGCCACAGACTTCCTATCTTTTCTCAAGAAGCAATTTTAAGAGACAAAAATCTCTGTGGAATATGCTGAATCATGGAAAAAATAACAAAATCTGGTGATGTTCCCTTATGGAAAGAGAAATGCAGGGATGGTTTATGCAAAGATGACCCTATTGTTTGATGAAAACATTTTAATATTGCAAGGACATGACACAAAGTCATAAGTCAACTCCAGATTAACAGAAGTTGATTTCAATGATTGGATTTCGTTGTACTACAGTTCTGGAAAAATACTTTGTTGGAGACATCGTCTGGTAATCGTTTACTCTTTGCTTCATAAGCTTATTTTGAACTCTTTCAAATTCAAAGCGAATGTACAAAACTGAAATTTATAAAAAGAAAATTGGGTTATTTCTCTCTGACAGAATGGAAATATTATGGCAAAAGAAGCCATTAATCATTACAAGCAATGGCTTCTTTTGCCACATTGTTTTCAAAAGTTGTCTGCTTCAGATGCTGGGAAATGCGGTATTATAAGGCAAAGGTTTCACTAAATCTTGATCAATGTAAGGAATCAAATCCTTACACAAATTTAATATAATAACAGCCAGACTGTACAAACACTATATTTAACTTGATTCTTAGACTAATCATCACGCTATAATCAAATAACTGTTGTTGGGAAGATGATATTAACACACACTTGATGCTTGTTTGGAGGCTGATGATAACGAGACTTTAGCTTAGGTTACTTGTTACTTGATTACTATGATACAAATATATCGACTAATTCAATACAAAAGTGCTGAAAGTACATTTTCTTAATTTTAGTTCGTTAATGAAACATGTGTATTTCAATACAATACGATACGATACAATACAATGTAACACAACACATAGTATGTTGTATTTGTTCACAATAAGACATGAATACAATACCATGCAATGCAATGCAACACAACACAACACAGAACAACACAATGCAACACAACACAATGCAACACAACACATAGTATGTCGTATTTATTCACAATAAGACATGAAATACATTTGTAAACATTATAACATGCAAATTTGAAAAAGAGAAGTTTCATTAACAATGGACTGTGTTGTTTAGGGACTTTGGACTATCTGAGAGATTTGTGAGTAGAGAGTCATGTTGCTATGATTATTTGTTTATTACTATGTGGTTGTTATGGCAACGAGACTTTGCATCAGGGATTTCATGTGAATCCATTATTACTTTCAATTCAATTGCATTATTTAATTATTATTTATTTATTATTTATGCTAATGTCCTTTAAATGCCCACATGGTCATATTCCTTGTATAAATGTTGAAACAAACGCAGATTTAATGAAGATACAGTAGATACTGTCAGGTATCTGTTCAGACATGTTTGTACGAGGCTTAAAAACTCCTCAGTGCTTTACGCACACTGTTATATTCTGATTGATCTTATTAATCAGTCAATGTGACATAAAGTACAGTATTTGATTGATCTAATCTGTTATGGTTCTGCAAGATGCCCATCAAGTCGTGCTGCATGAATAAATAAGGGTATTAATCTACACTTCTGTTTTGCACTTGCGTTGTTGCTCTTGAGGTTGACTGAGTATGCAGCGTTACTTTCTGAAATATCGGGGACTGGCTTATTCTATTTATGAATTGCATAACTTCATGAATCTCATTGTGGCTCATAAATCAGAAAGGAAAAAAGCTGTGGAGGATATGCTTATTTTGTGAATAGTTAGACAGAAAGCTAGTGGCTACATTTTATCCGATGTGTCAAAATTCTATTGCTGACTTCGCATACAGTATGCTTCTAGATATTCATTGAAATATGAACATATTGTTGGCAGATTGGATAGCTGCGTTATTGCCTTGTTGCGTAATGAATCCTCAGTGTTCCTATGTAAAATATTTATGGTTGAAAGTTAGTGCATTGGGATCTGGTTTCGTGGATTTTATGTATTTGTTTTTCTCTTAAATTTTTTGCGATAATATGCAATTTTGATGATTATTTTACAATGCCTCTTCACATAAAGGCTTTCGTTGGGAAAATTATGACAAAAACACTTCAAGAATTGCTGTCTGGATTTGAGACAGAATTCAAATCATGTTGTCGCCAAATGAAACTGTTGTAATGATTAATAAAGAATTTATCCTGACAATCTTTGATAACGTAGTTAGTGCATATAACCTTTCCCTTTGATTTTTTTTTGTATTTCACTATGATTAGTTATCAAGTATTTGAAGATGATATGAAAGTTTGTAAGACATAACTTTGTGATATGACATTGTAATTTTCACAATGATTTGTTTAAATGGAGATGTACAAGTTTTTTGTTGGAGTGTGAAAACTCTGTTTGTTGTGAAGTAATGGCTTGTATAGGCTATGCAGATTTAGAATTGTGTGGTCGACCATGGAGAAACTTTCTGCAGTGCAGATGTATTGTGGGAATGTAGGGCAAACTCTTTTGTCGTACACTTTGGAGAGATCGTCCAGGTACGTGTAAGGCGAATATTATATATGTGTTTCTGAAAACTGTTGTTGCATGTACTATCATCTGTTATTTCTTTATAATTTTAATTAATTTTGTTGTTAAGAATATAGGCATAATGTCGCTAATTATTTTTTGATTGAACCTAATCTCCATTACAAAAGATGATATTAAAAGTACAATATTTTATTTTAATTATTTTTTACTTATATATTTACTACATACAAGACTTGGAGAGAGGTTATGATAAATTAGTTTGTAAAATATTTCTTTCAGTCTTCACCATTATATTTATTTACTTTTTAGTTACATAGAGGCTGGCTATTTCCTTAACAATAAATGTACATTTACATAAAAATGGTCAAACTAAAAAAATAACAATAAAAAAATCAAATCCTCTGACAAAGCAATTTTTAGCTTCAGATAATTTTCAATTTACAAATAGCAGACTTTGATAATCATTTAAACATCAAAGTGGTGAAATTGTTTGAAATAATTGTTGAGTTTTATTTTTAATAGTCCCATGGTGTGTACTTGATACCAGACTAAAGTTGTGTCTGGTGTACCAAATATTGAAATTCATTTTGAGAGCTTGAATTCTCAGACTTTTTTTTTGAAAGCATTAAATATCACATTTTTTTTTCGAAAATGTCTAGACTGGATTTTGATGCAATAGACTGGTATACTGATTCAACCTTAGAAATGCTCGTCAAAAAGATATTACATTTGAATAATGTTTACATTATAGCAAGTTCTGCATAGTGAAATTCTTGTCTCTAATGGTAACGTTCTAAAATTATTTGATTACTTTTCTCTGGGTTAATTGTCTGGATTAACTTAAAGCCAATCTTTCAGTGTCTTGGGATATTGTCCTGATATCAGTTGGCAAGCTATTAGTAATTACCCAGAAATTTGGAGAAATGTTCAATCAAAATTTTAACTCAGTTTTGAAATGCATGCCGCATTAAGAGATTATGCCTTACAACACTTATAAATGTAGATTATGTTCTTACATTGTTTTATTTAGACTGGTTTAGACTGGTGTATTATATTCTTACATTGGTTTATTTAGACTGGTTTAGACTGGTGTGTTATATTCTTACATTGTTTTATTTAGACTTGTGTATTATATTCTTACATTGTTTTATTTAGACTGGTTTAGACTGGTGTATTATATTCTTTCATTGGTTTATTTAGACTGGTTTAGACTGGTATATTATATTCTTACATTGGTTTATTTGGACTGGTTTAGACTGGTATATTATATTCTTACATTGGTTTATTTAGACTGGTTTAGACTGGTATATTATATTCTTACATTGGTTTATTTGGACTGGTTTAGACTGGTGTATTATATTCTTATATTGGTTTATTTAGACTGGTTTAGACTGGTATATTATATTCTTACATTGGTTTATTTGGACTGGTTTAGACTGGTGTATTATATTCTTATATTGGTTTATTTAGACTGATATAAACTGATTCAAGTATTATATGACTAAGAACATTTATCATAGAAGATGAATGTACTGAATCATATGTTGCTCTTAAAGTGGAGTTATTGACCTCTTGTGTATGAAGATAATCATGTGAATGAAGGCCACCATTTAGTAGACATTCATTTATATAAAAGTCCAAATAATCATAATGGATTGTATAAATTATTAGGTGTGTAAGACGCAGGTTTTATCAAACTCTAGGGATTCCAATAAGATGTTTCTGTGAAGATATCCATTTAGTCCATCCAAACCACCCTGTATGGTATGTTATAGGGTTGATACTCTGCATCATATACATATTTTGGATTCTTCCAAATTCAAAGCTAATATACAAAACACTAATTTATCTGACAGAGTGGAAAACATTGTGGCAAAAGAAGCTATTACTCATTACAAACAATGGTTTCTTTTGCCACAATATTTTCAAAAGTTGTCTGCTCCAGATGCGTGGGGGAATGTGGTATTATGAAGCAAAGGGTTAAAGTCTGGAAAGAGGGACCATATATCTAGTTATCTTCAGTACAATCACACTCATGAATGAATTCTGGTAATTGGCTTTCTGTTTCTGATTTATTTTCAAACACTCTGTATTTGGCATCTCTATCTAAAGCTGGTCAGTCCTGTGCTATGTGCTTAATACTGGTCTATGATGTAGTAATGAACATAGCCTGCTGGTACCTGTTCACGTGTTGTCCATTTAACAACTTCTGTATCAGGCGGAGGAGCGGGCACTTACTTGCTGAAAACAAGATTGGAACCAGTGCTGAATCCAAGAACGTTGTTGTGGTTAATTTTCCTTTGGTGTGTAAACGAAAAGCTTGTCTTGAAAACAAGCATAAAACCCTGAAAAAATATAGATTTCTTTACCTCTTTGTGCTACAGTAGTTTTTGGGAATGTCCCTTTTTTTCACTGGATTTTTATGTTGCAACAACAGCCAAGGTCATATGACGACTTTCCAGCTTTTACAATGGAGGACCACTGTATATAATTGAAAAACTTTTGGAAAATGTCGTTAAACACAGTGAACAAAAAAACATTACTATGTAGGAAGTCATCAGACTAACACCTGGGTAGAACCACCTACCTCCCTTAAGCTGGTGGGATTCGAAAGATTAGGGGCTAGCGATTACAAGTCAGGGACTGTAACCACTTAACCACGGAGCCCCCTGAGAATTGTCTATGTATTATTTTTCAGCAATGAGCTTCATTATGTCTATATGGTCTTTTATCATTGAATTGCAGTTTAACATACTTTTTGACATTGCAATCTGTTCATTTTTCTGTATTAACCTCCGAGACGACATATGTAATCTGAGTGTTTGGGAGACAGAAACTATTCGATTAATATTCGGTTAACTTTTTTGGGAACATTATTCCGATTTGTTGATAATGTTATTCAAACTGTTCATCTCGCACTGTGCACATGTGATGATTAAAGAGAAGATAAGCACATTTCTCATCGTTTATTGCTAATTTGGACCTAAATAATAAATAATAATATATAATACAGTATGCAAACATGTGTATAGAGAAGTGTCCAAAACACTAGGAATGTATGATTTGGTTCAATATTTTACTGTTGTGAAGATAAGATAGACAATTTTTTTTTTATTAAGTCAGTGACATGTTTTTTTTGGATCGAAGTTTTCAGTGCAGACAACTGTTGACTTTTATATTGATGTTTTGATGTCAAATTATGGACAATATATTCATAGGTTTTATGTAAAATATGGTTGTTTATACTATATAAATGTTGTTTTATTTGAAAGAAGTCTAGCTTAAAAAGATGCCATTTTGCTTAAAGATGATTTACTGATGATGAAATAACTATTGACTTTACACTTCTTGTTTAGTGGGTGTTTTGAAATCTAAGACAACAATATTTTCGTGATAAGTTAACTGTTTTCAGAGCTTTCAGAATATGCCGTTTTTTGGGACTGAAATTTCCGATTTGATTCCCAGATCTCTTTTAGAAAGAGGACAAAAAGCCAAGATAAACACCACAATTATATGAATGAACATCCCTGAAAAAAACACTTAATAAACTTGCTCCTCAGAAGTTAAGGTGAATGCTGAATGCTTTTGACTTTTATTGTATGAATTAAGATGGCTTTTGGTTATGTCTACTTAAACATAATGTTGCTGAAAAAGCTGTAAATTAATTAAGCAGTGCTCTGTATATATATACAGATTGAACATACACTCTATATTGACCTTTATTTTGATGGAATCAATAGATTTACCATTGATTCATTTGCATGGAATAATGAAACCATTTATAATTCTTTCATGTGAATGATTTGCAACACGACATGGTACCATATAACATAGTCAAGAGCGGATGGAGGGGGGGGAGCAGTGTGTGCCCCCTCTAACATCTGGCAAGCATAAATAAGAAAAAAAAATACTAAAAAATCAGTTATGTGATTTTGTCTATACTGTATATAAAAATCTAGACTTTACGCGCCCCCCCCAACAGAAAATCCTGTATCCGCCCGTGTTGTCAGTTATTATCAGTCTGTGGCATTAAGACTGCTAATAATTTAATTACCTTCCAAGTCTCTGGTGTCATGAACCAGTGGTTCATTTATATAATGAAGTTCTAAGCAAGCTGGTGACAAGCTGTTTCTACTATACTAATACAGTAAAACCTCGTTATCTCAACGCATCATTGTAACGCACTAATTGCTTGAGGTAAACGTGGTGCTCGTAATAACGAGGTGTTTGTTGGTTGAAAATAACACAACTAATAAGTAAAAATTGTAACAGGACTTTAAAAATTCCTTGAGATAAGTTGGATGCTCGTGATATCAATGTTTGCAATATCAAAGTTTTACTGTATTACAATATTATTGATCAGGGCTTTATTTCAAAGCTTTGTGATGTTCTTGATAGATTGTAGTTTGTTATTGTATGATCTGATTCTGCTGGTTCTGTTGATATAAAGTTCTATCTAACGTAAGGTTCAATGCTTTATCCAGCTTTCATTGACTTTTCTGACAATTCGAAGAGAGTATTATGTATATATTTTCCTTCTGACGTTGTGTTCTGTCTTATTTTCTGATTATTTCCTTATATTGGATGATAGAGCAAAAGTGAGACACTGCTGAGTGATATGATTTATATACAGTAAAACTTTGATAATGAGACCAACTCTGGGACCCCAAAAATTGGTCATAATAGCAAGATGGTCTCATTATCAAGTTCAATTATAGGGGAGTTATTGAAAGCCAGTCTAAAAATAAGTGCCCATTTTAACAAGGTGGTTGTAATATTGAAATGTTTGACATGTGAGGTTTTACTGTATTTTATCTATTAAGATAATTTGTTGTCATGGTAACAGTTGATATCATGACTTTTTGATGCGGTTTTTGGTGTCGTTTCTACTTGTATTAAGAAATCTCGCATGGTTGTGTTGCTGGCATTTGAAAAACTGCATTGAGATATTAAAATTGTGTTCCTTGCTTGAAAAATATTCAGAGTACAAATCCATTTGTAGTTGATGTTTTAGTCAGCATTATAATATAAATCATTTGATTGTTTTAACTATAGCAAAGTTTATATGTACTTAATGTTATTTGTATGTACTAAGACCATGTGATTGCAAATATTTAAATGTATTTGGAAATTGTTTCAGTATAAGCTAACACTTTGCCTCCAAACTCTGCATTTTCCCACATCTGCAGCAGACAACTTTTGAAAACATTGTGGCAAAGAGTCCAAAATAGGCTTATGAGGCAAAGGGTTAACCAGTTGATATGAATCCATTGTTCAATAGTCTTTTGTTCTAAGTTTCAAATTGCCTTTGAATATACGATCTTTTGCCTGACCTTGACTGAAGAATACGTGGAGCTTCATTATGAAAATTTGTAATATGTGTTTTCCTAGAATCTTTTGTCAATGTAGGAAGATTTTATTGTTTAATCAATTGAACTAATTAATAGACTGATGCCATGAATTGTAATTTCAGTTTCATAAACAACTTAGCCAGCTCTTCAGAATAATTATGTTTGTTAAATATTCATCTTCCCACACATTTTTCTTAATGATTTTAAGTTATACAATGCAATCTCCAATCATGCAAGAGGCAATCAACTTGTGTGCATTGTCCATAATGTCTACATTTGTAGTTATCATTTTATAGATGATTTTAATAGCCAAGTCTTGATATAATATTCTAGCTGTGTTTATGCTTCACAACAAATTAATTTATTTTCATACATGTCCTATTGTCTTGTAATGAATTCATGGACAGATACAAGCTTATTTCTTTATCTTTTCCTTAATATTGTATCCTAAGTTATGCCACTGGGTTTGTATGCTTTTAGAAATTAATGATATCAATGTAGACACTTCAATCAGCTTTGAAAAAATGCTAGTTTTGTGTGCTTATTGTGTTGGAATTTTCCAATACAAAATGATAAAAAACAGTAGGTAATGCATGTCATGTATCTTTTAATTTACTTCATTGATTAAAACATCTTAGTGGTGTATCCAATGGATAGTCCTTAGGAAGCAGCTGTTTATTGTATACCTAAATATAAATAATGTTGCTTGATAAAACTATACAGGTAGGTAACATATCCAAACAGTCTTCATTGATTTAACTGGAGCAAAGGTTTGTTGTAAATCTGATGAAAAATATTTTTTAAATAAAACTGCTTTGGCAGGTGATGTATCCAATGGATAGTCCTCACTGGTCTTGCCAGAGCAGCAGTTTGCTAATTTCAACAGCCTCCATTTAATTGCTCTGGTTAGTGGCGTATACAATGGATAGTCCTAATTGCCATTGCAGGAGCAGCAACTTACCATTCTTAATTTTTGGTTGTAACAGGTTATACAAATAATTGATAGTTTTACGTGAATTTGCTTAAAAAAAACAGAAGTATGTTACCATGAGGAATTACTCAGTTGAATAAGGATCAATTGCCTGTTGAATGAAGTCATTAAAATGCATGTGGCTTGTAGGATTCTGTTTAATGGATGGTTTGAGAAATTGGGAATGGCTTATCGTAACTCATTAGGATTAAATGCTTCTCTAGTATTTAAGATAATCATTTTTGTTGGATTAATCTTTTGCCTCATATTACTGCATTTCCCTACATTGACTGCAGATGATTTTTGAAAACATGGCAGCAAAAGAAGTCATTGCATGTATGAGCAATGGCTTCTTTTACCACAATGTTTTTCACTCTGTCAGAGAGAAATAACCCAATTTTCTTTAACAGATTGATAATGTGTATATTTTCTTTGAATTTGGAAGAGTCCAAAATATCCTTATGAGGTAAAAGGATAAGCATCACTGCAATAGACTGATAGAGTAACATGATCTTTGAGAACATTCTATAAGGTGGAGTGTTATAATTTGGTACATCTCAGTAGACTGTGTAATGACTGAAAAGGCGACAATGCATTTACCCTTACATTTGTATTGAATTCTTTAATGTTTAGTTTTAAGTATTTATGATTCTCAATGGATTTCTATAGAATATTATAAAATGCTTATGCAAATCCCATTTATAAAGATCTCAAATTTGAAGTCTGGAGTTTTGGTCCAGCTTTTTATGTTTTTAACCCTTTCCCTCTGAAGTAGACAGTTTTTGGAAAGATTGCAAAAGAAGCAATTGCTTGTAATGAGTAATGGCTTCTTTTGCCACAATGTTTTCTACTTCGTCAGAGAAATAACCCAATTTTCTTAAATAAATTGAAGTTTTGTATATCAGCTTTGAAATTTTAAGAGTCCAAAATATGCTTATTAGGTAAAGGTTTAGGAGCTTGTATTATGAGTCTGATCTGAGGCTTGATCTATTGCTAGCTAAAGGCTTTCATTTGATGATGTTCTATCTATAGATACTGATTGGTGTTACATAACAAACAGGATTTATTACTGTAATCTAATATTGCCAATAATTGCATCTTACAGACAATGTTAAGTCATGCGTAGACTAGCCAATACAATGAACCGGTACATTATCACATTAAATTATTTTTGTTAGTCTTTATTAATTTACCGTCAAACCTGTGTTTGCAGCCACCTCTGAATAAAGACCACAAGGAGCCAGCAACTTTTCCATATATGGAGGAAAATTAACATTTTTGTCAAATTTTCTAGAAGGGTACGACCTGCCATGACCAGGATGTGAACCCAGATCGCTGGGTTACAAGTCCAGTGCACTAACCACTAGACCACTGTGGTGGCTCTCATTAGTTTTTACCACCTATTGTCTGACCTATAATTAGGAATCTGAAATAACTTGTGAACATGGAATTCCATCTGAGTGAAACATCTGCTGTTATTGAATGTCACTCTCTAGTTATGTGAGAGCATAATTTGTTACTTGAGTTCATTTGTGTCATTTAATACCACTATCAGATTCATTTTCCAATAATTCAACTTTCCCTTTAGCATTGATTCTGTTTGTCAGAATGGTTTTCATTATTGTGTCACAAGATGCATTATTGATGTATAGACTTTAGTTAATTTTATTTTTAGTTCACCCGATTGTGCCATGTTTGTCATAAAACTGGTGGATTTTTGCTGGTCTGTCATTTGCTGTTCACTGCAAAACTCAGGTTGTTTTGATTCCTGCAACAGAATGCTTTGAAGTATCAACTTATACTATTCTCTGTGTACATGCCTGAACAAACATTGTTTTGTGACTGCTATAATAAAACTTGGACCAAATTTCTTCTGCTTTGAAATTCAAGCTTCATAGACTCTGGGTTAATTGGGATTTAAGATGCAATCTTTTTGGCAAGTGGCTTTTTGCAATGATTGCTTCAAAGCTCTTGGTACTGATTCGTATGATGTATGTGCCAAATGACAAAGACTGTATGATAAAGCTACAATCCAGTTTTGCTAATTTTTAGATGATTCCCGCTAATCAAACCAACCGTCTTGCTGAACTATTCATTGCTACCTCACTAGATAAGAGAGCTATTCATTGCTATCTCACCATGCCAAGAGAGCCATTTCTTGCTACCTGACCATGCCAAGAGAGCTAATCATTGTTACCTCACCATGTCAAGAGAGCTATTCAATGTTACCTCACTATGCCAAGAAAATTACCCCATCCCAAATGATGCACAATGCAATAATTTTCCATAATTGTTTACAGCAGCCATTCTTAGCCAACATGACTTTTCTTTTGTTTTGTAGGAAACTGGTCTTGACTTTAATAGTTATTCAAAATATTGGAACTTTCTGTTTCAAAATTATAAAACAAATATGATTCTTTCTGCTAAAAAATGAATTGAACACTTATGTTATTGCTATAAATTTGAGACATGAAGTTCATTTTTGGAGGTTTCAGCGGAATAAATCTCTCAGTTAAAGAATGAAATTTACTACCTCTGCTTTAAAAGGTCACATGTCCTCATGGTTAGCTGCATAAGATTGTAACTCTTTCGGTGCCATAATACTAATAAGACACATTTTATCAGTGTATTTCCTTACTTGTGCTCACCCTGTCCTCCGCAGGTAACTGCAAACTTCTCTGCATAAATTGTGGTGGATAATGCTGTCTTCAACCAAATTGTCACAGAGATCATGTGTCATGCCAATTGTTCGAACACAGGTGCCCAAGATCTGTAGACTTGACGGACTCTATTCTCTAAAGTCCAGACCCTTGCTGGTTGCCGGAAGGTGACATCAGTGGTCAGCATCAAGTTGATGCACAGGGATATCGCCGCAGAAGGATTTAAAACCCAGGGGTGTACAAATGTTTTCATGTAGTCAGTAAGCCACTTAAAGTAGAAGGGAGGTCTAAGGGTTCCCCCAGTAGGGGGCAAATGTCCCCTGTGGAGAAAAAATAGCCAGCAAGAATGCTCAAATCGCCAGTTGATTTTTCTGGCTTCCGGCTCATTTTTACACCCTGAAAACCACAATCTGGTTGTCTGATTCTAAAGTGAAATAATTGTACTCTTCAAACATATCGTAGTCTATTAGACTTAGTCTTGAGTCCTTAGTGTTCCTGATCCAAAACATCAGTTGAAGATCTGTTACGGATGTTTTGTTATCATTTAATGCGATTGCATGCTTCAGAATATTAGACTGATAAGTTGGGATATTTCAGTCATCGCTGGATAGTTTAATTCTGGGTAATAGTTTTATAATTATCTTTCATTTGTCTCAATTAGTAGTTTATTCATTTATAATCACCATCTGTCTTTTCTGTTACGAGGATTTAAGCTTCAAATTGATCTCTTCCACATTGCTATAAAATAACAAAAACTGAGATCCTTCTGTCTGTTTTTAGACTGTGTCCTTGTTTGTTTCATTTCTCAAAAATATTGTACTGAAAAATATTGAAGGCAGATTATTTTTTTCCTTAATGGAAAAACCAAAGCTCTTTAAAAATAGAGTATGTGATGGTGGAATGTTATTTCCTATTTCACTGCAACCTCTCCAAAGCAACACCATCTGGGAGAAACAAAATTATGTTGTTACTGTTGTTGTTGAGAGGTTGTTGCTCTAGAGAGGTTAAATTAATAGTTAAATCGTACAGTGGGAAAAAAACATGCTGTTGTTGAACGGAAGCTGTTGCTCAACAGGAGACCACACTGTAGATGGTTGCACTGTAGTTAAAAACAGCAGTGACTTCATAAAAAGTCTTTGATCAACCTAGTTTAGTGTTGCTTTACAAGTATTTTATTATGAATTATGACTTATTTTTAAATGGAGATAAGTTGTTACCTAAGGTCTTGTTGTCATGATGAGAATTGATGTATACATGAAAACTGGCCGCATTTTAAAGGATTGGAATAAGGACATACCATTAAAAAAGCTTCCATGAATTTTATACAGATATGAACAGCCTTAATACAAATATTACAATTCATTATTCGCTGGAAAGGAATTAGCTTTGTAAAAATCTAAGAGTAGAAATATAGATTATAATTATTATATGGTCAGGTGTGTATCCGGGCTAAATTGAAGTGGATTCAAGAAAATGATGCATTCTGATAGTAACTAGTTTAACCCCATCCCTGTCAGTTTTAATTTCTTATTAAAGCCAGTTTAACGTCCCTAAATAATTTATACCACATACTATATATTATTTTTCATTGTTTATTTTTTTTTAAAATGATGTGGATTCAGCTGCATACATGCGTACATGCCTTGTGGTGGGCTTAGTTAACCCATTGCCTCATAATACCACATTTCCCCTCCTGTTAAGCAGACGACTTTTGAAAACATTGTGACAAAAGAAGCCATTGCTTGAGTAATGAGTAATGGCTTCTTTTGGCACAATGTTTTCCACTATGTCAGAGAGAAGTGACACAATTTTCTTAAATAAATCGATGTTTTTTTTTTAAATTGCTTTAAATTTGGATGTGTGCAAAGTATGCTTATGAGGCAAAGTTTATGGATGAACAAGTACAACTTGGCTCTGCTTATAGTCTATGGATGATTTATATTAATTGTGGCACTAATTTGCTAAATTTGGGCATCCAAAATTATGTTTAATATGTCTCTTTGGAGTAGGGGTGGCAATTATTACTTAAAGACATTTAATTTATTTATAAAGTGCAGGTTGTTAATCATTTAAGCAAAAACAAAAACCATTTTAAGTCCTTCTCTGCCATGTTAATTTCTCCACGAATTAAACAAACCACGCAGTTCGTTTGCCCTCAAAATTACTCTTATACCATTAATTAATGTCAATAAGTAAATTAGAAATTAAATTTGGTAGTTTTCACGGAGAAGCTGCTAGCGGTTTTATTGTACCAGTGTGAACTTTTGGTTTATCTCAAGTTACCTCCCTTTGTCTGTAGAAAGTTTCTTCTGTGTCATTCAATTCTTGTGACCATTTTCTGCAGGAAAGGTGAAAAGGTTTCTTGCGTTTTTTTAACCATATTTGGACATTGTTTGATGCTGGTTAAAGAGGATGTTCTATAGAGCTGAAAATGAAGAAAAATAGGACAAGGAATGGGTACATTTAGAAATATGACACCATAAATCTCGTGGAGACTTTCCACACGTACCTTATTGTGTGACCACCACCCAGATTGTACAAAGTTATTTTGTTGTTCATAAAATCTCAGATATAAGGAAGCTGTTAAACTCCTGTCTGTTCATATTTGGAATTATTTTTGTAGGCATTGTCTAGTTTTCTAACATCATTTCCTCTGCATCATATCTGACCCCTTTTCTGTGATGTATTCTTTGTGATTTTAGGGATCTTTCATATCTGACCCCTTTTCTGTGATGTATTCTGCAAAATTATGTTGTTGTTGAGAGCTTGTTGCTCAATAGAGGTTGAATTAATAGTTAAATCATACATTGGGGAAAATACTGTTGCCAAAAGGAGGTTGTTGCTCAAGAGAGGGCCGCTCTGGAGAGGTTGCGCTGTACTTGAATTCATTTCATTTAGTCGTGATGATCATGTTATTGACTTGTCAAGATATTTTCTGAGAAGGCCTTGACATCTGTGTGCCATTATTTGATTTCACGGAGGATGTTCTTGTCACGGAACTTCTGCATCTGTGTATATTCCTGTCATCTTGATTGTACCTGGCTGGCTTTGATTACTCCCTGGGACTTATGAAATCTATATTTTCAATCCTGATACTTTTCTTCTCTGCAAAGTAATCTTTGATGTATAGTAAAACCTCACATTGCCACAAACCCAGTATTACAACCACATTGTTACAATGGCACCTTATTTTCAATAGCTCACTTATGCTTCAACTTGATAATGAGTCCACTGCATTATTGCAACCGATTTTTCAGGTCCTGAAGGTGGTCTCATTATCGAGGTTTTACTGTACAAGCTGTTGATATATGGTATTTTTTATTTGAGAGATTGCTGAAATATCTATAGGCTTCATGTATTCAAGAATCTGGCCATCTACAAGATTTCTCAATTTTTTACACTGCATTACAGCTGAAATTACGCTGAATGTGTATCGTATTCCTAGCAATAAGCTGTAATTTAGCGCATTTAACGTGTGACACCACTGATGTTTTCTTTTCAACAGGTAAATCAATACAGTGCATCGAAATCCAATCAGCAAGATGCTTACAAACACGGAATAATTGAGACCGTGTAATATGCTCACGAATGTCACGCTATAAAACATACCAAGCTTTAGTCCTTGGAGAAAATAACATTGCTCCCAGATATCTGGTGGGAAAATAAACATTTCAGCATGAGAATGTAACTATTGTCATGTTTGGAATTGGGCTTTAACTGAAAATAACAAATGTTTCCAGGCTTTATATGATGAGTTTAAATCATGATTTGTACAAAAGTTGAGTTTTAAGTCGTGAAAGTTGAACCTCAGGCAGCAATCAAACGTATTAATGTTATCTTACTTGTGCTACTATGGTGTCTGAATTAAAATCACTAGCCCCTCCCCACTGTGAGTTTGAATCCCACTTTGATGCCAATGTTGGGAATTTTTGGGAATTGGGAAAAAATGTCTTTATTTTCAATTGGGAAGGATCAGTTTATTGCACCCAAACAAAGAAAGAAAAAATATTGTTGATGATGCTATCAAAACAGACAAAATTTTGTGTTAAAATGTCTGGGGACGTCTTTCTTGTGTTGCTGAAGCTTTGAAACAAATGAGAATCTTGCTTAAAAATATTCTCCCTGGAATGTTAGTCTTTGTCTTTGTAACCTTAAACTTCTGGAGGTGTTAATGCATACATCTATTAGTGAGTTAAAAGTCAAAGCTGAAATCTTCGGATATTTGGTCGAAATGAATGTTGTGCTGAATAGAATCAAAGCACTGAGGGAAATGTGAAGAGTATTATTCTGTTGTTAATTGGAGAAAGATTTTACAGTAAAATGGAATTTAGGTGAGTTCACCATCCATTTTTGAAATATAGAAAGAAATTGGTCTGACTTTGACAGTTGCTGTTTTTCCTTGCCATTCTACAATTCCTACTTCCCTATTATTGTTGAATTACTTACTGTAAGTTAAAACCTAGTTTTATTGATGTTTGTGTGATGTTTGCTTCACATTAATATGTATAACAGCATCTGATTAGTTGTCAGAAGCACATCTTTAAAATTAACCAATGGCAAAGTTTTTTCAACCCTTTGCACCTTTGCCTACATAAGATGACTTTCGAAAACATTGTGGCAAAAGAAGCCACTGTTTGTAATTAGTAATGGCTTCTTTTGCCTCCATGTTTCCACTCTGTCGGAGAGAAATAACCTAATTTTCTTAAATAAATTGATGTCTAGCATATTTGCTTTAAATTTGGAAGAGTTTAAAATATGCTTATGAGACAAAGGGTTAAGGATGATGTCTGAACTCAGTGTGTGGAACTTTTGGCTCAGTATGGAGTTTTCTTTAAAATACCAGAAGGTTAATTTTTTGTATTCAAAGAATTCATTCGTCATTAATTATTCTGCTTTCAGCTCTCACTTTGGAGCATTAAACCCTTCTCTGGATCTATTTCTTGTTGTCAGAGGTTCAGCAAATTTCTGCATGTTTAATGCCAGTTCTAGCAAGTTTGTCAGATTGCCGACTTTTTATTCATGAATAATTAAGCCTTCTAAATAAAATGGTACATTTTTTAGATTCTGTATCTTTCAGCTGATGTAATTAAAAGCTACATCGCATCATAGCAGCTGGCTTTATATTGTCATAAACTTTAATTGCTCTCCCATAATTGTGCATGTTTGATTAGAATGTTCTATTTGTCCTGAGTGCTCAAACATGTATGGATCATTGGTCATACTTTGTTAAGTGTAGTCATGTTTTAGACTTGTTTCTGTTAAACAAAACAAAGTTTTAGTTTTCTGTATTAAACGTTTTTCACGAGGGTAATCTGATACAGAAATTGCAAATATTTGCCATCAGAATATCATTTCTCCTCATGGATGGCTGATGTAAGATGTCATTTCTCTCTATGGATGGCTGATGTAAGATGTCATTTCTCTCTATGGATGGCTGATATAAGATGTCATTTCTCTCTATGGATGGCTGATGTAAGATGTCTTTTCTCTCTCTGTGGATGGCTGATGTAAGATGTCATTTCTCTCTCTGTGGATGACTGATGTACGATGTCATTTCTCTCTATGGATGGCTGATGTAAGATGTCTTTTCTCTCTCTGTGGATGGCTGATGTAAGATGTCATTTCTCTCTATGGATGGCTGATGTAAAATGTCAATTCTCTCTCTGTGGATGGCTGATGTACGATGTCATTTCTCTCTATGGATGGCTGATGTAAAATGTCATTTCTCTCTATGGATGGCTGATGTAAAATGTCATTTCTCTCTATGGATGGCTGATGTAAGATGTCATTTCTCTCTATGGATGGCTGATGTAAAATGTCATTTCTGTCTCTATGGATGGCTGATGTAAGATGTCATTTCTCTCTATGGATGGCTGATGTAAAATGTAATTTCTGTCTATGGATGGCTGATGTAAGATGTCATTTCTCTCTATGGATGGCTGATGTAAGATGCCATTTCTCTCTATGGATGGTTGATGTAAGATGTGCTGTTTCTTTATGCCAAGGACTAATTGTATTTCTTTTTTCTTGTAGGCTTTTCCAAATTTACATCTGTAGCAATCCATGGCTTCCCCAAATTTGCATTATTTGCAATCCATCTCCTTGCAATATTTGCATGATTTCATGACTTAAAACACAGTCTGACCCGTACCTGACCTATTCCCAAAAAAGTTAATTCAACAAGACATCTGTGGCCAAAATGATTGAGAGCAAGTTTGTTTTTAAATCCATTAATTTCCTTTAGCAGCACATCCAATCAGGCTTTAACAAATCTCAGAGATCTTGTTTGTTGCCTTATTGTCTAATCAAGTTTTCAGATCAATGCCAACACATATCAGAACTTGCCTGGTCAATGAAGTTTGTGTACGTGTGGTAAAATCATTATTGTAATTAATTATATCTTCTTTATTGTTTAATCTTGACCAATCATTGCACAATGTTTCATTCATTTTGACCATAAATTGACTATCAGTCAGAATTGATTGTCTGCGTTTTTCCTCTTTGTCAACATTAATAACGTGAGATATTAAGATAAAAACAGCTTGCTGTTTGGTCATTAAAGTGAGTGATTGGGTATTCATTCCCTGTTCCAAGATGCTATCTCTCCATTTAGGTCAAACGGCTGGTCTTGGACATTCTAATAATGTTTGCTCAGAAAATCAAACAGGCATTATCTAGCTTATTTATCTTCCAGATAAGGATGTTGTTTTCCCAATAATCTAAAACTGAACAATCCATTCATCAATTGGCCATGATCACCACTGATAGAATTGTTACCATGAACAATTTAGTTGATGTTTCTTAAGGGAATTAATCTTAGCTTTTTGTTAAGCCATAAAACTTGCTCATTTTTCCATCCTAACTTGGATATAATTACATCAGTTGATATAAATGTTTTATATTCATATACAGCAGTGTGTGTATATCATTAGAGATGATGGTTTTAGAGTTTTATTAAATCTGTGACACATTCTGTGATATTTCGTGGCTGTTTCTGCTTGTGATATATTTTGATATATGAATTACATCTGGGTCATTATTGAATTGTGATTTTAATAAATCATCCCACTATCACTTGACGTACTTGTCTTGTACGTGTAACATTGTAGAAGGGTGAGTTAGTACTGGTCAGTATACAGTCCAGGAAAACTACTTAGGTGTACTGGCCATCTTATATAACTGAAAAATTGTTGAAAATGCTGTTTACCCAGTGAAAAAAAATCTGAATTGTCCCTGATGAAAGTGTTTTATCTGTTGGTGCTTTCATTGCTGAAGTTTGGTGCTGGGAGGATTTTGTATTTTCATGTTGTTGTCAATGATGGTACATCATAAAATTATCAATTATTAGAAAGAAAAAAAAAATATGGATGAAGAAATACTCATGTTATACTCAAGTGTTTTTAGGGATTATATCCTACATTTTATGACTCTGAAATTGTAAATGTGTTATAAATTTATTCAAATCAACAAATCAAAGTGATTTTTAATCATTTTCAACCTTGAGATAATGAACTAAGAGAATAACGTTCGTTTAATCCAAATTTAATATTGTGATTTCTAACAAATTAGTTTTTATGCCCATTTCCCTCTTAATGAATATTTTTGCTATTTTCATTGCAGCGTAATTCACTTGGTACGCATGATTATGTTTTATTGGCAGAATTTTTCATTTTTCATATGTAAGTGATATTCGGTTACAATCAAGTTCAAGTGCTGTATTCAATGGATAGTCCTTTAACCCTTTGCCTCATAAGCATTTTTTAGGCTCTTCCAAATTCAAAGCAAGTAAACAAAACATCAATTTATTTGAGAAATTTGGGTTATTTCCCTCAAAGTGGAAAACATTGTTGCAAAAGAAGCCATTACTCGTTACAAGCAATAGTTTCTTTTGCCACAATGTTTTCAAAAGTCGCCTGCTTCAGATGCAGTGGGGGATAAGGTATTATGAAGTAAAGGGTTAAGAAGAATTGCTCAAAGGTACAAATGCCTGGCAACTAAATGATATATTAATATACTAAAATAGTTCTGTCAGTCAGTGGTATAATTCCTTCAGCTAGGTGATTGAGAACAATAGTTATTGCCAAGAAGATATTAATGATGTGTGCAAACTATGCCATGTTACTTTTGTCATTGAAATGTTCAGATAAACTTAACAATGAGCTCTGTTTGGAGTGTTTTGTGTATAAAATAGGAATAGGGATTATTGTCTGAAATATGAATGATGAGACTGTCAGTTGAATGAATTGTCTAGTCTGGCCTATTACATCTGTGATTTGTTTTAATGTATACATCAACTTGGTTTTTTGTCATAAGTTTTGGTTTTAAGACATATGTAAAGATACGATTTAGGTGCTAGACATAATGTCTACTAAACTAGTGATCTTAATACCAATGAGGAGAGGCTTCACCATTTAGCTTACCAGACCTTGACCCAAATTTCTTTGCGGTTTTACGTCGCACCAAAAGCCAGGGTCATTTGGTAGTTTTAATGCTGGTGGAAGAACCCAAGCAAATACCTGGTTAGAACCACTGACCTTCTATAAGCTTGCTGGAAAGCTTCCAACATTAACTCACAGCATTGAGGGGCTAGTGATTACTTGTCAGAGACCATAACCGCTCGACCATGAAGCTCCTATATTGTCTTGTTATATCTCGCTATCAAATATTTCCGACATGTTGTACAGTCATGTGCAAAAAACCTTTGTGACAAGTGCATATTGTCTTACTTTGTAATAGACAACGCGAATTAGGTGCAAAATGGTTCATTTGGACTTCAAAATTAGTTTGAGAAAAAGAATTCAAGGGCAAAATTCATTTTAACTGACAGAATTTTATATACTTTAAGAAGGATAAACTTGGGACTTAAAAAATACTTCAACGTAAATGAAAACCAACTTTAACATAACGAGAGTTGACTGTACTTATAAATACTCATGTTCATAAACTGCAGTTTATTATTGATTCCATGATGCAGTTCCATAAATTCCACATTGAATGTTAGGTGTTGAAAAACTGCTTCTATATATCTCATTAATTTTTTTTATCTTTTCTATGATAAATGAGGATTTGATTGTTATCATTGAATGATAACACTATGTAATTATTGTTTTCAGATAAAATGATGTATTATGGTTTCTTTGAAGTTTTTTATTGTCTGTGTATTAGAAACACAGAAATGCTATTTAAACATGTCAATGAAAACAAACTTTGATATAATTTTCTTTTCACTGGGGTTTAATGTTGCACCAACGGCCTGGGTCATTTGGTAACTTTCCAGCTTTAACAATGGAGAAAGACCCAAGTCATACACCTGGGTAGAACTACTGACCTTCTGTAAGCTAGCTGAACAGCTGTCTCTCGTGTGAAATTTTGTCCTGGGTGGGATTCAAACTCACAGCCGTGAGGGGCTAGTGAATACATATCAGAAATCATATCCGCTCAACCACAGAGGCCCCTATACTTAATTATAGGCTGACTGTATGGTGAAAAAAACTGGTTACAACTGATCATTTTTTTTGCTTTCTATTTAAACATTAAGGTGGACTATTGTAAGTATTCATTCAGCATTTTGCTTACCTCCAAAGTTTCTGTTTGGTATTAAGGGAACTTCATCAATACCTAATGTATGGTTCGTAAGAATTTCAAATAACCATGGCACAGTCCCTCAAGTGATATTCTCATGTGTTTCCTTCTGTTCAGAATGTGTCGTACCTTTTGTTGCATTATGCCATCAAGAATTTTATCCCTGAAGCCAGCTGCCACACTTTGTGTTGTCTCTCTTTTTTGTATTGACCTTTAAATTATCTTTTCCTGAGAGCCAGTTCCAACTTTTTCTTCCTCTTGACAGAATGATTCTTTAAATATCATATCCCTAAAGCCAGCAGCCACTTTGAGTGTGTTGTTCCTTTCCATTTGTTGACCTCTTGAAATATCATGTCCCTGAGGTCAGTTGCCCTTATAAGTGTGTTGTTCTTCCAAACTTTATTTGACCTTTCAAGTATGTTGTCCCTTCTGGCATTTTGCCCATGAAGACAGTTATCACCATGAGGGTGCTGTTGGCTTTGATGCATTGACCCTTCATGTAGATTATTCCATTTGGCATGGTTAAAAGTTTTCTGGAATTTTCATGAATGTCTGGTTTTCCCAGGTCAGACCCTACTGGTTTTTACTGTTGCTGTGACACAGAAATTAAGATTTCTGCTTTTTTTTTAAATTCCAATTTTCACCCATAATTTGGTGTAGTATCTCTTAGAGTGTATTTTCTCTCAGACATTTTTGTTGTTGTGATTCTGAAGGTACAGAAATTGTGTGAGAAATTTCTCCTTTGCAATCAAAAACTGACAAAATATATCATGCTGCTCTTATTTGTTGACCTAAGAATATTTATTTATCATTAATTGAGTTAAGTCGTACGTCTCACGTTACAGATATGATATTGATCTTGTGTGAATAGCAATCGTCTTCATTGATGCTGTTGTAGGTAAATTTTGTGTGCAAGTATATCGGTATAAGATGCGTCTGTTGAATATCATTTGTATGAAAATATTAAAATTTTCGTAAGTGGCATTTTTTGGGGGTCCATTTTCAGCAAGTCTGGTTAGCTCAGCTGTCTCTGCATTGGGAGATATTGATGTGCATGTACGTGAATGTGTGTCCTTCAAGATGAATTATGAGTATAATTCTGATATAACCATTATTTGGGATTTTATTAATTACTAGGCTAAATTAACTTAATTGTTCACCAGGATTGGATTTTGTGTCACTCTCAACAACTACCTCCGCAGCTCTGAGACAAATGTCATACGCAGAGGTCTATGAGTACACACTGCCTTTTACAAATAATTAATTTACAAAAGACAAACTGCTATTGTAACATTTTTTGCATCGTATTCCTCCATTTTAATCTAGTAAGGTTGGAGGACTTGTTAGTAACATTGTATTTTCACATATCCTCCTAACTTGTCTGTTTCATAACTTTGTCCTTTCACATATTCTCCTAACTTGTCTGTTTCATAACTTTGTCTCTTCACATATTCTCCTAACTTGTCTGTTTTATAACTGTGCCTTTTCATATATGCTCCAAACTTGTCTGTTTCATAACTTTGTCTTTTCACAGATTTTCCTAACTTGTCTGTTTCATAACTTTGTCTTTTCACAGATCCTCCTAACTTGTTTGTTTCATAACTTGAACTATTTCCAATGAAGTAAAATGAGATCCGTGTTCATCAATGTGATATTAAATGCCCAGTTACCTGATAATTAATATGACTATCATTGATACCACTTTTAACCACATTTTCTGAAGAAAATATCCTGGCTATTAAATTGAAGAATTTCAGCGGGTGGATGGGGCTTTCTGTGCGCAACTCCTGTGTTTCTCAAGGGATTTTGACGAAACTTTCACATAATTAACATCACCAAGTACCCCATATGTGTATGTTTAAACTGTGCAAAACTTAAGTTGTTGCTTGACATCAGTGATTTTACTGAAACTTTCGTGATGCGTCTCATCAGATTATGATGAGCAATTCTTGTGATCATGGGCTGTCTCAGATAAATAAACAGCAAAAAAAATCATCATAGATTGATATTTTTGCATAAGCAAAGTGACATGTGACTTTCACCAATCAATATATTGGGTTTGTCATATTGCTGCTGTCTTAATATTCCTCTGTATACCAGGACTTTAAACACAAGTGACTCACTGGTTCAGGTTGTATTAATTTTTATTTAGTCCAAACCCACCAGAAGAAAAGAACTTGTTTTCATGTTCACTTAATGTTTAATGTTATGCAAGTAGCCTGAGTCATTTGGCAACTTTTCAGCTTTAACAGTGGAGCAAGACCCCAGGTGTACACCGGGGTAGAACCGATATGCTAGCTGGACCGCTTCCTCACATGTTTTGTCCTGGATGGGATTCAAACTCCCAGCGGTTAGGGGCTAGTGAGAGTCAGAGGCCGTAGCCACTCAACGACAGAAGCCCTAAACTGAAGGATTTTCAAAAGTTCTCAGTATGATATGTTTCTGTCCAGTGAAAAAAAGTTTCTTAGTTGAAAGATAACAAACATGCAATTTCATCATTGGCAATGTTGCTTGTCCATTATCCTAGATCACAATAAAATATTCATACAATGGCCTAAGATAGTCAAAGTTTAGCAGAAACAAAAATCAGTCTTTTTGTGCCATTTCCAAAAAATATACATTGACTGAATATATCTTACTAGGCATAAAAGGCAAAAGGGATAAAACTGATTCAGGGCCTTTTTCCTTCTGTAATAGAGGCTGATATTTGGTGACTTCCCAATTGCAAAAAACCTCTTTTTTCCAATTTGGTGAAAGAATTTCCCCCAAAATATGATGCAGAAATTCCCAATATGTTGAAATATGATTCTTCCCTTGTCTTGAAAGTCTGTCTACCTTTTCCCAATTTGACTAATCACATGAATTTCCCAAAATGAAAGGCTAAGACCCCTTCCAAATTTGTGGAAAAAAGGCTGTGATTGCAATAGCCTGGTTTCTTTATATTTAATACAATAAACATCTCAGCTGGATCAGACACTTTTTCCACACTTGTCAAAATTTTGATGGATTGTTTTAAATGTCTGAATTAAATTGACTTCCATTTTACTTATTTGTTAATTGACTCGTAAATTTTCTGCATTTACGTATGATTTATGCCGCTAACTTTGAAAGCTTTTAATTGGAATTTCTCTTAAAACTGTCTGAATTGTTGAATGCTATCAGTTCAATACAATTATTGGCTTTAGTCCATATAGAGAATAAAAACTTACCCCCCCCTCCCCGGTGTCATTCATTGTTATTGCTTGCAATTTGTGATGCAGTTACGTTATCGTTATCATTCAATGAAAATTGATTGATCTGACCTTTGTGTTGTTTATGGAAAATGGAATCTTTTGAACCTTATTTACTACGGGTTTGTTGTATCGTCAGGAAGTTATTAGAAATAGCAGTCAACTGATCAGACTTTCCATTATAAAATGATCCATTTATTTGGCTGGGATTGTTTTGTTCCATGACTGCATGCTGTATCAGCTCACTATATTCTATAGACTATAGACTATAATAAGAAATCATAATCGTATCATAATTCCTTCAAACAATTATTCATTATGCTTATCGTATGAAACTTCAAAGATGGCTGAAACCTTATTTCCCGCACTTCTCCTAAGCCAAGATGGAATAAATGAATCATTCAGTATGGTAGACCAAAGTTCAAGGTTTCAGAACTTGAAGACAGACATTTCATCATATGGCTGTCAAATGTCATATTAGGGCTGGTCAGTGAGTCCAGCCCCTTTTTCATGAATCAATGCCACAGTTGATGCTCAATGTTCAAGCCCTGTTTTATGAGTCAGTGCCTTATTTTTTTTGCTGAAATCATGATGCTAAATGTTAACCATCTTTGTTGCTTTTGAGGTTGGAGGTTGAAGTTGTTTTGGCCTTGACCATAAAGAATGGATCAGACAGATCAATGATCGGAAGAATTAGAATTCAACTATCAAACTCAATATAATGATTAGGGGCCTCTGTGGTCAAGTAATAATGGTGTTTGACTAGTAATTATTAGCCCCTCACCACTGTGAGTTTGAATCTAAATTTCACTTGTGAGGAAGCAGTCCAGCTAGCTTACGGCATGGTCCATGGTTCTACCTAGGCGTAATCCTGGGGTCTTCCTCCACCATTGAACCTGGAAAAGTCACCACATGACCCTGGATGTTGGTGTGACACTGACAAAATTTATCTACATAGATGTAGTACACTGTAGTTACTTAATATTTGCTGTGTCTGTTCCTACCAACTTTGTACCACAGGAACCAGCCTATAATGAATACAATTCTTTCAGACATTTTTTCATTCTGTGTTAGTTACCCATAATGCAATTTGCTGATCATACGACATGAAGACTGTAGAATGGTCAAGCTGCGTTTCAATGCTTAAAACTAATGAATTTTCTGATACAAACACCTTTAGAGTTTTTGATTGCGATTTACAGAAATTGTGTTCAGTTCAAGTTCTTTTACCATCTAGATATAATTTGATGGATCTGATTTGAAAGCTTTGTTTCTGTCAAAAAGAGTAGGATCATTTACTAGGAGAGGGCTGTTTTATAGTAACATTGTTTCTGTGGAAGAGTTGGAGCATTCAGTAGGAGAGTGTTGTTTATAGTGACTTTGTTTCTGTCTAAGAGTTGAAGCATTTATTAGAAGAGTGTTGTCTATAGTAAGTTTGTTTCTGTCAAAGAGTTGGAGCATTTATTAGAAGAGTGTTGTCTATAGTAACTTTGTTTCTGTCAAAGAGTTGGAGCATTTATTCGAAGAGTGTTGTCTATAGTAATTTTGTTTCTGTCAAAGAGTTGGAGCATTTATTCGAAGAGTGTTGTCTATAGTAACTTTGTTTCTGTCAAAGAGTTGGAGCATTTATTAGAAGAGTGTTGTCTATAGTAACTGTTAGCAAATTGAATAAGAAGGATGTTTGCTTCATAGCCTTTAGCAAATGAATGAACAAACTGGTGAGTGGTGTTGAAGAAAACTTGATTACAACTGCACAGCCTCAGGTTTTACTCAACTAATGACCCTCAGTATTCACTAAAGCTAGGAGCATTCATTTTAAGTTCTCAATGGATATAGAACACTATACAATATGACCTTGATAATGAGACCACCTTCAGGACGTGAAAAATCAGTTGTAATGATGAGCTAGTCTCATTATCAAGTTGAATTATTTTGTAGTACACCAATTTAGAGCCTCTCCGGGAATATATGGTTGTTTTAGCAAGGTGGTAGTAATATATAGGTGGTTGCAATTTGAGGTAATTTGGATTTGAGTTCAATCATAGCTGAAATATCTGTCGTTTAATTATAATATACATTTTTATGTTGTTTTTTTTTTTTAATGGTTTCAGCTGTGCATTTTAGATTCCCTAACAAGTCTATGAATGTAAAACAGCCAATATCCTGTTCATGGTCTGTTGTCATGATAATATCACATGCAGCGATATTCCCTGAAAATGAAAGCATTTTATTGAATTTGAGGAATTTGATGTTAATTAAATTGTTTCTTCTTTTGATACGATGTTGGATTACTGACATGAATATTCTCTCAGTACGTGCTGTACCATTCATTCTGGTAAAATCTTGGCTTTGAGTCACACTTGAGTTTGTTTAGTGAAAAACATGATTATTGTTTCATAGATTTATATAAGGCAGCAACTCGATTAGTCGTGTTCATATCTCTACAGGCAAGGAGTGAGGTTCCGGAAAAACGCATGCATTTCAGAAGGAATGCTGTAACCCACACTGATTTGTAACCATGTATGCCGGATGTTGTCACTTCCATCAATTGAAAATATGGCGAGTGACCTACCTTTATCTTTTTCTTATATGCACAGTAGCGGCATGAAGATGTTTTTTGACAGACTTACATTGTTTGATGAGTTTAGATTAAAAAATAAGGTTTGTTTATGTTTATTTCATGACTCATTTATATAGACAAACACTTCATTATTTTCTAAGCAATCTTTTAATACCTCAGTTTGAATAAATCATATTTTCATACACTCAAGTATCCAATCAAACTTTTATCAAAGTGTTCGTCAAAAAAGATGGGTTATGTTTCGTATCATGTTGCTATTTGATCTTTAATTTTATTTATCTCAAGTCTATAGTTTTCAATAAATATTTCAAAATGATTTATAACGTTGTATTTTTGTAAGATATAGGTGTACGTTAAAGTAAGGAACACTGGTTGTTGATTGACTGGTTGAAATCAGGATGTAACTTCAGCTTTTATTGCCATATAAGCTTGCCATCAATGGATGGTTAGTGCGCTGAAATTCTTGGTATTAAGATGGAAATCTATCATTTAAAATCAGATTTTGGGAATGTACTTCCATGGAAAATCGCAAAAAATACCACAAAAAAAGCATTTGTTGATCTAGTGTTTCAAGTTTTTTGCCTACTGTACAACAAATGCTGTTCATTTTGCTAGAATGTTATGACATTGAAATGCAGACAGACACCAAATGATTGAAAGCAGCAAAATATATTTCTTGATATACCAGTCAAACTGTCCAGCTGTACACTTGTATATGGCCAATGTTGTCATTAAAGGGATTTGAGGAAAATGTAAAAAGAAATAAACTTTAGACAGGACTTACATAGCCAGTCAGAAAGAGTCCTCACAGTGCTTTGATTGAGATGTGAATACTATCTTAGTAAAAATATATCTATAAAATGACAGCCTTGTCAGGTGAATGAAAACACTTCAAAATTTGTAAAAAGTTAACATTATTCACATTTATGCATTTTTAGTATGCTAAAAATACCCTATAATGCGAACCTGTGATTGTTATGTGTGATGTTGACACATAAGTGATATTGGACTTGTTGGGTGTTCTAGCCTTTCGAATGACTGGGTGCACTTATGACTTGCCACATTGTTACATTTCATGCTTTATCATGTATACTTATCTGTGCAATTAACTCCAAACTGTCATGTTAGCTCTGTTAACTCACCTGTCGGTACAATAGTTTACTTTGTAAAAGGGTTGAATGTATATTTATGTATATTTTGTATATTTGATCTGAATTTGGAAGAGTCCAAAATATGCTTGTAATGGGAAGAGTTAATAGAATAATTTACTATTTTATGTATGTTTATGATGATTGTTTCTACACATTTTGAAGACGCTTCTATAAACACTAAATAATCATGAATATTCATACGTTATGTTTTTATATCGGTGAATGAGTAATTTCTCCGTCTAGGAATCCTTCCATTACTGCTTATCTATTTGTGTATATTTCTATGAGAACGTGACATATCAACTTACGTGATAGTTTACGACATATACTTAAAATCACTTCCATGGTGTTTCTGACTTTATAAGAAATCATACAGAATGCTTTTTGATTAGGATGTACTGATGTAAAACTTATACTTATCATGTGTACCTTCTAATAAATGCCCCACCTGGGTATTGTTAGAATTTTACGGTAATCTTAACTTTGAACAGGGTTTTATTGGATCTCCCTGTTTGAGTGGTTGTGGTCTGTGACTTGTAATCACTAGCCTCTCACCACTGTGAGTTTGAATTGTACCCGAGACCAGACAAATTTTACATGTGAGGAAGCTGTCCAGCTAGCTTATGTTAGGTCTGTAGTTCTATTTAAGTGCAAGCCTGGGGTCTGTCTCTACTGTTAGCTGGAAAGTCACTAAATGGTCCTGGCTGTTGGTGCGACGTTAACTCAGTGTAAAAAGTATTAGGTTGTATTTGATGAGCAGAAGTTTGTATCTTCATTGTGGTGAAATTGTGCTGGTAACTTTCTAAGAGAAAAATTCTGCAGGCTTGTCATTCATATATTTTACTCACTTAAGTAACAGAGCTTGCTTCTCAATGATGGTAAAGTGAGAGTGACATTGTTCAGTGTAGTTGCCATGGATAGTGATATGTGCTTTTATGATTGAAATTAATTCACTGTTGATGGAAACATCTGATTGAGTTTACTCTCCATAAATGGTAATAACTGGTTTAGTTAACACACTATAGATGGTAAATTGTGTTTTTACTTGAAAGATAATGATATTGCGTAATTATTATAACATTTTCCGATTATGTCAGCCATCTATTTGTAGTGTATACTCAATCTTTGTTGTTATGTCATCTCGTGAAACAAGATTCCACATGTGTGTTTATATTTTCTCGTGCCAGTGTATCAGATTCAATACTGCGATACATTTGCTGTGATTAATGGATTCCTGCTCTATTGGACATCGTACCAGGTCCTACAGGTGGTGTTATATTGCCGCCAGATATGGCAGCTTTGTGACACCAAACAAATGACACATCCTCGTGATTTCACGCATAATTTTCTTCGTAAGCACATGTATCATGTGTTTCTCTCTCTCCAAGGCAGTAATTAGGTGGAATTTTATCTTTTTGACATGAATCAACACAATTTTGTTTTGTTGAATCTCGATTAAAAACATAAATAGTAAAAATTATGCTACAACTTTTTTATTTAGGAAGAAATGAGAAATATTGTTTGAGAAAATTGTTATTTAAACTCTGGTGAATTGCGTCTAGATCATTTTTGTCACATGACTATTCCCCATTCCTGTGACTTAATGAAGCTAAGATTTGAAGATTCTGTCGGCCTGAAACTCTTGGGACCTTTGACTATTAAATATTAGAAACAAACTTCGCAGATATTTTAGATTCCAATGCAACTTGCCTCAAGGAAATAAATGCAATCTTGCGAAACAAAGTATGTGACTTCCTTAATGCTTAGTTAATGACGAGATTTAGGGAGTCTCGAGGAAATATAGTTGTTTCCAATTTTTTTGTTATATCGGGACAAATATGACTTCGTATGATTCTGGTCGGAAATTGATATCGTTTATGAGTTGATGAGATGATGTTCAGTGTATGACTGGTAAAGATGTAAGAATCATTGCAGAATAAAGAACATAGATGATCCTCGTTGCTAGGCTGTGGATTATAGATCTCTGATGCATTATTTGATAAACTGTACAATTTGTCCTCATGGTTTTAACAGCTTATATTGTATTAAAAGTATGCGATGAAGCTGTTAATGGTTCAGAGATGGCGAGATTTTATAATTGTTTCATAATGGAATTATATTCTAGGTTAGGAAAAAAATCCATTAATTGATTTTTATTACAAATGAAAGTCACTGACATTAATTGATGGATTTATCAGTGTTGTGCAAAAGTGAATTGAGTTTAATTTGAATGGAATTTAGGACTTAAACAGTGCAAACAGGAAAAAAATCTCTTTATTAAATGAGTTTTTGAATTTTAAAAGATAAAAATAGTGAAAATGATGTTTTGGATAGTTTGTTATTTAAAAATGATGTTATGTCTTGATGGGATTAAAATCTAGCACTTTGTGATATGTATGCAATGGACTTAATAGCTTACAGTATAGAGGTGGTACAAAGGTAAGCGTTTACGTATTAGATAAGTCTATCACGTTTATTCAGATTTTTTTTCAAAATTTTCTTACTGATAATTAAAACTTATTAGCATAGATTAAGATAATGATGTTTTAAATAAGTCTTTAGATTTAAAATTGTATTATGTATTTATTGTTGCTCTAAATTTTAATCTAAATGTGCATAAATTGTTGCTTTCATATGTTTGTTCTAATTTGTTTACTTGCATTTTTTTCAAAAGGGACAATAAACATAGTTTTCATTTTTCAGAACTTTTTTTTTTAGTTTTTTTTTATTTATTTGTTTTTTATTCTATGGCATTTCAGTCTTTGTGAAATGATTAAGTCCTTAAACAAAAACATTTCAGATTTATCTACTTAATGCCACAATAAACCGAAACATTTTTTGTAATCCTGACAATATCATTTGTGACTTAATTTCATTGACCATGCCTGTATTTGAATAGTTTTTATATAACATGTCTTCAATGTTTAATTCACTCTGACATTTTGAGCAAATCATATTTTTTTAGTAAATATATGTTCTTATATTATCAGGCATAAAATGTGTACCTTTTGAAAAGATTAATTTTCAGTACAAAAAAAACACTTTATTTTGCCATTCCCCACAAAATTTTAATGTAATATATATGTAATTCCTTTGTGAAAAATGTTTAAATGCATTTCTCTCCCTGGCATTTTTGGGGGGAAACAATTCAGGATAATTTTAAGATTTAGTGATGCCATCTTTCTCATGTCCCTTAGTCGTTACTTTGTTGCAAGGATGTTATTATCACTCTTAGTCCATAGGATTAAATTGAATCCCTTCATATTCTAAATTTTCTATGATATTAAGCTTGAATTATGAATGAAGAATTCTTGAACTTTGTTCTGTACCTATCGTTTCTTGTTCTCTCTTTTTAGGAACTTTATTTATTTCAGTCACTGTATTTTCCTGACATTCCCTTGTTTTATCTTTTACCTTTTCTGTTGCTTTCCTTGTTAGCGTTGCCATGGTATTGATTTGGTATAATCACACCTGATAGATTGTAAAAAATTCTCCTAATTTGAAGAAAATAATCATGCTGGCCTGGCAGGATACATGACTGATCTTACATCAAACTGTGACAGCACAGACTTGAACTAATCACAAACTTGTAAAATTGTTTGTTTTAGGACATAAATATTGTTTCATGACCGAAAGTTGTGTCTGCTATTTCCTTCATACAAAACAAGTTTACGAGGGCAAATTACAGTTGTTACATTTTATATCTTTTGTCATAAAATTACACCAATTTAGGACAGTTGAAATAAATTATTAGATTGTATCTGAATTTTAAAACAAAATATGTAGAATACAAATAGTTTGTTTTTATCTGTCAATTTGTTATTTGATTGTAATTGAAACTTAGAATAAAAATGAATTTTAACTGCTTAGATATTGCAGACGAAGAATTCAAATGATGTTGTTAACTATTTTTCATGCTGAAATGTAAATTTTGGTTTTGCCAAGTTAAAAGATTTGGATTAAATTAAATTTCTTATGTCCTTATACAAAGACTACGTTAATTTTTCTCATGAAAACAATGCCTGATCATTTTAGGCCTCTGAAGTCCTGATATAAGCAATATCAATTTCACGATTGTAGTATTTTGTGAATATCATCTACAATTGTCCTTTAATTCACCCCAGTTTTATATCATTCACAATGAATGTGCTTATTTAGTAGAATAAACAGTTATTAAGTTGGTTTGGCAATATTCTCACAAACATTCAATTATAAATTGCTGATAAATCTGGTAGTGTTACTTGTTTAGGCACTAGAGTATCTCACAGAGACAACAATCACAGATCGCCTGCCACTATGTCTAATGATACAGAAAAAGTATTGATTTTGAAATAATGACTAATCAAGCTGCATTAATTGGATTGTGAAAAATGTGTTTTGGTTGTCAGGAAGTAGTTAGGGTGTTAAAGTGAGCCTCAATCCTGCTGTTTGTATCGTCTGACACGCGTCTTGTAATTCATTAGCTCGTACACTATCGTTTGATAACTTTATATTTATGCGCTATAATAATAATCAAGGAGGTTTCAAAGACTTTAATGATATCAAACTACAAGTTCCCCATGTTCAGAAACATTATCCAGACTCAATACTTTGGTGTTAAACTTGTTGAACCCTTGTATTTAATTCACCATTGTTTTAATAAACAAGAACAAAGGATTTGAACTCTCGGACACCTTTGCCTGTTGGTTAATCATCATTCTGTCTGTTCATGTTATGCCTAAAAAAACATGTGGTTAAAAATTTTCCAGGATTTTCTGGAACCTCCGATTTTCCCCAGGGCCGGACCCTGCTGGTTTTTATTGTTTCCGTGGCACCGAGGTTAAGATTTTTGGTTTTTTATTTAAATTTTCATCTTTCACCCTTTAAAACCTCTTTATCAATCATACTGTCTGAAAAATATCCAAAGTTTTTTTTTCGACCCAAACCTTTCACAAACACATTTTTTATTCAGTTTAGAATATTTTTATTTATGCACAAGAGTTACTTCCCTTTGTTAGAAGCCTCATTTTTACTACAACTTCCTGTTTGCAGTTTATCACCAATCATTCAGTTTTCCATTGTGATTCATGTAATGTTCACCGTGAAACCTGTTACAAATAGCACTACTATTTGAATAATTCTTAGAAACAGTACAGTTTGCATAATGTTACTAAATTATTAACCAGACAGTTTCTAAGAAAGCTGCATAATCACCGTGACAAATTATAAGAGACTTACTTGATTGATAAAATCACTTTCCTCTTAAAATAATCCACATGAAATTAGTATCGGAACAATTAACAATTAGTGCTCTACTGGGATTTCATGCTTTAAAATTTGAAATTTAAGGAAATTTCAAATGTGGAAAAAAGAAAATCTGCAATGCAAATTATGGTATTTAAGAAATAGTTTTATTTTTCATTTGTGAAACATTTTATGAAATGTGATGAATTAACCAGACTATGTTGTTTTTTTACAATCAATTAATGCATAGAAACTTCTGGTTTTTGATATACTATACTCAACTAAATTAACCCTTTGCCTCAAAAGCATATTTTGGATTCTTTTAAATTCAAAACTAATATACAAAACATCAATTTGTCTGAGAAAATTGGGTTATTTGTCTCAGACAGAGTGGAAAACATTGTGGCAAAAGAATTCATTACTCATTACAAGCAATGGTGTCTTATGCCAAAATGTTTTCAAAAGTCGTCTGCTTCAGATGCAGGGGGTGGGGAATGCGGTATTATGAGGTCAAGGCTTAATACCAGGCTAGTGTGACATATTTGAATATTTTGATCATTCAGGTATATGTTATTCCAATTATGAGAAAAATGTTCCAAAAATCTTGTATTCAAACTTTTGACAGCACCAAATCAAACCATGTTTGAAGGCTGTTATTTTGTTCATGTTTTTATCTCGTAAAATGTTGTCTGTGCGTGTTTTTAAACCATTTCTTGTATGTTTGTGTACATTTATTTTAAATTTAATAAATTTATATCTTTTTCAGCCTAATAAATGGATTACTTGACAGGTAAATCGATATGTTAGATTGTAAATTATATCTTAATTTCTCAGACAGATTTGTTAATCCTATGGGTTGTAGCTGTTAGTGTAACCATAGAATAAGGTTAGATTTTTAAATTCCAAGGGCCACAACTCTTACCAGTTCACACTATTTTACTGTAAATCTGTTTTATTTGTTTGTTCTAAGTACCACATCCTTAATTAACTCCCTAATATGAATACATTTAATCATTCATAGGGCCACTATTCTTATTAACCACTATAATCAGACTTGTTAATTCAAGGGCCACAACTCTTACCAGTTCACACTATTTTACTGTAAATCTGTTTATTTGTTTGTTCTAAGTACCACATCCTTAATTAACTCCCTAATATGAATACATTTAATCATTCATAGGGCCACTATTCTTATTAACCACTATAATCAGACTCGTTAATTCAAGGGCAACAACACATTAATTTTTTTTCACTGGGGTTTAACATCTGTCCAATAGCAACGGTCATTTTGTGACTTTCCCAGCTTTAACAATGAAGGAAGACACCAGACATACACCTGGGTTGATCCACCAACCTTTTGTATGCTAGCTGGGCAGTTTCCTCTCATTGGTCTGGTTCCAGTTTGGATTTGAACTCACAGCAGTGAGGGGCTAGTGATTACTTGTCAGTGACGATGACCACTTAACCACAGAGGCTCCCTATGATTTATTCGATTTACGAGACCCTATCATTATTGTAATGAAAATGTATAATATGGTCAGATTGATTACATCCAAGGGCTGTAACTCTTGATATAACTTTGCAGGTAAACATTCTAATCCAAGTAGTGTTACCAATCAAAAAATATATTTTTATGCTGCATGCAAATTGAATGGAGTGTAAAATAGGTTTGAATTTTTTTTAATTGAATTTTAAGAATGTGTCTGGATGACATAATTGGTAAAAGACCAAATGGCTAATGAGATCCATGCCTGTTAGTTTAATAAAATCAGTTCACAATCTTTGTATTCTTTCCTGCATTTGTTAAGCATATAACAATGCTGTGTTGATAAGTAGACAATCATTTTGCTGTATTATGAACATTGTATGTATCTGCAGAGGAAAAATTGAGCTTCAGCATGCTTTTATATTTTATGGGTTTTTCTTTGGGAGGGGGGGCAATGTAAGTGGGCATTTCATGCTGTTTGTAACAAATTAAAATTGAGATTTAAGACAATTCTTTAAGGAAGACAATGATTTTGAGATAAAGATTGTAGTCTTTTATGACATCTTGATAGACTGGTACTTGATCCACACAGCGAAGTGAAATCAAGTCCAATACATTTAGTACACACCAAACTATACAAATTGTCACAAAATATGAGCAGCCATTTAATGTTTCCTCATAGTTTGAACGAAAAGTTGAACAAAGTCTTTGAGAAGTTGATGACGTCAGACGTGTTTGTTTTGTTTTCTAAATCAGCAACTTCTGGAGTTTCAGCTCCTGAAAGCATTTTATTGAACCTAGTTTTATGTTTCTCTTTTATTGACTGAACATATGCAATTACAACAAGAATACAGACTATTGTTATACTCCATGTATTGTTTAAATAATCCAATTTGTTCGAATTTTAGAATTCACCTAAACCCTAAGTAGGCTGTCTACAGTGCATGTTGACGATGACATGTTACCATTAATGTAAAAGGAAGATCATAAAATGTTATGATCTTGTACAACTTGGCCTCCTATTAGATATAAAACTTTAATTTTGAGCAGTAAAATGTTAATCTAGATTATTATCAAACATGTGATATTTGTAAACCTTCCTAAACAGACCTTTAGATTCAAATCCTACATAGCCAGTCAAGGTCACATGATAGGCAGATTATCAAGAACACACCCTACTTAGACCTTCAAGGTCATTTTCCAAATAGATCATTGAGGTAACTATCTTGACAGACCATCAAAGTCACAAATTGACCTTTGAGGCAACAGTGTCATATCAAGGTCAAATCAAGCCAACAAGTTACATTCTGGACAGACTTTTAAAGTCATGTCCTATTCTTTGAAAACCATCAAGGTCAAATCCTACTTAGAACATCAAAGTCAAATCCTACGTAGAACATCAAGGTCAAATCCTACATAGAACATCTAGGTCAAATCCTACATAGAACATCAAGGTCAAATCCTACATAGAACATCAAGGTCAAATCCTATGTAGAACATCAAGGTCAAATGATTCATAGATCATCAAGGTCAAATTCTATGTAGATCATGAAGGTCACATCAAAAACAGACCACTCAAGTCACCAAAGTCATATTCCAATTTGGATATCCTAACAAACACGGAATTCTCAAATTGTCATGAAACATCACACATTTGGCCTTCTTTTAAATATCATTTATTTGCTGCTGACAGATGAGACCTTTTGGGTTCTTGGGAGACCAGCATTTATTTTGACATTTTTTGGTTATTTGCTAATATTGATGCTGACTATGAACAAACAACAATTCTACCTAAAATATAATATTTGAAAAATAATTTCTTCTATAATGTTGAATGCACTATTATCAAATTGTCGATTTTCAATGTTCAAAGCAGTAATTCCTACTGAATGGACCATTATCAAAATGTCAATATTCAGTGTTCAAAATTATATTTATTGGTATGTCTTTGAGTGTAAATCCTGAAATGAGATATTTTACTCTGGTAATTAAGAAGAAATTGTCGTGGAAGTTGAGTATTGTTTTTTCTCTTAAATTCTTGGTTCAATTGTTAAATTGTTCAATTTACTGACATGTAGCACGGTACAACTGATTAACAAAAAATGTTAATTGCTGAAATCTTCTTGGAAACTATGGCTTTATCGAAAGATTCTGAAGGCAAAGAGTCAAATCTTGTCTCTCTCAGGATAATGTTGCCAAAGATGTTAATTAGTTACTGTGCAGCATAAGCAAGTACTGGTTTAACTCTTTCACAGCCAAATCTCTGATAAGTGGCATTCTTCAGTGCCAAGTATTTCTTACTTGTGCTCACCCTGTCCTCCGCAAGTAACAGCAAACTTCTCCGCATGAATTGTTTGAATTAGCGGTGGATAATGCTATGTCTTCAACCAAATTGTCACAGAGATCATGTGTTACTAAGGCAACAATTGAGAAGATACATATTCTGATTTTCTACACAATGCTAAACAATTACGGAGCGGATTAACTGTTGTTATATCATAGACACCATTATGTTGGTGTCTGAGTTTCTACATATTGAATGGTTTTCTAGTTTTACTACTAAATTACCTCCTGATAACAGTGGAACTGTCAGAAAATATTAATGAACCAGTCCATTAAGAAAATGTAGCTAGTTCGGGTCGTGTAGGAAATAAAAATGTCGCCAATGCTAGAGCTGTCAAATATTCCCAGATGAATGTCCCCCAAAAGCATAATGTTCTAAAGACTTTTTTTCAATGTCTTTAGTCCATGTTTTAATGATATTTGGGTGCAAAAGGTGTAATGTGACAAATTATTAAAGCGGTTTTGATGTTTATGTTTTAGGTGCATTTATTAGGGTATTTTTTGTGCCTCAAGTTATAATTTTGTTGACGGACTGACCTTATCAGGCTTATTGAGGTAGATACCCTCTTTCCCACAATAATTTCATTATTTCACTTCGTTCCAAGGATCTCATTTACTAAAGGGCTATTTCTGGTTACTATAGTGATAATTTAATTAATTAATGCTGCAACCATCTACTGATTGGAAGATATTCTTTTATTAGGTTTTTATTGGTATTCCTGTCGGCATTGGGAAAATCAAATGAACTGTCTTATATGATCATGACTAGTCTTAATTTTCTGTTGGAAAGTTGTCATAATTGACATCATGTTGGAACCAATATGGTTACTTTAGTCGGTATAGTGTTGGACTGAGCGTCTAGTGATCAAGGGTGCAAGACTTGAGTAACCACATTACATCTGGTACAATACTTCCAATAACTTCACACATCAGAGAGTTGTAGAAGGTGGGGGAACAGGTTAGCAGTCATTTGGTCAAATACAACTGGCAGTGATATAGGATGAAAAAACTGTTGTGTTAAATCAAATACAAAGAAATTAAGACATGGATGAGTTGGATACATGGTGTAGACTATACAGTTCAACTTATTTGATAAACCAATTCCTTTACACGACCATATCAGTTCCAGTGTTAGTGAACAATGTATGTGGTATTGAGGGACTATTGTGTTAAGGGATCATATTGTACTCTTCCATTTTGTTAACACATGTTGCTCTGTATAATAGGGGCCTCCTTGGTCAAGTGGTTATGGTCTCTGACTTGTTATCACCAGCCCCTTACCGCTGTGAGTTCAAATCCGGCTTAGGACCAAATTTCACATGTGAGGAAACTGTCCAGGTAGCTTAGGAATGTTTGATCATTCTACCCTGTGTAAGCCTGGGGTCATCCTCCACTGTTAAAGCTACAAAGTCATGGAATAACCCAGGCTGTTGGTGTGACGCTAAATACCAGTGAAAACCAGTGCTCTGTATTGTCTTAACCCTTTGCCTCATAATACCGTATTTCCCTGCATCTGAAGCAGAAAACACTTTGATAAAAGAAGCCATTGCTTGTAACAAGCTACAGCTTCTTTTGTCACTATGTCTTTCACTCTGTCAGAGAGAAATAACCCAATTTTCAGGAAAAGAATTATGTTTCATGTATTAGCTTTGAATTTGGAAGAGTCCAAAATATGCTTATGAGGCAAAAGGTTGGAGTAGAATCCCGAGATAAACTAACACGTCCTGTTATGTTTCTCCTGCTTGTTAATGTCAGGATTCTCCCTGTTGACCTCACGAGACAGACAATTCTTCTGTCAAATATACACTCGGTTAATTCTGCTAATAAGTGTCTCTTGAATTGGAGACTTAGAGGATATGATTTCATGCATAACTGCATAAATATATATTTTTATTGTCTGTAGATGACACCAGAACGAAAAAGGTAATATATCAGTCTGCTGAGGATGTTTCAGTGGAAAATGAATCAGATTACTGTCTTCAACTCTGTGTGTGGTTGAGTGTTTTTGCTCTTAGTTGCTCCTGCAATGTTTCCGCTCTCAATAGCGCAATCCTTAGGCCAAAGGGTGTTGCTTTGGAGAGGTTGCACTGTATTTCTGATTCAATATTAGTGGCTAGTTCCATTCTTTACATGTTCTTTATCATGTTAAGCAACTAATTGTCTCTTAAATCAACCCAGAATCTGATTTACTTTCACAATCTGGCGTCTCGTCTTTATTTGTCTTATCATTATTATTATCGTTGTAGAAACTGTTGTATTGCACATTATGTTATGTGCTAGTCGTCTCTAAAGAAAGAATTGAATAAGACTTATACTTATGGATTGTAGGTGACTTTTTTATACTTTGCCATGTACTAATGCAATGAAAATTGAATTTTTAATGTACAGTAAAACCTTAAAAATGATATCACCTCCGGGATCTGGAATATTGGTCGTAACAATGATATAGTCTCATTATCAAGTTGAAATATAGGAGTTTTTAGAAGCTGGTCTGAAAATAAGTGGTCCTGATAACAATGTGGTCGTAATATTTAGATGGTTGCAGTGTGAGGTTTTACTGTAATTAAATAATCCAAATGATTAAAATTCAATAAAATCGCCTGCATTTTACAGGTTGTTGTAAAATCAGCATGTTTTATATCTTATTCAAGTAAAAATGTCATCTTTTTAATAATTTGTGAATTTTTCATTTCCTTGATATAAAGAATTAAAAAAGAAAAAATCCGGGATGGAGCTCCTTTTATAGCAAGTTACAAACTATTGTACGGAGACACTTGAGAACTCAATTTAACCTCACTTCTACTTGTCTCATTTCACTGGTGGAAACAAGCAGTGCTGATATTTTGTAGACAAATTTAGGTTAGATTAATCACCAGGTCACATTAAGTGGATTGTGGGTACAATAAAATATGTTATCTTCTCTTGATACTTATTAGTTTTCTGTTGGTTTCCATAGTAATTTATTTAATTAGCAGTGTTGGGAAATCTCTTGTCTTGAGTAACAAGGAAGTATAAGGAAAGTCAAGTCTGTGATTGGATGTTGTTAAAATGCTGATCAAGTTTAATCCCTGAAACTGGGACCATGGTCCAGTGGTTAGTGTTCTGGACTTGTAACCTGGAGGTATGGGTTCAAATTCCAAGCCAGAGCAGGTCATACTCTTCTATGAAAATTTGACAAAGATGTTTGTGGAGAAATTGCTGGCTCCTTGTTGAAGGGTTTGTACTTGCTAGTGTACAGTCCTGGAAAACTGGTCAGGTGAACCGGCTGCCATATATAACTGAAAAATTGTTGAAAAAATGGTGTTAAACCCAGTGAAAAAGAAATGAAAAAGTAACCCCCGAAAACCGAATCCTTCCAGACTGGGCCAAAAATCTGATAATTTTGGTTTTAATTGAACTATTGATTGTAGAAGAGGAAAAAATGGGACTTGAAAAATCAAAATTGAAAACAGAATTCCTGTTTTCAGGGGTTGTCCCGATATTTTTCATATCCTTGATGTAATTGAGATCTTAATTGGTAAAAGATTACGAATCACCTTATTGGTTAAAACATGCTCAATTGGGAAAAAATGAGTCAGGTAATTAGGAGTTAGGAACTGAGGATGTTGAATGTGGAATGCTAATTGGGAAGATATTTGATTGGTTATTAAAGAGAAAAGGACCTGTCCTAAGAAACCCCAAATTATTGATTTAAAAAATATATAATGTACAGTGCAACCTCTCTAGAGCAGTCCTCTTGAGCAACAACCTCCCTTCAACAACAGCATGAATTTTTCCCACTGTATGATTTAACTATTAATTTAACCTCACTAGAGATAATCAGCAACAGCATAATTTTGCTTATCTCTAATGGTGATGCTTTGGGGAGGTTGCACTGTATATTTATTGATAAAATATAGTAATTTCTTTCAATGTATATTCTTCAAAATAAAGAATTTAAGAAATTTCCGATGGTTGTACGTCTTTTCATGTTCCCCCTGTTGCACATACACATGATTATATGATATTATGCAAACATATTCATTTCTTATGAGTGTATTTACAAATCTGTCTGAGACATTGAGAAATAATACATAGAAATGTTGTGGATTGAGAATACTGTACATTGTCACGATATTTTGCTGATTGTACGATGATGTCGTTTAGTATAGAATGGAGCCTTGATAGAAGGACGAAGTTATGTTGTTTGTAAATGTTATATTGTTCTGCCATTGTCTAGATTTTGTAAAACTTCTCAACTTGTTTATTTGTATGTTCGAAGTCACTTATCAGGGCCTCTTCTTGGGTCTTTATGACATTATTTGATTTAAAAGAAGAAAGAAATTGTGATGACACTCGATGCATGTTCACGCTCTCTCTGATAATTCTTTTACTGGGAAACAATAATAAAACTGGAGGTTTTTAGGACCAGGCACAGTAAAATAGTTAAATAGTTATCATAAAGTGAATTTCAGAACTGGGGAAAACATGCAATTTGTGTGGAAAAATTAACAGTTTGCATGAAGCATGCAACTGAAATATTTTTTTTTTTTTGTCATTCCAATGTGCCTTTTTACGGAAAGTGTCCAAAGACCGAGAAACACTGACGATTGTGTGTTCAGAAGTTTTATGAAATGTATTCTTAAATAAGGGATGTATTAATGAATAAACAATATTGAATGTTATACATGTATGAATGTTTTTTTGTGTCTGTTATGTAGATTATCAGACTTACAATAATCTTGTCTCCTTTATAATGCTTGCTCTGCTCTGTGCGTCTGCTATAAATATGTCAAGCTGTTGGCCTGGTTATGATTAATCTCATGGTACATATTAATAATTCATAACTGTATCCTTTTTTTGAAGACGTTAATTGATGCAGGCGCTGAAGGTCGAAAGTTGAGGAATGGTTCTATAGAAGGACTCGCGTTTTCTAAATTTGGTGCGAAAAATGCCGACATTTCTGTTAGGTGATTAATTATTAGCACCTTTAATGTAAACTGCCTTTCTTTTAGTTTTTGTTTAGATTAAGTATTCATTTGTGTGTTACGTAAATTAAACCCACCCACTTATGAAATGGATGATTGCAAGAATGGCCTTTAAATTAACCTTTTGCTTCATTAGCATATTTTTGACACTTTCAAATTCAAAGTTGATATACAAAACATCAGTTTATTGGGTTATTGGGTTATTTCTCTCCGACAAGAGTGGAAAACATTGTAGCAAAAGAAGCCATTACTCATTACAAGCAATGGCTTCTTTTGCCACAGTATTTTCAAAAGTTGTCTGCTTCAGTTGCGGGCGGGGGGGGATGCTGTATTATGAGTCAAAGGGTTAATAATAATAAGATAGGCCCTTTCTGCTTCAACCCCTTCAGTTGTTTATTTAATGTCTATCAGCCCCTTTATTTCATCGTCATTGAAAAATATTATTCTGAATGTAACCTGACATCACCTTTCATACAAGCTTCAAGATGATACAGAATTGGGAGACAAATATTCCTCAGTTTGTATTTAGTTGCTATAGTAATATGTTAAATATTCAAAACATTGTTGTACTCTTTGCGATTATTCTTCCGATTTAGAATATATTCTTTGTTTGGTATTTCAGTTAAATAATCTCTTCAGAATATGAAACTCATTGCTAAGTTTCCATTGGGAAATTAGGCTTTTCACTTGTTTCTCCTCTCTGATAGATGTGTTTATGTATGGACAGTAAAATCTGTTAATGAGATCACATTTGAGACCTGAAAAATCGATCGTAAAAATGAGGTGATCTCATTATCAAGTTAAATTATAGGGGAGTTATTGAAAGCCAGTCTAAAAATGTGTGGTTGTTATAACAAGGTGTTCGCTAAGTGAGGTTTTACTGTAATGTGTATGGGTTTGTATTGCATAAATACCTATAAAGGATATCAGGATTTTTTTACCTGGTGTCAGTAAATATGTCATCATTATTTTTTACACATGCAGTGTGATACCAGCATGGTACCAACCTGTTACTCACCTGAAAACAAAGTTAACACAATTTGAAAATCACAGCAGGTCATACAGGGGTGTATAAATGAGCTGGAAGCCGGAAAAATCAACCGGCTCTTTCAACATTCTTGAAGGCTACTTTTTCCCCACAGGGGATTGTTCCTTTGCTCCCTACTTGGGGGGGACCTCAAACCACCCCTTTTACTTTTAATGGTTTAGCGGCTACATGAAAACATTTCTACATCCCTGTCATACTCTTATATGAAAATTTGACAAAAATGTCGATTTTCCTCCATACATGGAGAAGTTGCCAGCCTCTTGTGGAAGGGTCTGTCACTCACATGAGAACTAAGTTGATTTGAAAGTACTATTTTCTTTTCCCTGGCAACAGTCTGACTGCCTGGTGTCAACGACTTGTTGCTAACACTTTCTGTCAACAAATTATAAATGTTTTACTTGAACATTCATGAAAACGTACTTTTATTCCAGACTTAGGTTACAAACCGTGTAACAAAACCTTGATATTAAAGTCACCTCCTGGATCAAAATAACCATTTCAATATTAAGATGATCTTATTATCAAATTGATATACAGTGCAACCTCTCCATAGCAACACCCTTTGGGAGAAGCAAAATTATGTTGTTGTTTAGAGGTTGTTGTTCTAGAGAGATTAAATTAATAGTTAAATCAAGAGATTAAATTAATAGTTAAAAAATCATGCTGTTGTTGATGGGAGGTTGCTGCTCAACATAGGGCTCCTCTGGAGAAGTTGCACTGTATAGAGAAAATATTAAAACCTAGTCTAAAAATTAGTGGTAATCATAAGGTGGTTTTGATAATAAAATGGTTGCTAGGTGTGGTTTTGTTGTATTGGAGTGCGTAGAGGTTGTCATGTTAAGTTTCAGAAATTATTCCTTGTTATATCATTTCATAAGTTGTGAAAAAAATGTGATTTACTTTAAACAACCTTTCAAAGAAATGATTCACTGACTATACTTTTTTGTGACATTTCTACAAATTTTTAGAGATAGACACTTGTCTGTTAGAAAAGTCCATAGAAAAATTATATATTTTCTGTTCATGTCTAGAATAGTGTACAATGTACATGCTGCTTATGGTTTGAAAATTCATGTAAGAATGTGACATGATGCGATGTTCCTGATGCTGTATGTGAAGTAATGTACATTTTTGTTGTTCAAGGGCTGGTAAAAAGTTTTAGGTAATTAGTAAAAAAAAAGGTTCTGCAGTTTTAGCTAAGAAAATTTGATGTCATTTGAATCAGCCCGCAGCTGAGGCTAATTTTCTATTCCCATTTTATTGACAACAACAACAACAACAATAACAACAGATATGCTTTCACTTTTGTATCTCGTTTCAAAAATATTGAAAGTTGGACGTTTTGTTTGTTTGCTGTAATGATGTGATATACCGCTGATGTAAATCTTTTCGTCAATACATTGATTAACAATGGACTGAAATGTTGCAGGAACAAATTAGAATCATGTTTGTATTGTATTAGATTTACGCATGAACAATTCATGATCCTGCAATGACTGACACAAATGTGCATGGTAGAGTCTCGTATGGTCAGGTGATATTGATTGTATGTTATTTGTGTACTTTGTTACCTGCCAGACGAGAATTAAGTCACTGAAATTGATTCCTAAATTGTTTAGAAATTGATGATTGTTGCAATGTATTTGCATTTTAGGTAAAACATACACTTAAATCTAAGTTAGGCTAGAAATAAAATTTAATGTTTTTGCTTGATAAAAAAAAATGATTGTATGTTTACTGATTGGCCTTCACGGAATACAATTTAACCCATGAACAGAAATTGTCCGATGCTCAGTGGACCAAATTTTAATTTAATTTCTAATGTAAATGTTGACTATATATTTGAACCTTAGAATAAAGACCACTGCGAATAAAAACACCTTTTCATTTCCCTCAAAAGTGATGTAAACATATAGGTTTGACTGTACATAGATTCAACCAATGGTATAAGACTACCCTTGTGTTAACCCTTTGCCTCATAATACCACATTTCCACCCATCTGAAGCACATGACTTTGAAAAATATTGTGGCAAAAGAAACCATTGATTGTAATGAGTATTGGCTTCTTTTGCCACAATGTTTTCCACTCTGCCAGTGAGAAATATCTCAATTTTCTTCAATAAATTGATGTTTTGTATGATTTTTATTTGCTTTGAATTTTGAAGAGTCCAAAGTATACTTACGAGGCAAAAGGTTAATTATTCTCTCTTGTAATAAAAAAGATAGTCCTGTGCTGAGAATTGTGGTTTTTGTCGGCTAATAATTGTCTCCAAGTCTAACCAAATCTGATCGCTTCATTAACTACCTAGACTTTGTGGTAACTGTGAACATAATTGGTGTGAAAATAAAAAAATAATTTTGACAATAAATCACGGATTATTTGTCTCTGTCTGAGGATAAAAGCTTGCTTATTGTTAGCAAGATTTGCATTTTATTATGACCCTAGTTTTAACGTCTCCCACTGTGATTATATTCACTATTTGATTATTTGATTAGGGTTATGACTTGTTGTTATACTACGTTTGGGACGTCTGGAGATTTTTTCTCTACTTTTTAGGGTTATTTGGTTGAATAAAACTGATTGGTTCTGAGTTATAAAACTTGAGAACAGTCTCTGAGCTCAAATCTCAATTCCATTGTCAAAGTATTATGGTTAAAACGATAGAGATGACTAATGTCTAATTACATATTCAGGCCAATCATGCTGTCAGAATAATGTATCATTGATATCATTCATCATTTTTGTATATACATTGCAACCTCTCCAGAGTGGCCTCCTCTTGTGCAACAACCTCCCTTCGGCAACAGCATGATTTTTCCCACTGTATGATATAACTATTAATTTAATCTCTCCAGAACAACAACCTCTCAACAACAACATAATTTTGCTTCTCCCAAAGGGTGTTGCTTTGGAGAGGTTGCACTGTACAATTGTATTTCATTTATAATGATTTCACATTTATGTCAACTTTTGTATATAATCTATGATACGTAGTATTCCAGGTATTGCTTGATTCATTGATATGCCTTGACAAATCCACTTGTCTGCTCGTAATTACTAGTAAAAATTGACTCAGGATGTTTTGAAATTGCTGCAGAACTTGTTCAAATTTCTTAGCTGATTGTTCTGCAGGACAATTAGCTTGAAAACAAAATGTTTAGCCATGAAATGCCAGAGAAAACTATGGAAAGATAACTGCGGAGTGTATTATATATACAGTGGTTTTATGAGTAGTTTCCCTTGCACACATAAATATATAACTCTTACAAATTTAATTCTCGTATTTATATTCTGAAAACATTACGAAATATTGTTCCTGTGGCAGACGATAAGGATAATGTCTTTTCTGTGCTCGACAATATTGTCTTTAATGCTGATGTACCAGTTGTTGTTCACATGTTGGATTGAAAAAAGATCTTACATACTCAGAGACATAAATAATCAAGATGTCTAATACAATATTCAAAGCAATTTTTAGAAAGTCTATTTTGCCAATTAGTTCTGTATAATTGCATTGCCTTCTGAGAGCATCAGTTTCTCAAATTTTGCAACATGTTTTGCAGTATGTTGCAATGTTTGATTTTTTCCATTGTTTGCTGTTGTTGAATTTAATCATTTCTCAGCTTCCGATCACAAAATGTACTTAATTTGATACTTGGAGTAAACAGAAGACAAAATTGATGTGTTTTGTATTCAATTGTTCCCCTTGAAGTAAATCATTGTGTCAAGGGTATCTCAGTCTGCCAAGGTCATCCAGGGTTGTTGTGTCAAGGTCATCCTGGTTAATAGTGTCAAGGTCATTCTTATAACCAGTGTCAAAGTCATCACAATTTGTAGTATCAAGGTCATCACAATATGTAGTGTCAAGGTCATCTAGATTAGTTTTATGTAGGCCATATAGATCTGTTGTGTCAAGGTCATCAAGATTCCTAGGGTAAAGGTCATCCTGATATCTGTAATGTCAAGATCAGCCACAACAGATTCATGTATCACAATCATATTGAGAACATTGTTGCCAAGCAACATTTTATTTACTTCCTTTGAAGTTCTTGTTCAGATTGGGGACTGAAATGATTGTAAATTTGTATGGTTCTGTTTATAGTGTTTCATGTTTTTTCTTTTATTGATTGGGTCTTCATCAAACCTTGTCGGAATGTTTGTCTCAATGATATCTTGGACTAGTTTCAACTTGGGTCACAAACTAGGTCACCAGGTCAAATCACAGGAAAACCTTTAGAAGTTCCAATCTTTACTCAGGTGAGCAAAGAAAGGGCCATCATGGCCCTCTTGTTTCTTTATTGTTTTGGTCTTATTGGCATGGTTTATTGATTGCCTTTTTCTTCTGGTGAAATTACATTAGTGAACTGTCGTTACAGAGATCCAACCATTCATCAATTAGTCTTATATTGACTGATCAGGTTAAATATTGTTCTTTTTATTTACCAAAGGTACAATTGTCTGGTTAATCTAGGGCTTTTGAGTACAAGAAACTGTAAAAGGTCAGTATTGTCGTTTGTCCTGAAGGCTGTACTGTTATACTAGCCATGTTTGTGGCTAAATGGCGGCTGTTTTAAGCACCCAATGTTTTGAATTTTTCAATTATTTTACAACTTTATCAATATTTGGTGCACAAATATGGTTCAAATCCTGCGATTGGATGATGTAATTATGTATGACCAATGGGATTACCTTTTACAAGATGATGTAAATGGTGATTAATTCTTGCAATCCAGAATATTAATTAATGAAATGAGGTTAAATTTAGTTAATTGATGTGGTCAAAACTTTTAGTAATTTATTAAGATTCTCCCGCATTGATAATTAAGATACAAAATTTCCCTGTTGTAGGGATGCTTTCAGTAAGTTGGAATCCCAATTGGGACGAGTTTGAGGACATTTGAGGAAGATGTTCAGCTAGCTTACTGCAGGTGGATGGTTCTATCCAGGTGTTAGCCTGGGGTTCCTCCGCTGTTTACACTGGATAAATTGCCAAATGACCCTGGCTGTTGGTTTTTCCAAGATGTAAGCCTAGAGGTGTTCCTCCAGTTAAAATGCTGGATAAAGTTTCTAAATGACCCTGGCTGTTGATGTAACATTAAACCTTAAAGAAGAAGTAAATTAGGCTATATGATGGTTATGAACAAATTTTGTGCATTATAAAATATTTTATTATTAGCTGGTTTCTTTACCTACCTTCCTTTTATTGAAACTACTTGTTCAACCACAAGTACCAGACGACATCCTCTCTGGAATCAGGCACAAAAATGGTAAATATTGTTTGTTATACAAATCTTCTAAAATCCTTTGTTTGTTAAAGCACTTGTTGTTACATCGGTGCTCTTTAAATATGTCACTTTTAGCTTTGTTGCTTAGGAGAAGATTGGGCTAAAGTTGGTAAACATGTCATGAGGTTAACATGATATGTTTTATCGATTGATTCGACAGATTGTGTTTACTTACTGCAGCATCTGATTCATGTTAGTGAGTTTAATTGTACGAGTTCTAATCCTTATCAATTGCATGTTTTTTGTAAAAAATAAAAAAACATCAATGTAAAAATGCACATTCAAACCTGTGAACTAAGGCCACCCTTTTGAAAGACAAAATGTGACCTTTATTCTCTGTTGACCTTTATTTGGAGGTCAGTTTGTTCTAAATAATCAGTGACGTTTTTTTCAAAGAATGGCATTTATTCACAAGATGGCCTTTATTTAGAGGTGGACACAAACACTGGTTTGACTGCATATTGAAACGGAAATTGTTGATATTGCTGAATAAACTTACATAAACTTAGTATGCAGTCAAACCTGCATTGACCAGATTCTCTCTAATAAGGGGTCCAGGGTTTTAGATATAAAATGGGGTCCAGGATCTCAGCTGTAACAAGGGGCTGTTGGTTTCAGATTTGATTAGGGGTTTAGGATTATTTCAGCTGTTATAAGGAGACAAACATTTCTGATATAACCCTTTGCCTCATTATACCACTTTTCCCCCCACATCTGAAGCAGACGACTTTTGAAAACATTGTGATAAAAGAAGTCATTGCTTATAATGAGTAATGGCTTCTTTTGCCACAATGTTTTCTACTCTGTCTGAAAGAAATAACCCAATTTTCTGAAATAAATTGATGTTTTGTATAGTTGCTTTGAATTTAGAAGAGTCCTAAGCAGGGTTATGAGGCAAAGAGATAGCAAAGGCTTTAGGATATCAACTAGTAATCACTAACCCCCACCACTTTAAGTTTGAATCCCACTCAGGGCTGGACATATTTCAGGAATATGAGGAAGTTATTCAGCTAGGTTACAGAAGGTCAATAACTCTACCCAGAAGTACGCCTGGGATTTTCTTCCACTGTTGAAGCTAGAAAAGTCATTAAATGATCCTGGCTGTTGGCGCAACATTAAACTCCAGTGAAAAATAAAACACCTCTGTGCTTGCTTTTACTTGCCTTTGTTTTATTGCCAAAGTATGTCTTGGAATGGAGTAATATTTGCTTGATGAGTGCCAAAATTTGTCATCATATCAGACAGAAGATAAAATTCTTATGAAGAGATTAAATATATAGTTTATCATTAGCAAATATGCCTTCTTTTTATTACATTATTGATTACCAGTTGTGTTTCCATAACGATAATGTTGCTGTATGATTGTTACAATAAGTGTGACAGATGTCTTATATAATGACTTCACATGTGCACATTCACATCGTCACATTTGTTTTAAATTTCCATGGTAACCACTTTAATTAACTATTCATTTTTTTTGTAGGTAGCAATTATGTATGCCCAGAATAGTGTACAAAAAGAGTTTTATTTTCATTTGAAAAGGACATGGATTTTGCCATAGGTTATTGTTGAGTTAACAGTTTTGCAGTAAGCTGTTATGTAAAAGACTTTTGCAGTAGGCTGTTGTGAAGTTGACTGTTCTGCAGTAGGCTGTTGTGAAGTTGACTGTTCTGCAGTAGGCTGTTGTAGAGTTGACAATTCTGCAGTAGGCTGTTGTAGAGTTGACAATTCTGCAGTAGGCTGTTGTAGAGTTGACAATTCTGCAGTAGGCTGTTGTAGAGTTGACAGTTTTGCAGTAGGCTGTTGTAGAGTTGACAATTCTGCAGTAGGCTGTTGTAGAGTTGACAGTTTTGCAGTAGGCTGTTTTGCAGTAGACTGTTGTGGAGTTGACTGTGGTGCAGTAAGCTATTATGAAGTTGGCTGTTGTGCTCTGTTCATGTATGATATCAAGCCAATCAATGCTCACTATTGTTACTAATCAGCGGAAATTTTTACTCCTGTACATATAAATGTACAATGATCATTGTTTGTGTTCTGGCAACTTCCATCGGTTATTGTATTCATACAATCACTTTGTTTGTCTGAAAACAATGTAAAAAAAGAATAAACGACACATCAGTGTGAAACATGTACAATTCCTATTAATTGATTTGCAGACGTGTGGCATCTCCTGTTACTGTGTTGCATCAGATGTAACAAAGATATCTCACATGGACATTTGTTATTTTGTTTGCACTTATTAATCAATGCGCAATTACTGATTGTGAAAATGTTTCACTGATAATGTCTGACCAAAATTGATGAAATATTATTCTCATCTGAACAAGTTGCAACAGTAGAGCCTTAATTTATCCGAACTTGTGTTCAGATTAGAGAGATTATCAGAATACAAAGGTTCCCGATTATGAAAGTTTTTTAGCATTAAGTACGTACTTAAAAAATCGGGACCAGCTGATGTGTCGGGTTTCGAGAGGATTCTTGATTGAAAAAGTTCAGATTTGAGTGGTTCAACTGTATATTCTAATGAGGACACTTTTTTGGTCTCATCCTATTATTCCTGCTACTTTAAATAGCAAATTATTTAAGATAGATTTTGAACCTTGCAAATATAACAACATTATTAATGTTTCTGTTTAAATAATTTCTCACATTTTACAAAATAGTTTGCCAGAACTGTCAGTTTATTTTTTTGCCAGTTAATGAGGTTGAAGGTACCATTATTTAGTTATAGAAGATTGTAGATCATGTTGCTTAGTAACAGATAATGAATATTTCCAAGGTGAAGGTCATAATATAAAGCTGTGGTTTTATTAATGAAAAACTGAAGGCTGAAGGTGATATTGTGTAACCTTTATTCCAGTAAATATGAAGGTGAAGTTCATTTTTGTCCCTTGTTTAGTTATTTAACCTACGAAGGTGAAGGTCATATGCAACCCTCATTTAATTTATGAAACTGAAGGTGAAGGTCATTTGTGGTTTTTATTTAGTTACGTAACAAGTATCTATAGATGAAGGTCAATGTGACTGTGTCTCATTTCTTAATTTTGATGGCGAGAAGTTGCAGATCATAACTATCTATCTACAATTCAAATACAATACAGTCAAACCTGTGTTTGCTGCCACCTCCAAACAAAGACCACCCTGTGAATAAAGGCCATTGTCTCAAAAACCATCACTGATTATTTAGAACAAACTGACCTCTATATAAAGACCACCCTGTGAATAAAGGTCATTCTTTGAAAAACCATTATTGATTATTTAGAGGTCACTTGTCAATAAGGGCCACAATTTGCCTTTCCCTAGAGTTGGTTTTGTTCACAGGTTTGACTGTACTTTCATTCTATCCTAGTGTGGAAAGATTCACTGGCTTTTGCATTAGATTTAGGACATCCCGTTTGCATTTCATGTGTATTTTTGTCTTAAATAATAAATCTTGTGAGCAATAATACGGCTTAATTGTATTACATTCTTGCGAAGACACGCACGATTTCTACAACATTATGCCTAAGATAAGGGCATGAATCGTTCCCATCTGTCTCATGTATTTTCCTGGTTTTGCCTTTAAATGCAATTTTCTTAGTAACGGTTGTCTGTCCTAGGTATATTTTTTGTGCAACCAATTATGAAGTGTACTCCCTCTTCCATGTAATTAGACTTTCGAGTATTTCGCAGAACGTAAAATACATGTTTTTTTCTCTCTCGTTTGGATAATTTGTGAGCCAGCATACAAATGCACAATGTTGTCCATATTTGGGTATTGCTTCCTGCATTATTTGCAGTATTTTCAAGGTTGTATTTCTAGTGTTTAAAAGATGTGTGTTTCTAGTCAATGCAAAATACTGTTAGATGTCAGTCCTCCAGCAAAAATTTGGATGAAATTTAAAATTACTGCCTCTCATGTCTGGTAAAATTCCTTTGATTTTTAGTGACATAAGTGTTTAGGGACATGACTGAATTAAATTTTGTCCAGTTCGGTGATTCGTTCAAGTTCGTCTATGTTATCTGCTGCAGTTTGTCGACAGCATCCAATGTTGTACAACTTGAGATTTGAATTTTGTGGGTCATTATTCTAATTTTATTACCAGAAATGAAATCCAGATTTCTGTACGTAACATTTCATAAACTGAACATTGACACAGAAATATTTGAATAAATTAGATTATTTGATTATAAATGTGAGTTTGAGTGTGAAGATGTGTGAGTTTGAGTGTGTTGATCTCAAGAAATTTGCTCCAAAAATCAAATAAAAATATTCCACTGACACAGGATTAGGTTAGAAAATTTAGGAGTTTCATCTTAAGTAAGTTTGAGTTGAATGTCTGACTAAATTAGACAGAGAATTGTTACCCTGTACTGAGTTGAAAATGTATCAAATATTCTGTAATAAATATTCCATTTTGCTGATGTTTTTCCATTTCTCAGTTATTATTTTTGTAAGTTTTGTAAGCTTTGTTATCTTTTTTGTATGTTTTCCTTAAGTAGATAGGGAGTTAAATTTAAGATCTGAAGGGGTCCAGAGGATTTTCTGAATTAGAAATCTGAGCCTGTTGACTTGGGAATACTTCTGGGGTTTATTGACTGACCGTGACTTTGAATTAAAGTATTTATTTTACAGAATGACAATACTACTTTATCATTCATGTTAATATTTCACTTTTGCATCATAAATGCTGGGAATCAGTATATAAAGTCAAACCTGTGAACAAAGACCACACTTGGGAAAGACAAAATGTGTCCTTTACTGACAGATGGTTTCTATTCTGATTTTTTCAAAGGATGGCTTTTATTCACCGGGTGGTCTTTATTTGGAGGTTGCTGCAAACACAGGTTTGACTGTACACACATTGTGGAATGTTTCCCCGAGAGCTGAAAGTCGATTATTGCATCAATCTGTATTGTTACTCGTATTATAATCATTCATGCTTTTATGATTGAACAGCCAATATAACACTACTGATTACTTTAACGTTACGTTTTATCCATCTCACGTTATTGACTCCAGCCTTTTTTCCTGTCTCATTGATTGAGACACTCCCGAGACTCGCAGTATACTGCAGACTTTTATTCTCCCGTTTTAACTGTCGTCAGTTTCTGAGGACATGTCACAGTGCTATCAGACTCCCTGGCATACTCCGTGTTAGTTTTATTCGTGTCCAGTTTACTCCGTGTTAGTTTTATCTGTGTCCAGTTAATTTCATGGTAGTTGTATTCCATTGAATGTTTTATACTGGATTCAAATAATTGCTTGATCACGTAAAATCACGTCCAGTAATAATTACAATGTAGTAGATTTCATGATGGATTATTTAAGGATTTATTTTATTCATATATATGTGTTAATTATGCATGAAATGAGTCAATGTTTTGCATGTAATTATTCAGTAACCATGGAAACAGATTTAATGGAAATTAACTATCGGGTATTTTTTTTCTGAATCTTTCAAATCTGAAATTATTGTGATATTATTTAAGATGATACAAAAAAAGGGAAAATTTATGTCAAAATTTCTTTGGTTTCCATGGAAATTTTTTGGATCAAAACAAACACATGTTACTAAAATGTATCATGCAATTTTATTTTTTTTTCAATATTGTACCTCAAAGTCAAAGTTTCAACGTACTTAAAGTATGAGTTTATGAGTTTTGATTAAAAACAATTTTAAATACAAGACTGTAGCTTTCTCATTATTTGGTTTCAATGAATCATTGTTAAAATGATGAAATTATTTAAAGAAATATGATTTGAACAGTGAATCATTAATTTGACTACAATTACTAGAGCTCTTGCTTTTTATTGATCATTGTGTTTATATAACATTGGCAACAATTTTATAGCAAGTACACGTGCATATTAAACAATAATTGATTTTAAATTTTCATTTATGGCAATAAAAAAATGTTTTATTGTTTTTTGACACTGGTTCCCAGCAATGCTCCAAACCACGTTTGTGAAATATGATAGTGTGGCTTCCGTAGATTTTTGATATCTTCGCTTGAATGTTATTCAATCAAGTTCTCTCATAGGAGCCGATAGAAGTTATATTTTACCAATTTTGTGGTCGACAAGGAAATATTGCCTGGCTGCCATCTGGTATTTGCCATTAAAAGGAAGCTACTTTATGATTCATGACATTTTTTTTCTCAAGAAATTATGTAACTTCCCCATTTTACATATAATGGTGATAGTGATAAACTGTTTTAATTGCATTTGTGGCAGACAAATTTTTCAAAAAGTATCAAATTTTTGATATATTTTTTTTCTGCTTCATACGTCATGGTTTAATTGATTGTACAATTGCAAATCTTGACAGATATAGACTTTAAATTGGGAGAATCCCCCTACTTAGATGATAATACTTTTATGCCCTTATTAGGTGAAATAACATAAATTCAGTTGTTATTTTTCTATTTTAAGTGTAACCAAGATTTTATCAAGGAATGAAACTGTCGAAATAAAACTATAGCTTGCTGTAGTATAAAGTGATTGTTTTTCGTGGCAGTAAATATTTTATGGAGACATCGTCAATGTCAATGCGGAAATTTTCTTATGATTTGTGTCTGGATCTCAATGTGTATATATACGTCTAAACTGAATGCTGTTCACTATTGATTGGAGTATTTGTTAATTATACTAGTTTTTATTTGCTCTAATTTTGTTGTGGGACTCAATTCATGGACCTAAAATCTAAACTCTCACTCCAGTGCGATTTTTAAAATCCTCATGACAGTCCGGTCATCGAATATGAAAATGCTTTTTAAAGTGGATGTTATAGTCCGCCTTCAAAGATGTTAGATTTAAGTCAGTGACAATTGAAAACTGTTAACGTTAACCATTGGATGCTGACTTGTGCTTGCTGGAAGCCAGTTAAATTTTCAATCATGTGTTGGGATAATGTTGATTGTGTATAGTCAGTGATTTGTTCAAATTTTTTTTGTGTGAAAAAAAAAACTACAATTTTTCTGAATGAGTACTGAAAGTATGGCCGAGGAACAGTGTGGCTGCTTTGACTGGATTTGTCACATGTAAATATATTTCTTATATTTTCTGTATGTCAGTATTGCCTCTTCCCCCTCTTTGTTGCCTTAGTGATTTAACTGTATACATTTCTATCTTTATAATTAATTGTTTTACTATGATTCTGATTTTACATTTGGTAACTTATTTATCTTACCATTAATATTTTGATTTTCAGTTACAATGAAATTTTTACAATTTTTTTTTACTTTTCATTCTGATATCATTGAGCCTATGGTTTAATTGTTAATACCAGTTTGTTCTGTAGCCCTGTTCCTCTTATACAGCATCCCCCCCCACCCCCCCCTGCATCTGAAGCAGACAACTTTTGAAAAAATCGTGGCAAAAGAAGCCATTGCTTGTAATGAATTTTAGATATTTCTGAATTGTTTTTCATGTTCTTTGACCTTCAGGCCCATTTTTTTCTAAAACTTGAGTCATCTCCGAGCTCAAATCTCAATTCCATTCTCAAAGTATTATGGTATTTAAAAGACAAAGCTGATTAATGATTAGATACATATTTAAGTCAATCGTGCATCCATGATACTGTCATTGTCTGATTATAATTAACTTTAAAGCATTAAAAGACAAAATATGAGATTTGAGCTCAAAGACTGATCTCAAGTTTTATAACCTCAAACCTTGATCTTAGCCTCTCATGGAAACCAGTCGTCTTTCTTATTTCTCACATTTCATGCTGAATTTTGAAGTTGTTCTCGTGAAGACATGTATGAAGCAGCCTGCTAAAAACAGAAACAGTAGAATTCACTTGTTCAGTTTAATTAATCCTCATTGCTGAAAGATTTTCAATTTGCCTAAGTATTCATTCCCTGAAATGAATTTTGTTTGAAATTAGCAGCGAAATAAAAACTGCGTTCACTGTAGAAGTCCTCATTGTACGGATACTGAGAATATCTCAAAACAAGGTGATTTCCATATTAAAGAGTTTCTGCCAAAACAGTGGTTAAAATTTCTCTGTCAATTGATAAATATTACTTTTCTTGCTGTGTTTAAAGTTGCACCTTAACAGTCAGGGTTTCTGCTTTCGTCTACCTTTGAAATGATAAGAATTCTGTATGTTTGGTTTGAGATTCATATCTTTAATAGCAGTAGATCATGGTAGGCTATATGAAGGACCAGTATTCTGACAACATTTCATCATTTTGTATTTTGGCATTATCAGTTTGCAAAATTCCTGTTTTAAAAACTTGCTGTAAAATTTTCTCTTATTTGGTTCTGATTGTAACAATTGCAATCACAAAATACTACGGGTTTGGCCAATGACCAAGTTCTGCATCGTGAAGTACAGTGCAACCTCTTTTGGGGAAGCAAAATTATGTTGTTGTTGAGAGGTTGTTGCTCTAGAGAGGTTAACTTAATGGTTAAAACATACAGTGGGAAAAATCATGCTGTTGTTCATGGGAAATTGTTGCTCAAGGGAGGACTGCTTTGGAGAGGTTGCACTGTACATAGTATTTAACTTCTAACAGTTTTTTTCTGTGTTTCCTGGCTGGTGATTGTTCTTTTCAATTATTCAATGCTAGCTTTTCCTGGAATTGACATAATATTGACCTAATTTAATGAGCTTTTCTCATATGGGATAGTAATTAGATTCTACGTCCACTAATTGATAATCGGTAAAATCTGTTGGGATCCAATTAATTAATAATTAGTTTATAACAGTAAATAGCCATATTATTGACTTGCATTCCACTGTTTCTGCACATCATAGTAAATGTGAGATAATTTTGTGACTTTAAATGCTGGAATGATTGTTATTGGAGGCCGATTTCTACGCTGACCCCAATAAAATATTCATAAACAATGGCGGTTCTATTTTCACTAGGGTATTCTTATATATATGCTAGCTCTGCTCATTTGAAATTCCTTGACCTTCTTTGTTGATTATCAACATGTACACACGTTGCTCAAATTTTTGAGTCTTGCCCTTACAAATCACTTATGTGCATGAAGATTATGTCTATGTTTTGTAATGTTACGAGTCTTATCAATTTACGAATGTTCTTTAAACATCGGGAACACGTTAGGCTGAAATTTTAGAGAGACTTCACTTCTCCCTGCTCTCAGATTTGGGAGAAGTTTGAAAATTTTGGGAGAAGTGGAGAGAAATGAATATGGTGACTTAGCAGTGTAATGCACTAGAACTTCAAATTTACTGCAGTTTGTCTGCAAATGATAAAAAAGTTACATCCCGTAATGAATATATTATCAAAAGTGTTTATCAATCTACAACAACAAAGTCTTCCTTCTAAGCCTATAGAGCTCACTTTCCTTAACTGGAGAAGATAATTTAATGTTTTAAGGGCATCTAGTAATCCTAAGATAGAGTCCCAATATATCCTAGTTTTTGTCTGCAGACGGATGAAGCTGTTCCTTATTATGTCTGCTTGACATGACTGTATGCTATATTCTGGTGGCAGGAGCATGAAGTTAAAAGACTCTACCTGCATTAATTTGCATATGACAGTGTTCTCATTGGGAACCAGCCACCAACCCAAATGGCCACTTCAAACAACTTATGGACCAGTTAAAGCTGGCGAAACAAAATTTTCCAGTGGGGCACGCCCCTGAACCACCCTAGAAAGCGTGTTACTTTTTATTTAAGCCTCTTCAACAAATTGCCAATGAGAACATTGTACGATACCGGTTCAAATTTATTGTTACAAATGCTTTGTCAATGAAGCTTTGGTATTGTAATTCAAAGAATAAAAGTTAGCAAGTATTGTGGAAAAAATCAATGTCAGGGATATCAAATAAAATATTACTGTAAACATAATAATAACCAGCTTGGATTTGTCTGGAGCCCTAGAAGCCAATCATACATTCCCTTGAAATGATATAAGAACATTTTCAAACTCCACCAATGGTTGCTATCACCATAACAACCAAACATCCTGTATTTGCTTCTGAATGAGGATGGACTTTGTGGAAATTAAAGAAATCATATTTAGTGATACAACCATGACTTATCCTCTCGCCTCATAATACCGCATCCCCCCCCCGCATCTGAAGCCGACAACTTTTGAAAACATTGCAGCAAAAGAAGCCATTGCTGGTAATGGTTAATGGTTTCTTTTACCATAATGTTTTCCACTCTTGTCAGAGAGAAATAACCCAGTTTTCTGAAATAAATTGATCATGGTGTATGTTTACTTTGAATTGTGAGAGTCCAAAATATGTTTATGAGGCAAAGGGTTAAACCCACTGTGTCCATTGTGTGATCCTGGTTATTACAGTCAAATTTTTCTTCTTCATTCATGTTTCAGTGATGTTTTTATGTGGAGAGCATATCATTCATTATGTACCAGTTGCTTCATGACATTTGTGATTGATTGAACAACAATTCTGGACACATGCCAGCATGTTAATGTTGTCAGGAGTCGAAAACATCACTCCATTACTCTGGTCACATCAACTCCTTGTATACAAGTTATATCATCTTTCTCGAATTTATTTATTCGAAAAGACATTTTTTATTTTCTAAGATGTTGTAAAGTAGGACCGTGCGTTTGTTATTGCTCTTGGGGCTGGAAAAAGTGTCTCAACTATTTTCTTTTTTTCTTTTAAAGAGGAGGAATATTTTTTTCCCTTGTGGCAAACATTTTAGTATTTATGATATTTCAGTTCAATGCTTGAGTTTAACAATACTCAATTAAATGAGTTATTTTCAGGCAGTGTCATGGATATTGTGAATGTTGTATTGAATAACTTGTGGTTTTATGTTTTTAGCTCACCTGAGCACTTTTGACTGAATCTTCTTTAAACCTGGTGAGAATGTTTCTGTCCATTATTTCTAGGACAAGATCGAACATGGGTCATCTGAGATATCAAACTAGGTCACCAGGTCAAATAACAGGAAAACTAACGGCAGTGAGAGGCTAGTGATTACTAGTCAAGAGTTCATTACCACTCGACCATGGAGGCCCCTTTTTCATTTAGTAGGCTTTTGTTCACTGGTTTGAACGTAATTTTGTGTAATATTCTGTATATTCCATACAAACCTGCATTGTTCAGTACTTTTCTAATTATTATTAGTTTGTCTATTTCTTACACCGAGATCTGACTTATTCCTGTTACATTACAACCAAAAATTTCCTAACAAAGGCCTCTCTCTTAATTAATGTCCTTCTCTTTTTTGAGAGAAATGAAAACACTCACCATGAATACAATGATAATATTACTTATTATATCCAGTGTGCTCAAACATTAGGCCCCCAAAAAATTTGTTTCTGGTTACATGCCCAAAAAATATGGATTGATAGGTTGGGGTTATTTTATGTCACATATATCGGCAACACTGTATGGGCATCTGTGTGCTGTAATATTAATGAGTTTTGATAATTGCAGTATAGCACTACGATTCAGATGCCATAAAAACTAACAAATCGGCAGTAAAATATTTGGGTCTGTTGGGTAACTGGAAACAAACCTCTCTTTTTTAGGTCTTATTTGAACAATATCTCCATGAATTGAAAAACTTCTATAGAATGTGATTCCTTAGGGGCATTTATGAAAGAATAATTGATATACAAGAAGTGATACAGAATATGAAGAAATATGAACTACACAATGCCACTTATCATTTGTAAAGAAAAAGAGAAGCACAGACGAGGAACTAATCTGAATACAGACTTGATTGTTACATTTTTTTTCTCACTGGGGTTTAAAGTTGCACCAAACAGCTAGGGTCATTTGGCGATTTCCTAGGTTTAATGGTGGAGGAAGGCCCCAGGCTTACACCTGGATAGAATCATTAACCTTTCATAACCTAACTGGACAGATTCCTCACTTTGGAAATTTGGTCTTGGGTGGAATTTGAACTCAGAGCGGTGAGGGACTAGTGATTGCTAGGCAGAGACCATTTAACCACTCGACCACAGAGGTTCCAATGTACAGTATAGAACCAATCCACCTTGTGTAAGCTGGACTATGACATTTAAGTAAATCTAAAATACCTCCTTGCAAAATCTGTGTTTGGTTTAATAATAAAACTGAGGTCTCAGTAAACCCTGATAAAAAATATTGTTTCTTTATTTGGTTTCATGTAAAGTAAAACTAGATCAGTGTACCCATACCACGTGACATTTTGGTAATATGACAAACAAAGTTTATCAACAAACCGCTTGATTCAAAATCTTCAACTTTTCATGAGTTCTTCATTTCTTCATCAGATTTGACGAAATAAAGCGGAGGCTAAGGCCGAAAGTGTGAACTACAAGCACAATGTAATGATTTTTTGAAAGATGGATAGTTTTAGCCCAAAAATGGGAAAACTGTTTTTCTGCAAAAGTTTTTTTGGCTTGATAATCATGTACTATTGACTATCAGTGAAGTCAATTTTTCAACACTGAGGTTATCCAGTAGTTGAGTTGTTTTTTATTGAATCTGCTTAATTGGCATGCTGAGACATTAAACATTAATGTCAATTTACTGTCAGTTTGTGTGTATTTCATCTCACTGTATAATTACCCCCCCTCCACACACTGATATTTACTGATTGATTTTAGAACCAATACATACTCCACAACTTGATATGAAATCACTACAAATTTGATTGATTGGATTTTGATTCTACTCAGAATCTTAAATAAGATGGAGAATAGTGATTTAGTGTCCCATAATTTACTGCTTTAACGAATATATTTATACTCAAACTAATTTAAGTTAATGTAATGAATCACCCACCTTACTGGTTTATGTGTGCTTTTTTGGTAAAATATTGCCGTGGAGAAATGTCTGCATTCAGATTTGTCTTCATTTCTCTCAACAACAGATTGGCTTACTCAAGATGAGGAGGGCACGGCCATGGTCCAGTGGTTAGTGCGCTGGACTTGTAACCTGGAGATCAGGGTTCAAATCTGGGTCGCGGTGGGACATAAACTTATATGAAAATTTGACAAAAATGTTGATATTCATCCATATGTGGACAAGTTACTAGCACCTTGTGGAAAGGTAAGTTAGTACTGGTTGATATACAGTCCAGGAAAACTGGTTTAGTGAACCGGTCACCGTATACAACTGAAAAATTGTTGAAAAACGGCATTAAACACCACTGACAATAAGTCACATAAAAAACAAAAAATCAAGATGAAGAAATTGTAGAAAATGAGAAGGACTCTTGTGACTGCTAATAAATGTTAAAGTTTATGCATTATGGGAAATGATTTAAGAATTTTGTCAATATAAGAATGATTGTTTAATATTGGCATTGTTAAAATGATTTTAGCGTTGAGGCGTTATGGGAAATTAGTTTTTAATGTTGTCATTGCAAGAATGATAGTTTAATTTTTGCTTTGTTAAAATGATTTGAGACCCGGGGCATTATGGAAATGATTAATGGTTGATGCATTAAGGCAGTGGCTGACGTGTAAGGCATTATTACCATTATTCTGTTAAACACTGACACCAGAATGTTGAAAACAATCTTTGTAATTTGGAATTTAATGCTAAGTCTTTTTATGGCATTAGCAACTGTTCTTAATAAATAATTCAGTTGTTTAGAGATTTTTATGGCTTTCCAAATTTGCTTTAACACATTGGTTGATTTTTACTTTGTTGTTATATGGCCCTTTTAACAGGTTTTCTTCATCAACTATTCGTGGAACGCTCCTTGTTTAACACTTTAATGAAGATGCTGGAATGGTAAGCACCCTGTATGCTTTGATCACTTAAAATATGAATCTTTGAAACACTAGGTCAGCTAGATGACTCCCATGTTAGATGATGTAGATTGTTTCGTTTTTGTCTTTCCAAAGTTTTATGCTGGCTTGTTTGTGTGTATGTGGCTTTGTCACTGGATTTTAACATGGTTTTTCAACAATTTTTCTGTTATATATGGCAGGCAGTTCATCTAACCAGCTTTCTTAGACTGTATGCTAACTAGTACTAACTTAACCTTCCACAAGGAGCCGGCAACTTCTCCTCATATATGGAGGAAATTCGACATATTTGTCAAATTTTCATTGAAGGGTATGACCTGCCACAGCTGGATCATGGTGTCCTTGATGCTGAAATATAATATTCTGTGTGAGTTTTAGGAAAAACACATTCTGGGTAGATTTTGTTTAAGGTTATTAACTATTAATTTTGTTAATACAGCAGGCAAAGGTTGTTGGTTTTAGACTCAGTTAAGGCAAAAATGTTTTGCTGTCATAAGTTTTCTTAAGATATTACGACCATGAAGTTTGATTCCCACCTCTAATGTATACTTCATATGAGAATGTTGGCAGTAGAGGGAACCGTTAAGAACTGACACGTAACTCAGGAACTCTGGTGCAGAAAACAACATATTTCTTCTTGAATTCCATCTAGATAACTATAATGTTTTTATTGCTTATTTCGATAATGAGAATACTTGGCATGATTGTCCTATCACGCGTGTATCAAGTTGCCCCGCCGTGCCTAGATCATTGACCTTCTTATTTCGCTCAGCTTAGGACATCCTGTAATATGACATTGAACATCCTCGAGATCGATACCTGCTCAGCTCTTAACTCCATATTTCGCTGGGAATCTTACCAATATCTCCTTTTTATAAGTGGATTATTCAAGTACTATGTCACCATTTATTTTCCAATCAATGTATCTGCCACATACATTTCCATGCTGTCTGCTTCATCCAGGAAAAAATCTACCAAGTAAGGATAGATTAGAATTACCAAACATTCATTTGAGAATTATCCTTGTTATAAACATTCTTCAAAATATTACACACTTGCCCAACACTTTAAACAATTTTCATTGTCATAGATTATATGGAAGAGATACAGGATTGAATCGTTTGGCAAATATTTACATTGTGGTAGCTCTCTTCAGGCTATGAAAATATAACAAGTATTACTGTTTAATGTGAAATGTTTACATTGCTTAACTAACAATATCAAGTATTAATGTAATCTTTTTCGTAACCATCTTCAGCACCAGTCGACATTTTGTCAGAGATAAATGCCTTCATTTTGTCTCCCAACTTGCTGCGTGCTTGTATTTTAAAAATATATTTGTTTTATTCGATGCTCAACTCTCTGAGAGTCTAAATGATTAATGATGATTAAAACCAATGCTTGCAATTTCGCCTTTGGAACATACAAGATTGTTTAAAGTGATGGCATTTGCAAAGCAATTTAAGTTGAATGATTTCAGGCTAGTATATATGTATTGCAAACGGGAGGAATTTGTTCGTTGGCGTGATAATATATTAATGTTTCGTCTTAATCTATCGTGAACCATAGAACACTGGAAATGCATATTAATGGCAATGAAAGCTTTTGAAGTCTTATTTTGTCACCAAATGTTTAAGAAACTTCACAATATTCTGGTTTTAATGTTTTTGGAGACAGTGTGGTCGTTGTTGTTGTTCGCTGTCTGTAACATCTGCTCACTTCATCTCTTTAATTAAAGAATTGTCTAACATCATTAATCATAAACCACAGCTCTTCAAGATTTTCTCTTTAAAAAAAATTAATGGATATTGTATTTGTCTGATGACATATTTGGTCTTCATATAGTTTTTGTAATTATTCTTTTCGAACGCATTGATAAGATGATTCATTATTGCTCATGGGATAAGTTTCAGAATGTTTTCTTATATTATTCAGAACAGATTTTTCCACCAAAATCTATTACAAGCGTGGATTTAAGGCGGGGCTAGCGTGCACCCCCTCTGAAATCTGGCAAGCATAAGTAAAAAAAACAGTTATGTGTTTATTGTGTCCATATTCTACATAAACATCTATACTTTAGGCCCCCCCCCCAAAAAAAATTCCTGTATCCATCCCTGTATTTCATACTTAGAAACAGAAAACTGCAAAATTGAATTTACTGAAAAGTTTCTGGTAAATCCGGTTCTTACTGCATCTTAATTATAGTCTTTTTGACTTAATGCAAAGTATTTCTGGAAAATTGTATTACAAAATCAAGTGCAGTGGTTTGATTTAATTCTCTAACTTTAATCAAATTTTGTTTGTATATTACATGAAATGTGCATTTTCAAATGTAGGTCGTTAATATCTTAGTATAGAGATGTTGCCTAAAAAACTCTTTGCCTCATAAGCAATATCACATTTCACTGCATCTGAAGCAAATGACTTTTGAAATTATTGTGGAAAAAGAAACCATTGCCTGTAATGAGTAAAGGCTTCTTTTGACACAATGTTTTCCACTCTGTCACAGAGAAATAACCCAATTTTCTTAAATAAATTGGCATTTTGTAAATTAGCTTTAATTTTGGAAGAGTCCAAAGTTTGCTTATGAGGCAAAAGGTTAACGACTGGGTTGATGTTTGAATCGGGACATGTTCCAAGATTTTGATTTTATTTTATTCTTGGTCTAAACATTATTGTGATGGAACATAGCTTGTTTGGAATCTTAGCGCTTCAATCTGCTTCTTCCGCACCACCAATGATTCTTTTAACCCACGGTTGTAAAGTTTTATTTGGAGGCTGTTAGTCTATTGAGCATCTGAAGACTTACGTTTTTTGTTCTTGTATGAGAAAAGATACTTGAATTCTGGAGATAGTAAATATTATTCATTACGTTATGACTTTATTCTAATTTCCTGGCATTGATGACTCGTTTCTTGTTGTGTTTTTTACATGTCTGTTGTTATCTTTTCATCTCTATGGTAACGAGGCGTAAAATTTCATTTATTTTCTCCTTATTTTGACATGTTTTGCTGGTTGTATGTTTATTTGTCATTATAAGATGGTGTTCACAACTGTTACCATTTTTGTGGTATTGAAAAGTTCATTACACTTAGGCCTAAACAAGAAAAAGGTTTGTTTCCAGTTACATGCCCAAAAAAATATGGGTCAGTGGTAGGGATTTTTTTCTTTTATGTTTTTTTTTACATATATCAGCAACACTGTTGTGAAAATTACAGTGTAGCACTAAGATTTTGATGTCGTAAAAACTTACGAGTCCTTAGGTAAAAGATGGGTTGGTCAGGTAATCAGAAACAAACATTTTTTTTTAGGCCTTACTGCCGTGTTCAGCCAATTATTTTATGACTGAATTCACAGTTTTCCCGGAAAATCGCAGATTGTCTTCGCTTGTTTGGATGGATACAGCATTGTGCTTGTTGTTCACACTTTTGACCTTAGCCTCTGCTTTATTTGGTCATGTCTGATAAAGAAATAAAGAATTTATGTGAAGTTGAAGATTTCGAATCCAGCAGTTTATTGATAAGCTTTTCTTGCTGTGTTACCAAAAAATAAGGTTGAAGTCACATGGTACCGGCCGACTGCTTTAGGAGGATATGGTATGTTGGTGTCAAAGATCCATTTATCACACTTTGTTCTGATTTTTTTAAGACCAACATTTTAAAATACTGCTTTTCTCAGTAGAATCTGGGACCAACATTTTAAATACTGCTTTTTTTTAGTAGAATCAGGGACATCACCTGGTTACTGGAAGGTGATTTACTTAAAGCGAGACGTTGATAATAAGACATGAATGAACTTAATTAATGTACATATGAACCCAAATAATCTTTATTTTAAGATGATCTCATTGTCAAGTTTAAATATAAGAATAGTACTGAAAATCAGTCAAGCATTAAGTGTCTGTTATAATGAGGCGGTCTTAATACTGAGGTGGTCTCTTGAGTTTTACTGTATTTTGAAAACTAAATTAAACCTTCACGTAGCAACCACCTTGATGTTATACAACCACCTTGTTTATTACCTCTTATTTTCTGACTGGTTTCCAATAATTCCCCTATAATTCAACTTAATAATGAGACTACCTCATTATTAAGACTGATATTTTTGGTCCCAAAGGTAGTCTCAATACTGGGTTTTACTGTATTTATTTCTTGAGGAACTGAATAAATAATTGAATGATTACCTATAATATAATCCATCATACGTATCGACCTAAGACCTAGAGATCTAGTTTGTATTTTGTACTAGACCAGTTTATCATGTCCTTCTATAATTATTGTACTCAGACATCCATTTTCTGTTTGTAAACTTGTAATATTACACAACAAATGGCTCATTTTCCAGTCCTTTTGTGACAGTCCATTACTATTATATATGAATGATATTTCTGTGTCTGACTAGGGCAAGTTGAACCTGATATGTTAGAGGAACATTGAAACTACAGTCTGTGATACAATACAGTCAAACCTGTGAACAAAGGTCATTCTTGGGAAAGACAAATTGTGGCCGCTATTGACAGATGGCCTTTATTCATTTGTCAGTTTTTTTCTAAATAATCAGTGATGGTTTTTCAAAAAATGGCCTTTATTCACACGGTGGTGTTTATTGGGAGGTGGCCGCAAGCACAGGTTTGACTGTACTACTGTATCATACTTTATGTTATTGAATTCAGACAACTTCAAAGCAGCGATTGAATTCAATTTGATAATGTGGAATGATTTAGAATAAATGACTGGTTATATGATCATGATTAATTTACTGCATTTATGCATAAAGCCGGAGCATTGTCTTGTTTTGGATGATTTGAACGGATGATACGCTTGGTACATCATTTACACAAATGGTTAGTGACCATGTACTGTTCTTAATGGTTTTTTTTGCACTTTTGACTCAGGCTGATTGTCGACACCTGTGTTTGCGTATGACATCCTGTGGGATATAACAGTTTGACTTGTGACATTTTGCTGATGAATTAGCGCTCACTGGTTGTGTTGAGCAAAGGTTGCTTAATACATTAAAAAACAGTGAAAAACGCTCGGGGATTTTAAAGTGGTCACTTAAGAAAAAAAAATTGCTTATCGCAATATTGTTGCCATACCTAGTAAAAATACAGTCAGAAATGGTGACAACATCCATAGTTTGTTGGATTTATAATGTGTAGTACTATATAACAAGCTGTTACTCAACGTAATAACTGTCTATTGATTTATCCCTATCTCTTCATGTTTATTGTCAGCAAAATGCAATTTAACCAAGGTGCTAGGACTAATGTCAACAGCAGAAATAGCCTCAATTGAAATAATTAAATAATATTGAACTCAGACTCGGTTTTGGGGACAATCAATGTATGGTAGTCAATACAGAACAAATGATCAAGGTCACCTGTTTGTCTGTTCTGTGATAAAAAAGGTCAATGTTCATAGAGACAGCTGTAGAAAACTACTAATGTTAAAACTAGAGCCATTATTTGTGATATGCTTGAAGCATTCATGTATGCTTTTGTAAAAGTGTAATTTAGGAACGTATTGAAATAAAAAGCAAAACTTAGCGTGTTGTATATATGTACTTGTTTTCTGGGTAGCTGTGTAAATATTGAAATATTTTGAGTGTAAATAAATAGAAAAATTGTCATATTTATTTTATCGACCAAATTATTGTTGTAGATTAATTACAATGTGTCAATAAACAAATTGAATCGTTGTCAAGAATGCTTCACTGTTTAATTGAATGCTAGGATCATGTGTACATGAGTGTTTATGTGAAAAATTTTAAATTCTAGTTGATGGATGCGCGTACTTGGTGCAATATTTTGTTAGTTTAGACATTAATTGAACTTATTATTTATGTTTCGAATTAGTAGAAATTTGGGGATTTAAAAGGAACAAGGTGTGAATAGATGTAAAAGAATTCAAAATTTGTCTAATTCTGATTTTCTGAAGAAGGAAATTTCCGGGGTAATTTGTACACAGCGTCAAAATTAGATATTAGATTTTTACTTAAATAAAATGGAAACAGGCTAAAAAGATAGATATTTACTGAGAATCACAAAATGTCTGATTTTTAGATAAAATGACATATTATTGAAATTTATAAATTTACTCAGATTACTGAAACAAAACAATATTGATTGTAATATATTGTTCTGTCAAATTTACTGTAATTCTGATTTGATCCTTATATATAAGATTTTGAAAATAGTGTGCTCAATTTCTGGGGAAAATGTTTTGGATCATTTATTGAACATGCCACTGAGATTTGTGATTTAGAAGCAAATTGAACGTATATACACGGACTCTGTACACATTCTGCGATATGAGTTTAATACGAAGATAATAAATGGATTTTTGTGGTTGTTTTTATTGGTTGATCAGAAGAAGGTATTTTTTTTCGTTTTTTTTTTTTGTTCTGGAAGTCTTTGTATGTAACCCTTTGTCTCATAAGCATATTTTTGACTCTTCAAAATTCAAAGCAGATAAACAAAACATGAATTTATTTAAGAAAATGGGGTTATTTCCATCTGACTGTGTGAGAAACATTGTGGCAAAAGAAGTCATTACTCATTATAAGCTACGGTTTCTTTCGCTACAATGTTTTCAAAAGTCGTCTGCTTCAGATGGAGGGGAAAGTGTGGTATTATTAGGCAAAGGGTATAATACTTAACACTTACTCTGTTTTATTGTATACTTTGCATAATATTATATTTATTATTTTTTGACACTTAAAATTTTATGAATAATTAGTGGTAAACAATAGATAAGATTTATTTGGCTTGAATGCCTGTACGAGTGAATTTAGAACCATCTTGACATAAAGCTACTGTAGGTATATGGTAACTGTTCAATTCAATGAAGATTGTTTTAAGCTCCAAACTTTTCCCAATAAAATCCTGACTTTGTCTCTCAGATCATTTCTCAATCTCAACTGTTCATAAAAAGTATGTTAAATACTGCATTGAATGCAAATTTTATCGCTGAACTACAGTAAAACCTTGAAAATTGGTCATAATAATAAGGTGGTCTCATTTTCAAGTTAAATTGTCAAGGAGTTTTTGAAAGCTGGTCTGAATATAAGTTGCTGTTATTACAAGGTTATCATAATATTGAGGTGGTCACTATTTGAGGTTTTATTGAAAGCTGGTACAGAAATAAGTGGTTGTTATAACAAGGTTGTTGTAATGTTGAAGTGGTCACTATTTGAGGTTTTACTGAAATTATTGCTTTAGTCTTGTTCCATTTCTTTATGAAAAACATGTGACACAACTAATGATGTTAATGAGACAGCAGGTTGTGTAGAATTAGATCTTAATACAGATTTTGTTAATTAGCCGCAAACAATCAATACCTGAGATGCTAATAAGTCCAGTTGTATTTTTATCAAGATGAACCACTACATAAAACATTGTCTGTTATTAAATAAGATCGGTGATGAGATATCAGAATTATAATAATAATTGTTTTGTAGGCTTTATTTATAGAGGCTGTACATTTAGGTTTTCTCTGATCTACCATGTGGGCCTCTGTATGATTATAAATTAAATAATTGTTGATACCATACATTCCTTAATAAACACACCCCCCTTTTGGACAAGAGAAAACAAAAGCAACTTACCATGACAGGCTATTTTAATCTGAAATGAACTGTAGATATTAGTAGAAAAGTAGACTTTTTAAATCCAAGGAATGACACAAACACATTTTCAAAAATGTAACGCCCTGGGGACGTTTATTAGGGAATATACGGTAGATATGCAGTATTTAATACAAGCAGCGAGTGTTGACTGTATTTTGATGTTCATGCAATTGGGCATTCATGGTTTGTTACAGGTTTGATTACTGAATGTAATTCATAGCCTTGTAAGGAGAATCATTGAATGTTACAAGTTAAGCTTTCGATTTTTATAATAGGTAGAAACTTTAGAAAAAGAATATTGTACATGCATTACTGTCAATTATTATGATAAACGCTAATAACAACAGTACCGCAAAATTCTTGTACTTTTACGATGCAACACTCAATTTATCATAAAAAACTGAATGTTACTTCTATATTATGTTAGAATTCTACTTGTGGATTTTATAATGCCTAATAACTGTCCGCTTGTTGTAAAATGAATCAGATTTTCTTGAAGAAGTGAAAACAGAGCTGAGTATTGGCTTCCAAGAAAATGGATTTTCATGAATTATTTACAAGGTATTGAGTATCATAGAAACAGGTACTATGTTAGTTTCACAGTTTGAGATTTGGAACAATATCACCATAACACTTGTATGAGACACCTATTATAACCTCTTTTTATACCATTCACCTTGGATGTAAGAATCAATAGTGTGTATTTCATTTTTAAGGCAAAAAAAATATACTGTGTTTCCATTAACATCACCAAAAATATATGGATACATTAGTGGATTTTATTTTTTTTGAAAATTTATTTTTGTTTAGTTTGGAGATTAAGTTGATATGAAAATATTGAATCAGGACCCAATTTCACATGTGAGGAAGCTGTCCAGCTAGCTTACAGGAGGTTGATGGTTCTACTCAGGTATAAGCCTGGGGTCTTCCTCCATTGTTCAAGCTGGAAATTCACCAAATTACCGTGGCTGTTGGTGCTGTGTCAAACTCCTGTGAAATTGTCCTTGAAAAGTTGCATGTTTGGCTGATTTCTTGTTTGCATTTCTGATCCATTGTTTGTGTTCTTCTTTATAAATGGGAAAAAAGCAGCATTTTTTTAAGACTTGGTAATTTGTCATTTTATCAAAGTTTTTCTGAATGAATGGCTGCATTAATGATGATACAAAAAATTAAAAAATTTCTAAAATGGTTGGTTCAACTTTTTTTTGCTTGGTACCTGATGATACTTATTCTTTTGTTTTATACAGATGTCTCATAGTCACCTGTTGGATCTTGCTACTGTTTTTGACCCTATGTTTCAAATAACAGTCGGCAACTTTATTGTCTTGGATTGTTTTCCTCTATTGTCAGTACATTAAAGCTTTGATTCCTACCTATAATTATGATCCGATAATCAGGTAAGCAATCTAGGGCCAGCATGCTTCATATACAATGTATGTTATGTTTAAAACTACATGCACATTTAGCCGCGACCGTGGTCCAGTGGTTAGTGCGCTGGACTTGTAACCTGGGTTCAAATTCCGATCGCAGCAGGTCATACCCTTCTATGAAAATTTGACGGAAATGTCTATTTTCTTCCATATGTGGAGAAGATACCGGCCCCTTTTGGAAAGGTCAGTTAGCACTGGTTAGAATACAGTCCAGAAAAACTGGTTAGGTGAACCGGTTGCCGTATGTAGCTGAAAATTGTTGAAAAATGGTGTTTAACCCCAGTGACAATGACAGTATGCACATTTACTTACAACATTAATACTGGAAATTGCCACACCATTGTAAAACTCACAATTTTTGTGTTTGTTAATCGCTTTTTCCTTGTGTTAACTCATGTGAATTTCTGTATGTAATTGCCAGTGACTTATAGGCCCATCTGGCTTGATACATTTATTCCTATCAAATCATGAAGTTACCACTGTGCTGTTAGGGACCCCACAGATATTTTGAAAACATCTTATCCTTTGACAATTCAAGTGAAACATAAAAGGCATCAGTCCATTGTAGCGATCAGTCGTGACATTTTAATTTCCTGAACATGAACCAAAAACAAAATCTAAAACAAAACATAAAAACAAAATCATAAATACTGCTAGAAAAGGAAACACTGATAGAGCATCATGCATGATCTGCAAAATTAAACATGATTTCCTGTCAATGAAATGACAGGATTGCTGAGGGATCTGTTCGTGTTATATAAATACAAGTAGCACTCATTTATGTGTTTGTGGACACCTCTGAATAAAGGCCACCATTAATAAAGACCACATTTTGTTTTTCCCTAAGGGTGGCATTTGTTCACAGGTTTGACTGTAGTTACTTGCCTATGGTTTAGAGAAGTTTTTTTTTGTCATCAACGCACAAAGAAACTGTATAACAATATGATAAAACATGGGTAAAAATAAAATATCATGTTAACCATGTGGTTCTTTTTAATATAACAATATGATATAACATGCCTTGAAATAAAATATCATGTTAACAACGTGGTTCTTTTTTATATAACAACATGATAAAACGGGCGTAGAAATAAAATATCATGTTTACAATGTGTTTTTTTTAAATCTGATCTTGTTTGATCACCAGGCATGAATTTATTTTCAAGAAAAAACTTGGATTTCTGACAGTACAATGAGCGGAAATTTACTGTATTATTGAAAAACAGATATGTTCTTTATTTGTTTCATTGACCAACAGGTGTCTTTCCCTTACATCAGCCCATGCCCCCTATAGTCAAAAAACATATTGGTTTACTTATAAGATTTGATTGGTTTACCAATTGTTATGTAAGATTTGATTGGTTGACAAATTGTTATGTTAGATTTAATTGGTTGACCAATTGTTATGTAAGATTTGATTGGTTGACTGATTAATGTTTGTTTATAACTATTCTCATTTAACATTGGAAGGTATGCAACTGGATTGACAGACTTGGTTTATATTTTTAGGTTACTCTGTCAAAATTATGACACTGTTGGGAGATAGTCCTCATAAAGTGCACCCTCTCTAAAGCAACACCATTTGGGAGAAGCAAAATTATGTTGTTGTTGTTGAGAGGTTGTTGCTCTAGAGAGGATAAATTAATAGTTAAATCCTACTGTCTGAAAAAAGTCATGCTGTTGTTGAAGGGAGGTTGTTGCACAAGAGAAGGCTGCTCTGGAGAGGTTGCACTGTAATTGTAGTTTGGTAGAGTGCTATTTGTACTATTATTGTTCTCGTCATTTTGGCTGTTAGAGTGTTCTTTTCTACAATTTCTTCTTGGTGTCCTTGTTTAATGGTGGTTCGTGTGATTTATTGGTAGTGTAGTTTCTCAGAAAATGTTCAGACCATTCTGGTGCCATTTATATGCTAAAATGTGCATACTTGTGTGGCCATGTTAGTCTAACAGTGCTGTTTATCTTAATCTGAAATACAGCCTGATTTAATACTGCTGTATGTAAATTTTGTCCATGGAATCATTGTAGCCCAGAAGCCTTATACAAATATATAATTTAATGTTTTATGAGAGTGTCTGGCATAGCCTTTTGCACTGGGATATTTTAGATGGATTGGCGATGGCAATTTCTAATAGGGTGTCAAATTATTCAACTAATTCTGGTAAAATTCCAAACCTTTGTACCGCTGTAAATCCCCTTGACTCAAATATTTCTAGTTTAGTCCTCGTCGACTCGTTGTCAGGATTAGGATAAAAGTTTTCACTAAATTTTCGTAGAATTTTTGAAAAAACAATCCAGGATGAATATTTTAAGGTTTGTCATTTGTTTATTAAAAGAAAAGAATTTTTTATAGCATTGGTGAAATATTAATAATAAAATATTTAAGTTTTGCAAAATTTCATTGATGTTGAATAAAGAAATTCCTAACAATTATTGAACGTTTTGCCTCATAAGCATACTTTGGACTCTTCCAAATTCAAAGCAAATATACAATACATCAATTTATTTAAGAAAATTAGGTTATTTCACTCTGACAGAGTGATAAACATTGTGGCAAAAGACGCTATTACTCATTACAAGCAATGGCAGTTTTCAAAAGCCATCTGTTTCAGATGTAAGGGGCAATGCAGTATTATGAGGCAAAGGGTTAAAATGAATGCTGTTTAATCTTTGATCTTACATTCATTTTGGAGAATTCATAGATATTTTAAATTTGCCATTAATAAAATAATTTAATTTTAAACATGGGTCCATGAAGTATAATTGACTGATAACTTGCAATTTGACACTTGCAAAATTTTAATAAAATAAAACAACTTACATTGCAAGCTCTCCAAAGCAACACCCTTTGGGAGAAGCAAAAATATGTTGTTGTGTTTAGAGGTTGTTGCTTTAGAGAGGTAAAATTAATTGTTAAATCGTACAGTGGGACAAAATTGTGCTGTTGTTGAAGGGAGGTTGTTGCTCAAGAGAAGGAAGCTCTGGAGAGGTTGCTCTGTAGTAAGTGCTGCAAAGTGGTAAAAAGTGATTTGTACGTAATTATGATAACCACATGAAGCAACAATATGGAGAGCTTTACATGAATGCGCATTTCCTTTGAAGGCTGGAATTTGCTTAAAAAAATCCATTTGACGTTGTTTATAATTCCATTGATGTTCCAGTGTTTAATGTTATAAAAAGCTTGAGGAATAAAAGCTAATTGTATTAGCCTCTAAATCTGAGGCAAATAATTGAATTTTTTTGTGAAATGAATTACAACAAACTGTTTGGTGTCCTCTTGTAGTTATGTCAAGTACAATCGAAAAATCTTTTGAACCTACGATGTACTCCTATTATATGATATATTTCATATTTGTGCTCAGAAACTCGATTGCTTGATGATCTACTGGGTTCTGAGAAAATGCTCATGGAATTCATTTTGTTATTTTTTTTTCTTTGGGGTTTAATGTTGCACCAATAGCCCAAATCATTCAGCAACTTTTCCAGCGTTAAAGATGGAGGAAGACCTCCATTCTCTGGAAAACTGTCACTGATTGTTTTGAACAAACTGACCTCAGAATAAAGGCCTTCTGTCAATAAAGGCCTCATTTTCTTTCTCAATTGTGGCCTTTGTTCAGAGGTTGGACTGTATTTTTGGATGTGCTTGTTCAGGCTGATCTCCATAAAACTTATAACATTGTATTACATTACTGTTCCCCTTTTAAATTGTGGAAATAATGTCTTGACTGGATTTTACTGCAACAAGCAAACATGTTCATTTGATCACTTAATACAATGGAGTTTTTAAGTTCTTCACTTCTTTTTGACGTGCTGTTAAAGAGTTGTGTAAATATTGATTTTGGAATTTTACCAATGAATGATCAGTCCCCTGGTAGAATCTCTGCTGGTTTTAACCCTTTGCCTCATAAGCATACTTTGGACTCTTCTAAATCCAAAGCAAATATACAAAACAACTGTTTATTTCAGAAAATGGGTTATTTCTCTCCGACAGAGTGGAAAACGTGGTAAATACTATTACTCATTACAAGCAATGGCTTCTTTTACCACAACAGTTTCAAATGTCTCCAGCTTCAGATGCCGCGGAGGGGAAATGCAGTATTACGAGGCAAAGGGTTAAATGAACATTTTTATTTTTGTATTTTTACCAGTACTTTGTAATCTTATCTAGGTCATCTACATGCTTGCAATCTGTGTCTATCAGAAGCTCATTATACTCACAGCAGCCATTATTATTTCTATACTTTTCTTATGTTAGAAAGTTATTGACCTCAATGAAAAGCATACAGTATCATGTAATTTCCACATCAATAATCTTTTAGAGAGATATCTGACATGTTGTGTTAATGGTTTGTCACCATGGTTTGTTTTGTTTTTATGCAACATAGTCACTGGGTATAACACTGAACATTTTTATAACAGTTATGTATGATGCCCAGTTCACCTAATCAGTTTTCATGGACTGTATACTAACCTTTACTAACTTACCCTTCCACAAGGAGCTGACAATTCTCATAGGGAGGGAAATTGGCATTTTTGTCAAATTTTCATAAAGGGTTTGACCTGCTGCGACCGTGTTGTGACCTTGGGATGTACTTTCCATCCATCGAATACCTGTAACAAATCATATTTGTAGTCATTTTACCTTTTATGGTAAATTGATCTACAGTGAATTACGGTAGCTTCCTAGACTGGTTCCACATATCAATAAATCGATTGGTTTAAAAAAATCTGTTTATTTTAGCTTGATTGCTCCACCATCACATCTATTTGTCTTTGTATTGTCATTTCCTAAAGCACATATTTGTCACTGTTTTACAGTATAACCCTTTGCCTCATAATACCATATTTCCCCACATCTGAAGCAGACGACTTATGAAAATATGGTGGCAAAAGAAGCCTCTGCTTGTAATGAGCAATGACCTGCTTCCAACTCTGTCAGAGAGAAATAACTCAATTTTCATAAATAAATTGAAGTTTTGTATATTTGCTTTGAATTTGGAAGAGTCCAAAATATGCTTATGAAGCAAAGTGATGATCAGTTTTAGATTTATTTGGCAAGTTGCTGACTCCACTTAAGTAGATGTTGAACTGTTTTATTTTCTGTTTTGATGTGTAAGCATAAATATTTAAAGAATTTCTGATGTTTGAAAACATTTTTTTTTGTTTTTTTTTTTAGTGTTGTAGAAGTAATTTGTGTCATTATTTGAACAGAATGAATGACATTTCTAGATTTCACAGATTGTCTTTGACAACCAGGTAAAATAACTTTAAGTGGCGCCCAACTACTGAGATTCTGTGTTTCTACAAGACACTTGATCAGGTCCCAAGGTTATAAAACTTGAGAATGATCTCCAAGCTCAAATCTCAATTAAATTTTCAAAGTATTATGGTTGAAAAGATAGAGATGATTAATGCTTAAATACATATTTAGATTAATTATGCTGTCAGAATAATGTGTCAATAATATCATTATTCTCTGATTATATTTAACTAAAAAACACAAAATATGAGATTTGAGCTTGGAGACCGATATCAGATTTTATAACTTTGAACCCTGAATTTATTACCATTGAAGTCACCTTGGCCCTGATCTTTTGTCATTTTTCTGTTTTATGTTGAAGGTGGTTGTTTGAAGAATAATTTAACAAGCAAACATTTGCTGGCACCCACTTGTTAGATGAATTGTCCTGTGTGTGTGTGACCAAAACACTGTTAGTTTACACTAATTTATTTTAGCTCGATTGTGAAACAAGCAATTTTGCTTATATTAATCACATGTGAGTCCGCTTCCTGAACATTACACCAGCAACGCATCTGGAAAATGGGATTGTGAAGTTCATGAACGAAACCCATCAAAGCCGGGATTCAAACTCAGGACCCATGGATCAGAGGTCAGACGCTCTACCTCTAGACCACGATGCCTTCCAAAGCACTGTTGATGGACTCATAATGAAACCCAATGCAAACATGAACTTGTCGTTGTTTATAACTACACAAGAGGTTTTTATGGTTCAATATTGTTTCATTCGATTAGGATTTTTTGTTCTTTCTAGATTCCTGTTTTGAAAGTTACTGGCGTCAGTTCTTTTACCAAACCTGACTAAGTAAACACAGAATGCTGACTTTGCTAAATGATATTGACATCCTCTGATTGGAAGTTTGCTTAACACTTTTGGTCTACAAGACAAACAAATTGTCACGATGTGTTACTGGTTGCTTGTCAAGATTGTGGAAATACCATATTACTGGTAATCATGATTACTATGGTTACATATTTGTCAATTGTTAGCTGACCTCTACATCTTAATCACATTCTTTAGTCTTAACGCTTTGCCTCATAATACAGCACCCCCCCCACATCTTAAGCAGACGACTTTTGAAACCATTGTGGCAGACGAAGCCATTTCTTGTAATGAGTAATGGCTTCTTTTGTCACAATGTTTTTCACTCTGCCAGGGAGAAATAACCAGATTTTCTTGAGTAAACTGATGTTTTGTATATTAGCTTTGAATTTAGAAGAGTCCAAAATATGCTTATTAGGCAAGCAGTCAGTCTATTTACCTCGTGATATAAGATGAACAAGCCAGCAAAAAAAGCTTAACGCTGTTGTTTGATGACATTGATGTTTCTGTTACAATGAGATATGATATGGTCCAGGGTTCATTACTGGTTAATATACCCTCACTAATTCTGTCTTTTAATGCTGGGGCTTGATTGTATTACAGAGATGTGTAAAATTCCAATCACAGCTTATGTATTGCTTGCCACAGAAATGATAAGAAATAAATCGGAATTTTCACCTAGCCTTGTGCTTAATCCCTGGTGAGGAAAAAATACACAATATCACTTTCCATCAGGCTGTTCTTTAATGGTATGAAATAACTGCAGACAACTCGATTATTCAGTCATTGTTTGTTTGTTCATTATTATAATCGCTTTCAAGCTCCAGGCTAGTGGATGGTTTAATTGAAGTTCAATCACTATTGTTTTGCTGCATGTCTGTTGAAAAGGTATCTGATCTGTGTGATTTATCTTTTAGATCACAATTTTCACTCATTCGTTTACTGGAATGGTTAAAAATCAATGGTAAGATTATTTATTGAAACCATCTTCATAATCGATCTAACATGATCCATGGTAAAAAGTTTGGTCTATCTCAGAATTTGTGTCAGATGATTAGGTAACAGTTTGAAATGAGGTGTGTTTGCTATTTCGGGAATGAAGTTGGATTAAAGTAAAATGTTACGCAAACTTCATAAAATATGTGTGAATGTTTCAAAAGAATTTGAAATATTTTCTCAATGGATCTCTGATGGTTGAAGTTCATCAGTTATGGTTCACTGTTAACATGTAACTACAGTAAAACTTTATTATTACAAGCATCTCAAGATTTAAAGACTTCTCTTTAGGAGTTTTTGAAGTACTGTCATTTTTCAAATTGTGGATAAAAACTTTATGTTAGCCATTAACTTTTGTATGAACAATCAACAAACTTGTGTATTCCACTCTGACTTCATGGAGTACACTTTAGGCTTGCATTTACTCTGAATATGCTGACTTTTCTTAACCAATCAACAAATACCTCCTTATTATAAGCACCAGGTTTATGTTGAGCATTTTGCCTGTTCCTTCCACTCAACCTGTAATAAATGTTTTTTTATACTACACACAAGGAGGTAGAAATATTTTTCATGTTGCCAGTAAGCTACTAAAAGTAGAAGGGAGGATCTTGAGGTTTCCCCAGTAGGGGGCAAGGGGGGGCAACGTTTTTTCAGAAAAAGTATCTGGTGAGAATGCTCAAATAGCTTGTTGATTTTTCCATCCATTTCTACACACCCATACAAATTAGCCCAACTGAATTAATTGTTATGGACATAGTTTACCTTGATTAGCTGAAATTTTATCCTACCTCCTAACAACTTCCTACAAATGGTGTCAGCTTTTCCATTAGAATTTAGTAATGGTTAAACTCACCACTTCCAATATTCTAAATGCATGTGTTTATCATGAGGTAATTTCCGATTGGTTTCTTTTGAAGAGAATAATTTACTGCATTACAATGGCAGTTTCCATGTGGTATGCACAGCTCTTTCATTCAGATTTCATACTTGAAAGAAAAATAGTTACACAGAAAGGATTTCTGAAAACTGATTGACTAGCCAGACACCAGTTAAACCTTGTTAAAAGCAAGTGTGAGTCATTAAAGGAATTCAGTCCTTGAAATTTAGCAGATCGTGTTTTAAATAAGTTTCCAGGCAAATAAAACCTTGGAACAAAGACAAACAATGGGAGAGGCATATATGGCCTTCATGCAAAATTGACCTACTTCATTTTATTTGGTCTGAGGGTGCCTCTGATCAAGTTTCTGATTAACAATCACTTGCCCCTTGCTATTGTGAGTTCAAATCCCATTGGTGCCCAGACAAATTTCACATGTGAGGAAACTGTTCATCCAGCTCATGGAAGGTTGATGGTTCTACCCAGGCATACACCTAGGGTCTATCTCCACTGTATAAACTGTAAAAGTCGCCAAATTATCCAGGCTGTTGGTGTTAGGGTGAATCTAAAACAACAAACAAAAAAAATATTTGGTCTGATGTATCAATTAATGTGTGCTTATCAGTGTTAATAAAAGACAAAATGTGGCCTTTATTGACAGACGGCCCTTATTTGGAGGTCAGTTTGTTCTAAATAATTAGTAATGGTTCTTCAAGGAATGTCCTTTATTCTCAGAGTGGTCTTTATTCAAAGGTGGCCGCAAACACAAGTTGACTGTACCACACTTTATTTCCATAACTACAAACTCATAGCTTTCAAACTATATTTTATTATTCCCCTGTTTTTATCCAACATGTTGTATAATCCCTGGCATATTGAATTCCTTTATAAAAATAAACCTGCCTGCTTACTGAGACCAGAAATTTTTAACTGACTCAAAAGGGAATTTCTATTGTCCCAAGTTTCTATTAAATAATTTACTCTGAAGACTGGAATTAATTTGATTTTGTTTCAAAGATATTTTTTCGCTGTGCCGACTTGTTATTAGATTGTCGAGGATTTTAGTGCATGTGCACTGGAAGTGTGATGTTTTATGTTTTTAGTGTAATCTTTGTGTTGAGAATTCTTAAGACAAATGTTGCCGTGGGTACAAACATTGACAAAATTTTTTTAGCGTCAACATTTTGCACAAGTTTTCAGATCAATGGCAGACAATTCCTCCATTTTGTATTAGTGAGGGTAGTCAATATTTTCTGTTTTACTGTATTTTATTGAATTATACATCAACAAATGGTTCTTACAGAAGGAAAAAAGATTTTCTCGAAACATGATTATGAGATATATTGCTTTATTTGTCTACGAATAGTCTCGCAAGGCTGATCAATGTTGTTTCTGATAATTTTGTCGCCTAATACATTAATTGCTGTCCAGATCCTCCTAATTCGGAATCTGGTTTCCCACAGGATGTAAAAATGAAAAAACCAGCAGACCTACATTTAACTAATATAGCTACAGGGCATTCATTTGACCCTTAAAACAACATTTTGACTCTTGAACAGGGCATTCATTTGACCCTTAAAACAACATTTTGACTCTTGAACAGGGAATTCATTTGACCCTTAAAACAACATTTTGACTCTTGAACAGGGCATTCATTTGACCCTTAAAACAACATTTTGACTCTTGAACAGGGCATTCATTTGACCCTTAAAACAACATTTTGACTCTTGAACAGGGAATTCATTTGACCCTAAAAACAGCATTTTGACTCTTGAACAGGGCATTCATTTGACTCTTAAAACAACGTTTTGACTCTTGAACAGGGCATTCATGTGACCCTTAAAACAGCGTTTTGACTCGTGAAATCTGTAAAATAAAGCTTTTGACTCTTGAGAATTTATACTAAAGGACAAATTCACAATAAAATTACGAGGAAATTTTGTTGACTTTTCAAATTTTCATCAGCCAATTGTTATTTTTGACCTACACTTTTATTGAGGAACTTCTTAAGCTCCACCTTGGCTTCCGGATCACCTGAGCCATTTGGGGGTCCCATGTTACCTGAGTCATTTGGGGGATCTTTGTTACCTGAGTCATTTTAGGACTCTTTGTTAAATGAGCCATTTGGGGACTCTTTGTTACCTGAGTCATTTTAGGACTCTTTGTTAAATGAGCCATTTGGGGACTCTTTGTTACCTGAGTCATTTTAGGACTCTTTGTTAAATGAGCCATTTGGGGGATCTTTGTTACCTGAGTCATTTTAGGACTCTTTGTTAAATGAGCCATTTGGGGACTCTTTGTTACCTGAGTCATTTTAGGACTCTTTGTTAAATGAGTCATTTTAGGACTCTTTGTTACCTGAGTCATTTTAGGACTCTTTGTTACCTGAGTCATTTGGGGACTCTTTGTTACCTGAGTCATTTGGGGACTCTTTGTTACCTGAGTCATTTGGGGACTCTTTGTTACCTGAGTCATTTGGGGACTCTTTGTTACCTGAGCCACCTAAGCTGCTGTTCATTCTGAGCATCATTCTGATTTTTTTGTTTGTTCAATTGAGGTAGCCACTGGGACTCTCTGAAATGCTTTAGACTCTCTAAGTGCAACACATAAACTTAAAAGTTTGTTTTTATCTTGTAGATTTATTTGACAGACTTCATGTAATAAAGCATGTTTTGTTATATTTGTATCTTGAAGAAGCTGGAAGATTTATATACAACATAATTTTATTTATAAATTTTCTTATCCTTGATATAATTAAGTTAATACTTCGAATTTTCGTAAATTCTTGTGTTTGGTTGCATAATTTTGTCGTCATTGAATTCCTCATGGACATATCCTTGCATATGTAAGTTAAAATCAAACGTAAGAAAACTGCATTCAGATGCTGATTATATCAGCTATGCTTATACCAAGGGACATTCCTTAAGATAAGACAGGAATGCATATTTTCTGTTATTATTAGAATTCTGCACCAGTCTAATAAATATTAGTGAAGTATGCATTCCTGTCAAACATTGAGGAATGCCCCTTGGTATAAGCATAGCAGATGCAATCAGTAACACCATGTAACTTTCTTATGTCTAATTTCACCGTATACCAATGTACATTAAAAGACTTCCAGACAGAACAAGTGTGTATTGAAACGGAAGTCAGCTTACCAGCTTATTAATGGCTGTGAGTTGGTTTGACACAATATTGTTGTTACAGGTCTATTACTTTTGTGATATCATACAACAGTTGGTTTTAAATTTCTAGCAATATAAAATGCAAGCAATGTGAGAATATAGTGCAAAATTATTTACTGCATTATAAATTGATTTTATGAAAATTATTATTATGTAATCAATATTTGATATAAGGATTTTTGCGTAAAAATAGGTAATGAATTTCATTTATCAAGTTCTTGAGAAGTATACATTTATAAAAAACCAACATTTAGACTTGAAAAATAGCCATGAACTCATTATGTTCAATGCTCAAAATTTCCTCTATTTTCTAATATTTTTCAGCTGCTTACCATCAATTTATGCCTACATGATTTATTTAAACCAGGCAGTTTTGTAATGCACTGGCAGCTAAATTCACTCACCATTGTTCTGTCAGATCTTGTTTGATCAACATTTCAATTGTCGCCTTTCATTCTTATATTCTGTCAAATTCTTCCATCTTTTCATCCTGTCATTTTGTAACCCAGATGAGGCATTCAGTCCCAAAATCTCCAAAATTGTTGATTTATACAGTACATACTTATTCGTCTGCAAGTCTCTCAGTCGTGTGTGAAATAATACAAGAATTATGGTGTCCTCTGGGGACTAGTTATTATATGAGTGAACAGATTAAACAATGGTTTCTCCCTATGAATGACAGCATTTCAGTAATTCTTCAATTGTTTTCATAAGGTCATCTCCATTGAGGTATCAGTTTAATACCACATCTGAAATTTTAGTACATCATACATTGAGCTTTTGGATGAACTTAAATCGTTTTTTGAATATTGCGATGATAATTTCCTGTTATTTCTCTGCGTGTTTCTCGTAACTTTGTGATTAACGAGGAAGTGGAATTGTCTCTAGTAGTAAGAGAAATTTGTCTGCTGCAAGAGAGCAAGCTTTAATGCTCATATTATTCTTTCTGTTTTTCTTCTGTGGTTTTGCCTCAAAGCTCTGGGAGAATTTGTCATGTCAGCATTTTGTTACTCAACTTCTCCACATAGAACACTAGAGCAGCCATAGGTCTGTTTGCTGCGTGATAAAAATGTGATTAATGATTAATCTGCATTAAGTTGGATAGCATTTAATTTCTACCATTATTGTCCTCTTTGAAGTAAAGTTTATTGCTACTTGGCTTGTGTATTTTTATGTGGTTCTAACATCAAATAAAACTCTCCATTTTTTCCATTTTTGAACAACATCAGCTAATTACATAGATTTTCTTCCTGTGGAACAAATATTATACTTCCACTTGTGTTGTTGGGCACTTACATCACTGATATTTCGTATTGCTGTATTTCGAAAATTCTATCCTAAATCATCAGGAACAAGGACAAATGTTTGTTGAGCCCTGTCGCATCCTAAAAGAATGGAACACTTTTCTTTGAAATCTTTTCTCTTATATATTTGATGTACTCGCATATTCTGATATTGAAAGATACAACCACGGTGGTTTTTGTTTTTTTCATCTTAGATGATTCATCATTTAACTGTTTACGCATTTTTATCTATTTATAGATTTGAACGACCTGACCGCCGTGTTGTCACAGAGCATGTTCAGCCGCAGAGCTCGTCCAGCACCGCTCTCAATGACGCATTGCAAGCACGACGTGAGCAGACATACCAGTCCACAGCCCCACACAGAGTAAGTGTAACGTGTCTGATTGTATAAATGATCCTTCATTACCAAAGTCCCAGTATAGTACCTTTATTTCTTAACACTTTAAAAGACCTTTTGATTATGAATACAACTTGTAATTCCTAGCACCATCAAAATATGTGTTCAGGGTGTTTCCCTCTTGAGGCCACAGTACTTTACACACAAAGTTGAATAATATACCTTTGGAAATGAAAGACCTACAATTTCTTTATGAACATCAAAATTCTGGAAAACGTCAACTTTCTTTCATGATGTAACTTCTGAGGACATTGTTTATTAAATTGGTGACGACTAAGAAGAATACCTTCAATTATAAACATTGTTTATTCTAGGGTCCCTAATTAAAAACTTAATTATATTAAACCTTCGCCTCATAATACCGCATTTCCCTGCATCTGAAGCAGATGACTTTTGTAAACATTGTGGCAAAAGAAGCCATTTCCACTCTGTCAGAAAGAAATAACCCAATTTTCTTAAATAAATTCATGTTTTGTGTATTTGCTTTGAATTTTGAAGAGACTGAAATATGCTTATGATGCAAAGGGTTAAAGTACCTTTATCACTAGCTCTGGCAAAGTGTATTTGATCAGTAGCACGGCTGAAGTACCTTTAATAAAAGCACAATCATTTTAAGGATGTACTTTACGGACAGATTAACTCTTCTATCAGCAATATACGTTAGTTAAAGATCACCTTTAAGCAAAGAATCCATTTCTGTGTGCCGTATTTTCCTTGTGAAATAATCACTGACTGGTTCTTATCCCGTCTTCAACTGATTATGCTGACTGGTTCTTATACCGTCTACAACCCAAGGATATATTAGGTAGAAACCTGATTACAATTCATCATAATTATATCAGACTAAATGGCAAACTGGGCGTATGTTGTGAATTTATTGCCGTATTATCCTTGTCTAATGTTCAACACTGAGAATTTATCTACTGATGATCGTACACAAATTGTATGCTTAAGGCAATCTTCCTTTGATAGTGGAAACATAACGATGTCCATACAATATTAAAGCATTAAATGTCTGTTTGTGGTTAAGGTATTTATGCATTATCTCTGTGATATACTTTTTCTCTGTTGATATTGTAGTTAAACGTTTGATACTTGCAAGAAGTTACAGCATTATTTCTATTACAGTTTTTTTTCTTGAAATGTCAAAAAATGTCATTAACTACATTCTAATACAAAAGTCTTTGACCGTTTTCTCATATTTAAGCCACTGACATATTGGCATGACACAGCTTTTAACATGCATTCATGCACCTTGTGGCTATGAAATTGTTTAATCTTTTTTCATTTTTATCCAGGGCTCTTTTTTGGTTGACATTTAATTAACTGAAATTTTCGCAAGTATCCCCCTAGAATTTTCTTTCACTATTTTTTGAAATTTTAAAATTCACATTCAAAGGACATTGCTTTTGCTGGAATGAAAAATAATCTGTATTCATGGTAAAATATTTGGTTTCTTTCCCGAATGAACTATATTTTTCTCACTTGTTTTTACCATATAAGGATAAATTTCACATTTTTTACAAAGATGGTTTTATTTCCATGGCTATTTTCCAAAAACTTATCAGGCGAAATGAGTTTTTAAAAGATGTGTCTTATGGACAGACGTGTGCGGCAAACACAGCCCTGAAAGCATGTTAACCAAAAGACATTGACGCATAACTCATAAATTGCTGTGTTTATCTGATGCACATGCAATTCTACCAATATATATAATATGTAATTATATTGTCCAGCAGACAGAAGACAGTTAAACGATATTGATCATGTGAAAGTTGCTGTTACTATCAAACAAACATTTCCCACATTTCTCGTACAATATCATATGGCAAGAAAATGCTGCCATCTTATATTATTGTAAAGCTTTCCAATTGCTGGAATGATTATTTCTCATTGTAATTTTGCTACATTGCAGACTGAATTTAGACCAACTACGACATTGTCTGTATTTGCTTCTTTGTAATGACTTAGAGACCTTGATGTCTAACTTTCTTTTCTACCCTTGACCTACTTTCTTGCCTACCCTTGTCGGTCTTTCTCATCTGACCTTGACATACTATCTTATCTGGCTTTGACTGTCAAAATTTTGTGTGATGTGTTTTGAGAAAGTTTGGCATCATTGTAGCCCAGTATTAAAGTATTATTGAAATCTTTCGTTCAAACAACAGCTTTTGACCTTGTATTCAAGGTCAAACCTTTTCTCCTTTCACACAAGATGCTTTAGGCAAGATTCTCCTAATGTTTATTTATGATGTGGTATGACATAGATAAAAGATGCCACTTATTGGATTTTATACTTTATTTATTTTTCTTTTATATGCAAATGTTAAGATGATTATTTTGCTGGTATGTATAAGTGACAAAATTTAATGAACTGACTTAATGAGGGTAAAATGAATACTACAGCGCTCCCCCTGAAGAGCAACACTCGTTGGAGTCACTAAGAAGTGTTGTTCTTTTTGGGAGTTGTTGTTCGGAACAAATTGATACATTCGCAACAGTTGTTTTTTATTATGTGTATGTATGCCTTTTATTGTCGTTTCTTGGAGGGAATCGGTCTTTGGAGGTTACGTTACTGGAGGGAGCTGTGTATTCCTGTATCACTGACTTGTCTTGTCAATTTGTACTTTACTAGTTATATTCTGCCATCCAGATGAACAGTAATTTGTCCTTATTTGACACTTTGGCTCCTTTTGGGAAAGTACCATAAACATCTGAATACAGAATAGATAGTAATCATTAGATACATTGGGCAAAATAGTCTGCAAGAGATTGTACGAACTGTCTCAGTGTCTGCCACAGGTGATGGAACTTGATTAGGTATAAATCCGCGATACAAAAAAGTTCTGTCGGCCGCATATTGTACTGTCAACCAAGTCATTTCCTACCTTCCTGTTGTCGTCTGCTGAACATTTTTGACCTTACATGAGGGTCAGTCATTCTGCCATGTATAGTAATGTCAGCTTGAGGCAGTTTTATTAAACTTTTGTTGTTCTGAACCTTAAGGGTGATTCTTGGAGCAAGAAATGAATTATTAATTAAAGGACATTACTCGGGTCATCATCTGTTCTTGCCAAGGTTAATTTAAGAAGTAATTAATTTCTGAACATATATCCACAGTGACATCAAATACAGACAGCTTTGATGGAAATTAAACAATTACATGCAGAGAGCATTGAGGGGTTAATCTGAAAAGACGTGATGCTTGAACTTCTGACTCGTAAATTTTGTAAAATAACGTCTAATTACATTGTACACAGCTACTACTGGTTCAAGAAAGTTTCAGTTCAATGATTTTGAAAAATATTTTAAAAAATATGAAGTTTAACTCTTTGCCTCATATGCATATTTTGGACTCAGCTGAATTCAAGGCAAATATACAAAACTTGAATTTATTTAATAAAATTGGGTTATTTCTCTCTGACAGAGTGAAAAACATTGTGGCAGAAGAAGCTATTATTCATTACAAGTCATGGCTTCTTTTGCCACGTCTTCCAAAGACGTCTGCATCAGATGTGGGCAAATGCGGTGTTATGAGGCAAGGGGTTATGAGTTGAACTTGGTGTCTAAATACATAGAATGTAATTTTACTTGCTTTTGAATTTTGATTAATTTTCCGTACCTTGTTGTAAATTGTTCTTCTGGAACATAATGTGACCCTCTGCTTTTTTCAGCCTTTGGAAAACCAGAATTCGAAAGGGGCAAATGAAAATGGTGATACGGACAGTCTATGGAAGGGAGTTCGTAACTTTGCAACCATGTTTATGGAGGAAGGACTGGAGGATGGGGCCACATCTGCAGAACCAATAGCCATTGATGGCATAGATTATCGCCTTGGAAAAATACAGTTGGCACTAAGCTATGATTTCCAGTCATTAACTTTGACTTTAAAAATTTTACAAGCTCAGCAACTTCCAGCAAAGGATTTTACAGGAACTAGTGACCCTTATGTTAAAATTCTATTATTACCGGATAAAAAACATAAATTGTTAACTAAAGTGAAAAAGAAAAATTTGAATCCCCGATGGAATGAGTGCTTTCTGTTTGAAGGTAAGTTTTTGAATGATTTGAACTTTTCCTCAGAACATAGTATTCACGATTCACTGATAACAAATCAATTAATGAATTATAAAACACTCTTTTTTTCAGCTTCTTGAGAAATGACAGACTTGATGAATTATTATGAATCTACATCTGTATATGTTGATGCCCTACATGGCTGAAATCTTGAAACAATGGATGCTCATAGCCATTTGGTGGAATTGTTTCTTAGAAGAGAGACAGACTAACCCCACCATTTTATTTATTGTTTCTGGTCATTGAAGACTTTTAGATTGAGACATGTCTCCATTTTCCCTGGCTCTGAGTCAGGGTGTATGTTTTGTGTATGGGCCAGTTGTCATTTGTATCACAATAAAGAATTGTGTCAGAAAATGTATATTACTTATTTAAACCATATGTAACTTGAAGGGTTTGTGGCTCTGTAATAATAAGTCAAAATTCCTTGTCAATCTACTGTGTAACTTGCAAATATTTTCCAGCCAAAACACCCTTGTTGTGCTGAATTGTTTTGTCTATACTTGCATCAAGATTTCAGAAACTGCAGACTGAAAATATTGCTTTTTAATCAGTAGTAATGTTTTCTTACCAGCTTTGCCTCCAGACTATGTCCCCATATGCTGAAAATAACTCATTCTGTGTTTATTTCCATTACTTGTGCTTCCTTCAGCTGTGTTTGTTACAAATTTGTTACAATTTTATGGGTAAATTTGATTACTCGGCTCATGCTGGTTCTGATCACGAACATATTCTGCAAATTTGGACCATGATGAAATAACCAATGATCAGGTGATGATCACATTTAGCAAATTAAGCTTATGTACGGTTTAAAATGTATTCTGCAGTGTTTTAAATGGATTAGAATCAGTTTTGTTGAGATGTAGATCTGTATGTTTTGCAGACCTAGTGTCTGCGATTGATTTTTCTTAGAATCAAATGCAGTCCTATGATACATTGATAACTGTCATTGTTCAGACTAGAGTTTGTCATTATTGAGACAAGTTGTGACTTTCCAAACATTTTTATTGTTGCAATTCTTACTGTACAGATCTTATTTCGTGAATCAAAAGTTATTTTCCTCAGATGTAATGTTATATTTGCATTTGTGATTGAAAAACAAGTCATGAAAATTAAATTTTATTAGGGTTTTCTCCGTAAATTTGTTCAATATTTAGAAGGAATTATTATAAATTGTCATAGAAAATGATGAATTCAGGGACGTTTGTCTTGTTCTTTAAAAATTAAAGTAATTTTGTTGAGAATTAAATGTTTCTCTGATCACGAAAATGCTCAAAATAGTCGCAGATTATTGTAAAATTCTGCTGAACTGCACCACAGTCTGGGACTTAGGTCACTTGCAAGAAGTCTGGTCCAAGTATAAATTGCTGCAGAGAAGTACCATTTTGCCAGTTTCATGGTTAAAAGTTTTCCGGTATTTTCTGGAACCTCCAGTTTTTCCAGGTACAAACCCCACTGTTTTTTTATTGTTTCCATGGCACGGAGGTTATGATTTCTGTTTTTTTGTTTTAAATTTTTAACTTTCACCTATGGCCAGTTTTCAAATGATGTACAGTAAAACCTCAATTTTGAGGCCACGTTCGGGGCCCCAAAAAATTGGTCATAATAATGAGGTAGTCTCATTATTAAATTGAATTATATGGGCGTTATTGAAACTCAATCCAAAAATAAGTGATCATTGTAACAAGGTGGTCATAATATTGAGGTGGTTCCAATGTGAGGTTTTCCTGGACATAGCGTAATATAACAAGCTTTAACAATTTCAAACGACCAGTTTCAAAAGCTTAAGCCAAACTCTGTTGCAATTAGTCATCCTCGTGACCTTGCGTTCATATTGATCTTTTATTGTTTTTCACCCTTTTAAAACTGTTCTATTCTTGTATGATTTCTATTATGATTAATGATGTAATGTACAGGGGTGGATTTGGTTGGGGGTGTAAAGTGTAGATGTTTATGTAGAATATGACAATGATGTGTTTATGTAGAATATGACAGTGATGTGTTTATGTAGAATATGACAATGATGTGTTTATGTAGAATATGACAGTGATGTGTTTATGTAGAATATGACAATGATGTGTTTATGTAGAATATGACAGTGATGTGTTTATGTAGAATATGACAGTGATGTGTTTATGTAGAATATGACAGTGATGTGTTTATGTAGAATATGACAGTGATGTGTTTATGTAGAATATGACAGTGATGTGTTTATGTAGAATATGACAGTGATGTGTTTATGTAGAATATGACAGTGATGTGTTTATGTAGAATATGACAGTGATGTGTTTATGTAGAATATGACAGTGATGTGTTTATGTAGAATATGACAGTGATGTGTTTATGTAGAATATGACAGTGATGTGTTTATGTAGAATATGACAATGATGTGTTTATGTAGAATATGACAGTGATGTGTTTATGTAGAATATGGACACAATCAGCACATGCTGTGATTTATTTCCTTCTTTGTTTGGGTCTGGTAAACGGATCCTTCCCAATCAAAAATAAAGACATTTTTTTCCAATTCCCAACCTAAAAGTTCCCGATTTTGACATCATTTTGCGCATTTTTCCCAAATGGACAGGAGCCAAACCCTGTCCTAAAATTGAAAAGAAAATTACTGACATAATTGCTTTTTTTTTTTTACTTACGCTTGCCAGAGGGAGCTCCCCCCCTAAATCTGCCCTTGGTGTATGATCTTGGCATGTGTCAGTGTGTTGCGTTTTATTGTCTGACGGATTCTGATGAGAACTCAATCCAATATGACAGTGATTTGCCTTTATTTTATTAATGATAACATTTATAAAGTCAGAATGACGAGATATTGATCTCTACATGAAATCTCACTCTCAGATATTCGTCATGTGTGATTCTACGTTTTCATGTGAAAGTGATTTTATTATCGTTTTATCGATTTTTGGATGACATCAGAGTCTTGTGTTTTAAAAAAGGTGATGACACCAATCAGCTTGGCTTGTGTCTGTTTGGTTTGTTGTGATAATGCTGTAAACTGGTATTATTATTGTTAAACCTTTTCCTCATAACACAACTTTTCCTTGCATTTGAAGCAGACGATTTTTGAAAACATCGTGGCAAAAGAAGCCATTGCTTGTAATGAGTAATGACTTCTTTTGCCACAATGTTTTCCACTCAGTCAGAGAGAAATAACCCAATTTTCTTAAATAAATTGATGTTTTGCTTTAATTTTGAAGAGTCCAAAGTATGCGTATGAGGCAAAGTGTTAACAAATCATTTCATTTTGTTTTGGTTCATATTTTACAAGACTTTCCAAATAGAGATTGTCTATGGTCGCAGTGACCGTGGTCCATTGGTTAGTTCAAATCCAAGTCACAGCAGGTCATACCTTTCTAAGAAAATTTGACAAAATGTTGATATAAACTGGTTCTGAAAAATTGTTCAAAAACAGTGCTAAACTGAGTGACAAAAGTTATTTTAGAATGTTAGAATAAAGATTATATTCTTATGTCAAGTATTTGAATGTTTAATATTAACTCATAATTATATAGTGTAGATATCTTCGTATTCTTCACAAACATAAATCTAGTTATATGGATGTATGTTGTGTGTTGTATTCATCGGGAGTAAGTTATTGCCGTTATACTGCTAAGATATATAAAATTTAATACTAGTTGTGGTCACATCTGGTCTGCTGTTCGTGTATATAAACGTAACCATCTGTCACTCATTGAAACATTTTCCTATTGAAAATGTCTCGTTAATATCAGCTGATGTAGCATAATTACGATGTATATAATCATTGGACCTCCTGTGGTGACTACAGCATAGATTGCTCCTTAATAATTCATATATCTCATTATTTGTGTGAACGTGTAGGTTTTAATTTCGGGTCTAATTAATGTTCCTTTTGCTCTTGACGATGTATGCACTAATTAGATGTTGGTTTGTTTTGCTCGTTTGAATCATGTTTTGTGAGGCTGATGATAGATACATTGTCAGAGGTTATAAAACTTGAGATTAATCTCTCAGATCAAATCTCATATTTTGTGCCTTCAGTATTTTGAAGTTCATCAGCATATTATATATAATGATTAAACATACGCTACTTTTCTATCCGTACTATGCATATGAGTCAATTAATAAAAATATTTACATACACATATTGCAAAGATTTGAGCTTTGAGACTGATCTCAAGATTTTCTGGTTTGGAAAAAAGCCCATCATTTGATGTCCAGTCCATATCGTATTGGATAGAATATTTCCAAGTTTGGGATCTGTCACTTGGAGGAAAACTTTTTTTGCGGGGGTAGGGCGGGGGATAAAAGTATTTCATTGGATTATTTGGTGTAGCTTTTGAATATGTGACACATGACGACTACGTAATTGTTTAAACAAAAGGTGTAGAATTAATGTAATATCAGACTCTTGTTTAAATCCTTAATCGGTTTGTATCAACAAATATGACTGTTTAACTATCACACTATCCATTAAATTATAACAAGAATGCATTCGAACCTTTGAACGATGACCACCCTTAAGAAAGACAAAATGTTTTTATTGACAGGTGGCATTTATTCAGAGGTCAGTTTGTTCTAAATAATCAGTGACAGTTTTCAAAGAATGGCCTTTATTCAGAGTATGGTTTTTATTTGGAGGTGGCTGTAATTAAAGGTTTGACTGTATTTATTCATAATAATGTTTTAATGCATTTTAGTGTTTCTTTTAATGGTTCAGTCACTGAACACACTTAAAACGGGATTTGTCATATCTCCCTCCACAGACTTCTTGTTGACTGAAAGTCATTTTCTGACTTGTTCCCAATAATCAGAATTTGTTCCGTAATCTTCGTTTTATCTGACATTTTATTTTCAACCTGATTAAAGAAACTAAGAATACTAGATTTTATTGTTGTTTTTATTGGAAAATACTGTGATTTGGCAATTATACAATCAAATAAGTATGTATACACATCTGCTTTACAAGTAAACTTATTTATATTCACCATTTTAAGCTTACAAAATGGTTCAATGCCCTTCTTTTTATCTCTGTATTGGGAATAATTTAGTATAAGAAAACAAATTGAACAAGACAATTTATCGAACTGCTTGTATAATAAGACATACCACTCTGAATGCTTTGTCTGATTACATAAAAATTCTTTTGATCTCTTAAGCTGGCACTTGCATTGATTTGTCTTTATATCAAGTCTTGAAGAAATGAATTTTTGATTTCAGCTCATCTGTCGACTTGCCCCCTCATCCAAGCTATGGTGTGGTCCCCCTCATCCAAGCTATGGTGCCAGCCCCTCACTAAAGCTATCATGTAGGCCCCCTCATCCAAGCTATGGTATGGCCCCTCCCCCTCATCTGAGCTTTGGTGCATCTCCCCCCTCCAAGGTATGGTGTAGGTTCCTCATCCACACTGTGGCGTGATGCCCCTAATGCAAGCTATTGTGCCGGATGAGGATATTTACAACTGTGGATATTTAAAGTATTTTTTGTGCACTCTCAAGTAATCTGTTGATATTTACTTCAACATTTCAGATTTTTTCAGTTTCTTGTGCTGACCATCTTTGGTTTGCATTAGATGTAATTTGAATGTTTTAAAGCATTGATGGTAATTCACAATTTTTGGTTTCAGCAAAATATCCAACAAAGTGTATATTACTCTCACCACATCAGATAAGCATCAGAACCATATTCAGACATGCGGTCGTCATTATCTCACTTCAGTATCATGTTTACAAGGAAACACGGCAAAAATTATCTCAAGAACCATTAATTCATCATTAATCATCAGAGATTTTATTTTTTGATGAGTTTTTTTATGATTAATTCCGTTTTTGGAATATTTGAACACATTTGAAGCATTTCGTGGACGAACAATATAACAATGATTCAAATGTGTTTTTCCATGCTTTAACATTGATAAATTTTTTCACAAGTAGATGACTTTGTCCTATTTAACAATTTATCATCATGGTAACAATATATAGTTATACTCCATGGAATAAACGTATCACAGACTCGGCTATCAACTAGTAGCTTGTCTGTTATGTAATTTTGACGATGATGAATGTCTGGTACTGTAAATTAATTGATGGAGCGATTTTAATGTTAATATCTGGGTGAAGGGTAATATAGATGAGAGACATGACCTTGAAAACTTTGACTCCCTTTATCAAGTGTGTATAGTGATGTTGTAATGTGTGCTGTTCATTTATTATAAGTTGTTGTGAAATTATCACATTGTTGTGTTATGGAACCTCCATGGGTAAGTGATTACATGGTCTCTGCCTTGTAATCGCGATTCCCTCACTGCTGTGAGTTCGAATTCCACCCGTGACCAAATTTCATATGTAAGGAAACTGTCCAGCTAGCTTATGGAAGGTTGGTAAATCTACCCTGGTGTATGCCTGGAGTATTCCTCCACTGTTAAAGCTGGAAAGTCACCATATGACCTTGGCTGTTAAACTTCAGTGAACAAAAAAGTTGTCTTTTTCAAATATGCTCACTCGCATTATTTTGCTTTACTGCATACAGTGGCAACATTATTGAAAGTCTACCTATCTAACCTAATCCACCTATCTCTGAATTGCGATTAAATATCCTGGCAAAATGAGGACAGACTGCAACCGACAGACCAACCGACCAACAACCGGCATGATTCCAGTATACCCTGAAAACTTCATTTGCGAGGTTAAAAAAAAAGAAATGATTCTCTACAAATGTCTTTTAATTGATCTAATTCATAAAAAACAATGTGTGACAATCGTTACTGATGCATGTTTTTATTGTAAACCTTTAAAATCTTATCCATTACCACATCAGTTTTAAAACGTTTTTAGCAGACATGCTCCGATGGTAATCTCTTTAAAAGGTTGCAAAGTCATACTTTATTGTCAAACAAGATGACTGACTCCATTATAGTTTTGTCTGGAAAGAAAATGCTTCACTGATGTTTGGATATATTGTATGTTAACACTTTGCCTCATAATGCTGCATTTTCTTGCACCTGAAGCAGACGACTTTTGAAAACATTGTGGCAATGTTTTCCAATCAGTCAGAGAGAAATAACAAAAATTTCATAAACAAACTGATGTTTTGTATATTTGCTTTGAATTTGGAAGAGTCCAAAATATGCTATTGAGGCAAAGGGTTAATACAGTAAAACCTCAAATTGGGACCACCTCAATATTATGACCACCTTGTTATAACAACCACTTATTTTCAGACCAGCTTTCAATAACTCCCCTGTAATTCAACTTGATAATGAGACCACCTCATTATTACAACCAATTTATGGATCCCAGTTGTCGTCTCATTATTGAGATTTTACAGTATTGAGATTCTTATGTCTTATTTCTTGTGAATCTCTCCTGAATTGTTGGTTTTTGTGGTTGTGTTATAAAGTTACCAACTTCCATGTCTGTGTTTGATTTATTTCCCAGTTATTCAGGTTCAGACAAACTTTTGTCGTCTGCTTTGACAGAAACAACAAGATTATAAAAACCCTGCATGTAAAAGATACAAATGTGAAAAAATTTATTTCCATGCATTTTTTTATCATCCACTTAATGAAAACATTTAATATCTGGTGAAGAAATCTAATCATGAAAAGTCACTGAATTTTCACGAAAATGTCTTTGTTTTTCAGGAAAATCTGGTTGATTTCCATGAAAATATTCTGATTATCTTATGCAAAAATATGCCGCTATACAAACACTTTTAGAGGATTTTGTGTTTTTTTTTGTTGTTGTATTTTTTATGACCTTTTCCTGGTATTTTCTGTTTGAAACTCAGGACACTACGCTTTGAAATGGTTTATTTGTTTGTACTACCTAGTTCTGAAGTATGATCGGGTATTAGATTATGTTAAAATTTTGGAGCGATATAAGAGGGCAAATTGGCCATGTGCTATTCTCGTCTTAAAACTCTGTCCTGTTCATGAAAAATTGATAATTTTTCCAGTCATACTTGTTAAGTAATGACAAAATATTGGTTTTAACCCTTTGCCTCATAATACTACATTTCCCCATATCTGAAGCAGACGACTTTTGAAAACATTGTGGTAAAAGAAGCTATTGCTTGTAATGAGTAATGGCTTCTTTTGCCACAATGTTTTCCACTCTGTCACGGAGAAATAACCCAATTGTCTTAAATAAATTGATGTATTATACATTAGCTTTGAATTTGGAGGAGTCCAAAATATGCTTATGATGCAAAGGGTTAAAGACAGTTTGCCATCATCTGGGCTTTAGTTGCTTTTTACATGGTTTGAATATGCACCCGATGACCTTTGAAAGAAGACTGACTTCAGTTTTACTTCACATGCTTCATGTTCCTCCAAATATACAGAATACCTCGATAAAATATGTTCATTTGTCCCAGTCACATGAGTACATGTACTTTTGCATATCTTTTGGCTCAATAATTCCTGTATAGTCCCACTATAATACAGGGAAACATTTCCTTACCTTTGGCCTTGCCTCCTTGTGCAATCCTTAGTGGATGATGTTTGGTTTTAGCTGATTCTGTAGAATCTGGGCTCCCATTTTTTTATCAGACATTGGTGGGAAAATTTGAGTCTGACCATATTTTTTCTGGATAATTCTAAAAAGTTATAAAGTTATATTTGGCTGAAGTTTGTCTTCAAATCAGTGACATAACCTCGATTTTTCCACAATTTATTCATTTTTAACAAAAAATCCAAATGTAATTTTCCTCTAGTTTATTATTGTATTAGACTTTGATTTACGTTATAGAAAGCCCTCAAATCCCCAAAATCTTCCTCGTACAATTCTCAAGTGGTTTCCTGTTAATTCAGAAAAGAAACTGACGATTAGATTATGAAGGTGTATTAATCTCACTGCCTGTAGATGGCATCTTTCTTACAATACAATTTTCTCAGACCTTGCATTGTTAAGGACTTTCTAATTTATTTTTTTACTCCATGATTCAGTATCATTTGTTTTAAACTGAATTAAGGATATATAAGACTTTTTTCCTCATTTTTCAATTTACAGACCCTCCACCGAAAAAAAAACAGTCTGAAAATCTCAAATTTCTTTTTCCCTCTGCTGTTGATGAATTACCTTTTTCGAAATGAAATGTCAGGATTGATATGGTTGGCAAAAAATGGGAACAGGGTCGAAATGAAACTTGGGCGTAGAGTAATAATTGTTGATCAATTAAAGTCAATGTATGAGATTTTGCTATCCATTGCTTTCTAACACTCAGTAGTTCTGAAATTTTATTTTTATATTTTTTCAGCTTTGAATTTTAACTATAGTTCTACAGCAATTTCAGCTCACTGAAGTAATATAAATTTAATGTGATGGAATACATTAGAAGTTCCTTTCCCTTTACAATACTGGTTTCAAAATCAAGTTTATATCTTAAGAATTCGGATAATTAATGTATTGATATTTGATCATTTTATAATGAGTACCATATCTTTATTCTAGACAAGCACTTACAATAATTGAGCACAATCTTGATTTCAAAAATTAAATATTATCCTAAAACATTTCTCTGTAAATTATTACTCTGGATAAAATATTCTTAAATTAAAGCTTTATTTCATTCTGATTGAAATTTATGAAAATTTATTTCCACAAACTAATGAGGAACATTTGCTTAAACCCTTTGCCTCATAAGCATATTTTGGACTTTTCCAAATTCACAGCTAATGTACAAAGCATCAATTTATTTAAGAAAATTGGGTTATTTCTCTCTGACAGAGTGGAAAACATTGTGGCAACAGAAGCCATTTCTCATTACAAGCAGTAGCTTCTTTTGCCACAATGTTTTCAAAAGTCTTCTGCTTCAGATGCAAGGGGAAAGCAGTATTATGGGGCAAAGGGTTAAAATGTCCATATTCCATTTTAGTGCCAATGAACTGTTAAACGTAATATTGCCTCAGATACACTATCGTATAGATTTTTGTCTAAAATGCTATTACAAGAATTGATTAAGATAACAAAAGTAGCACTTCCATTTGCACCAAGTTGTTGTTTTTGTTGATTGAAAAATGTTGAAATAGAAACGACTTGGCCGTAATTTTTTTTTTTCGATTCAATCATCATAACCTCATATGTGATTTCTTTTAATAAAGTTTCGAGCTTAGATTTTTTAGTGTGAATTTTCATAAGTTTGTTACCGAATAGGAAACATTTTTGATGGTTGGATAACCTCTACACATAGTTCGGGCCAACTCTCCATAATTAAATCTTATGTAGACGATCAAGAACACGGTCACCTTGGTAACAGCAGAAACTACTGGAATCCAAGAAAAGCAAAATCACGCCCAAATCTGTAAACGTTAAATGGGTTTTCAAAGCTTGCTGTCTCTGTGGAGTTTCTTGTCTGGTCTGTTTCTGTAGAGGATTGTCTGTTGGAGATTTTGTTATGTTTTGATTTGTAACAATACTGTATATAGTGCTTATGTGCCGTGATAGTGAGACTTGCCTCGGAATCCTAGAGCAAGGGTGAAGCAAAGGCTGGGTTAGTCTAAAGAATCTGTGGTTGTCACAATGAATTACTTTGACAAAGGGGAGGAGAAATGTAGCAATACTGTATATAGTATTGATGTAAATAAATTGTTTTTTGTGATAGCACTGACCCAATTTGCTCAGCTGGTAAAGCATCCAACTTGCAAGCAGGAGGTTGTGGGTTTGTGCCCCCCATTGGGTACTTTGCTGATTTTCCTCTTCCTAATACAGATTTTTATGTATGCTTTGTTGGATTTAATGCATGCATCTGAGAGGGACGTGGAGTGGTTATGTTAGGGACCTCTGTTGTGGAGTGGTTATGTTAGGGACCTCTGTTGTGGAGCGGTTATGTTATCTGACTAGAAATCACTAGCCCCTCTAGCTGTGAGTTCACATCCCACCTAGAACAAATTTTACACATGAGGAAGCTGTGCTTACAATCTGCCTCCATCATTAAAGCTCAAAAAGTTGCCAAGTGACCCTGGTTCTTGGTGCAATGTTAAATCCCAGTGAAAAAATGTGCATACATCTAGCTACAGACTTTCCAGTTTTTGTGTGCAAATCAGAAGTGTGAAACGAATGACTATTATCAAAAATATTGCCATTTCCTTGGTCAAAATGTCTTGGAGAATTGAAGGTGCTTTTTGCATCTTAAACCTGTTTTCTTACAATCAACAATCCTGTTTCTACTGACTGAGTTTACTGGGCAGGCTTCCAGAGTTAAGGAATGGAAAATTTATATATATTGATTTATTACAATCAAATCCAATCCTCCACGTATAATTACAAGTAGAAATTTGACTCGGGACCAGTTAAAATTGCTATAGAACTAGTTGAAATTCTTAACTGGTTGTCCTAATGAATGAGTAGCCTAAAATATTGTCAAGCCCTGACAATCGGGTGAATTTATGTCATATTTATGCTGCAAAAGCAATGCATCCATGTTTTTCTCTTTATCTGACACATGCTGGTGACATGACTCCCTGTTGTCATTTTGTTCACAATTTACTATCCTTCCTAATACCATCCCTTCACTTTCTTTGATGGAAATTTCTTCAAGTACATTTCTACATTTAGTAAGGAATCATTTAAACCTGATTTGTTTATATGGTCATTATGTATTATTAAAATACCCTCGTTGAAATAATAGCTTACCAGCCAGTATCTTTCACCATCAAGAGACTCTCACCCTACAGTAATGAATGTTGATAAGGTCTCAGAAGTTATTTTAAGTCCATTTAAATGCTTTGTTCTGTTCTTTGTCAGTTTACGTTAATTTTTTCTCGAGATAAATAAGTTAGATCGTAAGGTAAGTTGATTATCGTGAAAGTACAAACGTTTTGTACATTAGAGATCTATGTTCTAGCTTACATAGTGCCATCCCCTGGTACTGCTATAACTCCAGCTATTGCATTAAATTGTCAGTATATGCATTAAGATCTTAGCAGATATGGGTAACGACATGCTTATTGGGAAAATAGATTAATAATTTGCATAATGTGATTTAGGAATTTAAATTCTTCAGTTAAAGTCTACTTTGCATGCATTTTGTGATGGGAAAACTGATTAACTTGAAGACTGAAATAAGAGTTAAGCACTTTGCATACTTAAGGCTAGATTCTCAAGGTCTGTACCTGCATATACCACTTGTATTATAGAGTGAAACATTGATAATGAGACCATCATTGGGACAAAAAAATTGGTCATAATAATGAGGTGGTCTCATTATCGTGTTGAATTATAGAAAAGTTAAAGGTAGTCAGTCCAAAAATAATAAATGGTTGTTATAACAAGGTGGTATGTGATATTGAGGTTGTTTCTATTTGAGGTTTTACTGTATATGGTATATGCATCTGGAAAGATACAGTCAAACCTAAGATCAAAGGTCATCCTTGGGAAAGACAAAATATGGCTTTTATTGACAGGTGACCTTTATTTGGAGGCTAGTTTGTGCTAATCGATCAATGGTGGTTTTTCAAATAATGCCTTTAATTCACACGAAGGCCTTTATCTTTTATGTAAATTTTCAATTTTCTCCCGTGAATAAAGATTTCTTGATATTTTGTACTATATAAATCTATATATCTTAGTGTAACTTAGTGAGATAGGAAGTATGTGCAACTTCCCCATACCAGCAGCCTCCCTTCAACAACAGCATTATTTTTTTCAGTTGTATGATTAAACTATTAATTTAACCTCTCTAGAGCAACAACTTTTCAACAACAGCATTATTTTGCTTCTCTCAAAGGATGTTGCTTTGAAGGAGTTGCACTGTATACTGTCCGTGGACCAGAAATTAGATGCTATTGTAACGTGACATTGTGTGTGTGCGTGCGTGGTTCAGATCATCGTTGGTTGGCTGATTTAAATGAACTGATGTATTATTGATAAAAGAAAAAATAAATGGATTCTAAGGTACATATATGATTTGTGTATGTCAGTTGCAACCATTGTTGGCTAGACAGGCTGAAATGGATGACAAAAATTAGGATTTTATTCCCAATGTGATCATAACTTCTTCAGATAAAGTGGTGCACTATTTATTGAGGTGTTAAATTTCATTTAGAATATTTTTGTTCTGGTCTAGTCGTATAACAAAAATGTACTGAACTCCTCGTTAAGTGTGGCTGTGTTTTTTAACATTTGTGTCTGTTAAAGCTGCTTTGCACTTTAGCTTGCAGTCCATTGGATGTTCAACCCTGAGTTTGTCAAATGCATTATACATCTTACCTCACACAGTGACACTTTCTGCATCTTTGTCAGATTTAATTACATATTTGTGCTTCTTTGTTGGACTTAATTGCATCTTTTTGCTTCATTATTGGGCTTAATTGTATCTTTCTGCTTCTTTATGCTACATTTAAAATCATGGGCTTAGGTCAACTTTGAAAACAACAAAATTTAGTTTTTGAAGCAAAGACATTACAACTTTGGATATTTTCTTGGTGTGATAAACAGTTTCTGGATAGTGATTCCCAAGAAGTGATTCCCAGAAATATTACATGCAAAGAATCACACCTTTCTGCTTAGACAGCCATTGCTATAATCCAAACAACATAGCTCACATCAACACACACACACACACACCTCATAGCTCACATCAACACAACCACCTCACGGCTGACGTTAACACACCTATCTCATAGCTGACATCAACACACCCACACTATAGCTCACATCAACACACGCACCTCATGGCTCACATCAACACACACACCTCATGGCTCACATCAACACACACACCTCATGGCTCACATCAACACACACACCTCATAGCTCACATCAACACACACACCTCATGGCTCACATCAACACACACACCTCATGGCTCACATCAACACACACACCTCATAGCTCACATCAACACACACACCTCATAGCTCACATCAACACACACACCTCATAGCTCACATCAACACACACACCTCATAGCTCAACCCTAACAACATATTGTAACATGACATGCACCACCCTAACAACATATTGTAACATGACATGCACCATCCTAACAACATATTGTAACATGACATGCACCACCCTAACAACAAGTTGTAACATGACATGCACCACCCTAACAACACGTTGTAACATGGCATGCACCACCCTAACAGCATATTGTAACATGGCATGCACCACCCTAACAACATATTGGAACATGGCATGCACCACCCTAACAACATATTGTAACATGGCATGCACCACCCTAACAACAAGTTGTAACATGACATGCACCACCCTAACAACATATTGTAACATGGCATGCACCACCCTAACAACAAGTTGTAACATGACATGTACCACCCTAACAACATATTTTAATATGACATGCACCACCCTAACAACAAGTTGTAACATAGCTTTAGCAGTGCTAGTGTTACAAATTTTCTCCCTCCCAACAATCTTGTTTGAGCATTTTATCAAGTAATAAATTTTCTCATTGTATTAGGTATTGGTTATTTTGCAAACAGCTGCTTCTAAATTCTTGTATTAATTATTTAAAAATCATGAAATTACAGAGATTGTATGTAGTTTTCTCATTTTTGTTGTAAGAATAGCTTATTGTGCAGATTTATAGAGTTTGCTGATTTAGTGGTCTGTGACCTCTCACAATTAACCATGATTTTCGTGAGGAATAAAACTTTCTTAGAAATGATCATTTTTTTCCTGTCGTTTCTCTTAAAGCAAGATGTGATTGTACGAGTAAAATATCGACCGGTGTCATACCACAGCTGAAGTTAAGCAGGGAAAGTGTACTGTCCTCAGAATTGTAATAGGTTGATATGCCAACTGCTGGGCATTCAAATTGCAACATTACTGTTAAGCTGTCTTTATATTTTCGTAGCATTCTCTTCCTTGGAATTCTAAAAATCAAGCTTATTTAGTAGATTCTGTTTGTAATTGTAGAAATGATCATAAAAAGCAATTTTTTTACTAGATATTTGTAGATATTAATCTAATATTGTAAGTTTAATCAACCGATTTAAGAAAACAAATAAATTGGTATTTTTGATTAGAACTCCGGAGATCAATCTTTTATCTGAATCTCAATGTTTTGTAGTTGTAGAAATAAATTATATATTGGAAAGTTTTGCATTAAATTTAAGAAATAAATCAAATGTAACTATATTTTGTTGCGAGCTTAAATCATTATCTAAACCAACATTGTCTCATTTATCATAATCTGTGGCAGCAGGCTTTTATAACATCCAAACAATATATCATTGTACAAACTGATTGTATGTAAACTGTACATGTGAGGTAGAAACAAGTGATGTATTGGTTTATCAGGAAAAATAAATGTGTTTGTTGTATGTAACTTCTCAATATCAATATTATTTACTTCATTCTTTCCTGCATGTTGCTTTGTTAAATTCTTGAACTTTGAAACTTTGCTTTACCAACACCTCAATAGTGAGACCACCTCATTACATGAACTAGTGATTCCTCATTATAAGACCTAGGTATACCTCATTATAAGACCTCATTATATAGATTTTATATATTAATTTTCTGTCTGGTTTTCAGTATTTCCTCTATGATACCGAGACTGTTACAATAATTAAACCAATTCTGGTCACAAAGATATTGTAATATGGAGGTTTTAATCCTTTGCTTCATAAACATATTTTGGACTCTTCCAAATTCAAAACAAATATACAAAACATCAATTTATTTAAGAAAATTGGGTTATTTCTCCCTGATAGAGTGAAAAACATTGTGGCAAAAGAAGCCATTACTTATTACAAGAAATGGCTTCGTTTGCCACGTTTTCAAAAGTCATCTGCTTTCAGATGCAAGGGGAAATGCGGTATTATGAGGCAAAGGGTTAAATAGACAATACTAAAGGTTGTATCATTTATACGTAAAAGTGTCAAACATGAGCTTTTTTGTGGATTTCCATCGTGAAATTTTATTTTGCTCCTACCACTTGTAGAAATTAAACAGCTATGTTGTTACTTGTTGAAGAAAAGGCATTTTTCTAATTAAAAAGCCCACTTCAGGTTAAGACCTTTTTGACATCCATGGTGGGGTAGTTTTAGTCTCTGACTAGTAATTGCTGGCCCGACACTGCTGTAAGTTCAAATCCCTCCAGTACTTCCCAGATTTCAGTTTTGTGGAAGCTGTTCAGCTAGTGTACGAAGTTAGTGGTTTTTCCCAGGTGCGTGTCTGAAAAGTCGCCTTATGACCCTGGCTGTCAGTGTGACGTTAAACTCCAGTGAAAATTGTTATTTGTCTCATTTTTGTCTGGTTTCCATGCAATTTTCAGACTTCAATCACTGGCTTTAACCTTGAATCATATTGGATTGATACATCATGTCACAATGATACATCAGTTCTTAGAAAAAAGTGCTGGGTAATATTTCTGATTGTCCACATTTCTTGTCTATGGAGATAGATGGATGAATTCATTGTCTACAAATGTTCTTGGTCCATCCGTTGAATTTTTGCATTTGATTGAGCAGTAATTTTGTAATATGTTCATGTAATAAATGAACTTCATATTAAAGAGTGTTTTTATGCCAAAGTTAAATGCTTTGTGCTAAAATGAAGAAAATTTCATATTTAATGAAATTGTTGTAGTGAAAAATGCCCGAATGTATTTAATTTAGGGTTTTATCTACTCTCAGAAACAAAGTTTTAGATAATGTTCAGTTTTGTGAATGGTCATGTGATGTGTGCTCAGCTTTTTGTATGCAATTTTATGATGGTCTCACTATATTGTTTTGCATATTTTGAAGTTGGCTTCACAATTTTATTCATATATTTTAATGTTGGCCTCACAATTTTATTCATATATTTTAATGTTGGCTTCACAATTTTATTCATATATTTTAATGTTGGCCTCACAATTTTATTCATATATTTTAATGTTGGCTTCACAATTTTATTCATATATTTTAATGTTGGCCTCACAATTTTATTGATACTTTCAGGTTGGCCTCACAACAAATTGTTAGAGAAGACGTTGTACCTTCAGGTGATAGATTATGACAGATTTAGTCGAGATGATCCCATAGGAGAGACTTACATTCCTTTGAACGAAGTGGACCTTTCACAATCTCCACTTATGTGGAAATTTCTCAGTCCATGTAAAGATAGCAGGGTAAGTTTTCTTGAAAAGAGGTTCAACCCACATTTTATAAAATTTTAGCATTTATTTTGAGCTTGTCTGTTTTATGTTGTTGATCATTGATGTTCTAGATTACATGCTGTTAGCTTACTGTGTTCAGTGCAGCCTCTCCGTAGTGGCCCTCTCTTGAGCAACAACCTCCCTTCAACAACAGCATAGTTTTTTCCTGCTATGTGATTTTTAAGCAACAACATCTCAACAACAACATAATTTTGCTTTGAAGAGGTTGCACTGTATTTCCAAACGGAAACTGTTGGACAAATTGTCTGGTATTTGGTTACAATAAATGTATGATATATTATAGAAAAATTATTCCAGTCCATTTCTGATATGTTGAAAATATGTCACTGTATTAAAATCCTGTGCAATGGCTGAGGGAGACATGTTACCTCTGTGTATCTCTGCTAATTGCCAACAGCCGAACTTTAAGATGAATCAAAAACTTTAATATAAATGTTAAACCAAAGACATGACAAAGACCCTTCCTCCTTGGTCACATGGCATTAAAACTCTATCTCCTTGGTCACATGAGATTATGACTCCACCTCAAAAGTTACATGACATTATGACATCATTTCCAAGGTCACATGACATTGTGACTCTATTTTCTCGGTCACATGACATTAGGACTTCCAAGGTCACATGATATTAAGACTCCAACTCCAACTCCAAGGTCACATTATGGTAAGATTCTATCTTCTTGGTCACATGACATTAGGACTTCCAATGTCACATGACATTAAGACTCCAACTCCAAGGTCACATTATGGTAAGATTCTATCTTCTTGGTCACATGACATTAGGACTTCCAATGTCACATGACATTAAGACCCTACTTCCAAGGTCACAGATATAAGCACTCTATTTCCAAGGTCACAGATATAAGCACTCTACTTCCAAGGTCACAGATATAAGCACTCTACTTCCAAGGTCACAGATATAAGCACTCTATTTCCAAGGTCACAGATATAAGCACTCTACTTCCAAGGTCACAGATATAAGCACTCTACTTCCAAGGTCACAGAAAGGCATTTTTTGTTTCTTCTAGTGATTACATGTTTGAATTTTGATATGAGACTGACATGATTAGTTTCAGTTTGGTTCAGAAATTTCTTGCTGTAATTTGTAGTTTTATGATATTATTTTTTCATTATTTGTTGGTTTGACCTTAAACCTGTCAATGTCTACTTTATACAGGTTGCCTTAAGCTTAAATTGAGTTTGCTAGTCAAATATAATAGGACATGTTTTAAACTTTAATGAAAGCCATTTTTCTTGTATTTTTTCTGTCTCTTGGTTTTGTGGTGATTGGAAATAATTCGCTTTCTTTGCTTTTCTTTGCATCAATTTGTTCACATCAAAGTGATTTTTATGTTAATGTCAATTTAATTGAATTTAATTGATTTTCTTCATGTAGAACTGTCTTACATTGATTATCATGCAAAAAAAGCCAATCACATTAAGCCAGAGATTTATGTGATACCATTGGTTCTGATAGTATCTGTCATTCCTTGAACTCAACTAGGTTAAATACGGATACTGATGACCGTTTTTATTCCGATTTATTCAGGGATATACATCTTTTAACCATTACATTGCCTGAATTTTTATGATGTGTATGTTTAATTGGACAGTTGCATGTTGGCTTGAATTACTAATGAAATCTCATTAAAAGCTTCTACTGTCATAAAAAACGTACTTCATTAGTGGAGATTTTGTGAAATGGTTTATAAAAACGATTTATTAGCTTGTATGTTTCAAAGAAAAGTTCAGCTATTATGATTGCTGCAGCACATTCGTCATCGTCATATTTGTTGTCATGCAAAAACTTTAATGTAGCCCATTACTCAAACTCTTCAAAGATATCAATACAACACCTGGAATACTTGATTATCATGACAAGGGGCATTATTCTGAAATTAGAAACATTTTACCAAATTAAGTATAACTGCAGATATTGATGTTTTTCTGTTATTCAGTTTTCTGATATTCCTGCAAAACATGTTTTATCAGTTTAACAACAGTGATGGCACCCTTAAGATTGTTTTTTTTTTCAACCTAATGCTGGTAAAACTGAGGTTAATATTTAATGAAAAAATGATAATGACATTTGAATTTTTATTTATTAGTTACTTCCTGTCTGTCGTCTTGTTTCTGTTTCTGGTACCCCTCCTTTATATGGGACCCATCCCTTTATTTGTTCTGTGACCTCCTATATACACAGTTTCTCTTTTAAGGGACCTTCCATCCCGAAACACGATTATGTATGTGGGAGGACTTTTTTATGTGAGTAATTCTTGCTTCAATTATGCGTCTTCTTTACTGAAATGGAATTGGCTTGCTCTTGTAAATTTGATGTTTTGTCAAACAGTTCATGGTTTTATTGTGAATTATTTTGTTATCTGAATTACTAATACTATTATAAATGAGTGTTTATGATTATAATACTCTTTCCTTGCGTAATTGTGTCTAGAAATTGCTTTTGGGAATAAAATATGGCTTTTCTTCAAAAGGTATCATTGCATGTAAATAAAACTGTAAATGGTTAAAAAAGTAATAACATTTCACTGCAGAACCTGGAATGTTTCCTCACAAAAAATATGATAAGATATGGGAAGAAGTCTGACATTTGCAAAAAATACCTTGAAAAAGTTGGGAAAAGTCTAGAATTTTTCTTGAAAAAAACTGTGGGAATCCTGTTAACCACATTTCAGCTCTAACAACGGCAGGCTTCTCAAAACTGCCGGTATACTTGCCTGACATTTGGTCAGGCAAATATGGAATTTCTGTCGGACCAAATGAAAATTTGTCTGACCAAATGAATTAAAAATAAGTGATAAATGCTGTAAATCGTGTCTGACTGTCATACGTCTGGTCCGGTGCTCACTGAAGTTATTAGTCCTACTTGAAATTTGTCTGACATGTCCGAACGTCTGGCAACTTTAGGGAAGCCTGCAACGGACAGTTCATTTAATCAGTGTTCCAATGCTGCCTTCACAGAACCAGTTTGTTACCGTCTGCTTGTTCTTTAGCAGTCACATGATTTGTACATCAGACGTTGGACGTGAATGACTTCGGTTACAATATGTTCAATCATATTTTGCCCAAAACAGTATGTCTCATATGAGACATCTCAGTCAACACTACTGCCCTCTACAGGTTCAACTGAAAACTAAAAAAATGGATGAACACTCTTAATTTGGTTTACAGGAAAAAAAGACATCTAATCATAATTAAGCAGTTATGGCTTTGTCAGGTTTTTCTCTGCAAAGACTTGACCTCTTCTAGTCACTGGAGAATCTCCTGTTTGCAGTCTGTGCCTGATGTCATTTTTATGATAGTATTAATGAGATCTTCTTTTGGAGGTAAAAATGTAGACAAATGGCCACCTGTAGCCTCCATTGTTTGTGCAGATAAAAGATGAAATCAGTGTCTGTGTAATATTCTTATTCCCTCAACAATCTTGCGGCTGATTAATTTCATTGAAGACCACTTATGTCTCCCTTGAGTGCGATGATAGGATTTCTATGGAATGATCTTAGTATATTTCTTTTTTGATGTTCTTTAGACTGGTCCTTGTACAGCCTTGATAGACTGGTTTGGGCAGTTTCTTGTAATATTTTTTTTAAAGATTTTGTTATGTTAACAGGGTACCAGTCAATGGAGTGTACATGGTTGATTGATTTCTGCTCAATGAATCACTGAAAAAAATGCCAGCCAGGAATGCATTAGTTTCTTTATTCATAGTCCCTAAATTTGGTGTTATGTCAATTTACTGTTGTGTTACCTTGGCAATAGTTTGTTCACCTAACTTAATCTATTTCGTCTTTGTGCTTGATATAGTAATCGCTAATTGCCTGTATACTGGTAACATTATGAGTGTATATTAAATTAAACATATATTAGTGACTATTGTACTTGTCTGGCGATTTTTTATCGCTACACAAACACATGGCTACTGATTTTTTTATTTGATTAGGGGTTCTATTCCTATACTGATGCAGCAACTTGATTCATCTTAGTTTGTTTCATTATTGTTGTTATCGTCACAAATTAGGTGTGTTTCTACCTACTGATTGTGTAGTTAATTGAAGTAAATGTGTAGGAAGGAGCTATGTATCAAGTATTTCTGTGAATTCCTCTACTGTATATTGTGTTGTTTGGACTAAGGTTTGAATGAGATGAAAAGTAACAATTGATTGGTGGATGGTTCTTTGTAGGTAACAATTGATTGGTGGATGGTTCTTTGTAGGTAACAGTTGATTGGTGGATGGTTCTTTGTAGGTAACAGTTGATTGGTGGATGGTTCTTTGTAGGTAACAATTGATTGGTGGAAGGTTCTTTGTAGGTAACAGTTGATTGGTGGATGGTCCTTTGTAGGTAACAGTTGATTGGTGGATGGTTCTTTGTAGGTAACAATTGATTGGTGGATGGTTCTTTGTAGGTAACAGTTGATTGGTGGATGGTCCTTTGTAGGTAACAGTTGATTGGTGGATGGTTCTTCGTCATAAATTGATTGATGCTTGTATTTTGTGCTCATTTCAAGCAGTTTGTACTCTTGTCTGTTTTTACATACCTGCTTGTCACATGACAACATGTAACAGAATCTGTATGGCTCATGAGAATAATTAATAATATGTCATGTGGTAGCATTAGTTACCTGTATGCCTCATGACAGCTGTGGTTATCTTTATGTTACATAACAGCACTTCTTACCTATGAGCCTTCTGTCAGCATAAAGGTACCTGTATTTCACATGACAGAATTAGGTACTTATATGTCACATGACAATGTTTGGTACCTGTTTGTCTCATGACAGCATTAAGCTACATGTTTGTCACATATCACACGTTTACTAATAGCATGTTGTAATGGCTTAATGTGTTTAAAGGTCATTGTCTCTTATAAAATATTATTATTCAAACTAGGTGTTTTATTTTCAGTGAACTTAGAAAATTTGATTTTTAGAAAGATATCATTAATTAAGTGCACTTCATTTTGAACTTTATTTAGTTAGTGTGAATGTAAAAAGTAATTTAGCTTTCTAATCAAATGACAAGTGTATTTTAAGCATGCCAGCTCTACATAGAATGTATTAATGAATAAAGTATAACATTTAGTGCAGAAAAAATATTCATTTCATGTTTCCAGAAGTTGACTGGCATTTGAATTAATGTATTATGCTTTTTATGGGGAAAGAACTGATTACACTAAGGCAATGGAGTTTTCAATTACAGCAGCTAAATTGTCTAGATTAAATTCATGAGGCCATCCTTAAAATAATTATGTTTGCTGTCAGGTGACCAACTCATAAAAATCGCCACAACTCAACTTTTTTTTAACCCCCCTTAGGAAAATTTTTTTTTTCCCTTTTGTTATTAATAATTGCTTGCGGGAAAAAAATCCTACCAGCCTACACTCTGAAAAAATGTTGGTTCATGTTACAGCAAACAAACAATTTTTTCAGGATGGCCTGAGTGGAAAATTTTGCAGAAATACTTTACTTTTTAAATGGTATGTCTGGAGGCCTTGTTTCGGTACATGGTGCTTCAGTCTTCAAGACTATATAATAGGCTGTAGAGACTGAGATTTCCATGTAAATGTTGGGAAGTACGTAATGAGAATTTGTGCATTTAGACTTGTAAGAGAAATTTCCTGCTGTGATGCATACAGTCTCGGTTAATTTAAAAGTCCTTAGAATAATTTACTACATTTTTTGCTGACAATATGCTGTTGTACCTGAATATCATGGTTCTAAATTTGTGTAACTTTATTCTGTTCTCTGCTGTTAAAGATAAATATAGTTTTTTTTTGTTGTTCACATTCAGCAAAAGTATTAAGAACACATTAGATTGAGTTTGTTAAGTTTTGAAAACATGGGTCACAGTCTAAAAGTTCCTTATTTTAAAATGTTAGACTGGTTTGAAGAATCCATGTGGGTGGGGCATGTTTTAAATATGTGCTTTTCTTAAGGTGCTTGTCTTGCTTGAACTATAATGGTATTTAAATGAAATTTCAAGGAAATTGCCTTGAACCAGTCAATTGAAGATTGTATTTTGATGTAAACTGTAAAAATGATGTTGTTACCAAAAACTAGTTTTATACTTATTTTGTACTTCATGAAACATTTTGCATGCCTGGTTAGCTTAGATGGTGGGAGACAGGACTTCTGATCAAAAGCTTTGGGTTTGAAAACCAGGTTGAGTCAGTTGTTTGTTTGTGTGACAATCTAGATAAAGATAAAGCAGCTGTTTCATTCCATCCCCCACCCACCCATTATCATCACAGCATGTAAGGAAGCTGTCAAATGCATTTGGAAAGTGGGAGGGGATAGTTGAGTGCTGGAATATTACGCAGAAGGTCTTGCTTGGTCAACTATTCCCTGTACAACAATGAAATACTGTTGATAAATGGTGTTAAATCCACTACAAGCCTACAAAATTATACAAATAGGTTACTTCAAAGATTTTCTGACTATGTAAAAGTTATCAGTCACTCGGACATTGACATTATGTGAATCCTGCTTTGATATAATATGTACACTGGGAATTGCATTATACAATGGGATGCAATTAAGTATGTTTCAGTGTTCACTACACATCCCCAGATAAATAATTAACCTATTTGTTGAAAAGTACCGACTGATTGATGTTATGGCTACTACAGATGTTCATATGTAATTGTATATTTATTAATGAGATCGCAATAAAAGAAAGGACTATTTTGTTGCTGTATGTACAAGGTGACATCTTTGACCCAGATTTCTGTGGACCTGAGGGAGACATCGAGATTAGAATGATTTCCAGATAAGAAAGGGTTATATTTTTAGACAAAATAATTCAAATTTTTAGGAAATATGTTGAATGAAAAATTGGTTCTGAAGGATTTTTGTTGATGAAGATGATTTTTGGATCAGTGAAGTTTTTTGTTAATGAGGGATGTTTCACTGTAACTTATGTAATATTGATCCATGGTTACCATTTACACATGTTTTCATTGATTAAATGGTACAATCTGTATGAAATAGTTGTGATAAAAAAATTATAAAAAAACATGCAATTCAGAGTTTACAAGTTGCATCTGAAATGCCGTATGAAAAAGTAGGATTATTATTTCTGTTGGATGAAGGGTTACGCCACTTTGCAATTCTTCATTAACCCTTTGCTTCATAATACCGCATTCCTTCTGCATCTGAAGCAGATGACTGTTGAACATACTGTGGCAAAAGAAACCTTGGCTTGTATTGAACGACGGTTTCTTTTGCCATGATGTTTTCCACTCTGTCAGAGAGAAATAAACCATTTTTTTTAATAAATTGATGTTTTGTATATTAGCTTTGAATTTGGAAGAGTCCAAAATATGCTTATGAGGCAAAGGGTTAAAGGTTGTAAAATGCTATACTTATTGTTAACTAATTCTTTTAATCCATTTCTGTGTATATTTCAGGGTAAACTGGGGGAATTACTTCTATCTTTGTGCTATGAACCCAACGTGGGGCGCCTAACTGTGATAGTGATTAAAGCCAAGGATCTCAAAGCAAAGGACATTACTGGCGCTTCTGGTATGTATACCATGTTTGTGGACACCAGGCTTTTCCCAAAGGGTTTCTGTTTAAGGGTCCCAAGGACTCTTAATGCAATATTTTTGGGGGTTCTTGAAGAAAAATTAAGGGTATTTTCATTGACTTTATTTATGGCCACCTTCATCTCTGAAATAATTTTGTTCAAAGGATAAAAACTTTGACAAAGAAAATATATTGGCAATGCGCGTCCAAGGGGATGGAAAAAATGGGTCCTTCAGCCAATTTTACGCATAAGGAGGCAGAAATCTTGCATAAGGGAAAACTCTGGGATACAAATTTTACCTAAAAAGTCCCTCCCCTAATTAATGATCCCCAACTAATTTTAGGAAATTTTCAGGAACTTTGACCACCCTCTTTTGTGGCATTTTGACCACTATGTCATTATGAATAAAGGGATTTTAAAATACTGTAATGGTCTGTCATACTATATGTAATGTTCGAAGTTTAATTTAACAAAAATATGTGAGAAATGAAACAGTATGGGGAGTTTAATATGATATATTTGAGATGTAGCATTGTGTAATGTATGTATGTCATGTGACGTTTTGTTTTTTTGTGTTACAATTATAGTACATGTAATTCGGGCCACGTGGTTATAGCACTAGACTTATAACCTGATGATCTGGGTTCAAATCCCAGTTGCGGCAGGTCATACCCTTCTATAAAAATTTGACAAAAGTGTCAATTTAAGTTTACATTCAACAAAATCAGCATATATAGTCTAACCTGTGTTTGCGGCCACCTCCGAATAATGGCCACCCTGTGAATAAAGGCCATTCCATGAAAAACCCATCACTGATTATTTTGAACAAACTGACCTCCAAATAAAGGTCATCTGTCAATAAAGGTCACATTTTGTCTTTCCCAAGGGTGGCCTTTGTTCACAGGTTGGATTGTACTGTGGACCCTGACAGGCTCAAACTCACCGTGCTCAATGAAGTTTGTTTTTCTAAACTCCACCTTCCTCAAAACCAACTCCGCTCATATGAACATACAAAAAAATGGAGGATGAGTTAGCTAGTCAACCAGAGTGTTCGAGTCAACTGAGTTCCAGCCTATGAGAGTCCACTGTAGTATGTTTTCTTGTTTTGTGACCCAGTATTGACAAGAACACATTCCATATTTGAGTGCTAGGAGAAAATCCTGATGTCTTTGAATGACTGTCTAAAGCCTCAAGGTATCCATAGCATGGCTGAACCAATTTACGTCAAAGCCAAATTATGTCACCATTAATGCAATTGTGAAGTCTTAAACGTACTCGTATTTGGAGAGTTTGTCTGAAGATAGCTTTTAGAAGTGTAATGGTTGTTTTAAATAAACCTTGTAAATTTTTCAGTTGTACCTGAAATATATATGTTCCTGAATGTATAATAAATGCAACAAATTAGATTTTGACTTCTACATTCCTAACATAAGATAATGACTTATAACTGAATGTAATCAAAATCACCTTCTTGTTCATTCACAAATATCTTTATATGATTGTTGAGTAGTGGAGCCTCAGTTGAGTCGTGGTTATGGTCTCGGATTTGTAATCATTAGCGCCTCCCCGTTGTGAGTCTGAATCCCACCAGTGACCAAATTTTACTTGTAAGAAAGCTGTCAAGTTAGCTTACAGAAGGGCAGTGCTACCACCCCAAGTGTAAGCCTGGCGTCTTCCTTCACCAAAGGAAGTTGCTGAATGACACTGGCAGTTGGTGTGACAAACTCCAGTGCTTATTGTGGAACATTGTTTTGCTATTTGAAAATGTAACAAGTGTTTGCTTACTTAATTTGGTTCTAGCTAATGAAGAAATGACAGCATTATATTTGTGTACATTATATGAGTATATTTGTGTATGTTATATGAGTATATTTGTATACATTATATATTTGTGTATATTATATGAGTATATTTGTGTATGTTATATGAGTATATTTGTATACATTATATATTTGTGTATATTATATGAGTATATTTGTGTATGTTATATGAGTATATTTGTATACATTATATATTTGTGTATATTATATGAGTATATTTGTATACATTATATGATTATATAATTCAGGAATTCCATTTCCTTAGAATTAGTTTCTGAGACTGATGAATTGATGTTCTACTGCCTGTAATATGACACAGGCTTAGGTCGTCGTTGAATTTTATTTATTTTTATTGTAGTTGTTTATATGTTTATGTGTGTTTTTTTTGTGTGTGAGCATAAACTATATGTTGTGTACCTATGAGTGTAACCAAGTATTGTGTAGACTGGTAAATTACTTTGTTGATGTGTTTTACATAGATATTTGTGTAGATTATTGTTGATGTAGATCCTTATGTTGACATAATTGCATGTATGGTGACTTTGGTTTCTTGATATAATTGGTAGATATTTTATCTTGTAGTTAATTGTTCTTGTAAACATAGGGTATCACTTTTTCAAGACGAAAACAACTTTTCATCAAATTCTTACACATGTATGACTGAGTATATGTGTAAGGTCTGGTGCCATGATGTTTGTACTGTATTTGTTCCTTCTGGGCTGAAAAATTCAGTTTTACTTGATAAACGAAAATGATAATGGTGATGGCAAAAGAATATTTTTGTTGCGGCTTTGACAAACTTGCATGTACAGTCAAATGTGTGTTTGTGGCCACCTCTGAATAAAGACCACTCTGTGAATAAAGGCCATCTGTCAATAAAGGACACATTTTGTCTTTCCCAAGGGTTGCTTTTGTTCACAGGTTTTGACTGTAGCCTTGTTAAAAGTGTTAGTTTTCAAGATATGTTTGTCATGGAAAAAGTGATTGCCAAGGTAACACACATTTTTATAAGCATAACCAAATGCATGTATATATGTTTATGTAGCTTCTATCAGTATGTATGCGCTCTATCATTACAGTATGTAGAACACTCATTCACTCTAAACCTAAGTTTCTGTCAGGTATGAAAATTCACACTAATAAAGGTTCTTGGGTACTTTTTTAGTGGAATTCGGCTTCATTTTTTACCTGTTTACAAGTGATTCCAATTTGGTGACAGCTGGGGATTAAAGCAAAATGTAAAAGTTTTACAATTTTCTTTGCCTAACATCTGATCCTGATATTTTGACTTTCTTTCTGTATTGAATGAGTTATTTCTGCGTAAATCTCATCTTTTACATTTTAAATGTTTCTTAGTTGATGTTAAAATGCTTTTCTCACTTTACTGTGATATTATGACGACCTATACGACAAAAAAATCAGTCTTTGTTCTGAGGTGGTCACATTATCATGTTGGAATTTGGGAAAATACTGAAATTTTGTCTGAAATTAAGTGTTTGTTATTATAAAGTGATTGTAATATTGCAGTGGTCTGTCTCTGTGAGGTTTTACTGTATACTGTATTTTATTTGTGGTTCTTTTAACTCTTTCACTGCCAATGTTGCCATGCGGGGGACTTGATGCTGAGTGCCAATGTCACCTTTCAGTGACTAGTACAGTTCACAGAAGTCTACAGACTTTAGTGAAGTTTACAGATCTCAGGCTCCTGTGTTTGAACCGTGGGTGTGACACATGATCACTGTGACAATTGGGTTGATCTAACATAGGGTTATCCACCACTAATTCAAACAATTTTTGCGGAGAAGTTTGCAGTTACTTGTGGAGAACAGGGTGAGCACAAGTAAGAAATACTTGGGACTGAGTAATGTGTCTTACCAGAAATTTGGCAGTGAAAGAATTCATGTGCTTTTATTGTATTCTTCTGGTCTCTGTTATATGTTGATGGCTGGGATGATTTCGTATGAGTTTCATGTCTTTTTTAGCTCATCTGTTTCGAAGAAAAAGTCAAGTTATTATGATTGCTGCGTCGTCATCATGTGCAAAAACTTTGATGTAGTCCATTACTTAAACACTTTTATAGATATCAATTCAACATTTGGAATACTTGATTATTTTAGGCAGAATTATTATCATGACAAGGCTATATTTTTGGAGTTATGCCCCTTTTTAACTTAGATTTTTGGTCAAAATTGCTTATTAAATAGAGAAAGATGTAAAACAGAGGAAAATTGGCGCTACTCTGCAGAGTTTTTGTTTTACTTTATTGTCAGGCTGTGAAGATCTCTCTTCATATGTATGAAATTTAATTTTTGTATTTTGTTAAGCACCCAATACATGATTTTGTAATTTACGTTATGCAAAAAAACCTGCATGATAAGATATGAGACTGCATGATTATGGTCTGAGATAAAAGTCAGTTCCAGTTTTTCACAATATTATCCCAAAGTTGTCTGCAAAATATACAACAAAGATTGCATTTTAAAATCCATGATTATTTATTGATCAACCAACTGATTGATGGCTTGTTTGATTCTTCATTTTATTGTTTGTTTTTTTTTTCTCAAAATGATCAGTCTGATGATTTCTGCTTTAAAAAATGTTGACAGAATAATCACCGGTTTTTACTTGAAACCATGCAAGATTCGTCTCTTAATATCAATATTGTCTGGGCTTCATTTGTGTAAACATACAGCTCTATGACAAAGAAGATGATAGTTTGTAGGTTTCAGCTGCTGGCTGTCTTTCACTATGAGGGTACTGCATGAAACTAAACGAAAGTTATGTAAGCCTTTTGTAATACAGTTAACTTTTTGCCTCATAAACATATTTTGGACTCTTCCAAATTCAAAGCAAATATGCAAAACATCAATTTATTAAAGAAAATTGGGATATTTTTCTCTAACCAAGTGGAAAACATGGTGTCGAAAGAAGTCATTACTCATTACAAGCAATGGTTTCTTTTGCCACAATGTTTTCAACTGTCATCTGCTTCAGATGCAAGGGAAAATGTGGTATTATGAGCCTAAATCTTAATTTATGGCCACTTGTGAATAATGGTCATGTGTGAACAACAACCACTTGTAGCATGTATTTAATGTTATTATGTATCAAACAGACGTATGAATGAAGGTCACCTGTTCGTGGAAGCCATATTTTTCTCTCTACTTCGTGCCGTTTGTCCTTAGTTCGACTGTTTCTTGCCTTGTTTTATTGATGTCACAATATTCTTCTGCTTCCATGTAATTGTCAGGGCTTTATAATAAACTATCATTAGAATTGACAATTGTTGCATGTTGTTTCTTCCGTGAAATATGATTGTCTGAGAACTTCTGTATTTAGTGATTTTGTGTCAAAATTATTTAGACAGTCATCTGTGTCCATCTGCTTATGTCCGAAAATGTAATAAGACTTTCATATTGTTTATTTTTGGTAAGGAATACTTTCATCTTATTTGTTACAGCTGCCAACTGTGGTCCATTGTGCATCGTTACATTATCTTCGTGTTTACTTAATGGCCGTGTGTACTTAAGGTTTTGATTGTTTATTTTCTTGAATTATTTATAATTACATACAACGGAATACATGCCCGGACCTCTCGGGATTGTAGACCGTGGAAGAAAGCATCAATGCTTTATGAATAATGCAATAGTTACCAATCTACGAAATGTCCCATGATTGTGAGTTATCAGATTGGCACATTCTTATGTTTTCTGTTAAGCACTTAGCTACTCATTTCACTGTGCACAACTGTTGCATAATATTTATTAATTGTGCACAATTCGTTGCAAGCTACAAACATGGCCAAAGTCAAACATTGCACATTTAGGTATTATATCTATAGTATGGTAATCATTTTACGCATCTGCTTAATGCTATTCAAAAATAGTAATTTTATAAAATAGATTGCCTGAGTATCGTTATATCTTTGATAGTTACTCTAGTTACTTCAATTTATTTTATGTTACATTTCAAAAATTTTGTAAGGGTTATTGCCCTTGTTGAAAAAATAGAAAAATATTAATTTTTGACAGTATCGCATAGTGACCTTTATTATACTTTATTGAATTACATAGATACTTCGTTTTTGCATCGTTTTACCATGAGTTTTCATTCTTTTTTAATCTCTTAATATTGGCTACTCTCATGGAATTCAAGTCAAATTAAAAAGGGCAATAACTCAAAGGATTCTCTTTTTTTTTTCAGAAATCTCACGGTAAATCATTTTCTATCATGGAAACTTATAAATATTACAAAGGTTCCCAAAATCTGTCCACTCCTTTTTGAGGTACTATTAATTTAGGTCATTACGGGTACACACATTAAGATCATATACTGGTTGAGGTTTTTTTACTTATTTGTACAGCCAAACCTGTGTTTGCAACCGCCTGCAAATAAAGACCACCCTACAAATAAAGGTCACTCTGTGAATAAAGGCCATTTTTTAAAAGAATCGTCACTGGTTATTTTGAACAAACTTACCTCTGAATTAAGGCCATCTGTCAATAAAAGTGTTATTTTGTCTTTATTAAGGGTGGCCTTTGTTCACAGGTTTGACGGTTAATCTGCTTGCCTGATAAGTTCATTGCCTCGCTGTTAAATTTATTAACACCCGTATCTTGTATTAAATGAATTGATTTTGGTTTGAACACAGTGAAACCAAAATGAACGAAAATAGATTGATGAATGAATTATTGATGATTTCTATACAATTAACCAGTTTACTACCTAACTTATCTTGTTTTAAGATTTTCTTACACTTAATGTAATGGAAAGATTTTCCACCAGTGTATTATGTTTATGGTGATTTAGATATCAAAGTCATTCTACACAGCTCTGATAATGTTTGTATAGAATCATGAAATTTGTCCTTACGTCTATTTGTTTATGTATACAGTAAAACCTCACATAGTGACCACGTCAATATTACGACCACCTTGTTATAACAACCATTTCTTTTCAAACTGACCTAATTTTCAAACTTAGTCAATTGGCCTAGATGGTGTTTGTTTTATTTCAGATTCTGATACAAATGTTAGAAATACTCATTTGATGACCAATTGCTAAACTGGGTTCCTTATTTGTTGTTGTTCATCTCTAAAAATTACCAATCATACTGCTCCAAATACAAGTCTCTGATTGGTTGTTTATGATCGCAGTCTTAATATTGACCAATAATATTGCTCCATTTAGAGACATGACTCCAAACACAAGTCACTGATTGGTTGTTTATGATCACAGTCTTAATATTTACCAATCATATTGCTGCATTCAGAGACTTGTCTCCAAACTTTAGTCACTGATTGGTTGTTTATTATATCAGTCTTAAAATTGCTCCAGTTCAGTTTTGTGAGACTCTGACGTCTCCATTCTAAAGTTTACGCCAGGGTCCTGATATTTATGAACAATGAAGTTGAGACAATGAGGTCATAATTCATCACATCAATGTTTTCTAAAACCGCAACATCCAAGAATTGGATATGAAAGCTGAGATCGAACAATAATTATTATATTCTTCATTGAGGTCTTATGGTATAATTACATTGTACGATTAGTTCACCCTGGCTTGGTATATATTTTATGTTCTCCGTGTATGGAAAACCGACTTTATGGTAAAATGATTGCATGATGAATCAGAACTCCATATGCTTTAAGTATTATACAATGTTACAACTTTGTACGCCGTCTCCTTTTGTGATGTATGGAAAATTTTATTGATTCTTGGAAAATTCTTGGAATAAACTTTAATGAAATTAAATATCAAGTTATTTATGTACAGTAAAACCTTGATATTGAGACCACCTTTGGGACACAAAAACCTCAGTCATAATAATGAGGTGGTCTTATTATCAAGTTGAATTATAGGATAGTTATTTGAATGTGGTCCGTAAACAAGTGGTCGTTACAACAAGGTGGTGTTAATGTTGAGGTGGTCACTCTTTGAGGTTTTACTGTCTTTGATTTTTTACAGGAAATACTGGCATGTGTATACAATATCGAAACTATCACAAGGAAATTCTATTTATTTCTTGCTGTAGTATAATTATCTATAAACTGTAAGTCCTGCCCTACTGGCTCAATCAGTTTAGTACAACTCTTATGATTGCAAGTTTGAGACCTGTATGAAACACATGCAGTTAAAGTTTGCTATTACGAGCATCAATATCATGAGCACTCAACCTATTGTTAGGAGTTTTTAAAGTGCCATCAATTTTTGTTCTTAATTGTGTATAATTTTCAACCAACAAACAAATACCTTGTTATTACAAGCACCACATTTATATTGAGCAGTTTTTTACGAAGTTCTACTGTATTTCTTTGTGTAGAGGTTCGCTGAAAACATCACGTTCATTGATATTCATCTGCTGTGCTCCTCTGATACACATATCACATGACAGGATGTCATTTTTTTTAGAAATGCAGAGGAATGGGTTTGCACTGATAGAGTAATCAAGAACACAGATTGGGACATCAGTGTACCAAAAAAAGAAAAAGCTTTTTTTAAACATATAATATTAACAATCCTTTATTATCTATCAATTTTCAGAATGACATTCTGCTTTAAAACTTTGCCTTAAATACCGTATTTCTCCGCATCTGAAGCAGATGGTTTTGAAAACATTGTGGCAAAAGAAGCCATTGCTAGTAATGGCTTCATTTGCTACAAAGTTTTCCACTCTGTCAGGGAGAAATAACCCAATTTTCTTAAATAAATTGATGTTTTGTCTATTAGCTTTGAATTTGGAAGAGTCCAAAACATGTGTTTGAGGAAAAGGGTTAAGAGTCTGTAAATCAAGCCTAGAAGTGTCAAGTTGTCTTATTATTCCTTGTAAATTAATAAACTATTGTTATAACGAGTCATATATATCACTAAAAATATCATAAAAACTATAATTGTCTGTGAGAAAAGAATTGGAAATAGATTTTTTTAAGAAGAAATTAAATGTATGTATATTGTATGGCTCGTCATATGAAATTAAGAGGATGTATTAGGCTGGTAGACATGAAGGCAAGAAGAATTTTAGATTAATGTACTATGTCTAGTTTAGTTTTTTTTTATCTCACCTGAACAAGTAGAAATCTTGTTAAACTTTGTGATTTTTCTTTGTTCTGTTATAAAAAACCTCCTTTTATTTGGTGGATGCTGGTGAAACTTACGAAGGATGTTTCAAACACAATTCTCTTGACTTTGAACAAAATAGTTTTCTTGTTAGCTTTTGTCACAGTCCTCATGTGAAACTCAGGAGGATTGAGTACAACCATAATGGTGCTCTGGTTTTATTTGAAATACTGCCGTATACTCGTAAACTCGTACATGCAAAATATTTCATCATTAGTTTTAAGTAGCTCTGACATTTTTGTTGTTGTTATTGGTCTGGTTGTTTGTGATAAAATCTAGTTGCCTTTTAATGTCAATAAATCTCATGCTGTTGTTGTAGCTTTGTAGTCTTACAGAAATGTCTTGTAAGTCTGTCTATAGCGGTTAGATGTCAATTTGTTAGTAAATTTCTCATTTATTTCTCGTTTATTTCTTCTTAACGTATTTCAGATCCATATGTGAAGTTGTGGCTTTGTTTCGGTAAAGAGAAAGTTGAAAAAAAGAAGACATCAATCAAAATGCGAACATTGAACCCAGTGTACAATGAGTCGTTTATGTTCGAGATACAGTGGGACAAAATTAGGGAGGCGTCTATAGAAGTAACATGTATGGATTTTGATAAACTCGGTAGAAATGAAATGATTGGCAAAGTATTGCTCGGTTCTAAGAGCGGACCTTTGGAAACGAGGCATTGGAATGATATGATCTCGAAACCACGGCAACAGGTTGCACAGTGGCATCTGCTAAAGGATTGATGATTGTTGAAGTAAAAAGATGAATGACTTATTAAGCGCAAGATTTCATGGGAAACACGTCAAAAAATATCCAGCAGCCATTATACATAGGATGTTAGTTGAATATTAGTATAAAAATTGCTTTATACCAGTCTTAGAGTTTACAAAGACAGCTCTCTCACTGGTGAAGGAGATTATATATAGCTTTAAATTGGTCAGTGAGATTACATACATGTTCAGCTCTGGTATCAGTTAAGGGGTTAAATACAGTTTTGGTACCAGTTTCTGAGATGTCAGCTATGTAAACTGGATGTTTGCCTCAAAGCAAATACAATTAGTTCCCTCTGATTAACAATTTTTGGAGCTCTAGATGTGTTTGTGCTTGACAAAGTCATTATGAAGACTTAGCTTTCTGAATCTTGTTTACCAGTTTCATGAGAATTTTCGATATCTTGTTAGTTCTTAGAATGAAGAGTTTGTCACATTTTATTTTTACCTTTGTGGACTAAAATTGTCAGTCAACAGTTTGGTAACACTGTTTCATCATTTTTTGAAATCTTTACATGTGTTTTAGGTGGTTTTAGTAATACGTGTTCAGGTCTCAGTAATACGCGTGCTTAAAAGTTTTACGGAATTTTCCAGGACCTCCAGTTTTTCACTGGTCCCGATCCTGCTGTTTTTTATTATTTCCGCAGCACCAAGGTTATGATTTCAGTTTTTTTTTAAACATTTTCAACTTTCACCCATGAATACACAAGAATGTAGCAAAATTTGGATTCACGTAATTTCTTTTTTCACCTTCAGTTACTATGAAATTTGTTAAAGTGAGAATTTATCTACATGTATAATAAATAAATTTTTTGGCAAGGTCCACCAGCTTAAGTCGGTTGGGAAAGCGTTAGGTCTTATTACCTTGGGTTCATGAGATGGGTGAGGCACATGTTCTACGTAACAATATTATCGAAGACATTTCATCTGAGACCACTTGTCCTCCACTGCTGAGCCGAGACCCTGGTGTGGAGAAGTTGCCAACTCCTTGTGGAAGGGTTAATATAGTTCTGGTTAGTATACTGTCCAAGAAAACTAATTAGATGAACCGGCTGCCATATTTACAGAATCTTAGGACACTGGTTAAACTGTCTGCTGGTATGTAAGTGAAATACTGAAAAAATCAATTTTAGATCCAAAATATTTTATCGATTTATTTATTGGTTTGTCAAATCGTGAACCAAGAAAACTTGTTATTGAATTTTAAGGCGTTGCTGCATTCTCGGTGTCACATAGGGGAAATTTTGAATTTCTTCTACGTCTTTCTTCTAGGTCTTTGTGATCAATATATGACTAATTTAAGCACATTCCTTGAGTAATATTAGGTAACAATTCAAACATAAATCACTTTTGAGTTACCAATTAAATTGTTTGTTTTTTTTTGTTCTGTAAAATTTGTATGACATCTTTTAACTGTGGATTTGGTGTAGCTCTGAAGTTAAGAGCTTTATAAAGACTACTAAACATTCATGTTTAATTGTCTGTCTGTAAATCATGTTGGTTTATCTATTATTAGGAAAATTAAATTGTTGTTCAGTATTTGTAATCCCAGACAATTTGTTGTAAAGCTAAATTTGTCATGCCAAACTCTTAGATTGTCTATAGTACAGTAAAACTTCGTTATTACGAGTATTGATATCATGAGCACACAACTTATCTCGAAAGTTTTTAAAGTCCTGTCAATTTCTGTTTTTAGTTGTGTATAATTTTCAGCCAACAAACAAATATCTTGTTATTACCTTATTATGAGCACTATGTTTATCTTGAGCATTTAGTCTATTCTGATGATTCCTCGAGATAACGAGGTTTTACTATATTTATGATGCAGTTTATTAGGGGAAATATTACAAGCTCCAATAATTGTTCATATCAAAACTGACACTGCAGAAATGTAAGACAATATTTGCCAATACAAACATTTCATGACTATTAAAAGTGTTGAAAATATTGGCTTTGAACACACAATAAAAGCACAATTCAAGCAAGCAGTGACTACAATGTTGACAATAATTTTTTGTTACAACTTTGTCTGTATTATCTTGGGTTTTGATGCATCTTTTTTCCTGTAAAACCAGCTGAAAAAAGTGAAAGTTGGCATCTTAGGATTGAAATGTTATATTTACACTATGCACCAGATGGATGCAATTATATCCATCTGTAATATCATAGAATATTTTATTAATGGAGGTAGGCTAGCTTGCTATAATTACTGATTCAGAAATTGTTTAAAAATCGATCTATTATTGAAACCACTCTTTTATAGGTCTGTATGAATGGTTGGTGATTTATTAAAGCTGTGATAAATGGTTCATGCAACATGAAGTGCTAAAAGCAGTCTATAGATGCACAAATTACACTCCTTGTTGCTGGTTTAGTTAATGGAAGGCTATCGTGGATATTATGATATTGTTAATTATACTACAATGCTATATTTTCTATGGCTGTGCCAAAGCTGTTTGTAAATTAATTATATCATGTTTTGAAATCATCTTTAAAAACATTTTTTTAATTGTACAGAACAGACTTTTTTCATATTTTTCTGTGGGTAGAGAAAAAGAATAGTGGTTTGAGGTCAATCATTTTAATGTAAGAATTATTAACATTGCTTGCTTGCTGCTAAAATTGATTGTAAAATAGATGTAAATGAGCTACTTTGTTAAAGTGTTTTAAGAGTGTTGACATATCTGTGAATGACCAGTTGTTTAGTACTGATTATCCCCTAATGAATGCCCTCCCATTATTATTGGCCCCGTCTTTCCACAATATTTCAGAAAATGAAACATTGCGACAGACCATAAATACTTAATAATCCTTCAAATTACATCAGATGCCTTTAAATATAGTTCAGCATTACCTTACCAAATAAAAAAAGTGCAAACTTGCACACTAGGGGCATTTATTAGCAAATGTAACACACTAAGAGCATTTATTAGGAACATTTGGTATGTGACTTTTAAGATTTAGTTTTATAGTAAAATAATGACACAGTTCCATCATAATGTGACAATTCTAGACCATTTGTGCCAGATATAGAAATAATTATTATAAAATAGTGTAGTGATTTTATCATAGTGTTAGTTCAAATTCTGTCTTATAGTTGTTATATTACTGTGTTGTATAATTTAAGCATTTTTCTATTATTTTGAATAATTATGATTTTTTATTTATATTCATGTAAGCCATGTTATAATTCCTTTTATAAATCTCATCATAATATTTTTGCTGCTGTTGCCCTTTTTAGCAGCATATTTCATTTTCTCTGACTTAAGTGTGTCTATGCACTTCAATGTAAATATTTCAGTCTGTACCGAAGGACAAGTTTAAATGAACAGCAAAACTTGCTCATTTTTCTCCCATGATGCCCTGCACCAAAGTCACATGTGTTCAATATTTTGTTACGTGATTTGTGATTGGTTGATTTATATCACTAATATTTCTGTCTGTTTGGAGACTTTGTGACCTTTATGGCACTGCTTTATTGTCTGATCAATATTTCTGCCAATGTTATGCTTAGCGCTGCTGTAGCTACACTGAGGCACACCAAGACGTGTGCCTCGATAAAAATTTTGGCAGGTAATGGAGAAAATGGCAGTAATAAAAAAAAATTCTGGGGGAGCATGGTCCCGGACTCCCCTAGATTGCCTTGGTTCAATTATGGGTCTGCCTAAAGCACTGCTTAGATATTATGAATTGGACATACCTTGGCATAAGATGGTACAAAAAAGATGCAGTGTAAGAGATTTTGCTGACATTTATGAATCATTGTTTGATTAAATGATACCATAGTCATCTGTTTGTTGAAACTTAAGGCTGTACCTTGTGACCTGAATATTTACAGAGTTCATGAGAATATGGCTTGTAGAATAAATATTGAATCTTGATTTATTTTTTAAGCAAGCTTATCTTATGTTTGGTCAGCTTGCAATCCCGGAAATGTGTTTGAATCAATCATATTGTTACCTTCTTCGATTTTTCATTTATCAGTAATACCCAGTCTACAGTCTGTCCAGACAAAACATGATATATATTCATTGAGATGATAGCAATCTGTAGATAATGTGTTTCCATTATATTGCTTCTGTCCTATTGTTTTGTATCAGCTTACAGTCTCAAGTCACATATAAGTTATACCAAATATTCTCTAATTAACACCCCAACCCTAATTAACACACCATCCTTTTGTTACTAACAAAAAAATGTAACTAACAATTACAGTCCTTCAATTTATAGCTGAATTTTATTTTAAAAACCCAACTAAATGAAAAAGATCTGTCAAATATAATCCATAAATAGTATTGAGCTTTGCCCGACTGTCTGATTGGTAATCACTAGCCTTCCATTGCTGTGAATGTGAATCGTACCTTAGACCAGAAGAAATTTCACATTTGAGGAAGCTGTCCAGCTGGCTTACAGAAGTTTGATTGTTCTAGCAGGTGTACACCGTGGGTCTTCCTCCACCATTAAAGGGTTGAAATGTTCCCAAATGACCCCGGCAACATCAAATTCCAGGGTGATTCGTGAAATTATTGATATAAAATTGCTAATAGATTTGAGGGGTTAGGGTTTGAATCTGAAAAAGAAAAATTGTGATTTAGTGCTCATAAAATAATTCTGATAACTCCAGGCTTCAAACTTTCAATTTTATTCCAATTCAATATTTTTCATCTATTTTCCATTACCCAAATGATTACTGATTGAAAAATTATTTTTGCATTTTCTTCCCAATTTTTTCTTGATGTTAGACAGTGTCATATTAAATATGTATGAAACTTATACCACCATTGTTATCAATGTGTTTTAACATTACTTATCACGATACCATAATTTTAATCTTCTTAGTCAAATAGATGTCTCCAGACAGGGGACTTAATAGAATTGCAAACTGAGGCATTTTTTTTTATCAAATACGAAGACGCCATCATTTGTGTTTGTCTGTATTATTTCTCTACATCAGACGATAATCGTAAAATCTTCAAAATTCTGTTTCCATCATTGCCGTATTCACGAAGCTTTCCCTGATTGAAATTTCCCTGTAGTCGTGAAAAATATATCTACACCAGCATGACTTTGGTGTGACAGTTCCGATAAATTCCAGTAGCTAGTGTTTGTAAGTTTCTAAATCCATGACTCAAGTTCTAGAAAAAAAGTTACTGTTTGTTAACTCAGAATATTTGATAAGGTAAAGGTCATAGAAACCCTGTCAGATCGGCATGTTGAAGAAAATCTAATTTGGCAGCTTATAAAAATAGCTTCATTATGGCATGTAATTGGATGTGAACTCTTGTTTTTAAGCCTTGCAGGAAGCATGGTAGTGTCATAATTGTAATTTGATACGGAGTTTCAATACAGTTTCCAAATTTTAACACCTTCATCTTGTCTGGTGAGCTGCATGTTTTAGTTGTTCAGTTTAGCACATGTATATCTAGATTCTACATCGTCAGAAAGTCACATGACGCGTGCTTTATTGTACACAGATTTTATTAAATAAAACAAATAATCATAATAATAAGGACTCCTGTGTTTGTAATATGAATGTTTGATTAAATGATAAAATGAGTTAAAATGATTCAGCAAGTTCATATAAGCATCAATCTGTCATTTTTCCAATAGATTCACTAGTCTCTCATTTTTTTCAATAGAATCAAATGTTGTTTTTTTTTCATTTTTTTTCAATAGAATTAATGGTTTCTGATATTTCCAATAGAATCAATGGTCTCTTATTTTCCCAATAGAATCAATGGTCTCTTATTTTTCCAATAGAATCAATGGTCTCTTATTTTTCCAATAGAATCAATGGTCTCTTATTTTCCCAATAGAATCAATGGTCTCTTATTTTTCCAATAGAATCAATGGTCTCTTATTTTTCCAATAGAATCAATGGTCTCTAATTTTTCCAATAGAATCAATGGTCTCTTATTTTCCCAATAGAATCAATGGTCTCTTATTTTTCCAATAGAATCAAATGTCTCTTATTTTTCCAATAGAATCAATGGTCTCTAATTTTTCCAATAGAATCAATGGTCTCTTATTTTCCCAATAGAATCAATGGTCTCTTATTTTTCCAGTTTACAATCTATGTCCAAGGGTTGAGTGCCAAACTCCAAAGTTTTTAGATGTTTTAAAAAATTTTTTGGCAGTCATTGTACAGTAAACATTTTATACTTTAAAGTAATTACCACTTGAAATCTTCCTTCACCTCCTGAACACTTCTTGTTGATGCTATTTTCAGCATTTCAAAATCACATCCCTGCTGGGACCTTTAATCTAATTTTGTTGCTCAATAACCAGATGGAACATAAATCATTACGTAACTCGGCAACTTGAAGTATGTTTGAACTTTACTACCATTACCCTCTGTTGACACAAGTTTCCTCATAGATTTTAGCATTTTTACAACCATCGTCAAGCCATTTATCAGACTAGTCCAAAACAGTTTACCTAATCAATATGAATAGCCTTTTACAGTTCCAAGCAGGCTCAAAAAACGTGAAAATCTGGTTTTGATGGAGACATAGATTTATATATATGTCTCCGAATATTTTCCAGCAAATTCTTACTGGTATGAACGTCCCAGATATTTCGTAAAACATTACATTGTGTGTCAATAATTCGTTTAATAACTTGAAAACTATTCATTTCAAATTCACACAAAAATTTATACAGCTGCATCCTATTAAATCAAACTGGAGCACAATTTCCGGAACAAGTCGTCTGCTTGTGTTTCATTGATAGCACTGCTGATGGGTAATTTTAAATTCATCTAGAGAAAATGAGCCAGTTCAGCAGAAAATTTATATAAAATAGATGTAATCTTTTGACAAGCAAGAAAATATGTCACTAAACTTGCTGTGAACATTTAATGAAGACTGTGGTTTCCATTTTTATATTGGCATAAAAATATTTTCATATGTCTCTCGTATTCAGACTCAGTTTGAAATTTCAGGATATGTTTCACACAAAATTTTATGGGGAAAAAGTTATTATTTGCAAACTATTTCAGAATTAATGCTTTGAAACTAACAGCCATCTCTTTTTTTGTACAAATGACTTCCAACAAGCTTAATTCAACTTAGGGAACTACCTGTTTAATTATTCCAAATTGTCTTTATCCTTGTCTCCTTGCTTCCTTGAACACTTTGACTGAAGTGAATGAGTTGCATTTATCACTCGTCACTCTAGATTCTTCAGCCATTGTCAGCTGAGAAGTACATGGTTATCAGTTTTCAGGAATTTTCCGGAACCTATGGCTTTTCCCAGGTCCAGACCCAACTGGTTCTTATTGTTTCAGCATCCAAGATTTATGTTTTTTTTTTCAAAACTTGAACTTTCACCCATGGAAGTATGGTTACTTCAAGGAAATATTTATTATACCCCCACAAATGGAAGTTTTTTATACCCCCGCAAATGAAGTTTTTGGGGGTATACTGGAATCACCCTGGTTGTTGGTCAGTTATATGGTCTGCCCCATTTTGCAGGGGTATTTTATCACAATTCAGTGAAAGGTCTGGTTTATTCTTGTTATGTTGGTTTTGTCTCGTATATTAGTGAACAAATGTCTCGTATATTAGTGAACAAATATCCCATATATATACCTTTAAAGGACCAGGCTTCAGACTCAATTTATTTTTTTGAAAATTTCAGAGATTTTTGAGTGAGTCGGTCATTTACAGATGGCATGAAGTTCTTTGTAATGAGAGAAGAAAAAATGTGTTTGTCATTCCACAATATGTTTTATTTACTGGTGTATGTGATAAATGTATGATTTTGTTTTAGATTTATGTTGTAAATTATTGTACAGTAAAATGTTAAATCCATGAATCTGACATTATTTTGAATCAGTTTCATTATTTTGCACTAAAATCATCATTTTTTGCATTCCCCCATTCATGTGCAGGATCTGTTAAGTGTGTTTGTTTGGAAAGTAAAATACAATAAAACCTCTGTAAACAGAACCCCCTCTCCTAATCAGGACCCTGCTAATTGGAAAAATCACCTAAATATGGACAATTCATTGGTTTCAGTTTTTTATTTTTTAATGAATTTTTACAACAACCCTTTGTTGCGGATTTTCCAATGATTCAACCATTTGTTCTAAACTTTACCTTGGTTTGGATAAGTCCAGATATGTTTGGACTAATTCAGATGTTCAGATAATTCCAGTATAGGTATGTTTGGATAAGTCCAGATGTGTTTGGATAAGTCCCGATATGTTTGGATAAGTCCGGATGTGTTCGGATAAGTCCCGATATGTTTGGATAAGTCCAGATGTGTTTGGATAAGTCCCGATATGTTTGGATAAGTCCAGATGTGTTTGGATAAGTCCCGATATGTTTGGATAAGTCTATATGTGTTTGGATAAGTCTGGATGTGTTCGGATGTGTTCGGATAAGTTCAGATATGTGTTTGGATATGTCCATATGTTTGGATAAGTCCCAATATGTTTGGATAAGTCCAGATGTTTGGATAAGTCCAGTGTGTTTGGATAAGTTCAGATGTTTGAATAAGTCCAGATATGTGTGTTTGGATAAGTTCCGATATGTTTGAATAAGTCCAGATGTGTTTGGACAAGTTCAGATATGTTTGAATAATTCTGGATATGTTTGGATAAGTCCAGATATGTTTGGATAATTCTGGATATGTTTGGATAAGTCAGGATATGTTTGGATAAGTCCGGATATAAGAGGTTCTGAGGTATTAACTGAATGTGTATATTATTAAATATATTAATTAATTAATTAATATAATAATTAAATATTGTAATTTACGGAGTATTTATGAGAAAGTCTTGTGTACCTATAGTTCGCTGTTACATTACCGCCCATACTTGTTGTTATGATGTAATTTTTAAACTTCGTGCTTGTAAGAACCAGACCAGCACCCAGTCAACATAGTGAATTACCTGTGATGTTCGATTTTACTATGTATACTTTTCACACAAATTTTACCACATGTATTGTTGAATTGTTCCTTGTTTACTAAGCTGAAATGTATGTCCTAAAGAAATTGTAATTCTGATTTCCAATGATGGAGTGAATTCTCAGAATAAGAACTAGAGAATTGTGTGTATATACTACGGTCACACTGGTATGAATGGCTATCAATTTAAAAAGCAGTTATTTAAAAAAAGGTGAGAAGCCAATTTTCATGTTATAATTACATGTATTATGTGTTTATTTGTTTAAAGTACAGTCTATGTACCTAATGATGTGTTAATAAGATTTTGCAGGTATGGAATGTAATAGTGGTGCAATTGATTTCCTTTAAATTTTACTGTTTTGTGGATAACCATACTTGGACGTAAGATATTGTTGTGTCCTGATGTAAAGTTTTTGTTACCGCATGGATGCATGTCAGTATATTCATATTTTTGTCACCATGTTGAAATATAGAACATTGTTACCAAATTCATTACCAGAACCACGTGTATATATACTGTAGTGGTGCATACGTCAAAAACATGTTGAATGACAACATGTAATAAATATTAAAAAATTACCCAAATTTGTCAAATTTTATAATCATGTGACCATCTGCTGTAGTATTTTAGAAATTATTTTAAATCCACAGTACTACAAAAAGATTTTTAGGATAATTTTTATTCATTTCATTTAAGTGAATCACTTGATTTTTTAATGCTTTAAAACTTGTCCCAAATTCCCAGCAGACAGCAACTTGATGCATTTCCTTTGAATACTTAATCTCATTGAATTTGACATTCAGTTTCATTAATGCAACAACGTAAAATTTTGTGGTTAGCTTTGCAAAAAAGCTTGAAGTGCAAGAACAGCTTGTTAAAAAAGCTAAAAGTGCACTGAACTTTGTAAAACAGCTGAAAAGGATCTGAGTTTGTTTGTTCAATAAAACTATAAGACAAACCAGACAAAATTTCTAAGCAAAAAAAAAAACATGTGACTGTAGTATATAAAACAAGAGCTCCACAGAGCAGTACCAACACCCAATTGTTTCACATCATTCTACTTAATAAGCAATTTTGATAAAAACTCTAAGTTATAAAGGGGCATAACTCCAAAAACAAAGCTTTCAGAATAATGCCCCATGTCATACAACTGCGCCTTGTCATGACAATCAAGTATTCAGTGTCGTGTTGATATCTTTAAAAGTGTTTGAGTGATGGGCTACATTAAAGTCTTTGCAAGATGACAACGCCACAGCGATCATAATAGCTCAACTTTTTCTATAAAACAGACGAGCTAAAAAGTCCAATCATTAATACACATCAGTAACAAACTTAGGATACAATAAACATTTGCTTGTTTTCAAAACTGACAGATCCTTAATTCACACACATGCCTCAAAAATCTAACAGGATAAGAAGAAAGTACATGTATTTCACAGAGAGACGATACAAAATTTAACCATTTTTTGTAAAAATTTGATAAAATAAAAATTCTAGAGATTTTCAGTTAATGCTTTATTTTCATAAATAGATATTCTTCATTAGAGTTGACATACCACATTTAAATGAAACATGACGCACACTCATTCTACAATAATGATCATCTTTCTGCATTCCTTCATAAAATCTAAATCATTTAAATAAGTCAGTCTGCTTCTGTATTTCCTCAGGGTCTCATAACGTATCACTTGCTTGAAACTAGATTTTGATAGCAAAGAAAAATATTGAAAACCAGTCAACATTTTGACTAAAACCAGTCTAGATTTTGATAGTGGAGAACATATTGAAAACCAGTCTACACTAATTTTTTGATACAGTCCAACCAATGTAAATACCCATTCGAAGAGTGGCAACTTGGTGGCCAGCCAAGTGAACCATTATTCCTATATCTGAGTTCTCCACACAGCAGTAGTTAGGACAGTATACATGTATATTACAATAAACAAATTCACAGCAAACGAGGTCAAAAATTTTAAAAAAATAAACTGAAAATCAGACTTTAAATATCTGATATAATTCTACGTAACTGTAATAATAATTGTACTTCATTTTCTTAAACACTTCCTTATTTGATACCCGTGATAAGGCCATCCTTAAAGATTGTTTGTTTGCTGTAATACGATCCAATATTTTTTCAGGAAGTTGGTAGGTAGTAATTTTTTGTCTTTTGAAAAATACTGGAAAGCAATTACAAAATAATGACAGGATAAATGTTTTTTTACCAGGAGGGAGAAGTATGAGAAAGAAAAATTGAGATTTTTATGAGTTGGTCGTGTTACAGCAAACATAATATTTTTAAGTATGGCCTAACTATATAATAACATATTCCCAAATAATGACAAATTCAGTAAAATATACAAATCTTAAATCCTAACTTAGATCAGGTTTTCTGCAATATTTAATCACTTGAATAGCTACAAAATACAAATAACTGTCACAGTAACACATCAGATTTATTAACCAAATCTGAAAGATAGTTTTTATTGAGAATCTATTCTACAAGTGTTTTATTTGATAGTTACGTAAGAGTAATTACTGGGAAGATTTACGAGATGAATGATATTGCAAGATGATATTGTCCTGATTCTTTGGTAATGATACAGAGATCGTACACCATGTACAGTTTCAGAACTTATGAAAAATGACTGAGGTAATAGTGGACATTAGTAGTTAGCGTAGCTTTAGTAAAACAGCCACAAGTTCAAAGTAAGCTTTGAACAAAAAACTGTTAAAGATCTTGATTTCCAGATTATCTGACTGAATTAATTGCAATGTGGAATTTTCAAATGTAAGATAGAAAATGATATTTCTTAAATTGATACGATACATATACTTCATTTCTCAAGAAGTTCATTAAAATTGCTTTTAGCCAGTCAACCAATTAAACTATTATGAAACTAGAATTATGGAATATGAGTAAAAAAGTCACCATTCAAATACAAGATGAAAGTCACAAACAGTCTACTATGAATTGATACAAATATAAAGTCATTCAAACTAATGAAATATTAGCTAAATTGAATATATTTCTCTCATAGAAACATGGCTAAAGATAAAAATTTTCAAAAAATGGAAATCTTAACCTCGGTGCTGTGGAAACAATAAAAACCAGTAGGGTCCAGACCTGGGAAGAAACAGAGGTTCCAGAAAATTCCGAAAAACTTTTAAGCATATTAAAATCATTCAAAATATGAAGAATTGAACAGATAAACAAGGGTATGTTTATTACTGTCAAGAGCAACAACCTCACATTATCATCTAGACAGAATGTGGCAGGACAATAAATGTACATAGTTTGTGTACGATTGAGTGAAACAATAAAATACCAGCATTTTCTACATCCATGGCAACAAGGTCGTATCTCTACACTAACAATTGTCAAGATACGACCGTACTGTTACTGAATAGAAGAATGTAAGATTACCAATCCTGCAAAATGTACATACAATACAATTTATATACACATATATAGATCTAAATCATACATTTGAACAATATAATTTCAACATGAAAAAATCAACAAATCTGAGAAAATAAATGATGAAATATTAAGCAAAAATAATGCATATAATCTATCATTCAGTGACATGACATTTATCAGTGTCATGATGAAACCCTAGTATTATGAGATTTTGTTACCATAACTATACGTAAGATGTGTTTATCCATACACATGAAAGTATAGAAATTGTAAACATGTTTTCACACGCACACATACATCAAATATAAGTTGAAAGCCCACTGCTATAGACATCGTAAACCTAGACACCACATCAAATCTAAATAATGTCAGACAGCATACAACATTTAACAAAAGCTTGTACAAAAATCAAAGCTGTGAAATTTGTACCCAAAAACTGTGTCCACTTTTTTTGCATGTCTTCATGTTGTTTTTTTCTAATCATTTTTAAACTGCGAAAACATCATCACTGCACAGTCATAATGTGAAAAAAATACAACATCAAATTAAAGTTGAATTACTCAATTTCACAATAGAGTTATGAAAAAGTAAAACAGAGAAATTCATCAGTAAAATAGATGTACATTAACAAAGAAAGCAAAATAATGTAATAGAAATTAATTTTAAAATAAAACCTCATTATCTCGAAGAGTCATCAGAACAGACTAACTTCTTGATATAGATGTGGTGCTTATAATAACAAGGTATTTGTTTGTTGGTAGAAAATTATACATTAGTAAGAACAAAAATTGACAGGACTAGTTTTACTGTAATATAAAAATTTTAAATAAAATTTGGTTTGTAATACAATCAAATATTGAAAATGTGTTTAATTACCATGATATTGTTAGGATAACATTAAAACCAAAATGACTTCTAGAAATAAACAGGCTAGATGTGATTTTGTCTCATTTACTGAATTACTACATTATGAAGTTAAAAATGAACTATTCAGTTAAATGGAAATTGTGTGTGACAGGAATGTGCCGCCAATTACAAAAAAGGGAAGAACTGAGTCTGAACACCTGAGGTATGATCTGGTAGGATTAATTTTACGCAGATAAGATGTGCACTATTTTTTAAATGCATGGGTAAAAATTGAAGATATAAAATTATTAATTAATCCATTCATTACTACCTGAACCATTTCGTTATTTTACATAAATAGTAAAACAACCCACGTCCAAAAACCAAACATTTTATGATAGCCCTCATATATGTCAGCCCTCAAGTGATGCCCCCTCATATGTGAGGCCCAACATATACTCCTATAGTGATGATATAATGCCTATAAGTAATTCATTTAAAGAAGAATTATTTGTGCAATAACAAGTTATTTATTATATACTATAGATTCAACCAGATCTGGATACAAACATACATCATTGAAAAAAATTATAATGACAGTAAGTACAATATGAAGTCATGACAGTTCAACTTTGATTCGACACAAATAGGACCCTATTAAATCTTAATCAATCACTCTTTAAAAATGCTCCAGGTTCCATGCTTTCTGTAGGCCAGTGTGGAGAATTACTGAATATAATTTGGTTTGTATTTAGTAAATATGGTTTAATTTTATGTAACAAGTATTTAGCATGTGTGTGAACATTCCACTTAAAACATGACAATATATTTAGATTTTCGACCAAAATTAATTTTTTAAACAAAGATCAATGAATTGAAGAACTTGTGCTTTAAATGCCTGCATTAACTGTAATTGTAAGAGCTGATGAAACACTAGTAAGAATTCTACACAGACAAGATCAGGAGAAAATATACACCCCACCAAAATTAATAAAACATGATGAAAAAAATATTGAAGAATAAGCCTAGTAAATAAAAACACATGTGAAAATCATTCAAATTACCCAAAATTATCATTCAAATGATATCCTGAACAATCCTTGGAGGAGAATATTTCGTAGTTGTCATGTACTTATAAGAGAAAATTGAACAAAACGTCAGACTAGTGACACGTAAATTTTTAAATACCACCTGAATGATTCAGTCACATTTCACCAGCACAGACATTGTACTCAACAAGCATATTTTCTTAGACACTGTACAACTGAAACACTGATTTTTCTTGACACTTTGACCTTCAGACCTCACCTTGACCCCCAATAAGTATGTCAAGGTCAGCAACACATATTAAGTTAGGTTGGATGATTTTTGATAGTTCAATATTTTTTTACTGTGTGATTTGAATTCGCAGCTAAGATCCATATTTGTCCTGAAATAATAACAAAAAAAAAAATTATATAAAAAAAACACACGACTAGATATCATAGATAATATCCGTTCTAATGAGCAAATGAGAATTTTTACAATAATTAAGAAACTTATGTCATATTTAGATATAAATAAAAGCTTGATTGTAAAAAAATGGTTATCTTAATTATTAATGGATGGGAGGTCAGCCACGAGGGCTGTACTTATACATCCAGATGATTATCATCTGTAAATTTCAGACTTCACTTAAAATAGTAAGTATATAAAAATAGACAAAAACATCACTGCACACACACACTACGCATACATTTATTTCTACACAATTCATTTAGTAACAAAAAACAAACAAACACTTTTTGCTTTAGTGAAATCATACAAACATATAAGAAAAAAGTCACTATATGAACAAAAGCTTCTTTTTAGTACAGGTTATAAATAAAATAGAGTAACTAAACAGTAATTATACATTAAGGACAAATTTTGTCTTCTCTAAGTCAGCCTTGGGTCACTGAATCTACTGCATGAAGTCATTAAATAAAAATGTTAGATTTACTAAAGTTATAAATACTTGCATATAAAATTAATTAATCTGTAATTAATATTCCTATAAATACTTCTGCTCATTTTGTATCTTCGTTAGAACTAAAACTAAACCAAAGATCACAATGTACCACAAAGAAGTGATAAACAACTAAAAGACACACTAATCAAACAGCAACACAAATCTTCACAAATAATAACAAAATATGAAACACACCACAGAATAGTAAACACGTGTAATACTTAATTGATATTACAAATGAAAACACTTCAGTTTCTTATAATAGTAAGAAGACAGATTAAAAATAAAATACTTCAGTGAAATCTTGATACTAGACACTACAGAAAAGTCAACAACACTTTTTTCATCAGCTTAGACGCCGTTTTTCAACAATTTTTCATTTGTATATGGCAACCGGTTCGCCTAATCAGTTTTCCTGGTCTGTATATTAACCAGTTCTAACTTACTCTTCCACAACTTCTCCATACATGGAGGAAAATCAACATATTTGTCAAATTTCCATACAAGGGTACGGCCTGCCGCAACCAGGACTTGAACCCAGATCGTCAGGTTTAAAGTCCAGCACTGTAACCACTAGACCATGGTCACTGCTTCAACAACACTATTAATAAAATAACTGAAGGGGCAAAATTCTGAGGACAAACTGTTTACACCAATTACTGAAACAAATGCCCACTTTGACAAAAACAGTAAGTAAAATGATTTCAAAGAGAACATTTTTAAGTGTTAAAAACAGTCATTATATTGTGTTAAAAAATAGTATCTACATAAGCATTATATAATTTCAGAAATTTATGAATATAGTGCAGTATACATTCTAGATATAAAATTATCAAGTGCTGGCCTAACTAATAAGAAACTACAGTGCAACCTCTCCAGAGAAGCCCTCTCTTGAGCAACGACCTCCCCTTAACAATATCATGATTTTATCCCACAGTACAATTTAACTATTTAACCTCTATAGTGCAACAACCTATCAACAACAACATAATTTTGCCAAATGGTGTTGTTTTGGAGAGGCTGCACTGAAAGTACTGTTATAGCAGAGAATGTGAAAATATATACTTCATAAGATTTGGAATGCTTATTAGTTTGTAAAGGACTATCAATAGTTCCATACAAATAAATAACCTTGAATGAGTCATGTCTTGAAAGCAGCTATAGTTTTATGTAAACTTGAGTAAAACCTTGATAATAAGACCACCTTCAGGACCTGAAAAATTGGTCACAATAATGAGGTGGTCTCATTATCAATTCGAATATTAGGAGAGTTATTCAATGCCGGTCCAAAAATCATTGGTCATTATAACAAAGTGGTCATAATATTAAGGTGCTCGCTGTTTGAGGTTTTACTGTAGTCTCAATGCAAGATTCTCCCACTTAAGACGTTGTATGGAATTTAGCTCCCGAATTGCACTCAACATTAATAATTGTAAACTTTTCCAAGTACCCTGGGTTCAATTGTCGATATATCTCTGGCCTTGTCAGACCTCCAAGACAGCATTAGTTAAGGGTATGAGGGTATAATGGTTAAAATAAACAACAATCAGGTAAGTATTTATAAAAACACTGGCATACTTAGATCAGTTAAAATATAATAATTGTGTAGACTATAATATACATGCTCGTCTTGCTATCTATCCGAATAAAATTGTTAAAAGGTATTAAAACACAACATCACTTGATCAAGTTAGTGACAGTTTAATACAAGAATACAGGGGACAGTAAAAGCTTGACCCAGGATTACAGTTCTTGTACTCTTTATCTTGGAACAGCTTCCAACTTCATGTACATGTATGTCTTTCATGGCTTCACCGTACAATGAATGCAACCAATACAAATCCATTCTGCATCATTTCAACCAAACTTTATCACTTTTGTCATTATTTTGGAATAAACTCAAGAAAATTTAATGAAACAAATAATTATCAATGTGACATCAAATACTACAGTGAAATAAACTTTACATTAAGCAGTTTAATACCAACAAGAACATTCTAATATGATCAGAAACATACAGCAGACTTCTTATTGTATATCAGTGTGAGATATTTTATACCTAAAACTCTTAACCTTTGCCTCATAAGCATACTTTGGACTCTTCCAAATTCAGAGCAAATATACAAAACAATTTATTTCAGAAATTTGGTTATTTCTCTCTGACAGAGTTGAAAACATTGTGGAAATAGAAGCCATTACTCATTACAAGCAATGGTTCCTTTTGCCACAATGTTTTCAAAAGTGGTCTGCTTCAGATGCGGGGGAGAATGCAGTATTATGAGGCAAAGGGTTAAAGTGCATCTCATTTCAGAATATGAATATAAGGGTGATTTACTGAAATAAACTGCAGACAATAACCTATCAAGTGATGTTGTTTATAACACACACGCACGCACTAAAGGCAACACATGAAATACGAGAGACAGAGAGAGATAAGAAACAAAACGAGAATACAAGAGGGGAAAAGACATATACCACATGTATACTGTAAGATGATTTCAGTCCTGAAAGTACAGAGATAGAAACACGCTCTAGTTCATTGAATGGTAACAGCCATAATTTTGATGATATAATGGATAGTTTTGAAGATAAAATGAATAATTTTGATGATAAATTGAATAATTCTGATGATAAAATGAATAATTTTGATGATAAAATAAATAATTTTGATGATAAATTGAATAATTCTGATGATAAAATTGATAATTCAGATGAAAATAGTGATGATGACAAAAATAATGATAATTATGGAACATTGTATTAATAGTAATGATAATTCTGAAAAAAAGGAAATTTCAGATGGAAATATTGTTGATGATAAAACTGATGATAATTACAGTCATAATAAAGATAATGATTTTAATGATAATGATGATTGTCATAATGATAATTACACATCAGCACTGATGTGATACACTAGGCATCATATACAAATTTTCAAAACATTTCTTCATAATTCTTGTAAAAGCTAATGACAGTAACGAGGTTTGATTTATAATTGCTAGGCATGGTCACCATGGAAACATAGGTTCAATCCCTACATGGACCCTTACATTAGGTTTTTGTTAATTTGAGGTCTTATGCTGGTTATTAACTGTGATGAAAGGTGGTTCATTAACCTTACAATTGATCCACGATTATCAAGCCAGCACAAACCCCATTAAATTTTATTTGACACTAAACATGACTCGGCATTATTTAAAGTCGTGATATTAATTTAGCTTCAATTAAAACTTAATCCGTTTTGAAAATGATGAGTCGAAACAGCATTTTTTGCAGCATGATTACAACATAATGAAAGCACCACCTGAAGCAACAAGTCCCAATAATATTTCCTCTAGTGTCATGGCCAATTTACACATGTCTAACATATAAAATATAATACTCCAACTGACCGACCCAATCCAAAAAAGTGTGGTCGGCAACGTCAAACAAGCAATCTTTTAAGGATGGCCTCACTAGAAATGGAGGCAGGTATTTAACTGAAATACAAGACTAAGCACACAAGTTAAACAGGAGAACTTGAACGTACCAGTACATATATGACATTCACACAAAGCGTTTAACCACTAAACCATTGTAGTACAATGAAAATAAGATAAATCACCAATGTGAGAAAATTAATATTCAAAAACCTTACCTGAGGACCATCTCAATATTCAGATTATATATTATAAAACTATCAGTGCTTGTTTCAGAACTAGTGTTCTGTATATCTTTTGTGTTACAATTTGCTAAGCCCAAAACATATAGTTTTATTTGTTAACTGTCAACTGCATTTTTTTACCTAATATTTAGTTGCGTGTAACCTGTGGATGACAACGCTTTAATTATCATGTTCAATCTCATTGCTAAGTTAACAAAGATGATTTTCCGATCATGGTGACAATTCTACTTACAGTGACTTTAAAATGTAATAACAGTTTGTCAAAAATAAAGTATTGGTTTTCATTTTTTGACTGGGGTTATCAGTTAAACTGAGGTTACTTATACCAAATACTGTTACAGTTAAGATCCCTTGATACCTATAAAAAAATGAAATAAAATAAAATCCATACCTACTGACCCATCTTTTTTCAGCATGTCACAGGAAATAAATCTATTTTTTTAGGTCTAATAAAATCGATCTCCACATTCTGTATCTTAAAGTTGGTCCAAAAAATTGTCTTTATTTGAGGTTTTACCATAATTATAACAAATAAACCTATTTAATTCATGAACTTCAATATTTTAAAAAAACGATAACAATTACATCCTTAGTGCCCCAACAATTCCATTTTTTTCACCAGGGTTTAACATCGCACCCACAGCTAGAGTCGTATGGTGACTTTTACAGCTTTAGTGGTTGAGGAGGACCCAAGACATAAACCAGGGTAGAACCACCTAACTTCTGTAAAAATTAAGATTACCAGCCGACATAGATACCAACATATGCAGTTGAGCATAAGAGAGCAATGAGATGAAATACAACCAGTTTTAGGATCAGTCCATAATTTTGCAAATCTTGTTAAAAAGATAGTAGAAATTAAATTGTGTACGCAATTTTCGTCAGTCATTCATTTGGTGATTGATATTTTCATTGTACTGTACAAGCCATGGTCGTGATACCATGTGTGTCCCACACTATTGTCTACAGGATGACAATAGTAAACATAAATAAAAAACATAGACTTTATATAAGTGTTTGCCAGATCACCGTCATATACCCTCCAGAGAAAATATTTCCTTATTCAATGAAAGTAAGATATTAGGATTTTTGGTTGGGGGGCTTAAAGTCTAGAAGGTTATGTAGATTATGGACAAAATCAGCACATCACTGAAATTAATCATTAATATGGTCAGACATTTGATCCAGCTAGAAATATTTTATCATTGTGATACCAAGGCAGGGTTTAATGGCAGGTACTAACAAAAGCATTCAACCACATTATATAAATGTTACCTACATCAAACTAGCCGAGAAATATTTTATTTATTCCGCTGAAAATAATGATAATATCTCCCAATTAATTTTAAAATTTTCTAGCATTTCTCTGCAACTTTAAAATCAGTTTTCAACCAATAAAAATGTAGTTGAGACAAAACTACAAAGAACATTTTAGACCATTATTAAAAGCATTTACAATTAAAAACATTTATCAATTTAAAGAAACTAATTTTAAGTTTAATTCGACCAACAGACACCTTACAGCCACACATTAAATCAATCAAAAAAATGTTATTTTTTATATTTTATTTTTAAAATTAAATGATACTGGTAGCAGGTTTTAAGATAAATTATTCATGTCGAACAAGATTACTAGTAAAAAACTTTAAAAAAAATATACCAATAATACAGCTTGAGAATTGTGCTATAATGTTTTTTTCATCACAGTTAAAAAATTTCCTAATTATCTAAAATCCACATCAAGAATTTATTTCCTAAAAGGATTGTGTTTTATTTAATTTATTTTAAAATCTAACGAAAACAACATTTTACAATTTCAGCAATATCTCCCAATAATTGCTTCCTGTGTTCCCAACCAATACTCTCAAGCATGCCATGAAATGATGTATAAATATTTATTTAATATGTTTAGTTATTAAATACTTTTTTTCTGTAACACAGTTTTATGAACATGAATATATTAAGACTTAATAAGCAAACAGTTTGAACTAGGGGTGTAACAATACAATAAAACCAATATTGCAATATATTGCCATTCGTATTGTTTTCGCACAGAAAAGCAAAGCAGGAATTGATGCACATGAAACGCCTTAAATGGATCAATAATATATATATTTATATATGAAATTCATATGTAGTTTCACAGTGGCATAACCCGCTGATATGTCGACTAGTGTCGCAGATCAAACACGGGTAAGTATAACGGTTGCATCTTCCGGCATTTATGAAAATGTAGCTATTAAAGCTATTAAATTTTGTTTGCTTTTTTTTTATTTCTGAGATCTTTTCATTGGTGGCATTGCCACAACTACAAAAACCGGTTCAGAGAAAAACGAACTGGTAAAACCGTCAGAATGCGTATTGCGATATTAACCAGAATATCGGTTAAGTGTTACACCCCTAGTTTGAACAAGATCAAAGAAAATCCCATTCAAGCAGGGATTCAAGCCTTTGACCATAAGGTCAGAGGTTGGACTTAAAAGCCAAGCAATTAGTATACTGGCCATGCCACATGCAAAATTTGGAGCTTTTAATATTCAGCATGATCCAAAATGATGCATTCAAAACTACAGACATATGCAATTTGACTTTACAATTGTTTGTAATTAAATACAACATCTGACATCTAATACTGGTTTCTTGTTTTTAATATCAATCATGATAAGACAAAGCAGTGTAATATAAAAAAAACGTTGAAGCCTGGATTCAGACTCAGGACCTTCGGATCAGAGGTCCAACGTTTGACCTTGATTCCTCCCAAGTTGGATCTATAGTTTAAACTAGTGCACAATATCATCAAAAGCACACACATCCATTTAAATATCACACCAGTAAATGGTTATATATGATATTTAAATTCTTACAAAACAGCAAATCAACATACAGTGAAGAGCTGCATGACAGATATTTAGGCATCTTATACCAATACAGGCTGAAACATGTATTTCCTACATACTGCAATTTAAATACTTTTACACTCGTACAATCAGGGGAGATATTCACACTTAATTTTAAATTCAATTTACCTGTAATGAACTCATGACCCCACTGGCAATGTTTGACAACCGTCCAGCGACCTTTGATACACCCTGCTTGACTCCATCTTTTATGTCCTGCAGGTCGGGGCCGCTGTTATAATAATTAGAGGACCCAGATTTTCGTGTATCGCCCTTACCGAAGAACTGATCACTGGATATACTTGTTGATCCTTCAAATTTGGACATATTCTGTCTAGTTTCGAACTAAAATGTAAAATACATCTAACATAGTCCAAGTCAACAAAATAAAGTGATGTTTTAAAAACATAGTGCAATGGTTCTGTATCATGTATCTTTATCAGAACTTTACCATATAAAACATTACTATAGGGATTATTTTTCTGTGTGGTGTTTAACATCGTACCAACATTCAGGGTCCCTTAGCAATTTTTTCACCCTTTAACAGTGAAGGAATACCCTTTTATACATTCTGTTTTATGATACTATAAATGACCATATTTTCATACAGTAAATTTTAAGACAATATAAAAGACAATATTTTCACAGACAATTTAACTTACATCCATTTCATTTTTACCAAAATATTGATCAGATGAGATAGCTTTAGCATTGCCAAACTTCTTTTGAGCGTCCTGACTGGAATTTTCTGGAGCACTATCATAGGTCTTCCTAGTTCTAGCAGGCCTGAAAATGAAACTACAGTAAAACCTCACATAGCAACCACCTCATTATTACAACCACTTTATCATAACAACTACTTTATTATTACAACCACTTTACTATACACTTATTTTCGGACCAGCTTTCAATAAATTTAAGAACACATCAATTCTAATTATAAATAAAAATTTACAGTTTTTTTATGTAAATCTTTTATCTAACATCATTTTCAGGACAGACAGCCAAAAGATCAACAGTAGCCATTTCTCCACTAACACTGATCTCAACATTGTCATCTCAAATTTAGCAAATAGATAACTGCCTTCAGTAATGAGAACGCACTTAGACACGATAATTCAAGAAAGATAACTCTAATTCATTTCATTCATGTACAATATTTATGATATTTTTACCATGTAGAAGACAGAAATTTTATATTTTTTTCCCAAAGTAACGACTAAATACCCACACAAAACAATGCTGAGGAAGAAATATCCACACAGCCACAAAATAATCAGAACTATTGACATGTTTCAAATTAACTAAACAGAAAGTTGTGGGTGATAAAATCACAGGTTTGTGCCACGTATTTGTGTGCATGCTATATTCAAGCAAGCAAATGTCATTTAATATGAAACGGCATAAACGCAACAGGATATAATACACTATAACACTTAGGATTTTATACTATGATACAAACCTTTCATCACAGTACATAACAATAAATCGCGGTAATTTATGCATGGGAACAAATTCATTTACCAATAAATGATTGTTGTATGAATGCTTGATTGTTTGTACAATTATATATGTTATGTATAATTATGTTATTGTGTTATGTACATGGCTGAATTTTGAAAATTTAAAAAAAAAATGGAAATCTTAAGCTCGGTGTTGTGGAAACAATAAAAACCAGTAGGGTCTGGACCTGGGAAAAAACAGACTTTCCGCCAGAAAATTCTAGAAAACTTTTAACTATTTATGTATTTTTAGATAGAAGTGAGTCAGATAAATCAATGATTGTTTGCCTGTCAACTGTTATATAAAGAGCAAAATCATTATGTTTGGGTGACTTCACACTAGCTAATATTAAACCAAAATACCAAGACACCAAAATAAAACAACAGCAAACTAAACCATCGAACCACGGTTTATATGAAACTAGAGCTCCGCAGGGTGGTGCCAATGCTCGTCTGTTTTACATGTTGGCAACTGGGGCCACGTTTGGGACTTCCATGATAAGGTATAATTCTGACCAAAATTCTGAGTTAAAAAGGGGCATAACTAAAAAAATATAGCTTTTAGAATAATGCCCCTTGTCTTGCAACTGTGCCTTTTCATGATAATCAAGTATTCTAAGAGTTGTATTGATATCTTTGAAAGTGTTTGAGTAATGGGCTACATTAAAGTTTTAGCATGAGAACGATGACACAGCGATCATAATAGCTCAACTTTTTCTTTGAAACAGACGAGCTGAAAATGATACATCTAACCATGGATTTAAAGCTAAGAAAATAAAGAAAGGTTCATTTCGTGTGAGGTAAGATTTATTTTACGAGGAATACATTTTACCCTTCATCATCAGAAGACTCATCCTCGCTCAGATTGCTTACGACAAAACACAGAAGAAGTAAAATTTCAGATTATAAAAATACACAATTCAAGATCACTGTATAAATCATTGGTTGGATTTCTACAACTTCATGTTCTAATGAAATCCTCCCAATAAAAAACTATCACACTGGGACAGTTACACTGAGAAAATTTAATACAAATATAGCCAGGCTTCTCAAAACTGCTGGAATACTTGCCCGACACTTGGTCAGGCAAGTGATAGAATTTCTGATCAAATGAAAATTTGTCTGACTGAATATGTTATTCATAAGAGATAAATGCAGTAAATTGTACCCAACTGCCGGACATCTGGTCCGGTACTCCCTGAAAAATTATTGGACCTGCTCGAAATTTGCCTGACATGTCCGATGGTCCAGCAACTTTCAGGAAGCCTGATATACTACAATAAATCAAATATAAATTATATGCTCCCTTAACAGTAAAACCTCTTAAACACCAGCATATGTTAATTAGTCACTTAAACTTGTATAAAAAGTTATAAAAAAACCACACAATACTAAAATGATTAATTGAATGATTCCAAAATTGTGATAATACCTGTCATCTTTCGCTTTTGAAGAAAATGACTCAGAGGGTGTGTCTGGTTTTGCGTCAAACCTGTCCATACCCCACCCACCTCCACTATTACTACTTCCCCAACCACTGCCGAAGTCATCATTTTTACGATTTCTTTCCGATGATCCAAATGGACTGTCATATCTTAAACAAAATTCATGGATAATAGAAGCATTGTGTCAATATGTGAACATTATTACTGACATTCAGAAAAAACAATATATGGAATAAAGAGTTTAAATCAAAGAATACACATAAGTAATGGTATTTTATCCAAACAATTTCATCCAAATTTAATATGAAATCACTGAAAATTATTTAGTCTCTAAATTGCCTGATTCTACAATATTTAGAAAATACATTGAAAAGATACAAAACATATTTTTAGATTTTTGTTCTACAAATGTATGATTGAAATTAACATGAAAGGAATTCCGCAGATTGCTTTAATGTTGTTATAAATTTAAAAGAATACATCCTGGTGATTAAATTTTCAAAGACATGCAAAAGAAATCAATAGCTGTTTACTATGTGAGTAGGACAGATGAAGGCTAAAAGAATTGGCTTAAAAATAGGTTTTAAAAATAGTGGATTATCACTTTAGACAAATATGTTAACCTTTTGCCTAATAATACCTCATTTCCCCGCATCTGAAGCAGACGACTATTGACAACACAGTGTTTGAGAAAAATAACCTAATTTTCTTAATTAAATTGATGTTTTGCATATTAGCTTTGAATTTGGAAGAGTCCAAAATATGCTTATGAGGCAAAGGGTGATGGAGGCTGGACTCAGTTTTTTTTTTTTCAAACTTAGGGAAATTATATATGTCCCAAGGATTAAAATGTTGTGTTCAGTACTGATGAATCTACAAGCAACCAAGGTACATCATCATTTAATCAACATGCTCTTAATGGGCTTACCCCTCCCCCCCCCCTCTACCACCCTCAGATTTTCACGATCCTTGGAGCAATGTCTTTTTTACATCATTCTATTTAATAAGCAATTTTGACAGTTTTAAAGTATTAAAGGGTTTTGCACAACAACGACAATGCCGCAGCCATCATGATAGCTCGTCTTTTTCTTTGACAAGCTAAAGTGATCATCCAATCCAAATAAATAATGAAATCCAAGAAGATCCACACCCTGATTATTACAACACTGTGAGGTCTATTTGGAGTTAAATCACTTTAATAAGCATTCCAGTAAGAACATACTTAGGAGGTCCAGATGAGAAACCACCGGTGTATGTATCCAACTCATCTTCAAAGAAAGAATTTTTATTGTTTCTACGTTCATATTTGTCTACACTAAACTTATTGCTTTCTACACCCTCCTGCTCAATAGTCTGCATGTCTGTCATTGCTGAATGACTAACACCCCTGAAATAATATAAAACATGATTTTTATGATTTTTTATAGCTTTTTGTACAGTCAAACTTGTGTTAATTGTCACCTGTGAATGGAGATGACCTCCGTACTATGAAAATCTTTTTACTATTCTTACTATGAAAAGTGCACACACTTATTAGCATAAAATACCAAGTAAGTTTCAGAATAACAAACTTCAGCATTAAAAATTAATAGTCCCTCTCCCTGTTCGGTGACCTTTGTCATATAAATTAGTAATCTCTTATTGTTACTTCTATGACCTGAATTTGTTCCAAAATTCAGAATTTTAGTAAAAACTGAAATTTCAAGACACTGATTGACAAAATTCTCAAAAGGAGACAAAATTTACAAAGAGAGATATTTTGTAAATATATACAGAGACACCTACAACATAAGTCACAACACTTACCTCATACCAGAAAACCCCATCCCTAATCTCTCCATCTGTTCAGCTTTCTTAGGGTCTGAAGCTTTTAATTTCTCCTCTTGTTTTTTCCTTTCTACACTCATATCTTGATAAGCCAATCTCATACTTGCTCTAAGAAAAAATAAAATTACAGATGATAGTAATTTGATCATCTAAAAATCAGTAGTGAGGATAAAATCCTATAATGACTAATAGCAAAGTTTCAGTCCAAATTGTACAGGCAGGCTGGTGACCCTGTATCTTTTTTTTCTGGGGTTTAATACCGCACAAACAGCCAGGGTCATATGGTGACTTTTTCAGCTTTAATGGTATACATTTCAGCTTTAATGGAATACATTTCAGCTCTAATGGTCTACATTTCAGCTCTAATGGTATACAGGAAGACCCCAGGCATGCACCTAGGTAGAACTACTGACCTTTTGTAACCAATATAGACAGCTTCCTTACATGTGAAATTTCTAGCTGGTAATTACTAGTCAGAGACCATAACCACTTGGCAACAGAGGCCCCTTTGAATAATTTCATGAGTATACAAATTACTAAATTATATAATATTGCATAATTAAAGGTTAAGATAATTAAATAAATGACACTAACAGTTGTTTTTCCTGCTCTTCCTTTGATTTTGCTTCTTGTAAAGCAAGATTGGCCGCCATGTTTTCTCTCTCTTTGTCTTGTTGCTCTGCCCGACTTTCAATTTCTTTAAAATTGGTCTTCACTTTTTGAGCACCAAAGCCACCTTTCTGTACAGACGAAATGATAAAACTTTTCAATGATGTGTTTTTCAACTATATGACACAAGTTTCTTCCGCATCAGCGCTTATATCATGGAACTTAAACAAATATGGTGGATTTTAACTTCAAAACTGATTCAACTCCAAAAAATAATATATATATTCTATGTACTATACTGGATTTAATTCTAACAACCTAATCATCAAGCAAAGAGTTAAAAGCATCAAACCTTTGCTCCCTTTTTGGCAGGAGCTTTTTTAGCCCCAATGATAGATTTTCTAGGTTCAGCTACAGCTATTGCTTCAGTTGGTGACATGCTAAGGGCATGCTCAACACTTGGTCCTTCCCCATCAACAACAGGCTCCGCCTCTTTTTTTGCCAAGCTACCATTCTCTATAGTGATTGGCTGAGTCAACCTTTGATTATCAGTTACAGGCATACTGACTGGATGCTCTTCAGGATGAGTCAATGAGTCTGAATGTTCAGCAAAGAAGTCCACCTCTTTGGTGTCAGGTGACTGTGGATCAGTTGTAGCACCTATATGTAACTGAAAATGCAAGAAATTTGAAAATAAATAAATATACATGAGATTAATCTAAATATCAAGAAATAATTATGTCATTAAAATACTACAGTATACATAGAAGTTAGATAAGGTGCAAGCCAAATATTTGATATGATATAAAGGCATACATTAACACAAGCAAATTAGATTGTTTCCAAACTCTAACAGACAATAATTACTGAATTGATCAAACAGATCACAGAGAATAATCAAAGTTAAGATAACAGGGAAAGATAACAACATAAAACAACATATTTATACAATGAATTATCAATCATCCAGAAAATATTACATCTTGTCACTAATATATTACTATCAAGTTCACACATGGTAACATAAACAATATACAGTGGTTTCACTAATTTTCATTGGGGATTTAAATTTTTGGATTTGGTGGGTAAGTTTGTCCACGAAAACAAATCCCCATGAATAGAAGCGTCAACCACATACAGGGCAACCCTCCAAAACAACACCCTTTGGGAGAAGCAAAATCATGTTGCTGTTGAGAGGCTGTTGCTCTAGAGAGGTCAAATTAATAGCTAAATTGTACAGTGGAAGAAAATCAGGTTGTTGTCAAAGGAAGGTTGTTGCTCAAAAGAGGGTCGCTCTGGAAAGGTTGCACTGTATATTCAAGTATAATATTAGATATGTATATCCATTGCATGTACATGTAGAATAATTTATGACACATGAGAGTGTCAATAAGTCATACAAATAAATTTCAAAAATTCAACATCCACGAATTTATGTCCCCAGAAAATAGCCATTTCAGTAAATACCATGAAAATTGAGCCCTATAAAAGTAAACAAAACCACAGAATTAAAATCACAATAAAAGTGACCACAATGGAAACCCACAAGTGCATACCACATACAGCAGGCTTCTTGAAACTGCTGAAAATACTTGCATGACATTTGGTCAGGCAAGGTTAGAATTTATGTCCTACTAAATGAAAAGTTGTCTGACCAAACATATTATCCATAAGTGATAAATGATGTAATTCATGATGTTGGGCATCTGGTCTGGTACTCGCCGAAAAGTAATTGGACCTGCTCGAAATTTGCCTGACATGTCCAACAGTACAGCAACTTTTGGAAAGCCTGATACAGCTTTATGATCCTTAGGCCTAAAAAAGGGGTTTGTTTCTGGTTACCCAACTGACCCATCTTTTGCCTGCCGACTCATAAGTTTTTATGGCATCCAAATCTTAGTGCTGTAATTTTCAAAACAGTGTTGCCGATATATGTAAAAAAAAAACCATAAAAGAAAAAAAATCCCTACCTAATGACCCATATTTTTTCTGGCATGTAACCGGAAACAAACCTTTTTTTGTTTAAGCCTTACAGCAAGTGCAGATTATGGGCATTATGTAAATAATGCAGCATTGTCATAGAGCATGTGTAATATCATAAATCTTGTATATTATTATCAGATATTTATTAACTATCGCTAAAAGACGTTATACAAGCTAAGATGAGAATTAAAGTTTGCCAGAATTAATCAGAGAATGCCATTAAATATAATTATGCGTAAATTAAGTGAAGTAAGCACATTTTCAGGAAAACATTTCATGAGAATGAATTTAATATTTTGAAACAGATTTAAATGTAACAAGAAAGTAAAAATAAAATAAAGCCAGTTAACACTATGGATTGATAACATAACATAATTGTTATGTAAGCAGATTTAGTAATAAGATTTAAGATAAATTTATCTTGATTAAAACTTAAGATGGACTTTTTATGATTTTTGTAATTGTCTTAGGATGCCACAAAAAGCTCATTCAACACGGACACATTGTTGTGCGGTTTAATGAATACAATATATCTGTATATATTGACAGCCAATGAATGTTTGATAAATTGATTATCATGGAAAATAACCAAGATGTGTTATAATAAAATTTAACCACATAAAATGCATAAAGCAAAATAAAAGTCAGAAAGCTATGCAAATACTTCTACATCAGTTTAATCATAAATTTCAACAGATATATCTGAGTAACTCACAAAGTGCATAAAAAACTATAAAAATATAGGTGTTAAATAATCCAATATTAGCATAAACAGTGCATTAAACTATCTTCAATTCTCAGAGACGTATGCCTAATGAAGTCTCCAAATACTAATTTCGTACAGCCAAAGTAATTTGAATTCTATGTCAAGATAATTCAATTTCATCAAAGCACAAATAAAGCATATTCACTATTGAAGAAATTACAACATTGTGAGTTCCAGATAAATTGAAATCAGGTAACAAAAATTCTTAACAAATTTCAACAAAAATAATAAAAGTGTTCGAACAAATAATCATTGAACTGATGGAAAAGTATTGGATGATAAATCAACCCTCTCTAACCTTTCCATCAGAGTCAGCCGTCAGTTTTTGCAAGATCTAAACATAAAGGATAATTATATCAGAACTATAACATACTGGTAGGCAATATTTCAATCTTTTCTCAGTTATGTTTTATTACACAGTTCATAAATATTAATTGTTTTGTTTTATGTGACATTGTCACTGGAGTTTAATGCCGTTTTTCAACAATTTTTTAATTATACATGTCGGCCAGTCCACCTAACCAGTTTTCCTGGACTGTATACTAACCAGTACTAACTTACCCTTCAACAAGGAGCCGGCAACTTCTCCAACTTCTTTTCATCAAATTTTCATCATAAGTGTAAAGTAAGTGTTAAATAAGGGAGTAAACTTTACTTGTATTGTGGGCATTCTAAACCTCTAACCAGTAGGACTCATACCCTAAGCCCACTAAGTAATAATTCATGCATTTTATCTACTTACTTATGTAATTAATGCATAAGATGAATCTGACCAAGAAAATCAACTTGTACTGCACTATAGTAAAACTTGGTCATATTTTATTTTCAAAGAATCTGTTCAATAGAACATAGACAGAAGAAGAAGACACATACACACTTAGGTGTAGAACACAACTTGTTTATTTTAGCGTTTTATACTTCTAATTAACCTGTTCAGAAGATACATTAAAACCAGTGAACAAAGGCCACCCTTGGGAAAGACAAACTGTGGCCTTTATTGACAGATGGCCTTTATTCAGAGATCAGTTTGTTCTAAATAATCAGATACAGTTTTTCAAAGAATGGCCTTTATTCATAGGGTGGTCTTTATTCGGATTAGGTCTCCAGCACAGGTTTGACTGCATAGTTGTATTTAATATGGAAGGATTTCATTAAAATAAAAACAGAGATCAATAATGAAGAAGAGGGTTTAAGAATTGCAAACTTATACAATGATATAAAAACATTAATAAATTCATAGTATTTCCATCCTAAATTAATTTTATAAAAGCTGATCTATAAGTATTAATGACTAAATAGTAAAACTGTGTATTAACAGTGGCTTAATTACAGGTAAGTGCACAGATAAAACATTGCTGAAATGTGAATTTCTTTCTCTAAGCTTACCAATCAATGAACTTCAAATTTCATTACGTTGGAATTATTTTACAGTATTCATATCTGCAAAGGCATCTTAATGTATAGAAACATACACCAAGTATAATATCCAAACCTACGCATACCTTAGTTCCATGTAATCTCATAGCTTGCGTAGCTAGAGCATGAAGTTTGTCCTTGTACATGGTCGCTGCTCGACTATGATACTTCTGCTGGGCATCATTTGTTGTACATCCATGCTGGCGAAAGAAACTTGTCTGAAATTAGAAACGTAGACATGCACACAAAACAAATTCCATGACTATTTGTAACCAATTCCTTCAGTGTAATAAGACTAGTAGTAAATTATAACATTGTTGCCCGGGTCTCCTTCCCAATACTGCATATTATTCCTCTTTGGCATATTGCAGGTCCACCGTCTTGTACCAGAGGGGAAGTTGGACATTTGTACTATAAGGAAACCCCAGCCAAATTTTTATGATAAGAATTTTTATGATAATGGTCAAATTTAAATTTGTAAACCAGATGCAGTAAGACACATGCATTATAGTGCACAGATACATATTAATCATAATAAAAAATTCTTAGTCATCAATTATTGGTTATTGAGAGTCTATGAGACATTTCTGAATTTAAAACTTCAAAGAAATATACTTACTGCATTTGCATTGCCACCACATTGCATTGCTCGAAGCTGGAACCATGTCCAGTTAGTATCAAGTTGTGTGGATCGTATAAAAGTAACATGAACGCCAAGTGATCTATGAACAGCTGAACAGTCTATACATAAAAACACTCCATATGTTACACTGGCCCATGTTGGATTGTTACTTCCACAATCAAAACATTGCTGAAATATAAAAGAAAATGTTATAACGATCAAACAATGTTTGTGTTCAGAGTTTGATTCAGATCAAATTAACAGATACCCAGTGGCATATGATATGCCATTGTCAGTACTCCCAAAAGCAATAGAAAGCATTCTTGTTTGGTGGCATTTCAAATTAATACAAAGATAATCATAAACATTGACAAAATTTCAATGAAGTCTATTTTAGAATCAACATTGTGACAGACATAAAATCACAATAATTAGGAACTTGACACAAAGTTTAATTACATAGAAATAAACAATCGGACAGTTGGTGGTTATACATAAATGAATGACAAACAAGTAGATGCTGCTATATGTTTTAATACTAGTGAATTCTCAAAGACATGCTGGTAATAAATGGATTAAAATTATGAAAAAATACGTAAAAAATTAGTCACAACTAGTGGCTATTCTCTAACACATTCGTTAAAACAACACATAAAAATGATAAAATATCATTTTCGCTGGATTTCTTTTTTACCAAAAGACCAAAAATATTTGGAATGTCATTCAGTTGCGACGTAGGCATGTGCGATGTGTCAAAAATGACATGAAAAACTGAACACCGGCTACGTATTTAAAGTCGTTTAATCCTAAAATTCCGTATCTAGCCAAAATTTTTGATGGCCTTGCTTTAGAAATATTAATTAACAAACTATAGGAAACAATATTAAACCTTGTTTGTAGGTATAGAGCGCAGTCTCTTGAAAATAGTCTGAATATCTGTTTTTGTTGGTCCGTCAGCCATTTTGGTGACGTTTAGAGAAAGTCACATGACATTTCATACATTTGACGAAAACTTCCTTCCGGTATCGTTGTCATCATATCTTGCCATAGCCCTTTTGCTACATGGATAACTGAATTGTTGGCCGGCTGTTTTAACTGTGAAATGAGAATGAATGAATGATTCCCCCTATCGTATGGGGTTTGGGGACCGCCTTAAGAAAAAAATTGATATTAGCTGAGACCATTATACACAATGAGCATAATGGTCTCAGATATTAGAGACGTCTGTATATAGGTAAATTCTACATACATGTGTATCTGTTTTGTCTTCTGACGTTGAAATGGCAACTTCGACCTATGTGTGTGTTTTTGTTACGCACGTACGTAGCGTGAGTAATGGTAGGTACGCCCTTGACATCACCACAAGGAATTGCCGTAACATCATTAACACAGGCTGTGCAAGCAATGTAAAATATTATCTTAGTGATATCAGATGACAACGATATTCTATCAGTATTTCTACGTGTACCAGACCAAACAAATCTCAGAAATGTCAGCTATGGTAAAATTAGACGTTTCTGGAATAGTTTATGGGACTGTGTCGACTCTTTTAGACAGGTAATGCAAATATTTACACATGCTTAATAAAAAATGGACTGTCATGAAACGAAATTGCTCTGAATTGAAGCTTATGCATTCTTCACAAGTTTTCGCGATGTCAACGGCTGAAGTCACACTTATTTTTAGGAGACGATATGGTGATTTTTGTACGGTAATGTATTCATTGGCGAAAATCGCGGCTCATGACAAAGGATTATAGCAAGCTCCTGTAGAACTAGAGAACTGAACAGCTTGTTTCATGCACTGAATTTTTAGGCTGCCCTCAGGAGTGTGCAAGATTGTTTCTGATCAATTTATGACATACACAGTTATTTTGTTTGAACTTATAAATTCTGTTTGGCTAAATTTCATAAATGAGAGTAGGATTAGGCCAAATGAAAAATTACATACGGTCTACAAACATTATAATTTGGTTGAACTACCCACAAGATTGTTGGAAGTTGTGCACATTACTAATGCCATCATATAAATGGAATTATTTTCAAAGTAATGTTGTTTTCAGATGTATCCAGGCAATTGTTAACGATTGGAAATATTATATTGAAAACCTTGACAATTTGCCAGTGAACCTGAAAGATAAATTTGTATATTTAATGTCCAAAAGGGGAGTTTTAACTGATGACAACATAGGAAAGGTAAGCTTTAAAGTTTTTAATTCTTGTCATTGTTTAAAAGATGTTAAATCAATATAAATAGCAGTGTTTCTTATCTTATAGTTGTATGCCAAGGATAAATAATAAGTTTTATGCTTGAAAGACTGAAAGAACTTAATCAGGGCCTTTTTTCAAAAATCTGGATGGGGGCTTTAGCCTTTCATTTTGGGAAATCAAATGTGAATTTTGGCCAAATTGGGACAAGGTGGAAGACATTAAATCATATTTCAACATATTAAAAATTTCAGCATGTATTTTGGGGGAAATTTGTTCACCTAATTGGGAATAGGGGTTTTTTGCAATTTGGAAGTCACCAAATATCGGCCTCTATTATAGAAGGAAGAAAGGCCCTGTTAATGCAACAAATTCTTATTCTATCAATTTGATGTAGCACATGAAACTTTTTCAATTCAGTTATTTTATTTCTAGGTGTTGCATGAAAAACTCAAGATATTAGACTTACAGGATTGTGAAATTTCTGATAGAGGACTCTCGGCTATCTGCCAATGTTCACAGCTTCGAAAGATTGATTTGAACTCTACGAAGGAATCAAGAGTAAACATAACATCAGAAGGTTTCATCTTGTTATATTTTTATCATGTATATTTTGCCTTGTTATATTTGTATTATTTTCCATGAATTTATTGTCTTAATAATTGTTGATTAACTTATTCAATTTGGTAGTTTGCAGACCTACAAACAAAATTATTTTGATTTAGTAAAGATCTGCCAATTGCATTATTATTGACATGTTGAATAATTTGTTTGTATGATTTCAGGGGTCTGTCAGTTAGCCAGATCATGTAAATATTTACAGACTGTATATTTACGGAGATGTGTAAATATAACAGATACTGCAGTGGAAACATTATCAAGATCGTGTCCTCAATTACGTCTGCTGAATTTTGGAGGATGTCAGAATCTCACTGATATTTCATTGCAAGCACTCGGAGAAAATTCCAAATTTCTGAAGAGTCTAAATGTATCCAATACAAAAGTAGGATATTTTGGCTGTGCCCAAAATTGTTAATTCAAAATATATCTATTGAAATAAACACTTCACAATTTATTTGACTGATTTTTTACCCTGTGACAAGATGAATAATTATTTAAGATGTTGACCAAACTTTAGGAATATCAATCTAAAGATATTTTAATTAATGTAATTGATTGTAAAACATGTGTTTTCCATACAATTATCACTTAAATGACCAATGCTGATGTCTTATTTAGAAATTGTTAAAATGTAAATGTATAATTGAACTGATGGTGGGCATTGAACACATTATCTCAAGAATGTGAGTTTTTTTTATCTCTTCACAAACATTGTTGGTCTATTTGTTAATCCATAATATTAATTTTACTGTCTTAATGCTGTCATGCTATCGTAGCAACTTTATTTAGTTAAATCCTCAAATAGAAGACTGCAGCAGCTGTCGAAAGAAGTATTTGAAGTTGAGGTCATTTCTCCATGTTTGATATTCCTGTTAAGCTTTGTTATGGTAACAGTATATTTTTATTCTTACAGATCACTGATGCTGGTATTATGAATCTTGTCTCTGGACCCTGTGCAAAGACGTTAACGGTAATTCTTTTTGGTATTAACAATGAGATGATAATGAAAGTTTTAATTGTTAATGCTTAGAGAAATACCTGATTTAAAATCTTGTGTTTCATTCTATGACTAATTCATCAAACTTCAGCCTTAATGTCAGTTTGTTTAAAAATACACAATGTAATATAATTTTACATCTTTAATCAAATTCAGATTTACTTTGTCTTCAAAATGCAACTTATTCTTTCATAATTTTCTCTTTAGGTTGTCACGATTGTTTTGCAGCAATATCATCATTTTTTTCAATATCTCTTGTAAAATTATCAAATATTTTATTTTGACCAGTTACCTGTGCTTGATTTTTAGCTGAGGGCAAACTGCTTTCTGTTTTTATTTTGGGGGTTATTTTACACCTTTGACCTCATTTACATATTTATTTCAGGAGGTACATATCAACCATTGTAAGAACGTTACAGATGAATCAGTAGAAGCTGTTGTACAGTTTTGTCCACAAATCAGCATCCTGTTATTCCATGGTTGTCCAAAAGTTACTGGTAATAATTACTTTTAATATTCTTAATTTGTCACAGGGTTTAATACCGTTTTTCAACAATTTTTCAGTTACAAATTAACATTTTTGTCAAATTTTCATAGAAAGGTATGACCTGCCGCAATCGGGATTTGAACCTGTATCACTGGGTTACAAGTCCAGTGTACTAACTTCTGGATCACAGTTGTGGCCCTTAATATTCTTGAAACAATAAAAACTTGTGCAGTTCATCAGGTCAGAACTATGATTATGAGCTGATAGGATATGTCTGTGTTGTTAGTCTATTGTCTAGGTTCATTTCCAATATTCTTCAAGTTAACTTCTTCTTCAAGAATTATCTAGGGGGGGGGGGGGGGCTAAGTATTTTGAGTTAATATTGACCTATAGGTGGTCTGACAGTCAAAATGTCTGTTTTCTTGAAATGGCTTCTTCTCCAGAAATGCAGAGGTTTTATTCAAACTTAATGCAAATTCTTTTTAGTACAGAAGTTCATAGCTGAAGAGGGCTTCATTTCTATCAATCTCTATTCATCTTTATTATCAGTTGAAGGAAACTGTTATGAAGTTGTTGTTTCAATATTTTCAGAGCAATCAAGGCAAGCATTGGAAGATTTATCGATCTCACGAGCTGCACCAATGAAACAAGTTACATGGACTATATACTGATTAAACAAGTTACATGGACTATATACTGATTAAACAAGTTACATGGACTATATACTGATTAAACAAGTTACATGGACTATATACTGATTCCTGATTAAATAAACAAGTTACATGGACTATATACTGATTAAACAAGTTACATGGACTATATACTGATTAAACAAGTTACATGGACTATATACTGATTCCTGATTAAGATTTTTCATACTCTGTGATATTTTCCAAGTGATACAATAAGAGTCAATGCAGTTGATTTCATTTGAGTTTAATTTATATATAAAACTTTTGCCATATTTTTGTATTGTTAGTGTTGAATTATGAGATTTGGTGCAGCGCTTAAATTGTGTTATTTGAATGTTTGTCTGGAGTTTGTTGATTTGAATTTACCTCATAAGTCTGTATAGTTGGAGTGCTTTTAGTGGTAATTTTCCAGTTAACAAGACAAAAAAACAAATTCACATTCCACAAAAGCAAATGAATGTATGAGACTCTCCTGTGAGAACAGAAATCTGGTGGTATGTAACTACAAATTTTATTAAACTTATTGCCAAAGTAAAAAGGGTACAAACATTAGTTTTCAGAACTTAGTACAATTTTAATTCCTACACTTTACATGACAGCATTGACCTTTTTTCCAATCAGATTACCTGATTGTATATCTATTGTGCAAGTTGTATGTTGATTTTATGTAAAAGTTCATTAATAGTTCTCAAGTTATTTTGTTTTCTTTTTCTCTGGGGTTCAGTATGACATCAACAGCCTGTGTCATTTGGCAACTTCCAACTGAAAAGGTAGAGTAAGACCCCAGGCATACATCTGGGTAGAACTATATGATACTCCACTTCCTCAAAGGTAATTTCATGTACAGTCAAACCTGTGAACAAAAGCCACCCTTAGGAAAGATAAAATGTGGCCTTTATTCAGAGGTCAGTTTGTTTTAAATAATCAGTGATGTTTTTTCAAAGAACAACCTTTATTCACAGGGTGGCCTTTATTTGGAGGCGGCTGTAAACACATGTTAGACTGTATCTCCAAAAACATCAACTAACAAATATACAACATTGACTTCTTTATTCCTGCGTAAAAAACATGGCCAAAAAAAACTACTTAATAATAACAAAAATTTAATAATTCATATCTTGTAAATAGAAATCAGTGCATTAATGATAACAAATTTAATATAATGGATAACATTGAAGCGTTACATATACAATTGAACTTTGTACAATTAAAAGATAAATTCACATGGAAGTTTGGGCTACGAATTTGTATTATGGTTTAACTGTCTTTTACGTAGGGGATAATTCCTTTTAGGTCTTTGATTATCCCTTTTCATCATAAGATTTTCATTTTCGTGAAGATTACTCTCATTTAATGGCTGAGCCAGATACAAATCTTGTCGGGACCTTGCTGCATACTGAGTATCACTATTCATGTCCATCGGTAACTCATTCATAGGGGGAGAAATCATAGAAAATGATCTAGCATTGGTAGAAAAATTCTCACTGGATGTCACACTATGAACATCATCATTGTTTGTACCAATTCCATCACAACTGGTTCCCTTAAATTGTTGCTGAGCTGGTACCTGGCAACCAAGGTAAGCTTCCAGATTTTGTATTCTCTCGTTCATGGACACAAGAACAAACTGCATCTGGGAGAAAAATAGTATTTTAAGAGTTGAAATCTATCCTAATTGAAAAAACATCATTAGCACTGCTTAAAAATCAAAATATACATCCATTATTAAAAGAAATAGACTAACATTCCAGGAAAGAAAAGATGAAGAAGAAAAGAATATAAATAAAGGAGAAAAAAACATGTTTCTCTTTGTTAAAGAGGTGACACAATTTCTGTAAAACAAAGTACCTTACTAATCTTCTGTAAGATGTACTCTGGTGTAGGAATATCTAACAGATCAGTCACATTTGGCTCTTTTGACGAGGCACTACCAACTTCATAACTGAAACAGAATTTTTTTATTTTTAAAGACCTCCATTGTGGAGGAAGGTATCTTCACTCTTTCTTACATTCATCACAAAGAATGAAAGTGTTCACTTCTATTGAAATTTTGTGTTTAATTGCAACATTTAGTAATGAATTTAACAGCAAAAATCTTTTTAAGGTAATTTCCTTGCCTGTACTGATGCAAGAGAAACAAAATATACAAAGAAGAAAGATTGTACAAAGGTAATCTGAAAACTCTACCTGTTCAGGGCCTCAACACTGAAGGTAAATAAGCCTCTGACATTGTCCAAACTTGGTGGGGAAGCCAGATACTGCCGACCTAACTTTTGTTCACATGAGCTACAATACAACTGATGAAATGTGCTGAAACAAAGTTGAATCAATTGCCAAAATAGCTGGGTTTTTTTTTGGAGGAATGAATTTTGATTAAAAAATTTACCTAAAGGGATCCAGTTACTGGCAGGCAATATGTTATCAAACTGATCTTTGAAATTACACAAAACTCCCTAAATATTTCATGATAAACATAAATTAATAATCCATAAAGCTCACTTCTTTAGAATGTTTTGTAAACTAAAACAATTTTTTTAAATGGCTAAATGATTACACTAAGTAATACACACATTTGTCCAAAAAAATCAATTGCCCATTAAATAACAAAATGGCTTTTACAAATACCTTCCTTTATCTATACCATCAGTAGCTAATTCAACATCTGATCTTATTCCAACCTTGCTGGTGACTCCTGAAAAAGCAAAAGTTTATGGATAAATATAATTTGAATGCTTCATCAGGATCTGAAATCACAGGATACAAAATACATATTACAAATTTGCCACATGCATCATCAATTATGAATCAATATCAAAACCAACTTCGTAGGGCTTGACAAATCCACTTGTAATTGTGAAAATATATTGACTAATGACACATTGAAATTGCTTCAGAACTAGTTAAATTCTTAGCTGGTTGTCCTGCAGGACAAGTAGCCTGAAAAAAATTAGTCGAGCCCTGCTTCGCCTTAGTTGTCCACATATTGGATGAGAGAAGTATAGGTCACCGTGAGCAGTTCTGGAATACATCCACACATGTTACTCTTGATCAATCAATACTGATTGTAACTGGGAGGCAATTAACAACAACACCATCAGATATGTTATTTCAGAGATCTATAAATACAGGTTTCAATAAAATGCGCTGTATTTTTAAATTTGAACCTGATTGGAAACCACGGAAACAAGGATACAATCTCCTATTAGTGTCAGGAATCCTGTTAGTACAGAGATTATAAATTCGTATAACACAACAGTGACTTATGTCAACTTACTCCCAAGTGTTATAGTTCTCATTAATTTATTTGACGTCACCCAAGATGTAGAATCGCCAACAATACATTCACAACGGGAACACTGAAATACGGCAGGATTTGAACTAGCCACCAGCGACGACTCGTTGCCAAGTGTGTTTGAACTATTGTTTACTGCATCGCAATCTTCGTCTGCAGACATTTCGCAAAATTGTAATTGCTTTTATGCCGTTGACCGACTTGACTAAACACTGAAGTTGTCAAAATTGCCGGGAAATTCATGTAAAGCTACTTCATAATAATTTTAACATAAATTTTCGCACAATATATTTGCATATTTGCTTTATTCAAATCAGTGTTTTTTATGATAAATACAGATTGCTACTTCCATTATATCAGAAAGATATAAATTCAAAATAAAAATGTGAGTTTATGATATCAACGCGCATAAATTCGAATATTCGATTTAAACATTAGTATACTTTCATTTTGGAAGTACGTGAGTAAAATAAATAGATCTAAAACATATTTACTATGAATCGTTTTAAAACATTGTGTCGGATTGTACATAATGCTCATGCAGTTTATTGGAAACAGTTCACTACAATTTGTAGTGTTAAAAATGTCGACATTCCTTCCAGTGTGTCTAGATCTGCAAGAAAATCAAGGTCAATCCATCTGCGTTCTATTCAGACTGTTGCAGCCATGAGAATCAAATCGTGGAAACTGGCGCCATGTAAATTTAGTAAAGTGTTGGTACGACGTAAAAGTAATCGAAATAAAAACATAAATGAATTTGAGGTGAGATTATATTGATGAAGTCTATACACCCGTATATTACGTTGATTACCTGCTAAAATTGAATTATGATGGAGTAACAACTTTAGAACATTCTGTTGGTTGATTACTTCATAACTGAAAAGCCCAATCAAAAAAATGTCATGACACCACAAACTGTGTTATAAGTTTGATTAGGTGCATATATATATTAGTTTATGTTTTAATAAGTTGTATTGATGTTATGAATTTTATTAAGAAAAAAGGAACGAAGATATGAAACTATGTCCTATTTTCAAGTTATTTGAGAGGTCATTTTGAGAAACTGGTGATCAGTACCCTATTAAGATAACCTTTAGAACCACGTTAATCAGTCATAATGTAAGAGGTGGTTCACTATGAATGTGAAATACAGAAATACAGATATTGAAAACTGAAATAAGTGGTTACTGTAATCAGGGACTTTATAATGAGTTAGTCTTAATATTGAGTCAGTCCTTAAGTCAAGTTAGTGAGGTTTTACTGCAAATCTTATAAATGTTTCAGGATAAAGATGACTCAGATCAGGAAGATGACTTTGATCCAGAGTTATACAGTGACTTTCATGATTATGATGCACCTCTGGAATTCAAGAAAAAGGAACTTCAGTCATTAAGAGCTGATCACGTTATTTCTAAGGGACTTAATTTATCTTCAAGGTACAGTACATAAGACAAGTAAGCTACAGATATACTATATGATCAAACACCATTGAAAGGAGGACCTTGATTTGTCTGTAGGGCTTTTTTTCCTCCTATGATAGAATCCGATATTTGGTGACTTCCCAGTTGCAAAAAAGCCTCTTTTTTCCCAATTTGAAGAAGTGCTGGGTCAGTCGTTGTTTATAAAATAAGGTTCATATAAAAACAAAAGTTTGTTCTTTTCATCTGTTCTATCTTTATTGTCATCAAAAAACAATAGAAACAATTGATTTATTAAAGTTGACATTAAACACTTCTTCTTAATTAAACTCGATTCTTCTGACAGATTAAAACAAGTTTGAGGATTTTCATCATAAAAAAGTTTTGTATGGCTGTAGTTAACAGAAATCTGACTTTTTATTTACCATTATCACTTAATTGAGAGATGTATATGTTATTGCTTATTTTGCAGTATGGTTCAAAATCATTTCTATTCGAGCAAGCTATTATTGAATGGAAAGACATTGCTTAAAAAGAGTCAAAAGGTATTGTGTATGTCTTAACTTAGAATTGTTAAACAGCTATGGTCCACTTTCCAAGGTCCAAGGTTATAAAACTTTAGACTATGGTCCTATGCTATAGAACTTGAGATCAATCTCACATATCATATTTTGTCATTCCATTTTTCTAAATTAATTATGATAAACACAACTGTAGTACTGATCATATAATTCTGTCAACATAAGTGATCTGAATGTGTATTTAAACATTAAACAGTGGTATCCTATTAGTCAAAATACTTTGAGAATTAAATTGAGATTTGAGCTTAGAGACTCTCTTGAAGTATGCAATCAGTACACAATCATGAATTTCTATGTCTATCTGTTTGTTCTTTGGAGATTTCATGTCTTCATGGCCTAATTTTTTGTATTTATCTTTTTCAGCTAAAAGAAGGAGATAAGTTAGATTACATCGTGGAAAAAAATGGGAATAAGCTTTTAGTACAAAGAGTTAAAGTAGAGGAAATATCATATAGAGATACTTCAAAGGATCATCCTACTGTAAGCGTCAAAGTGTGGAAAAAAACATTTGAAATTGACTTTGTCTCTAAGCATTGATTTAATCGTATCAAATAAAGGATACAAACTGATTTTTTTTATTTATTTTCATGCATCATCCTCATCCGTTCCACACGACCCTATAAGTAAGGGCTCTAGATTAAACAAGACTCCAGGCATTCTGTTTTCAGACTTTTTGTCATTCTACATACATAACTTCTGTGTAATAAGTGTTCTACCTTACATTCATATGTCAAATAGGGAAGTTGGCAGTGTTATGGAATGTGAATGGGAACAGTTAGATAATTTAATTCTACTGCTCGGCTTTACAGATCACTACATCACTGAAATACTGATCATAAGAAAATTAAACTCAATACATATAAACCACAATGCATACTTGGAGAATACCCCAGCCAGCAATACATATATGGGACTCATATAAGACTTACGTGGGTTTCAATATGACATTGTGCTGCCAAGATGGGTTCTTTGTAGAAAGTGCAACCAGGCTACAGCTGGGTCCCACATGGGTGGCACATTTGGGCCCATATGGGTTACATGTAACAGGCTTTATAATAGGTCCTTTGTGGGACCTGAGTTGATCATGGTTCAGTGTCTGCTTTTTAGCTTGGCTGAGGTTGTCACCTCCACTGACCAACTAAATTTCTAGATTAGGAAGATTTTAAGCATCTGAAATTTACTTTTGTGTAGAGTTCTTGTACATCTAGAGGGTACCACTTTGGAACTTGCTGTAGCTAAGCTATAGGGGGAAGTGAGCTTAACTAGTTTCGAGGGTCAAACCTCACACTAAGCTCCAAGGAAACAAAAAATAAATTTAACGGCAGATAGTGTTTATGTAATGAGCTGCCCTTAACACCTGGAACTGAGCAGCTAGACACAGTTTACTGTCCTAGGGGAGCAAGTTTAACTGTAGGTACTAAGGAGTACAGATGTTAATTTTATTGGATGTCTGAACAGAGAATGCAGCGTACAAAAGAGAAGGAAGTTTATATATTTTAATTCAAACTATGGCCACCAAATGTTATTAAGCACCCAATTACTCCCTTAAAATAATTGTTAAAATGCTTAAAGTAAAAAGTACATTTGCTTAGCAAATTGATTGAAGATGACACTAACGTTTTTGAAAGGTTTCGACTACTTCTTCTCACTCATATAAACAATGAATAACGGTGCCCAAACAACACTTGACAAAAATGAATGATAATCCTCACTTTTGTAATTCCGGGTCCCGTCTGTACTGTATATTAACTACAACCATCACTTGTAGCGTATGAATCCGAAGCGTTCGAATATTTCGTTATCGAAACGCTTGATCATAAAAAGTTTGTTTATTTTGCAAGCTCTTCGTAACTCAGACAAAAATGCAAGTTTGAATCCGACGAGCGGTAATAAAAATAACAACTAAATCACATATTTCGTAAGTGTTGAGCTTGTAAAATCTGCCATAACATATGTTTCGATCTCTTCAAGGTGCAAATTATTCATTTAGTCTCCAAAAAAATCTGAAACCTCATTAAATGTGAAGCGTATTGAAAGTAAAATCCGCTCAGTCAGAATGACAGAAATCTTAATGACATTTAAACTTATATTAAGATTTAGTTCTCTGTGCTATCAGAATTTTTCAGTAACTGAGTCATTTATTGCAATATAACTGATAACATCTGAGTATGAGTCTTTCATGATGTAAACATTAAATCAGACCATTGATGTTGCCACTTTTTATTTAAAAAATGTTTCAGTACTTTCAGTAGAGCATAATGTGCCAGTCTGTTGTAAATGCAGGTAAAAATAATGAAAAGTTTTTTTTCAGAAATGTCAATAGTTGTTCGATGACTCTATCATGGAGACAACTACTTCTCTGTTGAAGAGTGTTATCTCTGCTGAATCACAGTACAATAAACATAAGATTGAACGTAACCTAGTGTTCCTTCAGAGACAGATTGATGTAAGTCTGATTGTTGTAGATACAAGCCTGCACACGACACAATATCTGAGCACAATGTTCCAAAAGCAGTCTTAAAAGTTAATTGTCCTATATATTTAATTTAGATCCAAATATTTCCAATGAGCTCTCTATTGTGGTATTGGTTACTATTATGACCTATGAGGAAAAGTTCTGATATAATGTTTTAATGCTACTAGTGAATCTATTAATATTCCTTTTGTTGCATGTATTATACATTGTTTTTCAATGCAGAATTTCATTAAAAAATGCTTTGAGGATATATTTCAGGAGAGTACTTTGATATAAAGCATTTGAAGAAAATTATTTAATCTTTTTTTTAGGTTTTAATTAGCAAAACTAGTCGTGGCTGTTCATTGAAGTTTTTTAATCCATCAGATGTTCTGGCTGCAGAATGTACCTCATCACTTGTCAAACTTATCTCGGACCCCACCACAAAACCTTCCTTGATTCTTAAATGTATCTTACTCTTCACCAATTTGGGTAAGTGTAAGATTTGAAATTTTCTCTTATTGACACTTTGAAATTTTGATGATTCTGATTTTTAAATCTACTATCAAGACAAATACATGAGAAAGATGTTTGCTTGTTTGTTTTAGCTTTTTAGGTCACCATATGCCCTTCAATCACCAACTGACCATTAACACCCTTGAGCTCAAAATTTGCTCTTGACTTACAATGCTAGAAATTAATATTGACACCACAACTAGGCCTTATTCATTATTTGCAAATTCTCAGGTACTCATATCAGTGTTTTAAGGACATTGTTATCTTCTTTGTTAATTTTCTCCATATTATTTATTACCTTGTTGTAGTTTCTGACAGTCACATCAGAGAGTGTCTACATGAGAAGTTTGAACTTACACCAGCCTTGGTTGGTTTAGTTGTGAGCCATGGAGATGCCACTAGTGACACTTTAACTTCAGAGGTAACTAACCTGTATCAATAAGATTTGTATCTTTTACCAAGTTTGTCCATAAAATTTAAACAATGGGAAATAAAGATCATGGAGAAAAGTGTTCTTTTGTCCCCATTTTGAAATAATACTATATTGACTAAAGAGGTTTACAATTCCACCAGTATAAATGCTTAATACTTTTGACTGAAAAGTATTTCTTATTGTTGATGCTCAAATTTGGTGAAGTAGTGTATGGTCTTTACTCAATTTTTGCGATGAAGGCATATACAATGATTTGACACCCAAAAAATAATCATTGAAAATGATGTATGTGAGTTTGAATAATAATAGCAATAAAAATTGTTGCAATACAGTCATTTTTTTTAAATAAATTAACTATCCTTAATCACGTAGCAAAGTTAACTTCATTTTAACAGCTTAAGATGTCAACAAGGTTCAATCGGATCAAAATATTAGATGATTTCACCTTTTGTATTGAAAATTTATTGATTAATTTCTCACATTATAAAATATTTGGAATGTTATCATTTTTTCATGTCATAAATAAATTTTTGTGTACCAATGACAATAGAATCATTTTGTTCTATTTTCAGGCTATGCAGCTTCTACAAAAAGTCACATATGGAAGAAGAATAAGTTTCCAAGTGTTTTATATGGAAAACCTTGTTAGATTTCTTCTCAGTAATGTGTAAGCAACTGCAAACATGTATCAATTACAAGTTGTTTTTCATGTGTCTTTTATTGACTCTTAAAGATGTGCCTGCTAGGTCAACTTAAATTGTGACTGTTGTATGTAAATCATTAAATGTTGTATGGTAACCTTTGATTTGCAAATTAGAATTACTAAAACGCATAAATATCTGTATGATGTTTGGGTCATTTTGTTTTCATTTTTGGTAAACCACACACTTATTTACATTATGTCTGCTATTTCTACAGGGTATCTCCTGCCACTGGTCTTACACAACCAGCAATGGGAATTCTGGTGAACTTAACGAGGGACAATTTTTCAGTGCAGTCATTCATTAAGAATAATGTGAGTGAATGTTTTGTCATCTTTTCTTTTTTAAAATACACCTCGTACGACTGAGTGCCAGATATGTGTGACCATCTGTTGTTTTAAGTGTAAAGTCATTTTGGTGTGACAAAATTTGAAATTTTGCTCAGACCATCAAAGGAAACATCTTCTAGTGTTGATTAGGGTAAAGGCTAGCTCCTTTTTAAAAATTCTAACAATGTATCTTTGTCAGCAAACACATAGAATCCAAATCTAAACCAGTAGTAAGGTTGGAATAATAATTTTTTACCAAATAACTAAAGATCACTTTTATGTTGTATTTTGTGATAACAGTGGATTATTTCTTAAGATATTTAACCTTTATGACATTCTTTGTGATTTGTGTTGGTCCTTAAGGTAAGTTTGATGGTAATATGCTGTGCTTGATATTAATGTCTGAATCAACATGATTATAACAGATCTTCAATGAGTAATTGTAAATGTACACTTATGTTTACATAAGTTTATGTACTGATATATTTCAGGAGAATATGAAAGAATTAACTAGGTGCCTTATTCGACTACTCGGTGATCAAACACACACTGTGATACTGTTTTCTCTGACTTTGCTGTTGAATCTATGTTTGAATGAAAAACTCACGTCAAAGGTAAATTTTAATTTTGTCCGAATGATCAGCAGTGAATTAATATTTGTTCAGAGAATTAAATTGTGTGTATACTTCAGTTCTCTTCAAATATTGTGTAACTTATGTTTAATCTGACTTAGCAATCAGTATTTCATTACTTGATTGATGGTTTCAAAGATTATATGATTGTTACATTATAACTTACAAATCATTAATGTGCATTTTATTAACTTAAGTGTTTTTAGATTTTCGATAGTTGTTACTTATTTCTGTATTTTTTCTGAAAATTGTATTTGAAGTAAAAAGTGTTTTTATAGTCACAAAAGTGGACTGCCAAACAGGTATCTGCTGGTTATACAGATAACTGATTTTTCTTCTCAGTATTGAAATTAAGAATTTTAGGGGACCTCTATGGTCTAGTGGTTATTGTCCCTGATTAGTAATCACAAGTCCCTCATTGCTGTGAGTTTGTACCCCACCACAGACAAAATTCACATGTGAGGAAGCTGTCCAACCAGCTTATGGAAGGTTGATAGTTTTATCCAAGTGTACACCTAGGGTCTTCCTTCATCATTAAAGCTGAAAAAGACGCTTAATGACCGATGTTGTTGGTGTGACGTTAAGCCCCAGTGATAAAAGAAGATTTTTTTCTGTTACCTTACAGTTTTATAATGATTCCAATGCACCGCAAACATTTCAAATGGCATTCAACATCCTGATTGATGGAGAGTCCGGAGATACGAGACGTTATGCTGTGGATCTGTTTAAGGACATTCTGAAGGAAGAAAGATTACAAAGAAGTCTTGCTGGGTTAGTAGATACATTTTGTACATACCTGTACTCTCTATATGGTAGGATTATCATTTTAAGGATTTTTTACTTAATATTTTTGAGAATTTAACTGCCAAAATCTTTCAGTCTTAACCATATAAGTATTTCTGTTGATTATTCTGTTTCCTCTTATTTTATGGGTCAAATTGATTGTTATTAGACAAGTTGGATGATTAAATAGTTGAGAGTAATCCGATGTATTGATTTATAATATGTCTGTTTGCAAATTATGCTTGGATGTTTTTTTTTCACTGGGTTTTTAATGTCACACTATCAGCCAGGTTCATTGGGTGACTTTTCCAACTTTAACAGTGGAGGAAGATCATCAGGCGCTCGTGGGTAGAACCATCAACCTCATTTAATCTAGCTGGACAGCTTCCTCATAGGGGAATTTAGGTTCCAGGTGGGATTCGAACTCACAGCGTTGATGAGCTAGTGATTTCTATTCAGAGACTATAACCTCGCAGCCATGAAGGCCCCTGCTTGGATATTTTAAGTAGTTCTGTTTATGTGGTGGCTGTTTATTAATTGTTAATTATTTTCATTGTTTCAGATATGAATATTTAGGAACATGCATAGAACAGACCCTGAACTTATTCAATTCTAGTTCTGCTGAGTCAGTTGTGAAGGTATTTAAGTTTTTATTTTGTGAAACATTCTTATTTTTCTATGATCTGTCAGCCTTCATTACTTAGTTTACAATATTAGCCATTGAATGAAAGTTGATATCCCACATGCCTTTTTGTTAGACTATTAATACTATCATTGTAAGGTTATGTTTTATTAAAATGTTCATACCTTACATAGTCTATAAATGTGATGGTCGTTACATTTCATACTTATAAAAAAATATAGTTCATTGATATAAAAATTTTATGCCATGTGTTGATTATGTTTTCTTTGTTTTTCAGGTATTTGAGCTCTTGCAGTCATTCTGTCATGTCGATGGTGTCCGACGTGTTGTCTGTAAGGCCATGTTTGCTACATTTCAAATACAGGATGCCAGTCAGTTCTCAGACTTAGCTCAGACCCCTCTTAGCAGAATAGCTGACCCCCTTCTTGCCACTATTCACTGGGCGGGTCAGTCTACAGATACCAGCGGGCTGGCCCCGCTTGGGGCCTATGACCTACTTGTTGAAATATACGAGGAACTTGTGTTTTCTCATAGTAAAATACATTATGAAAAACATGTAGCGGCCGTGTTGCCAACTGCTCTACATACATTACAGACCCCTCTAGAGGGAGATAATCCTACCATACGAAAACGTTGTTCTGCTATGGTGAAGTGCGTGAAACTGTTACTTAGTATCCTTTACTAGGTATTGGTTTGGTAGTTTTTGTAATGTCTAATTTTAGAACTCGCACAGGATTCAACAAATTCACTCATCCGCTCATGATTATGAGTAGAAATTGACTCAAAACGAGTTGACATTGCAGAAGAACTAGTTCAAATTCTTAGCAGGTTGTCTTGTAGGACGAGTAGGTTGAAAAAAATTGTTGAGTCCTGTCGTAGGTAGTTTTATGCAGACTGTTGTAAAGTAAACTGTATGAAATTATTTCTGCAGAAAATTTGATTAGCAGTGTTCTCATTAGGAACGAGCCACCAAGTGTGCTTGATTGTGAGTAATGATGAGTCAGTAATGCTGAATGTTTCCTTAACCATTACTTATCTTTCTGTCAAGATGATAATCTACTTACGTGTATATCTAAACAGATGGACCCAAAGCTGCTGTCAAAGATACTTCACTTTCAGTTTGATCACAACTCCAAATCTATTGTGTCAGAAATGACTCCACCAACTGATGATTGGAGGTAAACTGACTTACGTTCTTGAAGTGTTGAAATGAAAATTTTTGTGTGTATTATTGAATTTACTCTGTGCTTTTGTTGTTGTTAAATTTAGCTGTCATTTTGAGGTGATTGTACATGTATACTTAATTTTGCTTAACAGTGATCTTTAAAAATCCATGACAATAAGTCTAAATGATATTTGTTAAGTTTATTGTCTGTTTAATAATACAGTTTATGATAACACAGACCTAGAATTGAATACACCCTTATTGTCTGTTTTTTTTTTCTGTTTTAGCGAGGAGGGCGTTGATCTTGTTTTGTATTTATTAGATCTGATTTCAAGAATAAAAAATAGTGTCCTGGAACAATTATTTATGACAACAATGCAGGTACCACCTTTTTACGTAAGACTATACCAGAACAACACTGAAATTGTGTCACATATAATTGCTTTGTCCTAAGTTTGTAAATTAATTATTTAATGGATAAGCAATCCTAGTTGAATAATTCTAAACACTTTTTTTATTAAATTAATACATATACATATCTGTGGACATGATGTGGTGGTGACACCATTATGAATCCAACTGTGAAGTACAAATTCTCTGTAATTCTAGTTTGTCTGCTCAGTAAGTGTTATCACGGATTAAATCATAGTTACTGTATTATTAACTGTTTGCAGAGGGAGATTAATTTTAATTTCTGTGACTGTGTTTAGTCTTATTACACTTATGTTTTTACAGTTTTTGCTTGTGAATCTTGGTATTTCAGTGAATGATTCTGTTGGTGACATGGTTTTGTGTATCTATATTTTAGGAATCTCGTATCGTACCATTCTTGGCTTGTGGGTTGTGTAGCACAAATCGTCAGAGAGTACAGGATACATTAAATCTGATTTTGTTCTGTTCAAAGCTGGAAGGATTTCCGTCATTTATGTGAGAAAATTTGTTTTCAATATTCTTCTTTATTAAGTCTCTTCATGTTCTCTGTCATTTGTAACCATTTTGGCATTGTATCCTGTCAACTTAATTCCAAACTAGCTTCCTCATGTGAAATTTGGTCCCGGGTGGGATTCAAACTCCCAGACACTGTGGCCCCCTTCCATAATGTTCTATCTTTCAGTTGAGGTTATAACAACCAAAAATGCTTCCAGTTGCATGATAATATATAATCATTTTTGTAGCACTTTTATTAAATATTTGAACGAGATATGTGTATCTATTACAACAGTTACATGTTGTGTTATCACAAATTTTTATGGAACATATAATTTCATGGATGAGCTTATCCACTAATTCAGGTACCCACAAATCAAATGATGGTTAAGTTTCGAATGTAGCCGAAAATAGATTATCTGAATTTTGAAAATCTGCGAATTTATGTACCTATGAAATTATTGATTATGGTATATTCACTAAATTTGATACCAACGAAATTAAATGCAGCCACTGTATGTAATATTCTTTTTCCAGTCTTGGAGAAGCTCTAGCACATCAGAATGCTTGTAGAGAAAATCAAAGTAAGACTTCTACGCAGAATGTTTCCAATTCATTTCCCAACAAGAGGTTATTGGTTGAAGATAAGGAAAATCTTGCACCAATGTCTGGTAAACAGAGCATGAATATGAAGGATCCTGATGTTGATGTGAGCTCCGAGTCCATCCATTCTTTGATTGATAAAATGAGCAGTAACCTCCAGGTAAGTAATGGACAGTTTCTTAAATATGCTTTGAATGTCCTCTTTGGATTTCTGTAACACCAACAGCTTGGGTCATTTGGTGACTTTTTTAGTAGAAGAAAATATCAGGCATACACTTGGGTAGAATCACTGACTTATCGTAAACTAGTTGGACAGCTTCCTCACTTGTGAAATTTGTCTCGTCCCAGGTCAGATTTGAACTCTCAGCAGAGAGGGGCTAGTGGTTTCTAGTCCGGGACCATAACCACTTAACCATGGAGGCCCCTTTTAAACATCTCTAGCCAAAAGTGTTAAATAAGTCGTCATGTATAAATTATCGTTTGACCATGATTTTCTGGTCTCATATCTGTACAACTGGTCAACTAAATGTGGAAGGTAATTTTATATTTTCATTAACCTCGTTAAAGTTCTGTATAAAATTGGAATATTAAAATATTGCATTTAAAGTCTGCTCTAAGCAGGTTAAACTCTACTTAGTTGTAAATATTCTCTAAAGAGGTTAAAACTGAACATTGTTTTACTTAATTGTATGTTGTTTTTCATCCTATCTTGTTTAAATTCATGTTCCTGTGTTTATTTTGTTATTTTACATCATTAAATGAATGATATCACCCTGTCATGTTTACTTTGTTATCTCGCATCATTAAATGAATGATATCACCCTGTCATGTTTACTTTGTTATCTCGCATCATTAAATGAATGATATCACCCTGTCATGTTTATTTTGTTATTATACTCATACTTCACGGATTTTTAATCTGTTACATGATTGTACAGACTTGGGTTGATGTATGTTTTTCTTCAATTTAACTTTCGCTAAATCCAAAAATTCTTTAATTTGTTTATTTTCAATCACTAGGTATATTTTTGATCATTATGATTTACTTTGTAAATCTCGTTGCTGTCATTGATTTCAGTTGAAGGACGGAGCTCAGACAGAAATTATTGCTGTGTATGAAAGATCACTGCGAGCCCTACAGGTACTGATAAATAAATGTCAAACTTTGTTGTAAACTGCCTTCCTCAAATTTCATGTCACCTATCGAATAAATCATCATTAAAAAATTAATAGATGAATAATTTGGTCTTGAATCAAAGACTTATGACACCAAGAGTGAACTGATTTTTTCTGGTTACATTATTTATTTATTAGTTAGATTAAAACTAAGAAGATGTAAATTTACTGACTTTAAACTAGTTAAACCTATTTTACCATTAGCAGAAATCTTGATTCTCATACCTTTTGTAATTTTAGACAAAAGAACAAAATTTACAAGATCTTTTGGAAGCTAAGACCTTGGCCCTCACACAAGCTGATAGAATGTTGTCTCAATACAGAGCCAGGAAAGGACAAGATGATGCTGAGGTACTGTTGCCTAGCAACCAGTTTTTAATGTTTGTTGCTTTGCAACTAATTACGATAATTTTGTTGCCTAGCAATTGGTCATCATATCTTTGCTATAAAAAGCAATACTTTTGGAGTTATGCTCCTTTTTAACTTAGAATTTTGGTCAAAATTGCTTGTTAAATGGAATGATGTAAAACAGAGGGCTATTGGTGCCACTCTGTGGAGCTCTAGTTTATGAAGCTTTTGTTTAGAAAATTGTGTAGACAGGATAGCTCAACTGAAAAGAAAACCATTCTAAAACTGAAGCTATGTACAATTGCGTGTCTGGGGTCTTACTCCACTGTTAAAGCTGGAAAGTCACCTAATGACACTGGCTGCTGTCCGCTAAATTTCTACTTGATAGTGCAAAAACCTCTTTTTCAGGAAATAATAATAAAAAAAATAATTTTGAAGATTTATGGTATTGTATATTTGGTTTGTTAAAGTGATCATTTATCATTTTCTAGTGTAATCAACTCCGTAACCTGTTGTTACAATCAGAGAAGAAATGTCACAGTCAGGATGGAGAACTAACAGATATGAGAAATGTGATGGAAAGATATTCAAAGGAGATTGAAGATCTTCACACAGAAAATCAGAAGTAGGATTGTCATATTTCTCTTATTTTGTCACTCTTGGTACTCTGTGGTAATGTTTGATTGCTAATCATAAATGAAGAATATTTCTTGGTCATTAACTACCTAAATTGTATTTTTCCATTCAATCAACTAGAATCAACATTATTTGATTGTCCAATAACTTCGTCAGTGGAAAAGGTAATGATTGAAGTATATAACTGAAATACCGTTGAAGACATTCGTTAAACCCCAGACAAAAATTTTTAAAAAATTTAATCATATAATCACTTATTAATCCACACAGTATATGTTTACTAGGTTACAACAAGTTGCACAGATGCATCAACAGCTGACTGGCGCTCATACTGAACTTACAGAAAGGTAGCTACGTTAAATGTATCTTTTAAAAAAACATATTAATACAGATTCTTTGAAAAAAAAAACATTTTAAATAGACATATTTGTTAATATATTGCATTATCTAAAACAAAGAGGTATGTATTCACATGACTGATAAACTCTGGTGAAATAGAGCTGAGTGTGACTCACTTTTCTCTGATGTTTACCCTTATGATTTGTGTATTAAAACTTTTATATGTATGTACTTAACAACTAATACATCAGTAATATATATTTGAATACATACAATATATATATAAATACAATATTTGTGTTTAATGAGTAAGGTATCAGACACTGTAGACCATCTCTGTGCTACATCAAGATTTTGTACTTGTCTGTTTGCTGTTGTGGAATAAGTTAATGATAATATGCAACACAGGAGAGTCTGGTTTGGCAAACTGACTTGAGTATGTGACTATAACGCTGTTAATAAAGTGTTTATTGGATTACAAAATTATTTATTTTAATGTATTTGATGAAATATTGATGATTTATTGTATGTTTTGTATGTTTTAGATATGAGTGTATACATTATGTTTTGAATATTTTAGATATGAGTGTATACATTATGTTTTGAATATTTTAGATATGAGTGTATACATTATGTTTTGTATATTTTAGATATGAGTGTATACATTATGTTCTGTATATTTTAGATATGAATGTATATGTTATGTTTTGTATATTTTAGATATGAATGTATATGTTATGTTTTGTATATTTCAGATATGAATGTATATGTTATGTTTTGTATATTTTAGATATGAGTGTGTACATTATGTTTTGTATATTTTAGATATGAATGTATACATTATGTTTTGAATATTTTAGATATGAGTGTATACATTATGTTTTGAATATTTTAGATATGAATGTATACATTATGTTTTGTATATTTTAGATATGAATGTATACATTATGATTTGTATATTTTAGATATGAGTGTATACAGAAAGCTCACCAGACAATTAAACAAGAACATAAATCATTGTCTGAGATGCATGAAATGTTACAGAAACATAACACAAACTTAAAACAACAATATGATACGTAAGTACATTTATTTTCTATCAAATGGAAACAGTGTAACCTCAACATAACGACCACCTGTACTACTAAAAAATTCTGTCTTTGTATCAAGGTCTCATTTAGTTGAAATATAGATGTATTATTGAGAATTGATGCAAAAATAAGTGGTTGTAATAATGAGGTGGCCTTAACATCAAGGTGATTGCTAAATGAGATTTATTTATCTTAGTTATTTTTATTCATACATTAATATTTGAAATGTTGTAATGTAAACTTAATTTCATTCATAAAAGGTTTTTGTTTTAGAGACATTTGCTGCACATCTTATGATAAAATTTGCTTACATGTAGAAGTTAAAGCCAGTTAAAGCTTTATCTGAATTACAAGTTTGTTTTAAAAGAAATTAAGTTATGATGTATATTAATTTTTTGTCACAGAGCGATGGAGCAGCTTACTACATTACAAGAGGAGAGGAGGAAGGTTGCGACTCAACTTAAATCTTCTGAAACTAAACTTGAAGGTATTAATGCCAAATTTATCAATGAATTTTAGTTTCTTATTGACAGTTTTCAGCCCAAATCAAGGAAATATTTTGTCCATGTTGGGATGGTTTTCTTTTCAGTACTTCAAAGGAATACTAAGTACATATAATTTGCTTTTTATACCGTGTCAAATGAAGTACAAAGAAGATATTTTGACTTGAACTCTGATTGTCTTCGATATAGAGTTTGTTGAGTTCATGTCGTTTAACAAACAATAATTACAGCAAGAGCTCACTTCTGTTCCTTGCAAAGCATTGTGCATCAATATAATCTTATTCTTTGGACAATATTTTTTTGCAAGTTTTGGATCCAATAATTTGTTTTTTATTGGAACCTGCATATGACTATTGTCTGTATGTCTGATGAGATATGGTCAAATTTTCTTAATGATTGAACTCCGTTTATGTACAAAGATGAACATACAGAACCTTTCACCCTTATTTTACATACTGTAAACATCTTGTAGATATGAAGAAATCCGCTTTAAAATGGGAGTATGATTACAAGAAGTCAGAGGAAGAGAGGGAAGTTATGGACATGTGTTTAGAGAAATTACGAGGTGATATGGCCAAATCTGATGCCAAGAAAAAACAGCTTCAGGACCAGGTAGAGATTTGTAAACCTTGATATTAATCTGAAAGTCTCCTCATGGTCAATGTTATCATTATTCATTTACTATTGGTTAGAAACAATTGCATCCATTTTTTTACTGGGGTTTAACATTGCATCAAAACCCAGGGTCATTTTGCGACTTTTTCAGTTTTAATGATGGGGGAAGACCCCTGGTGTATACCTGGGTAAAACTACTGACCTTCTGTAAGCTAGTCAATTGCATCAAGAATTGCTCTTATGTGTTAGTTATTGTTTTAATTACTTTTCTGTGAAATAACAGAATATGGTGATATGGCTATTCCATTACAAGAACAGTGGAATCTGGATAACAAATAAAATGTGTTAGTTATTGTTTTAATTATTTTTCTGTGAAATAACAGAATATGGTGATATGGCTATTCCATTACGAGAACAGTGGAATCTGGATAACATATAAAGAATGATAATGGTCAGAAATTATGTTTTTACTGATAAAATGTTTCATTTTCCTACAAATGTAATGTTAGAAATTATAGTCTTTGTTTTATCACTGTGTCTGTTTTTCAGGTGTCACAACTAGAATTTGCGTGTAATCAACACGAACAGAAGATAACTAACTATGAGAGTGAGATAAAAGAATTACATGCTGAAATTACCAAACATCGACAGATTACTGCTCTGATTAATAGTTTAAGTAGCGGGAAACAAGATTCTAGTGTAGCCTCTGTGAACACGAGTAATGGTGAATGATTAAAACTCTCATGAACTACTGAATTGTTACAGTGCAACCTCTCTGGAGCGGCCTTCTCTTGAGCAAGAGCCTCCCTTCAACAACATCATGATTTTTTTTCCCACTATACAATTTAACTATTAATTTAACTGTCTAGAGCAACAACCTCTCAACAATAGCATAAGTTTGCTTCTCCCATAGTGTTGCTTAGGAGAGGTTGCACTATATATGCCAGTGTTATTTTTCATTTTTATTTTTGGACTGGTTTAGTTGAAGGGCCATTTCCTGTTCAGTAAAAATACCAAATTTTGCAATTTGTGTTTATTCTGATTTTTTTCAATTCCCTTATTTTTCAGTGTTACTTTCTCCAATTTTCATGTTTTTTTTTTGGCAACCGAACAAATGAAAAATCTGACTGATACCAGACCAGTTCCCAAAAAAGATGAAAAAAATAATTGCTGTCTTGTTTTGCTAAACCAGGGACCAAGCATTTATGTATAAATTTCTGCCAAATAAATGTTTTGTGTGTATGTGTTATGTTTTGTGATATAAAAATGATGGGAACTGACTCAGCTGGTAGAATGTTTAGTAATGAGTATTGTTGTAACTTTGTGTTATCTTTAAGTTAGTATTTATAGCTAAATGTTTGTTTGTGTGCAGTTTTATGTTCAATGTGACATCAGCATTACTTGACTGATTGGTAATATGAAGAAATGAGTTATCAAGATGGTTGTGCTTTTGTATGCTTGTACATGAACTAAAATACAGTAAAACCTTGATATTGAGATCACCTGGATCCAAAAAATCGATCTTAATAATGAGTTGGTCTCATTATCTAGTTAAATTGTAGGGGTTCTTGAGAGCTGGTCCAAAAATAAGTGGTCGTTATAACAAGTTGGTTGTAATATCGAGGTGGTCACAATTCAAGTTTTTACTGTACTGCATATACTATCAAATTTCTGTAATACCTGATCAGATGTTTAGAACACTAAAGGCATATTGCTGTTGCAAACTATTGAAAATGAAATAGCTGTTACAATTGATCTTATATGACCGTGTGATTTTATAATTTCGTGAAATTATGAATTTTGAATATATGAATTATGGAAATATTTGATTGGACTTCTTAGATATTTGTCAATGCTTAGCTGATTGTTTTATTATGGATTTGTTCTTTTTTATTTGTGTAGTACTATTTTCATTGTTTTTATGATATATTCAGTAAATTCAAGGTCTCTATCTGCAGATTTGTGTAGAGATTAAGGGCCTTTCTGTTGCTAACCCGAGTCTTCTGTGATTTTCTTCTCTATGAATGTAATTTGATGAATATTTATATATTTTTAACATATATCTCACTGTCTAACTACTTGTATATTTTCTGTATCTTTCAAGTGACCAAATTTGTATTTCTTTCAAAATTAAGAATTTCTGTTGCCATTCTACAGTTATGTCCCTTTAAATCCTGTTATGTTTTTGTCTCTATCTACTATTTCTGATTCTAGATATAACATTTCTTAGTTATTGAGTGCTTGACTAAACATTGTTAACATGTATAACCTACATGTATATTAATAATAAGTTTTGGTCTCAACAATCAAAATAAAAACCTTAATCAAATCCACCTGTTTATTTTTCTTTTACTAAAGTTCCCATTTATTAGGTCTGTGCATATTTTAACATCTAAGTATTCACACAAAAATGCTGAATGACAAATGTAATTCAAAGTGCAAAACTTGCACCAAACCAATTGTACCCTTAACAGTTACTCAAACCCTCAGTCAATAGAAGTATTTTCAATCAACACTAATTTTAGTTAATGCCCAACAAACAAATACCTCATTATGAGCATCTGGTTTGTCTTGAGCCTTCAGTCTGTCCTAATGACTCCTCGAGATAAAGATTTTTCTGTAGTACAGGTGCAAGTTTTCCAGATTTCCGGTTTTTGAAGAGCTTCAAGGATCATTTTTCCAAATAGTCTAAATCCTGCGGCATGTAAACAGTAAGGAGGAGTTATCTAAGGAGACTAGAATGAAAGGAAATATAACTCTTGCAACATACTGCAAATCGTTCTTGTGTGAAGGCCCCCAACAATATTTGCAGGTTTTTAGAAATTTTCTACTTGCTTCCATTGTAGTATTATTTTAGACAAATTCCAAGTCTAAAATCAGAAGGCTTCATTATAATCAGTATAAAAACACATAATTATGCTTTACTGTATAGATTTAAAAAGATACTGCTAGTACAAATATATACAAATACTATTGACTTAAGTCTTACCTAACACACTCATGGGTGAAAGTTGTAGATTTTCCAAAAACTGGAGATCTTAACCTCAGTGCTACAGAAACAATAAAAGGGACCTGGGAAAAACTGAAGGTTCCGGAAAATTCTGGAAAACTTAACCACACTGAAAAACATCCAAAGACCTTAAATAACAAACCCAACTCATCATTTTCTTAGTTCTATTCAAGCATATAAAATTTATACATGAAATTACAACACATGAAAAACAGATCAGTTTATCAGTAGACGACAATATTAGAAAAAGTAAGAGTAAATATTAAAATAAGTTCTATCATTTACCACATATATATAAAATAATGTTAGTAAACAGTGTATAAATGAATATAATCGCTATGTATAATTAATAACTCAATAAAAAATAAACTTTTATCGTTTCCATGGAAATAAGTTCTAGTTTTTTATATCTACTAGACCTATTTAAAATGAAAACGTGTTTGGAGAAGTATATTTTGCACAAACCAAGAAACTTTTTCCTAGATAAGATTGAATGGACGTCATATTGTTCACTCGATTTTGGCAAAGAATCAGAGGCGACATTGTAGACTGAATTCTTTAAAATAAGGTATGTACTAGCTCTAGAGGACAAATTCAAATTACAATTAAACCAAGCAAAAATGTAATGATAACATATCTAATCAAGGTCTATGAAGTTTTATCTAGAACTACCCACACACATACTGGATCAAATCCTGTTTCTAAATACACAATCTATGAAAAATGATGAGAGCTTAGCTCAACAAAAATCCAACAATGAAAATACCAAGCAATAGTTTAACTAATAGTAAAAGTTTTTAATGATTCACTGTGATATAACATGTCATGGCAGCCTAAACTAGACCTATCACTGAATTGTGATTAAATACCCTCACAAAACGGGGACAGACTGCACAACCGACCAACCAACCAGGGAGATTCCAATATACCAAAAAAAAAACTTCGTTCGTGGGGGTATAAAAATAGCCAAGCATTAAATAGCTACATTTAATCAACTGTCAGGAATTATGAACATCTGTGAACTATGAGGACTATTAAACAGATAAAATTTTTTTTAGATTCTTCAGACACCACTCAATTTACTCTGTCAATTTGATCAAATACATTTAGTGGAGTTACCAAATTATACATTGATAGGCTGAAATTATATACAGCTTTGATTTGTCGATCATGCAAAAGAAAGCTAATAAAACTATATGCTGGAATATAAATATACTGGCCTTTGTACATTAAATATATACACACATACATATGCATAATATGCTACAACAGATGGATAAAATACGCACAAAACTTTATTAATAATCAATAAAATGATTCTATATAATAAGATAAACAGATATGTATTTTTGTGACAGGAATACAATGAGGACATTCATTTTACCCTTAAAACAGCATTTTGACTCTTGAAATCAGTAATAGAGAACTTTTGACTCTGAGAATTTGTACATAAGGGTTACATTTACAATAAAATTAACAGTAGAAGGAAATTTCGTTGATTCTTTAATTTTCATCAGCCAAGGTTCATTTTTGACCCTCAACCTTTGACATTTAGTGAAAACCCTGATGACTACAACCTAACATTTTATTTATGAAGTCACTGCTGTACATAAATTTGTTCACAGGCTACTAACAGATTCAAGTAACTCAATGTTCGGCTGATTGACTAATTCCTAAGATAAGACACAAGTAATTTTGAAGATTTTTTTTAAAGCATCTTTACACACACATAACTGATAAAAGGTGCTTCCAAATTATCAGTGACCATTTTGATAACATGAATCTGAAACTTTATCATGTTTACACAGCAGTCCAGTCTTGTTCTTAGATAAGACTTAAAAATATGTAAGTAAAAATTAATACAAAATATGATAATAATTATATATCTATGAAACACTCAATAGGAAATAAATGCAAACATGTATAAATGTAAGTTTATACAATGCAGAACATGAATTTAGGTGGATATAAAAACAATGATTAAAATATACAATGGCACGAAGCAGTAATTCTTGTGTATAAAATGATAACACAGCAATATAAAGCATAAATATCACAGTCAATATCATAGACTTCCGATATCGTTAAACTTCTTCAACTCAAGTGGATAATTGTCTTTGTATAATACTGGGTCAGCCCTGAATTCCACAGATTTCAACGGCATTGACTGATACACACTCGTGAACTGATTAATACATTCAGATCGTTCAACCATATGAGTGATGTCAGCTGATAACATCTCCGTGTTAATACATTCGGGACATTTGAATTTTTTCCTCGGTGTGACTTTAATAGGTGCTTTTCCAGTAAAGTTTGATATGAGGAAGTTCATGGCTATATCTTCACAGTTCATGTGATCGTCGACCCAAGTTTTGATATTGCCAGGCATGTTTGATGTATACAAATAACTGTAATACTGAAACAGAAGATAACATAACTATGTGAGACATTCATAAAATAGTCTTGTTCATCATCAATATACTTTTATATCTCTGAAAACAAAATTACTACAAGTACGCTTGTTTAAAACTTTTCCAAAATTTTCTTGAAAATCCGGTTTTTTTCCAGATCCAGACCCCACTGGCTTTTATTGTTTCTGCTGGACCGAGATTAAGACTTCCATATTTTTAAAATTTTCAACTTCCACCCATGAGTACATGTTTGTATTGATTAAAATTTATAACAGTGCTATCCAATATCATTCAACTTCTTTTCATCTCTAAATCAGTTTAGCATGATGATTTTGACCGATGAAAGTCGAAGCAATATCAGCTGTTAACCTGAAGTTTTTTACCAATAAGCAGCCTTCATCAATGATTTATAAAATCACTGATTCTCATTAAATATGAAACTGCATTTGACTCATTTATCATTTCCATCACATTGGAAAATCAAGGCAGGTAGCAATCTATTGTTATCAAACTCTATTCTATAAGATGGAAGCCAAAAACTGTTTGAGAAGTTGATGCAAAATGTATGGTCAACACAAAAAATAAGTAAGTTCGCTATGAAAACCAGCATCTTCTGCATTGATTATACAGATAATGTTTACCTTATGATAAAACGCAGCACCAGTCAGCACCATGGATATAGAGTTTGTCCATTCAGACTCGTATCTCCACTTTCCTGTGGTGTTATCCCATAAATGTACTCGTGAAGGAAAACCAACCAGTCTATCAGGAAACTCTCTCCACACCTGAAGGAATTATGACAACATTTTAAAGTGACTGAAAGTTGTGTGACAATATGGGGCTTCCATGGTGGGATGGTTGTGGTCTCTGACTAGTAAATACTAGCCTGTCACAGCTGTGAGTTTGAGACCCAACAGAGACAAAATTTCTTACCTTAGGTAACTGACCAGCTAGCTTACAGAAGGTTGGAGGTTATACTCAGATGTACACCTGGGGGATCTTCCTCCATCATTAAAGCTGGAAAAGTTGCCAGATGACCCTGGATGTTGGTTTGGCATTAAAATCAAGTGAAGAAATGATATGGGAATAGCCAAACTACACACAGTTTACATTTTCATATTCAAGAATCTAATAAACCATTTAACTCAATGTGAGAGTATCTTAAAAATTCTTCATTGCTTAAACTGCATTCAGGAACTTTTCACATATATTTCAAACCCCAATTTATCATGAACTATTGCAGGCACATATCTACAGCATTCATTGAGAGCATGATCTCAAATGATATAAGCAATATAGAAACTAAGCAAGACAATATAACTGATATCAAAGATAACATACCTCAAATCCAAACTGTAACTCATCAGCAGTCAACATTACAATATCGTCATCTAGGGCCAGGATACATTCTGTCTCTATCTCCTTATATGGCTTAAATCTAATAAAAATAACAGCAATATCCTTCAGAGTAAAATATCCATAAAAATATTGAAAAATGATCAAATATCATTCCTTTAATGGCTTTATTTATAAGAGAATTATTCAGGCCTGTTTACCCCATTCCGAGCCTGTCAGTAGTTTTGGAACCATGTATCATTAGTTTTCATAGTCTGTCAGTAGTTTTTTACAAAGTGGCATACATTCCTCATAAATCACATAAATAACCAACATTTTTCGACGTCACATTCATCTTCTTAGTTTCGTTTGGACGCCATATTTAGCATCGTATCCGAGTACCTGCACACGTTTTTCAATAAGCGCCTACCGCGTATTGATTGTGAAAGCGTCTACAAACCAAAGCGAGACAACACGTATAAATAACATTTAAGTAGAGTACGCGTTGTCTCCCTTCGCTATGAAAAAATGTCATAACTAAAAACAAACCATTTTTTCCATTTTTTCGTTCCCCGTTCGTATTGCAGATTTTCAAATAAAAAAAACTCGAAATCGTAGGAGTAAACAGGTCTGGTTATTACATTTTGTTGGCAAATATATCTTACAGTGCAACCTCTCCAGAGCGGCCATCTCTTGAACAAAAACTTCCCTTAAACAACAGCATGATCTTTTCCCACTGTATGATTTAACAATTATTTTAATCTCTCTAGAGCAACAGCACCTCAATAACAACATAAATTTGCTTATACCAAAGGGTGTTACTTTGGAGAGGTTGCACTGTTTTATCTTAAATATTTAACACATAATAAAGTAGAGAATGAAACAACAAACGAAGCATCTTCATCTATGTTCTCTTCAAAGTTATTGTTTCAAAAATAATTCATGATTATATAACTAATTGAAAGATGGTCAAATGTTGAAACAATCAAAAACTAAAAAATATTAGTTACATGGCTTCTTACTGACTTACTGGTCAGTAAACTGAATTTATCTAACCGAATACCATTCATAAATCAAGTAACCAAACCTTTTGTGCCATCTCAGCTATTTTCATTTTGAAATTATGACTAAAGACTAGATATGAATTAATACCGACCTAATACAGGAAAATATTTGGTCAGCACATGAACCAAACCAACCAATCAACAAGTATTCTGTATGAGGTAAGATAATGATATTTTTGTAAGTTTTGCAAGAGTTTTAATGATAAAATAACTGAGACATATATCACACCTACCTGTTACTTAGTTTGTTCTCTGTGGTAGGGATGACAGTCAGGGGTTTGCCTACATTAGGCCAAGCTGACTCTAAAATAAGAGAAAAAACAAGACATTTAAATACAATGATTACATATTATAGTTATCAACTTGGTACTGCACTTCTGGAAGACTGAATACCAAACTTAAATAAAATAAAAAATTAAAACAGTTTTTACAGAGACAATCTGAATTTTTGTGTTATATGATTGGAAGCAGCCTTACATACATTTGAAAATCAGTTGATGCAGGAAAAAAAGAAAAAAGATAATCAAAATAACAATGGATTATCAGCCAAAGTGTCACTTTTTCAGTTAAATACAATGGTTTCACTAATTTTTGTTGGGGATTTAATTTCAAGGATTCATGGGTCGGCTTGTCCATAAAATCAAATCTAAAGAATTATAAATGCTCAGATATAAGTCAACTATTAGAAAATTGGTGATAGCTGAAAATTACTTATAAGAACTTTCACAACACACGATTCAAATAAGTACCAACCATGAGGCGGTGTCTTTTCCTGGTTGTTCCAGACCACAATAATCTTAGCTAGACTGGGAACTTTAGCTACTTGAAGAATGACCTCAAACAAAGATTCCAGTCTATCATACGTAAGAATAACAGCAGTAAAACCTTGACTACTGGGTGGCATCAACGGTAAGAACAGAGGATTATATGCAGCACCCTAAAAGAATAAACAAATAAGAAACACTGATTGAAAGTAAACACTGGCTTGTGCCATGACATTTTAATCAGGCAAAAGCAATTTGTAAAAAATGTCTATGTTTGTATGACAAAATAATGAACTATTTTACAATTTTCGTCATCAATTTAACAATGTTTCATTAGCTGTATAGGAATAAAGTAATTTTATCAATCAAAATATTATGAAAATTATCACATAATTTTTACATCAAATGTGTAAAGAAAACAAATGAAGCCAAACCTTCCGAGAGAATAGAAATAGAGACAATATACAGTGGAACCCTAATAATATGACCATGTATGGTTCTTTGAAAGAGGTCTTTAAAGTGGGGATGGTCTTAATTTTGGGGTGGTCATAAGGTGGGGTCCAGGCATACAAATTAACATCATCAGACAATTACCTCTCTAGGATAGTCATTCCACTCTTCATATTTCCTGGCAGCATATGGAAACACCTGATCGTTGATGATCTGTAATGTTGCCATGGTAATATCTTTCATAGTTCTGAAGTATTTGTTGAAATAAAACTGAATCTGTTGTCTCATCTCATATATTCGTTCCGTACTGACTTTCCGCAGTATTGTCACCAGGTCACCAAGGTCATCTTCTCGGATTGAAATTGAACCCCTAAAAATAGAACACATATGAAAAATCACTTTACCGCATAGTTATAACTTTCAACAGTCTTAAACATAACATATTTGCAAATTCAAAAAATTATCAAAAGAGGAAATGATACAAAACTGGTGTACTGTCTGTAGTGATTTCTCAACTCTGTAATCCTGTATGATTAGGGTTAAAAGATAAATATTTTTTACATCTAAAGTAAAATTATGTTGAAGAATGAAAGATTAATTTCAAATCAATGGAAAATCTAAAAGATTTTAAACCACCATGATGACTTAGATAAATCAAATTAGACACTAAATTCAAGAGACACAAAAACTATTTTCTCCCACAGTGGCTCCTTAAAGAATTATGAGGTCTTATCTTAATGTTCAAAATTAATTCACCTGTATAGCAATGTTATGTTAAATAACTAACTATCAATAGTTTAATACTGTCTTGGATCACTAGTATAAGATTAAAAGACTGATACCTGACCCAACTGTTATTTAACAAAGTGACTCAAAGGCAGACTTAAAGCACTTCCGTTATCTATTGATGATTTCATGTAACGTAACAATGAATGAAAATAAACATTTCAAACTATCTCTTTTTCAAGTTGAATTCTTTTAATACCAATACCAACCAATAACAAAGACTATTTTTATTTACAAATACCAAAATTCAACAGACAAGTAACTTTAAACGCAAACTCTGAGGTGAGAAAACATTCAGTGTTATAAAAGTGTTAAGTGATTTTACTGTGGGGTAAGACTATTCTTTATACCTTTTCCAGTCCAAAACTTCAGAGAAAGGCATAACATAACCATCAGCAACAATCACAGGAATACAGCCAGCCTTCATAGCATCATATAGTGTAGTCTGACCTAACCTTGATCCTCTCAGTACCAGACAGAATGTAGCTTCCTGATTAAGAAAGTGAAACACATCATTCAAACACACACAAATATTCTATGTGCACATGTATGGATGATAATATTCCGGGTTTTCACTAGACGTCCAAAGTTCAGGGTAAAAAATGACCCTTGACTGATGATAATTTGAAGAATTAAAATTTCCCACTTATTTTATGGTAAATTTGACCCTTTGGTACAAATTCTCAAGAGTCAAAAGCTTTATTTTACTGATTTCAAATGTCAAAATGCTATTTTAAAGGTAAAATGAAAGCCCTGATAGGCTACTCTCAGGGTTCTTTATGCCCAGTCAGAAATAAACATGATATATATATACATAATGAGCAAGGAGTTTAACATACTTTTTGTCCTTCAAAAATGCCATTTTCATAAAAAATATCTAGCTAAGCAGTACATGTAAACAAGAGAGAATGGAAAAGAATGTTTGAAGTCAAATATAAAATAACCCACAGATCACTCAGACAAACAAAAATACTCAGTTCCCACGCCTTCGATTCAAACATTACATCACATTGCAGTTCATATTTTACAACAAGAATGTCACAAAAGCATGCTTTATAAATTACAACAAAAGTTCTTGATTGCCGGTAACTTTAAAAACCTCTGTAATTGGACTGTAAATTTATGTTATATTCATTAATTGTATCATAATACACAATTATAATTATATCAAAAATTGTGTATTACTTAAGCTAGTGAATACAATTTTTCAATGCCCTTTATACATTTTTCTGAGGAGTCTAATATTTCTGTCCATTTTTACTTTCTTTCTACCAGGAACATAGTTGGTTAAGGACTGTTATATGATACACCTACCTGCAGTATCTGTGGATATGGATATGATTCACTCTGCTGACATCTATGATTAAAGTCCCATGGTTTATCAGCGCTGGTAGGACATTTATCAATATATAACAGTTGACTGTGATCTAACTGTGCAAGAACTTCCTTATATTCTTGGTGTAAACCAGTCTGTGTGGATGCAACCAGCCATTGTCGTGCTTCTCTGGAATGGTTAAACATTATCTAATAAGTGAAGAATAGAACAGAGTTCTTTCCTAAAGGAGACATATTTTTAATTATATGTATGTAGCATACATTTTTGTCAGCCAGAATCCATTTTAACCTGTGTAAGGCTTTGGACAAATAAGTGAATTCTGAGACTGATAAATGACTAAAATGTCAAGTCCACATCACAAAGTAAACATTGACAAATTTAGTCCCAGATGGATTCCAACTTCATTGAAGAAGAAGAAGAGAATATTTTTCTTCAGAAAAATCAACATAACTTCATTTAAATGAATTTCTATAGCTAAAAATTATATTTCTAAAAAAAAACAACCTTTGCCAAAATCACCAGAATAGCATTTATGTAAAAAGTACTGATATCAATCATTCAAAATGTACTGAAAATTGCTAGAGACACTCATTGGATATTAAGAGCATGTTTATTTCACTAGGATTTAACATCACGCCGACAGACATGGTAATTACGTGACTTCCAGTTTTAATGTTGGCAGAAGACCCCAGACGTACACCAGGGTAGAGCGAAGACCTTCCATAAGCTGGCTGGAAAAATTTCATAGGTGAGGTGAAATTCTTCAGGTCCCAGATGGAATTTGAACTCCCCATGTTGAGAGGCTGGTGGTCAGAGATTACGGAGGCTCTAATAGGTACATGTATTCACAAACATCAGTGAGTCACCCACAAACATAATTTTAGAGAGAGTATAAGCTGAATTAACGGTTCTCACAAGTAAGATTTTTCTGGGAGTTGAACATCAGCAGTTAGAGGGTTGTACACTGGTATAGATACATCGTACGTCCGTCTGTATGTTAGAGAAGAGAAGCCACCACCAGCAATCACAGCCTTCCCCACATCCACATCAATAACAGTGTTGTACTCAGGTACACTACCAGGCAACATGTTGAAAATTAAATGATTTTTACCATCTCCCCACCTGAAAAGAAAATGAGCTGATTTAATGGAAAGTATTCAACATCATACTTTTTATTACACAACAAGTGTGCTTAAACAAAGACTTAGGTGAAAAAAATACTGTACCTAACCCATTAGCAAAAACATCACTTTTGAGTAAATCTGACTGGATCTGAACAATTTTTATTTTAAGTTTAAAGAGTCTGAAAAGAGGAGCTTTTCTTGATGGAGAAAAATTTCACCCCTGTAATAGCGACACTAAATAATGATAGAATAAGATGAAATCATGCACATTGAGAAAAATCAGGAAATTTATTGAAAAACTTAATTGGAAATCAGGTAACTTTTGCGAATATATAAGGTTTGGTCATCATGCTATTTACTAAATAAAAATTTAGCAGCCTATCTAAAGGAAGTATTATAGAAAAAACAACAAACACTTACCACTTCAATGCAGCCAATGCTTGACTGGTTTCCTTCAGTCTAAGTTTATTTTGATTTAAAAGATCAATGGATGGAACATACAGACAACAGTTTGTAGGGTCATCAGTGTAGAATGGGCTTTCGATAATTGCTGACAGGATTTCATAAAACTCCTTTGATATTGACAGCAACAAGGAGGCCCCTGTTTCATCTACAAACTGAAGTTAAACAGCATGAACATTTAAGCATGTATCAAATATGAATCATTATGATGACCCTTAACAAGAGTTTAGATACAAATGACGTGTGAAAGGTCAAAATGCCACAGCAACCTCTGAAAATTTTGAACTTTTGCTCTTTTCCAACTTATTGTCAATGTAAAAAAAAATCACAAAGATAACACATTGAAAAGATCACACATGGTGAAGCATGATTTCTACATGTTTGTAATGTTGAATACAGTTGATGAAATGATATAAGCAGCTGATAATTATTATTACCACTGAGATCATAGAAAATATTTAAATAATCACATTTTCTAAGTAATTAGTAAATTACATCTTCTGCCATTTTGCCATGAAGTCGTGAGAATAAAATGATCACAGTATGAACTTTCATATCAAATCTGTATTGAAAACAGAAGGAAATTTGCAACATTTTCCAACTTTCATAAAATTCTAAACTTTTGAATTTCAACATAACAATGTTTATCAAGTGCTTCATTTTTCATAACATTCAATAACTGCTTCTATAAATTGAAGAGTTGATTCTGCTTGACCTTTTGTGATACACTATGAAATACTCCAATACAAATCATATTTCAATAACTTTAACTCATCACATAACAGCAGAACGGAAAGAAAATCTGTTTTGTTTACTTACTTGCTGAATTGGATAAACATAAACACTGATTTTCGTTTGGTCATTGTATCCACATTCATAAACATTGAAGCACTTATGAAATGTACACATTTCATCTCTCTCTGCAGCCAGGGGACTGTCATTCCTGATCTCAACAGGAGGTCCTGATGGTATCTTCACTGACTGATATTTCTCCCTATCAACTTCCTGAAGGGCATCTTGTGGCCACACTAACACAATCAGTGCTAGCAAAATCAGAGCCAACACTGAGGTGAACAGACAAATGAAAAATTTGCTGTAGATTGAAGACACACGACTCAATTTTTTAACCATGTTTCTGCAAATTTCAAAATAAATAGACATGAATAATCGGCAGAATAATTGAAATTTGCCATGGTAGATTAGCACCTGCACATCACTTATTTAATATCTTTTACATTTCATCTTCAGGGACTGATCTGGGGCCTGTTAACTCAAGAGAATGAAAAAATGGAGAACATACAGGTTTTCAAATTCAAACAAAGTGATGTTGAAATTATGTCTTAATTTAACAACTATAAATCTGACTACTGTTTCATTTATAGTAAGATATTTGTACACGTAGTTTCACAAAATTTAGCATGACAGTTAGATTCATTTTCTTTACAAAAGTCAACAATGGCCTTTTGTGTAACTGAATACCTAGCCAGCCTCAGTAATGTAAAATTAATAAGTTACAAAAAGTACTCAAATCTTCAGTGAAAGTAACAACAAAAAATGTAAATGTTAATTTCTTACACAAACCGATAGTTAGCTTTCACTTCTACTCCATGATTCAGGGGGGGAAATGAATGTTTTACTAGAAATTCATTGGAAATTCTGAAAGTATTTCCTCTGACAACACACTTCCTCCATATTTGTCGGTGTCTGATTAAATACAACCTCAGACAGAAGGTCCTATCACTGGGTAATAGTAATCTGTTTGTACGTCCTTATATAATTGATTTATTATTTGTGGAACACAATATTTGGATGTACATAAACGGTCTTTATGATTGTGTGCTCAGGATAATGGAGATAATGCTTAATCATTAAAGCGATTATAACTTGTAGTTATTATTTTTATTTAGAATACTATATTTCGGATAGGGAAAATGTTCGGATACAAATTAATTAAACCATGTTTGGAAACAGTTTTCTTCTACTAATCCTGTATGCATATACATGTCCTTTTTACTTCTTGAAGTTTTGCTGTGGAAGAATTTTTTTAAGAAATGAATTAGAATGGTGTTAAGAATTATAAAATGCAGTAATGATGTGTACACCTGTTTTATTTTTCACTTTCATGGTTTCAGGTGTTCTTCACATCGGATTCATGTCTCTATTTATGGATATGTCAGCATTAGATTTAAAAATAGTTGAAGAAAAACTTGGCGAAATTGCAAAGTTCTTACACCCAGTTCTGTCACTAGCAAATGGACATGCAACAGACTTTATTACAAAGAGATACTGGGACCATTACATTCCAAAATGCATTCAGGATGAGTTGCTCAGCTTATCCAAGGAACAGTTGAATTTCTTGCCATGCAGTACATTTACTCAGGAACACTTGACAGTAAGGCCTAATAAAGATACAAATTGTCAATTTCCAGAGTTTGTGTTTAATAAAAGTACCAAAATTGAAAATGAAAAACCAGATGTACTTTGTATGTATTGCCATGGTAACAATGAATTACCCTGTAAGTGTGGCTATAGAAACAATGATGTACAAAGTTGTTGTTCTAATACTTACAAAGAAGCTTGCAATAACAGATCTGAAAAAGTATCGGACCAAATTGAATACTCGTTAGATTCAGAAGGAAAACTACCTTTTACAAGAATATCAGATTTCTCCTCAGCAGCTAAAGCCTCTTCCATTGAGGGATTTGACCTTGCAGTCTCACCAGAAACATTATTAGCAAAGTTTGGTGCTACACAGAATGACTTGTTTATTGGCACTTTTATGAGTGAAAAGAAAAGTCATGAGGTTGAGATCATGTCAAAAGTCTGCTCAAGTATTGCTGATGGTTCAAAATGTAAATTGGTAAGATTTTCATTAATTTTGAGTATTATATCAAGTTTTATATTACCAAAATGATCCCATCTTATACAGGTTTTAATGAATTAAGATCTGAGCTTGTAAATGGATTATTATACAATATGAATGGTGAGTACTCTCTGGTACCTAGTTATTGAGAATTTGTGTTGCTCTTAAATGTTAGTGATAATTGATTCTTAGTGATTTTTAGTGTTATACCATCTTGTGTGTATTGCACTCTCTTACATTAGCCTTATAGAAAGTTGACCTCAAAAGTTATTCCAAAACCAGCAAACACATTTGAGTATAATCCACTAATTTCAATAAAAAACTCTAATGAAGAGTTGAGATTAGAGTGCTGAGTTACACAGTGTATCATATTGTGAATTTTAGATTGTTTTACTGTTGTACTGTTTGTATAAATGTTCATGTTACAATTACTGTAGATATACTTACTATACTTACTGTACTTACTACTTGATTTATTAATGTATTATTTATTAATCATCATATTTCAGGTCATTGATTTTGGAAGTGGTAAGGGATACCTTGGAAAACATTTGAGTTTACAATTCAGGATACCAGTTCTAGGTGTAGATGCTGTTGATACTAACACTCAGTCTGCAGAACAACGCAATGCTGTATTAGATAAACAATGGGGTGGTCTGACTAGAAATGCTGAATATAAGCTAGAAGGGAAGAAATTATCCAAAAGGGAAAAGAAAATAACCAGACTCAGAAACAAAACTAATGACAGGGACAAAAATAAACCAGAGTCTGATTCTGTTGTTGACTCAGCACAAAGTGAAGATACTGCAGTTTCTGATGAATTAGGTAGAGCTGAACCTTATTCAAAGTCCAATACAAGAGTAGATGGTGAAGAAATAAGCATTGCTGATAATAATTCTGAACAGAATCAAGGTCAGGAAATGCTTGTGAATTTTGTTCCATGTACTTGTTTTATAGATGAGAACACAGATTTTATGGAGCTAGCCAAAAGTAATTTTCCACATCTATTTCCATCAAGGCATGTACATGAAGATACTCTTGGTAGTCTTCATGATATTAAAAAATTAGCTTGTTACAATGATAAAGGATGTGAAGATAAACAGAAGTGTTCATCATCTGATTCTTGCAGGACAGTTTACACAGATTTGATGAAGTCATGTAGACAGAAATGTGCTGACACCTCTGTGGATGAAATGTCTCACCTTTGCAGAAGAATTTCTTTGCAAGAAGAAAACAACTTAAATGAAAAATGTTTGTGTACAGGTATTAAATGTTCCTCCAATGAAGATCTAAGTACTAAATGTTCCTCCATTGAAGGTCTAAGTACTAAATGTTCCTCCATTGAAGATCTAAGTACTAAATGTTCCTCCATTGAAGATCTAAGTACTAAATGTTCCTCCATTGAAGATCTAAGTACTAAATGTTCCTCCATTGAAGATCTAAGTACTAAATGTTCCTCCAATGAAGATCTATGTACTAAATGTTCCTCCATTGAAGATCCAGATGCTGTATCTTCCTCCAATGAAGAATGCAGTACCAAATTTTCCTTCAGTGAAGATCAGAGTACTAAAGATTCTGACAGAATTAAAATAATGTTAGTAGGTTTGCATACATGTGGAAATCTGGCAAGTACGTCTGTTGAGTTATTCACTAAAAATGATCAGTTGAGTGTTTTATGCAATGTTGGATGTTGTTATCACTTGATAAGTGAGAAATATTTAGAGAACAGAACTGAGGAAGTGAAAGAAACATCTGGATTCCCACTCAGCTCGTGTTTGAATAAGAAAAAATTCTCAGTGGGAAATACTGCCAGAAACTTGGCATCACAAGCAGTATACAGAGTGCCTGAAATTGAACAGGTATTACACACTTATTTCAGGGCTTTTATTGACCCTTAAAACAGCATTTTGACTCTTGAAATCAGTAAAATGAAGCTTTTGGCTCTTAAGAATTTGTACCAAAGGGTCATATTTACTATAGAATTAGAAGGAAATTTCGTTGACTCTTAGAAGAAGTATATAAGTTTCTGCTTTTACATTTATTTTGAAAAACAATTTCATGGCTAAAAGTTTTCCAGAATTTTCTTGAACCTCCATTTTTTTTCTCAGGTCCAGATCCTATTAGTTTTTATTGTTTCTGTGGCATGGAGGTTAAGATTTCCAGCTTTTTGAAAATTATCAATTTTCACCCATGCAATTTCAATGTAAGGATGTCTTAGAAATGTTTACGTCTGTATCAGATGGGAAACAAACAGTTATGGGTTTGATTTGTTCCTGAACAATTGTCTAAACACATTTAATCTGTAAATTATTCAGTTGCAAGGAGAGAGGTTTTATCCACGGGCATTGTTAGAAGTTATATTACAAGATGTAACAGGGAACAATATGGGAACTCCGAAAGGTTTAAGGGGATTAGAAAAGAAGTGTAAATCCACGAAAGAATATCTGAGACGAGCTTGTGATAAACTTCACATTTCTAACAAGGTAACTGAAGTATGAAATTAGAAGATTTTAAACCAGAATTTAAACTTTTGAATCTTATCTGTTATTTACACACTCTTTAGTTCATCTGTTTCGAAGAAAAGGTTGAGCTATTGTGATCACTGCATCGTCATTGTTGTTGTCATTGTCATGCTACAACTTTAATGTAGCCCATTACTCAAACACTTTTAAAGGTAGCTACACAACACTTGGAATACTTGATTATCATGACAAGGCACAGTTGCAAGACAAGGGACATTATTTTGAAAGCTATATTTTATTTTTGGAGTTATGCCCCTTTTTGACTTAGAATTTTGGTCAAGATTGCTTATAGAATGATGTAAAACAGACTAGCATTGGCACTGCTCTGCAGAGCTCTTATTTTTGAACTGACCAATGACAATTCTAAGTCTGGTCTCATATCCTAGCACATGGTATTCCATATTGAATAATGTTATTACTTCTTGTATTGTTTTGAATAAAAGTCTTCTAATTTGCCTTTTTAAGCACAAATACTACAAACTAACATTGGTTACTGTATTAGTCATAATTTTGATAAAAGAAATGGCCAGAAATCCCAATACACTTATTTTTACCCCACCCACTTTGCTTTGTAAAGAGATATGAATAAATGTGTTCTGTCAATTTACTGTAATTTATGTATTTTCTGTTACAAAACATATTTTATTTTCAGGTCTCTGATGAAATGCTCGATACATACATGAAAAAACATGAAGATGAGAAACATCGTCTCGCTGCATTCTTTCAGCTTAAAACATTACTTGCACCTTGTATTGAATCGCTGATCATCTTGGATAGAGCTGCTTTCCTTTTAGAACAGGTATGATCAATTATAAATGCATGGTTAAAAGTTTTCCAGAATTTTCCTGAACCTATGTTTTTTCCAGGTCCAGACCCTGCTGGTTTTTATTGTTTCTGCAGCACTGAGGTTAATGTTTCCAGTTTTGGGAAAATTTTCAACTTTCACCCATGTAAATGTTAAAAACAGGAATAATACATTGTAAATGTGTACACAAGTTTAGACTAACTGATTGATGTTTTATTGTGCTCATCAATATCTTCTTTTATGGAAGAATTTTGTGGCTTACATTCATTATACTAGTTGTAATATCTTTCTAGCCACAAAAATATGCATAATACTCAACTCAAGTCCACCTGTCTAGCTTGGTTAGTTGAGCTCAGGTGATTGAGAGATTGCAGGTATAAAGCCAAAGTGAGGCATTTGTGTCCATGTGACAGTTTGACTGATGATGTTGCAGACATAAGATCATTTGTCCACCTACTCACACTGCTTGAGAGATTTATTTAATACTGATTACAGTGGAACCCCTCTAAATCAGCCAAGCCTGTACCAGGTTGTTTGTCCGGTTTAGAGGGGATGCCATTTTAGATAGGATTTTTGAATGATATAGTAATGAAGTCGAGACCGGAACATTTGGCCGATTTTAGAGGAGAAACTGGTTTATAGAGGAACCGGTTTAGAGGGTTTTCACCATAACTGTATTGAGATATTGCTTACTTACACTGAGCTGAATTTCTAAACATCCACCTTGTGTTTTATACCACTGGAAGACAATCATTAAACTATCTTGGTTGATTACCTTGTGCACATTTAACCCTTAGACTCATAAGGTGAAACATTTATAAAACAGTGCCATGCTAAAATGGGTACCAGTTGAGGCAGGCTCTATTGGTTTATGTCCGCTTTCAACAGAAATTTTCAACCAGATGGCACAGTCATTCTTGGAGTTTGTACCAGTTGAGGCAGGCTCTATTGTTCAACAGAAATTTTCAACCAGATGGCACAGTCATTCTTGGATTTTGTACTAACCCTGTTCTCTGCATGTAACTGCCAACTTATCCTCTTGAATCCTTCAAATCAGGGGTTGAGGATAAGTTAAGAGTTGAAATTTGTCTGTTCATTACTAGTGATTCAGTTTAACCTCACATATTTTATTCATTAATAAAAAGGTCCTATTTAACATTCACTGCAATTAATAGACTTTTAACAGTATATTTTTGCCATATTTGCATAGTTTATTTGTTTTCAGGATAATGTTGGTGATGTATATTTGGTGAAAATGTTTGATCCTGTCGTATCACCCAGATGTTATGCCATTGTTGCTTTCAAGAAATGACTACATTGTTATAACACCATTATGTTAACAAAAAACCCTCATTTTTAATGTAATATTATTTATATTTATCATTATGGTAAAGTGTAAAAACTTGTTTGTTTCTGGTTACATGCTTATTAAAAATAGGGTATGTAAGTAGGGATTTTTTTTTATGAAACCCCTTTTGAAATTATTTTTATGCAATAAGGTAAAAAAGTGAGACAGTGGATGTACAGTTCCTCTGACCTAATAAAAAGTCTAGGGTCATGGGGGAAAATTAGGGTGGGTCAGTTAACCAGAAACCAACAATTTTTACGTCTAAGGGCAGATTTCTAATAAAACATTAAGAGACAATACTCTGTTATATTTTGTTTATTAGGCAACCATAAATATTAGAATTTTATTCTGACTTATTTCTTAACCCTTCACTACCACTAATACGGGCTACAAATTTCTGTGTACATGTATTTGCCTCTATGATGGATATACCTCAATGGGGATTTGGTTACAGCTTTATGTACAGTCTAACCCATGTTTTCGACTGCCTCCGATTAAAGACCACCCTGTGAATAAAGGCCATTCTTTGAAACACCATCCCTGATTAGGCAGATCAAACTGACCTCCAAATAGAGGCCATCTGTAAATAAAGGCCACATTTTGCCTTTTTCAAAGGTGGCCTTTGTTCACATATTTGTCAGTACATATTTTAAAAATTCGCTGGCAATAAAGTGTATAATGTAGGTTAAAAAGTGTCTGGCAGATAAATGGTTAATAAAGAAATAAACAACAAAGTGTAAACAAAAGGTTGACATTCGAGAAAAGCCTGTCCTTAATACATGTACTTGCAAATAATCAATGAAAAATGAATGGATTAGGTGTATGATATATAATTATTATCACTAATACAATCACCACATTAATATATACACCAAATTTCTGAATGACCATAACCCAAATAAGGTAAATCATTCTTATGTTTTACTATAATATGTTAATATGAGCAATGATATCATGAGCATGCAACTTCTCTCGAGGAGTTTTTAAAATCCTGTCAATTTTTGTCATTAGTTGTGTATAATTTTCAACCAACAAACACCTCGTTATTACGAGCACCAGGTTTATCTTGAACGTTTAGTCTGTTCCGTTGAGCCTTCAAGACAACAAGGATCTATTACTTACTATCGATCTACACAAAAATTAGGCATTCATAGTAAATGTTGGACAGAATATGCATAAAGTCCACCTGGTGATCAACCAAGTGTGTTTGATGATTTTCTTCCAGTACTATAAAATACAAAGTGAGCGTTTAAAACTTCGGCTCAGTGTATACTTAAATATTATGGTTACATTTGCATTCATGGAAATTAGTCAAACATACAAATAAACAAACAATAGTGTTGTATTTCTACTTTCACACGTAAGAAAAGTTAATTTTGTGTATAGACATACATGTATATATATAACATTTCTATGATGTAAAAGGGTAAAAAATGAAACAAAGTATATACAATATTTTTAACGACGATCACCATTGCTCCCTTTGAATGATAAATGGTAAATTCCATCTTGTTGAAGCAATAAATAAACATATTTATCAAATACATAGTTATCTATTTACAATAACATTTATAAAAACAGAAAAGCTGTTACTTTTTTATGTACACAGTAAACTCACAGATACAGTAGCAACTTTTCTTCCCTTATTTGAGTTAAATCATACTATTCAATTGGATTGAATTAGTGTTCAAGCAGATTGGTGTTCCATGCTACCAATATAGGTGAAGATACAGAGCCTAAATCACCAAAATAAAATTGAATCCCATTGCTCAATATGACTAAAGGTATGGTTTGGTTGAGGTTTCAACCCAAGGAACATATTTATTCTTAATTCATTGTAAAGAAAGCGACAATTCTTAGATGGCTTTTCACTAGAAATCTTTCTTTAACAATAGCTCAAATTTTTGGGAAAAATGTACTCATTTGCAGGAGTGGATTCTCTGATGATTTGTAGAAGATGAAAGTGTTCAAATATATGTTTTGCAGCTTTATATATTAAAGTAATACACGTTTATTCAGGCATATATACGTTCAAACACAACTTATATTTTTTCTCATGTTGCCTTTGGTCTGTAGTTTCATATACTAGTAGGTGTTCTTGGATTTCGGAATAACGAGTCTCTGGACTGAAAAATATAATTAACATCATGACACAGAAATGCAGAAAGTTTAGCTTTATTTAACTAATATTATCTTTTAGGATTGTTCTGGGGATGAGTTATTTTTCCCTATTTGTCCCGTTCTAGTTCTTGGTAACTATGAGACTGGTATGGTTCAATACTTCAACACATTTGTTGTTGTAAACGTACAATGTTAAATATCCATTTATGTTCATTGATTGTGAATTGAATCTATCGATATCATTATTTTTATTATTCCAGTATGGTACGAGACACATCTCACACTGCTCATGTTGATGTTTCTTTCTGATCCAAATTTTAAGCTCTTTATTTTTATATAACTACCTGTTGCTGAGGCTGGTCCCGCTTACATCTAAAGTAGGTAGACATGGCCTTAACCATTTGTTTTACAAGCATATTTTGGGCTCTTTTCGAAGTCAAAGTAAATATACAAAACATCAACTTATTTAAGAAAATTAGGTTATTTCTCTCTGACAGAGTGGAAGAAATTGTGGGAAAAGAAGCCATTGTGCATTACAAGCAATGGCTTCCTTTGCCACAATGTATTCAAAAGTCGTCTGCTTCAGATGCAGGGAAATGCGGTTTTATGAGGTAACGGTTTAATTCAATAGTCTATCCGACTTATTATTTACAATCTTTACACATGTGCATAAGATAAAAGCGTATTCTTTGTTACGCTCCTATTTAATGTTTCACTGATAGAAAAAAATCCCAGGACTGCTATAGCAACAAAATAGACCTTACACACATCATACTAACATTTGAACGGATTGCAGCAAATGGTATTATACTGGTATTTAAGCAAATTCAATGAGTCCTAATAATGTAAATTTTATGAAGACTTACTATATTGTCTTTGTCATTACTGGGTGGAACTGACTTGGCATTCCGACAATGTGCTCTCTGACACTGCGCGTACATTGCTCAGTTCTGTAGAAACAAGTACAAAATGATGAAATCACCAATTAGGTATGCGACATCTTCATCAATGTATTGAAAAATATATCATGGGATCCCTGAGGACTCCTCGAGGTTTTACTGTAAAATGAGAAGTAAAATACAGCGATATAAGGTTAAGGGTACAATAAGACTCCATAACAGGTGTATGAGATTAGGCTGGAGTGGTTTATGAACAGTGTTAGAATATACAACCAAACATGTGAAAAATAGTCATCAACAGAAGGCACCAAGTTTATATGTCATTGACCTTTACCAAGAGGCTTCATTGGTCCATAATATAAAATCAATGACAGCGTGCAGCGGTCGCTGCTAATGTGACCTCAATGCACTGGTGGCTATAAACTCAGGTCCCACTATTCAGTAATACTTTTGATCATAAACTATGTAATAGCATGCTACTTCACCATTGTGCTCCTTATCAGGACCATGAAATGACTCGTTAATATTTTCAGTGTCATCGACGTCGATATCCGCCCAAGATGGACGTGCACTGTTTCTGTTCAAAATAGATGGTCAAAATATTTCAATAGCTGATTAATTTAAACAATGTTTTTAGTCAATGAAGATTTCATAGTTTGTGGTTACAGTGAATAGAAATGTTTAGAATAAGGACAATATTTTGTAAGTCGAAGCAATTATGGCCTTCCTCAGTAAAACTTCGATTTTCAAATAAAATGTATGCAAAACCATTCTTAGCAAATGCAATTAAGCAGGGAAAACAGGCACCTTCGACCCTTATCCTTGTCCTGTCTTCGTCGGTCACATATCTTTTTCGCAACAATGATGGCAATAGTTACAATGAAAACCAACGCTATAATGCCGGCAACAATCCCAATGTATATCATTATTTGGTCTGAAACTAGTAAAAAATTCTTTTCTAATTGCCAATGAATTATACTTAATGAATCATTCTTTTTTTCACCCGAATTAAAAGGTCGAATATATGCATAAAACGTTTTTAAGATAAACAATATTTTTAGATTGTAATGATATAAAGTGATCTATATTTATTAACTGATATATTATCGCTTTGTCAATGTACTAATGGGAAACTTTGCTGCTTCACTTGTCTTGTTTTATTCGATTTTTATTTCATTTTATAATGAATAATTGCACAGTTGCTGTCTGGTCTCTTTCTGATGAAGAATCTTTAAAATCGCGAATAGAAGTTTTTCCCGCTATCCTGGGATATATTTTCTAGGTCAAGCAGTGTACAAAGATATATGTCAGAGGGGACTGAATTGTGCATAAATCTATCAGAGTTCTTGTCACTGCCCGACAAACATGGAAACTTGCCTGTTTCAGTACATGAAGCGTTTTTCCACATCCCATTTACTAGACAGGAAATTGTGGAATCTTTAGTCTCGTACCCACTGATACATTTTACATTTGCTGTCGAACCGTATGTTGTATTACCAATGTCATTTAATGTGATGTTACCATATTCAATTTTTGGAACAGGCCCACAATCTGCAATGTGGAACAGCAAATCCCATGTTTGATGTATTCATGTAATAATATTTAAAATATCTAGTTATCAGGAGTTCTTTCACTAAGCCTGTCTTAGTCTAAAGACTTTGAAATACATCAAAATCACGTACATGTATATTTATAGTTGTGCAGTATGTTTTACCCCGTATCCCAGTTGCCGGGCAATACATTGTGGAATTTGTTGGGTAATATCTTGTGTGGCATGTTACAAAGGCTAATGAACTATGCAAGGTAATGGTTAAAGAGAATATTGAGCCTGCACATAAAGTTTATACGTATGCAATTGAATTGAATTCATTTTATTAATTTTAACTATAATTGTACATGTTTCCCAATACCAAGACACCAGACAAGTACTCGTAATTGTCATATTTTGAGCCTTATAAATATTATCAGTTTATTACTGACGTCGGACCGTAAGTAAGTGGACATGATGTTTCATTCAGTGTTATGATACAAGAATCAATATTTGAAACATCTCTGGAATGCATTGATTGCAGAAGGATTTTTCAACACAGCACCTTTGTTTCTACATGTTTTTTTATTATTCTTACCGGTCATTGAACATGACGTGTTTTCCCACAGCCCAGTAGCCAGACATGTGATTGTCCTTTTTTGAGTCTCATAATCATTGTCACATATTACTGACGCTGTCGAGCCATAAGTAGTCATGTTTGCTTCATCTAGTGTTATGGTACCAGAATCAATGTTTGAAACAACTCCACAATCTGGAATGTATTGCAGTAGAATTTTTCGACGTAGCACAATAGTTAGTACATATTTGAAATCTTAAAATTCGCTTTATTATACTTACCTATCATTGAACATGACGTGTTTTCCCACAGCCCAGTAGCCAGACAAGCGATAGTTTTATTTTGAGTCTCATAACCATTGTCACATAATACTGATGCCGTCGAGCCATAAGTTGTCTTGTTTGCATCATCCAGATTTATAGCCCCGTAATCAATATCGGTATCATTTCCACAGTCTGAAATTAATGACAAGAGGTTTTATAGAAGAAACAAATAAAGATACATACATCTGATTGCAAGAACTGCACATAAACGAAACGTTAATCTTTCTACGTAAACGTCGAATTGACGTTGAACGTTGGTAAATTGATCACAATATGTGATATTTGCATTATCCGTTTATGTGACTTATATTTGGACTATGAAGCAATCTGTTTCAGTTTATAGGTAGACTTCATGACATAACCGCTTTCCAGTATATAATGAACTATCGTTGAAAAGATCGATCTGAAATCTTTTATTGTTTTAATTAGTATAAGATGTGCGTGATTGAACTGTTCGATGTGACACAGAAAACATGGTTGATGTGCAAAGAAATCAGTTTGAGTCAAACGAATTTATCGTAGCAACAAAGACCGACCAATGAGGGTTTATATGTTATTAGACTTTATATATTATACATATTATATAGCATGTAAAATATGTCCGAAATCGACATTTTTCATCGAATAATTTCATGAAGCATCCTACGAGAACAAATTCTTTTCATGGCACATCAACTATTTCGTCACGTTCAAAATGTGGTACATGTAATTGCAGTTTCAAATCGATTGAGCTGTTTTGTCAAATTCCATCGTCAGTTAAAAATGTGGTATTTCGTCTTTGATATTTGATATTTTTTTTATAATGTATTGTATTGCAATGGCTGATATAATTGTAAATCTGCAATGCTGAGATAACGATATCGTTAGCAATCATAAATATTTAAATAATTTCTACAACAGCATAATTCAGTTATTTATAAGAATAGCGACTGTTAAAAGCTGGCCCTTTGCTGTGCAAGAAATGTTTTCCCATGTTTCAGTTTCAATACATAAAATCGTTAGGCTATGGGTTTTAAATCCAGGGTAACATGTTACAGATACCGTAAATTATAATGTTGTGTCTTTTATATTACTCACCCATGCACATTGTTTCTTCGACAGAACTGCAATTCAATGTAAAAATTGCGTTCGTTTCCGTACCTTAAATTAAAAAAATGTAAGTTTATGTTAATGCGAGATTCTGAGTTTCCTGTTTTTATCCTTATACATGGGCATGAATAATTCATCGATATATAAACAAATGAATTATATATTTATGCATAAATATAAACAATCTTTTATGCAAAATTTAAACGACCAGAAATTTTTGAACGCCTGACGCTGTTGTGTAGTCGATTTGGATTGAACCCACATTCGGGTTTTAAGAAGTAACAATGGGATATACGACAATATGATATACATACATCTTCATACAAAAATCTCACATAATGTTGTATTGATTATCAGATTTTGGACGATAATTTTGATCTAATTAAACAACATTGATTTTTCACTGATCGGATAATTGTGGATAAAGTTTTTAGTCTGGTACACATACATGATGATAATGATGATGCAAAATAGTCATAACGGTACAAGTCTAATCACGGCAGCACAGATTTCCACAGCGCCGAGTAATTACCGTATAGTATCAAAAGTTCAAACTCAACGGCAACATTCTCTGCTGTACTAACCACACATCACCGCTTAGTATGGTGCTTTTTGATATGGTTGGGTGATATCGTAGCAAAGATGCAACTACAATGGTACTTATAGTGGCCAAAATCGGGAGTTGTCAAGACATTAAAACACACACGCACGCTAATGTTTAAAGCATTCAAGATCATATTAAATGTATCTCCAAAAATATAGGTTTGTTAAAAATACTGATAGAGATACACATACACCATTGATAATTTACCTGACAAGCCAATGAAGAAGTATCCGTCGATGTCGACATTTTTAGTTTCATCATTAAAACTAGCTGTGATATAGTGACTGTTAATCGTCTCAATTTTTATTGTATTGTTGTAATGGTTTGCACAGTCTATTACTGTCGTAATGAGATTGTCTCGGTTTCTAATAGAGATTGTTTGATGACACGAGTTTGTATCTAGATATAAATCGGCGTCGAGAATGTATAAATTAACGATGGACGAACATGACAGGACCTCGAACGAACAAACACACGTATTGCTCCCAGTCGGTTTCCCGGGATAATTTGTATTTGTTAAATACAATGGAGAATCACCAGATTGCAAAGATGTATCAGAACACACATCAATTATCCTCGATTCTACAAAAAAAAATGAAATTCACAAAAATATTTCAAAGGAAATACAAAGTATAATGTGTTAATGGCAGTATTAGTAGTGCTTTGACACGTTCTATGGAGCATAGGCAAATAATTTACAAGGTGAGATATGACGGAAAGAAATAGAAAGTCCGAAAAGAATATAAGAGGAGAAAAAAGTGGAAAAAGTGCACAAGAAAGAGGGAAATGGTAAGAGAAGGAGGATAGAGGAGCTCTGCATTCTGTTCTCGTTGTTTCGTTCCCTCATTGGATTTAGTATTTACGGACGAACGTTGATAAGAAGAAGCATATATGAGTACTAGTATATTGATTTACCTAGTATGCAGAAATATTCTACTACAACGTATGAAGCCGACACTCTGAAGCCTTCTGTGCCATAGAAACCAGCTCCTTGCAAGGACACAGTGCAGCTTGATCTTCCAGAGCAATCTCTACGTATGGACTGTATATCGTCCTCATAATCATATTGGTCCGGTGCAGCGTCTGTCTCATTGAAATCAGTACAACATTGTTTCTGATCACAACCTTCTCTGTACCGGAAGTCAAGAGATTGTATGACCAACACTTTATTCTGATCACAATTAAGGGTTACAGATCCAAGTTGACATGATGTGTCATTCATTAGTTCTTCCTTCTCAGATAAATGTTGACCTATAATATAAATACAGTTGAGTACTTATAGCATTTTACAAAAAACATATTGAATGAGATTGGTAAACTTGGACAGATTTTACGTGAGGAAACGCTTGTTCTTTGGTACCGTTTGACTATTTCATTTACTTGAATGACCAGATTTGAATGTAGGAATTGCGAGTTTATCCATTCCATCTGAATGTTACATCACCTATTCACATAATGTCTAGGTTGTATGGGCCGGTTTGTGACCAGTAATATGTTACAGTGTACCATTATGCAGTCCCCGTTCATGTTCTCACATTGACACCACACATAATGAAGTCAAATGCCTCACCCATAATGTTGATATTGGGTTAGGAACCCATTCTTGTAAAGCGATGAATATAGTTAATGGCAATATTTGTTTATACAAATTACTAACGATATGTTTTAATGTGTGTAAAATATAAAGATTGGTCTGGCAAAATAAGGATATACTGGTGCTCCCATTACCAGGATACACAATATCCTCAATTAGAAATAGTGTTATCACCTGTTTGAACGAGTTATATAACCTATATTTGTTTAAGCAAGTTTGAATCGGCGATATTGCTAATTCGAATCGGAGATAACCTAACATTTTGAAATATAACCAATTTAAATAGTTGAAACGGACTAAAATTAAATCAATACACCGTGTATTATGTAAGCTTAATCAAGTACTCATTGCGGCCACCTCAATAATACGACGACCTTGCTATGGCAATCACTTTATTACGGACCGGCTTTCAAAACTCCCTTAAAATTTAGCTTGATAATAAGACACCTAAGATGTTTTGGGTTCAGAAGGTGACCTTATTATCGAGGTTTTACTGTATGTTATATAACATATATTCATAAAGTTTGAAGTGTAGATAAACAGGAAGAAAATGTGGCTATGAAAACATTTTCAATTGAAGCATCATTATAAACGCACAATAAACATACAATATTCTATTGTTGTAAACAATGCGATGTAATACTAGTAAATGGTCAGTGGACTTTGTCGTAACACAATAATTCTACGGTATTTGGTGACTTAAAACAAATTAAACTGATTTATGTCATTCATGCAACAATAACACAAAGTTTATACATGTAGATGGGATATTAAATTGGTTTATGTCCGTATATGAAATCCTTAATGAAATAATAAGACCAAATAATTGTAATGATAAACAGTTATACAAAATTATACTTAAACTTCGAGACGGTAAAAACTGATCCAAATACAGTGTATATGTACAATATATTTTAAGTCGCACTACTGTTTTTTTCCTTATTCGTAACTTTAATGCATATATACATGTATTTATCTGTATTTTGTTTTATAACCTCCTAACAATTACAAAGAAATACAGTATTGTAGTTTAAAATATTTCCCGAGAATTTCAATTTTCTATTAAGTTCAAAGTAATGAAAAGATGCGTCATCATCCGCTTGAAAAATAATCTAAGATATACATATTGGATGTCATTGTAAAAAATGAAATTTATCTTGTGTGGTTTAATGCCATATATATCCATCGACGAAGGATAAAAAGAAGATCTGCATCTTAACAAATCTGATTGATTTTAAGCGACATTAATCTGAATGACTTATAGTGATGAAAGCGTTATTAAAGCCAATCTCTGTATCAGCATATTACACTTACCATGTAAAGACCACACATGAGACAAAACTTTGAGGTCATTTCAATAATTGCATTAAAATAATTTATAGAAGAAACATTGAAAACCGGTTAGAAAATAAGTGGTTATTACATGTTGTTACGGAATACAACATCAGTAAAGCAATAAACGCCTACGTACCTTGAACATTGCTTATAAAAATAATCACAAATTGAACCACAGAAATCGTTGTTTTTAGCATGTTTAAGATGTGCTGTACATGTGTAATTAAAGTATTAATAACTTCCTATCCTTATACATAAACCACTTCAAACAATGTGTACACCCAGGTCACGTGGTACCCATATCCATCTGTATAACATCTCGCTTTGAATGCTGGGAAGGGTACTACTTTTAACCTCTGACCTGTGTTGAAAACATGGCATCGGAGTGAACATTGCAGTGTATTCCAAATTGAATCGTAAAGTATGAACTTAAAGATAGAACTGTTCTGCTATAAGGGTCCTGGGACTCCATATTACAGTACCTTAATCCCTTAGGTCTCACTTTAAATATGTCATATTGAACGTTCATATTTAGAGATCTTCGTTGAAATTGTGAAAGCAGCCAATTAACTGCTCAAGTATATTCATAATCATACTATGAAGTAATAAACGTTTACTATGTGCCTTTCTGGGCACCTGGATGAACTATTTTATTATTAACTTTTTACCATCTAAACTTAAACATTTATTGATAATTACGCAATATTATCTTTGTATAAAAGTGGCCCCTTGAATCCATTTTTTATTAATACCCTTCTTATACCGCTTCTTATAACATTTGTGCGCGGTGTAAATGAAACCATTGTCGGTTTTTGGGATAGTTTTGGGAATAGTACGTTGTGCACATAGTTTTTATAAGCGAATGAATAATAAACGTTGCAATAAAAACTTTTAAAACAAATAAGTTCTCAATTAATGATACTTCATTGTTTACATAAGAAGATATTGACTTTGACTTTGCTGGAATAAATTTGGAAATATTCACATGAAGCTATGTAATATGATGATCTTTATATGTTTACACTCAGTACTGTGTAATTGGGTTTATTACCACCTGTGAATTAAGTCCACCATGTGAGCCAGTTTGTGAATTATTGTAATTTGTGCGTATAGTTTGCAATAAGCGACTTAATATTAAGTGCAGCAAAAAACTTTAAAACAAATAAATCGACATTTAGTGATGCTTCATCATTCATATAAAAGGGTTTTGGTTTCGACTTTGCTGGAATAAATGGGGAACGGCCAATTGAATTAAGTCGACCATGTGATCGATGGTCCCTCATTAGCTCGTATTTGATATACATGCAATACCAGTACGTATAATAAACCTAGGCCAACTTTAAAAAATGATATTTTTCACTTCCTTTTAACTAGGTAAATTATATCACTCAAAATGTTTGCTTTCCTCAAAAAACACATTTCGTGTTATCTGCTATTGAATAATGTTATAAAAATTCAAGTGATTGTGCGCGTAAGAACAATAAACACAAGCATTATAATGGCTGGTCCGGTATGAAGATGGAATTGTTTAGTACTAATAGGTTACACAGAAGCACTGGTTACATAAACTGTTGGCCATTCGTAGTGATAATTGGCGTTAAACCCAATAAATTATGAATAAAATATTTAGCTCTATTTAGGTATTGTATACATACACTGAACTAAATTTCTAAACGTCCACATTGTGTTATGAAATTCGGCTTAATGCATACTTACAAATAGTTTGGTTACATGTACATACATGGAAATAGTCAAATAATAGCGTAAGACTTCTAGATTTAATTAATTTTTATTTTATCTAATTAATAGTTAATTATGCAAATACTCATTGATACATGCATACTCTCATCTGTTTAAGTGTATATACATATAACGTTATAAGTATCTGTTACACATATAATAATTCAATGTTTTGTATAATATGTAATGATGGTATCACGCATAAAAATTATATTTTCATAATATGGTTTAGAAATAGTGCATCATTTTTTATTATTTCCACTTATATTTATACACTAATTCTTACACATTAACCAGACTGTTGAAATATATACAATTATATATATACATATATTATTCCTTATATATATATATATATATATATTATATATATAATACGTAGTAGTTCATTTATTCACACTATTCTTTGTCTGTATTATATATATAATACGTAGTAGTTCATTTATTCATACTCTTCTTTGTCTGTATTATATATATAATACGTAGTAGTTCATTTATTCACACTCTTCTTTGTCTGTAGTTAGGTGTCAAGCTTTTGTACTTCAGACTAACGAGTCTCTTGACTGAAAAATATAATTAAACATCATGATATTGTATCATAAAAGTGATTTTCTTGTTAAATCAAACTCAAATTTAAAAACTGTAATGCAGATGGGTGATATTATCCTTTTTATAGTTGGTAATGGTGACACATCTAACACTGCCCATCGATGATAATGTTGCTTTTCTATTTTAAATTGCATGTTCCTTATCTTTGTTATAACTATCTAACATTCGAGTTTGAGTCCGAACCCAACTATACATAGAGCAGTTTGTCAGCTGTCTTCGTCTAAATTTGTAACTTATTTACTACTTACATCATACAACGCATATGCCGTAACAATTTTTTTTATGAAACTGATATTTGAATTTAATATTTCATTAACAGGAAAAAATCCCAGGAAGTTCCACATACTACAAAATTGTTCTTACAATCAACTAACATTTGAAAGGCCTTTAACCAAACGTAGTATACAGGTGTTTTAACTATATGGGCTAAAATAATGTGAAGACTAACTGTATTGTTTATGTCATTGTTTCCAGGTGAGAATCGTCCTGACGTACATACCAGTTCCTCCATGTCATTGTTTGTATATGTCTCAGGTCTGTAAAAACAGTTTTAAAATGATAAAATCATTAATACGATTACGACAATCAATTTATCGAAATATGTCTACGGATATGCACGTAATAACAAAAGTAAATATGCATTTGTCAGTGCAAAGTTGAGGGTGTTTTTAAACTCCATGACAGAAGTATGAGACTGAGATTTTTTGGTGTGGTTCATAAATAAATATACGGCCAAACATCACCAATGGTGTTCAGTATGCTTTTGTTGCAGTTAACATTAACTAAGCGTTTAAGTTGGTTTACACTAAGGTGTCAATGAATGTATGGTAAACAGTAATTGCCGTTAGGGTGATTTGAATGCACAAAGGGGCCGTAAACTCGGGTTCACCTGTATTGCATGTAATACTTGCGCTAAGAAAAAATTTGATGATACAATACTTTACCACTGTGTACCATATCATGATGATGAAATGACTGATCGATATATTCAGTGTCACAGACGCCGGAATCACTCCAGGACGATGGAGAATAGTTTCTGTATAAAATAAATGACAAACGCTTCATTTCAGTGGTTCTTCAATTTAAACATTGTTTCATAAAGCTTTCATGGATTTTGTCAGCAGTGAAAAGAAATATATAGAGTCTTGTCAAAGCATTCGTACTCGCCATTTTTAGAATTTTTAGAAGGTTGAGAAGAATTCTCGCAAGCTTTTGTGTTGTTAGATTTCTTTCCTCAGAAATAATTATAATCATAGATTATTATATTGAAAGCAATAATGGAGATTCTCAACTAAATTCCGCTTAAATAAAGCTTTGTCATTTCATAAGGGTTAAATTGCCTGGTAAAATTAAATCACGTTTAGTGATGTAAATACAAAGCGTATGAACCGGATCTGAACTAATACTATTAAGCAATGGAAACAGTCACCTTCGACCCTTATGACTTTTCCGTCTGCGTTTATTTCCAATCTTTTTCGAAACGATGGCAGTCGTTGTTACAATGAAAATCAACGCTAAAACACCTGCAGCAATGCCGATGTACAGAAACGTTTGGTCTGAAGTAGACAGAAATTCGTATGTCATTGCCAATTCTTAATAACTCTTTTCACCCAAATTTAAAGATTGAATATATACACATAAATAGTTCTTTATGCTGAACAGAATACAACAGAACTGTAATAATTTATAGATTCTAATGATATAAATTAGTTTATATTATCAATTGATGCACAAATATTATCCATTTTTTAAATGTACTAACAGTAGTCTTGGCTACTTTACTTACTAGTTACTATCTATTTTGTCTTAACTTATTTGACTGACAAAGAAATGTAATAATACAAAAATGTGCGTAAGATGGGACTGAATCTTCTATAAATCTATCAGCGTAGGCCAACAAATGAAGGAGCTTGCCTATTTTAGTGCATGAAGCGCTTTCCCACATTCCAGTTACAAGACACGAAATTGCGGAATCTCTAGTCTCGTAACCACTGACACATGTGACATTCGCTGTCGAACCGTATGTTGTATTACCAATGTCATTCAATGTGATGTTACCATATTCAATTTTTGGAACTGGCCCACAATCTAAAATGTAAACCCATGCAAGACAGCGCGTGTATATAACGACCGGAAGCTTCAAATAAAGACAAATGAAGACGCGATTGTGTTCTTTCTTTATATACAAACAGCTTTGGTGAATAATTATGTGTGAAAAATATTTGTTACATTCTTAATTGAAGGATTGTTGTATTCACACATTTTGTAATTATTGACGTCACATGCGCATTCTGAAACAACTGTTCGAAATCTTTTTTTGGAAAGAATTCTTTTCGTGACGAAAGAAGCGTATTATGTCAATTACTGATATTGATACACAAAATGAATGAACAATGCAACGGACACATTCAGCATCGAAAAATAACAATCAACTCAGAATTCGTTTTCCTCAGCTTCGTCTCCACTGTCCACGTAAATATCATCAATGTTATTGATAATAGATGAACTCACCGAGCAAAGAACATGAATTGTTCTCCCACTCTCCAGTTTCGAGGCAATAAATTGTGGTCTTTTCTGTTTCATATCCAGATGTACAACTAACTGTAGCTGTTGAACCATATGTTGTTGTGTCATTATCAAGCGTTACTATACTATTCATAATGATTGGAACATTACCGCAGTCTGAAATCCATGATCGATGATGTATGAATGTCATGATATCATTAATATAATTAATTAATCATCAAGTATGCTGTAGTTTGAAGGTGTTTTTCGCTGCATACCAGTTTCATGACTGCAACTTGTGGAATTTTAAAAGTCATATCCTTTATTACAGGCTACAAAACCATTGTCACAGGTTACTGTTGCTGTCATCCAATCGTGGTAATGTTTAACGATTTCAGAATAACTGTTTCGATAGAACATTATCTAAGATATGTAATGCAATAGATTATAGGCATTTTGAGTCTCATAATGCAACATGTAATTTTAGAGACAACATCTCCGTATGTTTTTATATGTATAAAATATTACATTCATTTTATTATTCTGACCTTTTATTGTACACGACGTGTTTTCCCACAGCCCAGAGGCCAGACAAGTAATTATCATATTGTCAGGCTCATAACCATTGTCACAGGTTACTGATGTTGTCGATCCATACGTAGTCGCGTTTATTTCATTCAGTGTAATAGTACCAAATTCAACAGTGGGAACTTCTTCACAGTCTGAAATGATTGGTAATATGCTTAGAGATATCATTAAAGTTGTGTTTGTATGAAATGCCATAATCATTTCATTATCCTTACCTTTTATTGTACACGACGTGTTTTCCCATTGCCCGGACGCCAGACAAGTAATTATCATATTGTCAGTCTCATAACCATTGTCACAGATTACTGATGCTGTCGATCCATACGTAGTAGCATTTGTTTCACCCAGTGTAATAGTACCAAATTCAATAGTGGGAACTTCTTCACAGTCTGAAATGAGTTGTAATATATTTATAGATATCATTAAAGTAAATATGTTTTTGTATGAAATGTCATAATCATTTCATTACCCTTACCTTTTATTGTACATGACGTGTTTTCCCATTGCCCGGAGGCCAGACAAGTAATTACCATATTTTCAATCTCATAACCATTGTCACAGGTTGCTGACGCTGTCGATCCATACGTAGTAGCATTTGTTTCATTCAGTGTAATAGTACCAAATTCAATAGTGGAAAGTTCTTCACAGTCTGAAATGAGTTGTAATATGTTCAGAGATATAAATAAATTAATTTTGTGTTTGCATGAAATGTCATAATCATTTCATTATCCTTACCTTTTATTGTACACGACGTGTTTTCCCACAGCCCTGAGGTCAGACAAGTAATTATCATATTATCAGTCTCATAACCATTGTCACAGGTTACTGATGCTGTCGATCCATACGTAGTAGCATTTGTTTCATTCAGTGTAATAGTACCAAATTCAATAGTGGGAACTTCTTCACAGTCTGAAATGATTGGTAATATGCTTAGAGATATCATTAAATTTGTTTTTGTATAAAATGACATAATGATTTCATTATCCTTACCTTTTATTCTACACGATGTGTTTTCCCAACGTCCGGAGGCCAGACAAGTAATTATCATATTTTCAGTCTCATAACCATTGTCACAGGTTACTGATGCTGTCGATCCATACGTAGTAGCATTTGTTTCATTCAGTGTAATAGTACCAGATTCAATAGTGGGAACTTGTTCACAGTCTGAAATGATTTGTAATATGTTTAGAGATATAAATAAATTAATTTTGTGTTTGTATGAAATGTCATATTCATTTCATTATCCTTACCTTTTATAGTACACGACGTGTTTTCCCACAGCCCGGAGTCCTGACAAGCAATTATCATATTGTCAGTCTCATAACCAATGTCACAGGTTACTGATGTTGTCGATCCATACGTAGTCGCGTTTGTTTCATTCAGTGTAATGGTACCAAATTCAACAGTGGGAACTTGTTCACAGTCTGAAATGATTGGTAATATGTTTAGAGATATCATTAAATTTGTGTTTGTATGAAATGCCATAATCATTTCATTATCCTTACCTTTTATTGTACACGACGTGTTTTCCCATTGCCCGGACGCCAGACAAGTAATTATCATATTGTCAGTCTCATAACCATTGTCACAGGTTACTGATGCTGTCGATCCATACGTAGTAGCATTTATTTCATTAAGTGTTATGGTACCAAATTCAATATTGGGAACATCTTCACAGTCTGAAATGATTTGTAATATGTTTGGAGATATAAATAAATTAATTTTGTGTTTGTATGAAATGTATGTAGCATTTGTTTCATTCAGTGTAATAGTACCAAATTCAATAGTGGGAACTTCTTCACAGTCTGAAATGAGTTGTAATATATTTATAGATATCATTAAAGTAAATTTGTTTTTGTATGAAATGTCATAATCATTTCATTATCCTTACCTTTTATTGTACACGACGTGTTTTCCCACAGCCCGGAGTCCTGACAAGCAATTATCATATTGTCAGTCTCATAACCATTGTCACAGGTTACTGATGCTGTCGATCCATACGTAGTAGCATTTATTTCATTAAGTGTTATGGTACCAAATTCAATATTGGGAACATCTTCACAGTCTGAAATAATTTGTAATATGTTTAGAGATATAAATAAATTAATTTTGTGTTTGTATGAAATGTCATAATCATTTCATTATCCTTACCTTTTATTGTACACGACGTGTTTTCCCATTGCCCGGACGCCAGACAAGTAATTATCATATTGTCAGTCTCATAACCATTGTCACAGGTTACTGATGCTGTCGATCCATACGTAGTAGCATTTGTTTCATTCAGTGTAATATTTCCAAATTCAATAGTGGGAACTTCTTCACAGTCTGAAATAATTTGTAATATGTTTAGAGATATCATTAAATTTGTGTTTGTATAAAATGTCATAATCATTTCATTATCCTTACCTTTTATTGTACACGACGTGTTTTCCCACAGACCTGAGGCCAGACAAGTAATTATCATATTGTCAGTCTCATAACCATTGTCACAGGTTACTGATGCTGTCGATCCATACGTAGTAGCATTTGTTTCATTCAGTGTAATAGTACCAGATTCAATAGTGTAAACTTCTTCACAGTCTGAAATGATTTTTAATATGATTAGAGATATCGACCAATGCTCTTTTGCAATAAATATCTGATTATTTTATTATTGTTACCTTTCATTGTACACGACGTGTTTTCCCATTGCCCGGAGGCCAGACAAGTAATTATCATATTGTCAGTCTCATAACCATTGTCACATGTTACTGATGCTGTCGATCCATACGTAGTAGCATTTATTTCATTAAGTGTTATGGTACCAAATTCAATAGTGGGAACTTCTTCACAGTCTGAAATGATTTGTAATATGTTTAGAGATATCATTAAATTTGTGTTTGTATAAAATGTCATAATCATTTCATTATCCTTACCTTTTATTGTACACGACGTGTTTTCCCACAGACCTGAGGCCAGACAAGTAATTATCATATTGTCAGTCTCATAACCATTGTCACAGGTTACTGATGCTGTCGATCCATACGTAGTAGCATTTATTTCATTAAGTGTTATGGTACCAAATTCAATATTGGAAACATCTTCACAGTCTGAAATGATTTGTATTGTAATATGTTTGGAGATATAAATAAATTAATTTTGTGTTTGTATGAAATGTCATAATCATATCATTATCATTACCTTTTATTGTACACGACGTGTTTTCCCACAGCCCTGAGGGCAGACAAGTAATTATCTTATTATCAGTCTCATAACCATTGTCACAGGTTGCTGATGCTGTCGATCCATATGTAGTAGCATTTGTTTCATTCAGTGTAATAGTACCAGATTCAATAGTGGGAACATCTTCACAGTCTGAAATGATTTGTAATATATTTAGAGATATCATTAATTTTTTTTTCAATGAAATGTCATAATCATTTCATTATATCATTAAATTTGCGTTTGTATGAAATGCCATAATCATTTCATTATCCTTACCTTTTATTGTACACGACGTGTTTTCCCACAGCCCAGAGGCCAGACAATTAATTATCATATTGTCAGTCTCATAGCCATTATTGCAGGTTACTGATGCTGTCGATCCATACGTAGTAGCATTTGTTTCATTCAGTGTAATAGTACCAAATTCAATAGTGGGAACCTCTTCACAGTTTGAAATGATTTGTAATATGTTTAGAGATATAAATGAATTAATTTTGTGTTTGTATGAAATGTCATAATCATTTCATTATCCTTGCCTTTTATTGTACACGACGTGTTTTCCCAAAGGCATGAGGCCAGACAAGCAATTATCATATTGTCAGTCTCATAACCATTGTAGCAGATTACTGATCCAGTGTAATAGTAACAAATTCAATAGTGGGAACTTCTTCACAGTCTGAAACGAGTTGTGTTATGTTTAGAGATATCATCAACTTTGTTTTCGTATAAAATGTCATAATCATTTCTTTATCCTTACCTTTTATTGCACACGACGTGTTTTCCCATTGCCCGGAGTCCTGACAAGCAATTATCATATTGTCAGTCTCATAACCATTGTCACAGGTTACTGATGCTGTCGATCCATACGTAGTAGCATTTATTTCATTAAGTGTTATAGTACCAGATTCAATAGTGGGAACTTCTTCACAGTCTGAAATGATTTGTAATATGTTTAGAGATATCATTAAATTTGTTTTTGTATGAAATGTCATAATCATTTCATTATATCATTAAATTTGCGTTTGTATGAAATGCTATAGTCATTTCATTATCCTTACCTTTTATTGTACACGTCGTGTTTTCCCACAGGCCTGAGGCCAGACAAGCAATTATCATATTGTCAGTCTCATAACCATTGTCACAGTTTACGGATGCTGTCGATCCATACGTAGTAGCATTTGTTTCATTCAGTGTACTAGTACCAAATTCAATATTGGGAACATCTACACAGTCTGAAATGTGTTTTAGTATTTTCAGAGGTTTCAAAACAATTGTAGTAATTACACGGCGTCTTAACATCATTTCGTTTTATTTTTCTTGCATTTTATTGTTAATGCTTTCCCAAATTAAACGTAATATTTAATGCTACAGGTTATTGTCGCTGTCAAACTAATTGAAATGTTAGCTTTATGAAGTATTATCTTACCTCAATAATTGGATCATCTCCTTGGTTTGTGAAAATGCAATAATCCACGAGGTGTTGTTTGCCATAATAGTTTGATTTATTGTGCATTTCATGTACACTTTGTTAAATAATCGGTTCGAATATGCGAGACTGAGTTGATCAATTCGACTAGAACGCTGGTGCTAATGATTGTGGTATTAACAGTTTCATAGCTGGTGATGCACTTACAATGAAATCAACAATATCTTTTTGCAACAATATTATCCATTTTTAATCAGAAAAAGTTTATCCTTTGCTGTGCCGGTATCAAGGTATGAAATGGTTAGACTTAGATTTTCTTACCCAGAGCTACATGTTAAAGATGTCGAATTAAAATAAATTTTGTATTCCTTTGGTCATATTTGCGTCTCTATATTACTTACCCATGCATATGGTTTCTTCAACAGGACTGCAATTCAATGTAAAAATTGCGTTCTCCTCCGTACCTTAAATTTAAAAAAATGGACTGATGTACATTTTCTGCTTATGTATGCTTTCCCTATTCCCTGTTTGTATCCATACATATCGGCGTGAATATTCCATCGATTGAAAAATAAATGATTTTTGTTTATATATGCCCCTGTACTCTGTAACGATGTGAACTACAAGTATATAATCAAGCTTTTATGCACCAACCAAACGACCAGAACTTCGAGAACGTTTGAGGCTGCAGTACGAGTATGTCCGATTTGCATTGATTTGCATTCCGGTTTTTACAATGTAGTAATAAGATATATATCATTTATACAAACATTTCACATAATTTGGATTCAGTCCAGTTTCGGTTGTTAAGAAGTAACAATATGATATACATCTTTCAAATGTCTCACATAGCATTGATTATCGCATTTTGGACGATAATTTAGACTTAAGTAAGCAGATGCTAGCTAATCATTACAATGCAAGTCTGATCAATGACAGCGCAGATTACCATAGCGCAGAGCAATCCCGTGTATCATACGTTCAAACACAACTGCTACATTTGCGACTATATTAATATCGCATCGACGCTATTGCGCTTTTGATGTAGTCAGCCGGTGGTAATGGTACAACTGCAATAGTACTTACTGCAACCGAAAGCCGAGGTTGTTATGACTTTAGAAAGCACACACGTACAGAAATATCTTTCAGCATTTAAGATCATATTGAACTTATCGCAAAATATGAATACGTTAAAAACTTTTACATGTATACCCTTAGCAATTTACCTGAAAAGCCAATAAAGAAGTATCCTTCGGTGTCAACATTTTGAGTTTCATCATTAAAACTAGCTGTGATGTAGTGACTGTTTATCGTCTCAATGTTTATTGTATTGTGATAATGGTTTGCACAGTCTATTACTGTCGTATTGACATTGACTCGGTCTCTGATAGAGATTGTTTGATCGCACGAATCTGTGTCTAGATATAGATCGGCGTCGAGAATGTATAAATTAACACTGGACAAACACGACAGAACTTCAAACGAGCAAACACAGGTATTGCTCCCAGTCGGTTTGCTTGGATAATTTGTATTTGTTAAATACAATGGAGAATCACCGGATTGTCGAGATGTATCGGAACAAACGTCAATTATTCTCGATTCTACAAGAAGAATGAAATTCACATATATATTGCAAAAAATACTCATTTATACACACGGGGCTAGCACGCAATCTCTATCCAGAGTTGTCGTTCGTTATCCTCACATACATCTCTGTCAACGTCTGGAAAGTAGTTCAAAAAAACGTGTCCGTGTCTCCTTTAATTTCCATCTGATACACAAAATCACACTTTTTTCTCTAAATGTATATTTGTTGTCATAATTTTACACGATTACCTTCGATTTCTGTAAAATAGTCGAGAAATAGTGCGCTATATTAATAAAATAATTTCTCTGATTTTCAGTTTAATTATAGCACATGTAACATCTTTTGTCTCGAATGTATTGTGCAAAATAAATTGCTTCGCTTAGTCGTAAATTTTGTACCATTTGTGGCTTTATTTCTTGTTTTACAAGAATCTTGTTAAACGCTGAGATGTTGACAGAATTGTATGGAAGAGATAACGAACGACAGCTCTGGATAGAGATTGGGCTAGCACGTTGAAGGGATGGAGTATAATGGCGTATTCGGTCATTCATTTGTACCAACTAACCAAAGAATGTTTGGCTTACATATGCGACATTCTTTAGCATATTATCAAATATGTATCGAATTAGAAAACACTTTAACTACAATTAATGCGTAGTGAAACAGATTCAAATTTTCCGTGAACATCACCCCATGAGTGTAAGGATTTACCATGTATGCAGAAATATTCTACCACAACATATGACGCCGACATTTTGACGCCTTTTGTGCCATAGTGTCCGGCTCCTTGCAAGGACACGGAGCAGTTTGACCTCCCAGAGCACGCTCTCCGTATGTACTGTATATCGCTAGTATAATTATATTGGTTTGGTGTATCGTCATTCTCATTGAAATCATCACAACAGTTTGTACAACCATCTCTGTACCGGAAGTCAAGAGATTGTATGGCCAACACTTTATTCAGGTCACAATTAAGGGTTAAAGATCCAAGTTGACATGTTGTGCTATTCATTAGTTCTTCCTTCTCAGATAACTGTTGACCTATATTGTAAAACTTACTGATAACATTTTACGAAGAAATATGTTGAATGAGATTAATAAAAGATTTTATGAGATTTTACGCGAAAGAAATTTGTATTTAAGTACTGTTTGTCTATTTAATGTAATTGAATGACTAGACATGGTAGGTATATTTCATCCATCTGAACCCGATATCACAAATTCACCTGATGTCTAGGTTGTATGAAGCATATGTGCGACCTGTTACAAGTTGCAGTTTATCATTATGCGGTCCCCATTCATATTCTCACACTGATGCCGCACATCATAAAGTTAAACACCTCGTTGTCAGAAAAATACACCCTTAATGTTGATATTGGGTTAAAACCCCTTCTCGTAAAGGAATGAAAATGTTGAATAGTAATATTTATTTATTTATTCATATATATATATATATATATGGTTTACAAATGGCTAACGATTCGGTCAGGCAAAATAAAGCTGATAGTCACATATCAGTACACAATATTCTCAGTTAGAATTGATGTTATCATCACGACAGATAGACAGTTTGTTATATCACCGATTTGAATAGTAGAAACGGATCAAAATGAAATCCATACGCAATGCAATATGTAAACAAAATCAAGAGAGTATGTTATATACCATTTTACACTTCACGAAGTTTGAAGTGTAGCTAAACAGGAAGAAAATGTCACATTGAAAACATGTTAAATTTAAACTTCATTATGAACGCACAATGCACGTAATATGTTCTATTGTTGCAATGTAATATGGTTGTTTTTTAGATCAGCTACGTTATTGTATACTCGAAAGATCCCATTTGTAATTTGTATATGTAACTATACTAATGTAATATATAGCAATGTATTTAGCAATATAACACTGTCCTCTGTGGCGCAATTGATAAAGGTTGCGGTTTGACTTCGAAAGACTTAATCTTTGAAGGACATCATTTTTGATAATCTAAGCGATTTTTAACTTTTGATCAATGTTTACTAGTATATTGATATTAAAACAATGTTTATTTTTTGTATCAAAATTGTCCCGTGAAAATAACATTATTGTCTAAAATGAATTTTTTAGCTTTTTCATCATTTCAATTGTGGAATAAGTTTTAAATTGATAAAAACCGTTTTTGGTGTTTTTGATTTGTAATTACACTTATAACCATGCAATTGAATGTATAAAAGAAAAGTCAGTATGTGGTTATCAGACTATGGCAAGCGAACCAAATAGACTGAGGTCTGATCTACTCGTATTATAAATTGGAGAAAGAAAATGGGATATTATGAAACTGAATATGAAATTTAATACACTTTTTACAAACACATCAGAGAACAAATGTATTTCTTCTTTCCCTTTCCTCTTACCAAAAAGTACTATTCAATATACATGCTTACATTTAACAATAACACAAAGTTATTTCTATAAATGATTTTTTAAAAATAAATGTAAATATATTACGATTTAAAAAAGTGCTATTGACTGGGCTTCATAATGTAAAATGTCATGTAAGTATATGCTACCTGATCCAACACACCACGACTATGGTTTATGTAGATGACACTTTACTACGAATTTAAACTAATATTGTTAATGATATACGGCGTTTACCTTTATACCTTGACTATAGAATATGATTTATACCAGTAAATTATCGGTGTCGTAATGGAATAATTCAATTATATTTGGTGACTAAAAATGTATTGAACTGATTCATGTCTTTCGTGCAAGAATAAAACAAATTTTATACTTACGTACAGGGTATTAAAAATAGATTCTGTTTGTATATGTACTCCTTCATGAAATAATAAAACCATGCAACCGAAATGATAGAATATTATACAAAATCATTTTTAAACTTCAAGACGGTAAAACCTGAGCCAAATATGCGTGCTTGTATAAGTATGTTAGTTTATTTAAAGTCGCAGGACTGTTGTTTTGTCTTATACATGACTTTAATACATTTATAAATGTATTCATCTGTATTTTTACAATCTCCTAACAATTACAAAGAAATACAGTATTATTGTTCAAAATATTTCCCAAGAATTTCGATTTTCTATTCAATTCAGTGTAATGGTGCATCATGCATCACCATCCTTTTGAAAACTCACTTAAAATATTTAATTAGGATATGAAGAAGATCTGCATCTTAACAAATCTGATTCGAGATTAAAGCGACATTAATCTGATTGACATTAAAGACAATCTCGGTACCAGCATATTACACTTACCATTAAACTTCCATATTAAGATAAAAAGTCTTAATATTGAGGTAATTTCGGTAATTATGTTATATTTTGACTTATAGCGGACATGTCAAAATATCAGGTCAATTGTAATGATTTCGTCTAAGATTTGATCACTAAATGATCACAGATTACAACATCAGAAAAACAATAAACACCCACGTACCTTGAACACTGCCAGTAACAATAATCACAAATTGAACGATAGAAATCGTTGTTTTAAGCATGTTTAATTTAAAATGTGATATACAGGATCAATGGGAGTATTAAAAACTTCCTATACATGCGTGCACACCGTTTCAAACGTATCATTTTACACATTAGAGTATTTGTTGCATTTTAGTTGCGCAATCAATACAAGGACGGCCAAAAAAATATAAATGCAATTTATCATGCGGATAATTTTTTTAGTAAATTCTGTCTAAAAGCGTATTTTTACATTGGATTTTTAATAATGGATTTTGAAATTACAGGTTATATTTCCAAACATTGGCCGTTCAGTTAGTGCTTCGATTATAAGATATTTGATGAAAATTGACAGATTGGTACCACGATTATCCTGATTGATTTTTATATATATTTAAATGATAACCACATTTTATTCCACTTGTACGTACAATGGCCGGAGTAATTATAGATAAATGCCCTACCACTTCATGAAACTTTATGACCGTGTAATTGAATAAAATAACTTGTTGAATGAATACAAATCTACAGTATATCAGGGACTATACATTACTATGATAGCATGGGACGTAGCCAAGGAAACGCCGAAAGCGTGCGCGAATACCGAAGGTATGAATAGGAAAGTGCACGAAAGGGAATTTTCTCTCCTGTCGGAAGGGGTTTCGGAGGACTCCATTGATTTCGATATTCAGGACGTCTGTACGGACATCCTGTGTCCACACAGAAACGCTTTCTGTCCGTTTTTTATCTTCTCACGACGAAATGGCAACTTCGACCAATGTGTGGATTTTCTTTTTTCCCTATATCCCTTATGCACGTATCGATTTATTTACACGATTATTATTTGAATAATATAGTTGTGTGGAAAACTGAGGGGTCAACATGTTCGCAGCTTGTTTAAATTATTCAAACATCAGGGAATGATGAGATTTGGCCTGATGTATCGATGTTTAGAATAAATAACGTTCCATTAATATATCCCGTGATATAATTTTTTTTCAACAGTTTTATGCTATGTTAAGTTTCTTTGCATTGTCGTGAGTATGTTGACATGAAGGGCGCTAATTGATTTATTAACAGAGTTACTGCATGGGAGTTTGTAAGAGTGTTGGTGGATTTGAATTTTTAGGTCTGTTTCTTTTACATTTCTATGTTGTTGCGTGTATGTTTTGCGAACCGTGGTGGCAATTTATGCATATACACGTATAGTCGGTGCTGGAAAAGCCGCTCCTGTGAATCGTTTCTGTAGATAACAAATGTGTGCGAAGTAAATATAGCAAATGCATTTATACGCCACTTTGTGAATAATTCTAAGTTGTGCATACATTTGTACTAAGTGACAAAACAATAATTGTTGCAAAAAATAAAGCAAATAAATTCTCAAGTAGTGATGCATTTGTATTCATATATACCAGTTTTGGTTTCGACTTTGCTGGAATAAATGGGGAAATGGCCACCTGTGAATTATGTCGACCATGTGAACAATGGTCCCTCATTAGCTCGCATTTGATATACATGTAATACCAGTATGTATAATAAACATAGGCCAACCATAAATTATGATATTTTTCATTTCCACTGTATCTAGGTAAATGATATCACCCAAAATGCATTGTTTTGCAATGGTTTGTATATAGCACATTTTTAGATTTTTTTCAGCAGAATAATGTGACAAAATCAAGCAATTGCACGCGTAAAAATTATATACACAAACATTATAATGCCCGTTCCACTATGGAGATGGAATTGTTTAGTACTGATAGGTTACACAGAAGCACTGGTTACGTAAACTGTTGGCCATACATAATGATAATTGACGTTATAAATTATCATCAAAAATATTTAGCTGTACACTGAGTCGATTTTCTAAACACCCACATTGTGTTTTACAGCATAAGAAGAAAATGATTGAATACACTCGATTGATTACCACATTTACTTTGCATACTTGATTTCTTTGTGCACATCGATTGTAAGTATTGTGAAACATAAGAATGAGTTCATTTATTTGGGTTCTTCTATGAATCACGTTTTGTAAGATGATCATTTGGAAAAACTCGACTCTCTGTATAGTATCTTGATTTTATTTTAAGATTTGTCGTATTGGAATGTGCGGATAAATTCAATTTTTCTCTTCATCTAATGTACAAATATCTATACAACGTAACTCTCTAAAAGTCTGTATAACATAGCTCTTCAATGCTATATCTGATTGTATCAGCAACTTGCTTCGTACAGCGTACAATGAAGCCAATGCCCTGTATTGTGAACGTGTCCTATAGCATCTTAACCTAGTTTGCCATAAGTCACTCAATTTAAAATCTAGGTATTTTATCACCTTTTTTATTGCGGACAACACTTGACCTATAACTAGATTAATAGAATGTATTTTCACTATTTTATTTAAGGTCTTTACTAAAGGTAAACATTTGTAAAATAGTGCTAAACACTAGACTGTTATTATAATACCAAATAAGATACACCAAAACAATTGTATTATGATTCACAAAATACATTTATTTGTGTTCTGAAAACGTTATAATCTTGCAGCCATACAGCTTTTATTGTATATAATTCATATTTATTTATTCGCCTTTCATATGCGAAACATTCTACGATTTACATCCATCAATGCTAATACTTGCAAATATTTAGTACATTTTAACTCAAATGAATGAATGGATGAGAAGTATGATATAGAATTAATACAAGAAACACATGAAATATATACTGAGTAGATTTTCTGAACGTCAACCTTAGAGAATTATATTCTTGGAGGAACCCAAATAAATAAATAATAATTCTAATATTTTACTATACTTAAAATTGATCTACACAAAGGAATCGAGTATTCAAAGTAAAATGTTGGATTAAATATATTAAAATTCCCCTTGTTCATCAACTTAGTTTGTTGTACGATTTTCTTCTAGTGCCATAAAATGGAAGTTTAGAAATTCGGCTATGTGTATATTGTGACATTTCTACCTGTAAACTTAACAAATAACCTGCACTTACGTATATACATACACATAACATCATAAATATCTGATACAATTAAAATAATTCAATGTCGTGTATAATATGCAAAACTATTATCACTCAGAATATATTTAGAATATAGTTTAGTTTGTGCATCATAAAAGAGTTAAAATCAATTATGATAGTAGTGAATTCATACATTCTTCAATTAAAAATAATTATAAATGATATAATGGTACATGACAGATTCATGTAAAAACACCAATAGGTCAACAGAATTTATTTTACTTAATGGTTACATACTAAAAAAATCATTTCCATAATAATAATTATTTGCGAAGACATTCGTACGATTCACATCAATCCAGTTCTAAATGCCTTAATATTGATACTATCTGAATAAGGTTGAGTCATTGTATATTCATACAAGGAAACTTGACTTCATTCATTTGATCTTCCTGTTCTGTTTAACAGAACTCATTTTCCCTATTCAACATCTGTTGTAACTTTCGTATTAAGTTATATCTCTCAAACTGGCATGAGGTATTTATTGTAAAGTTTAAGCTTTCAAACAAATAAGCATATTTGTAAGCAATTATTCTTACACAAGGCTAAAATATAATTAGTTCATTTATACACCTCTCTGTCTGTAGGTTGAGGTACGAGCTTTTGTATTTCAGACTAATGAGTCTCCTGACTGAAAAATATAATTAATATCTTGATATTGTTACGTAAATAATGCTTCTTTGCATGACCAAAATCAAATTTAAAGCCTATAATGCAGATAAATAGTTTCCTATTTGTGCCCTTTTTCTAGCATGGTGTGACAGATATGGTACCATATTTATGCATACACGTTGATATTGTCCATTTAAGTACAGTCCATAGTTTAAGTTCCTAAAAGATATACTAATAATAGTCGACGGCCAAGGCAAACAGAAACACAGAAACAAAGACTTCGTATGCATATATATTAACACCACAAAATGCTCCTTGTTAATAATGTTGATTTCAAACTGTTTTCCTTATCATTCTTATAATTATCAAATATCCGAATCCAGCTGCTCATAAAGGAGTTTGTCAGCTGTCACAGAATAAGTTCAAATTCTAACCACTTTACTATGCACATTTTATAGCGTTCATTTTTTTGATGAAGCCGGTATTTGAATTCAATGTTTCATTAACAGAAATCCCAGGTAACACCACATACATTTTTTCTTACAATCGAAAAAAAATTGAACCTATACCGCCAAAAGTTGTATACAGACGTTTTAATTGAATGTGCTCTAATAATATGAAGACTTACTGTCATGTTTACGTAATTGTTTCCAGGCGAGAATTGACCTGACATCCTGGGATTTTCCTCCATGTCATTGCATTTACATGTCTCAAGTCTGTAGAAATAGGAATAAGATGATAAATTCATCGATAACATTTCGACAACTTTATCAGTTTATCGAAATAAGTCTATGGATATACGCGTATTACCAAACGAATATATATATATTGCCTCAATGTTAAAGCATATTAAGACTATGCAACTGACGCATGGAATTTTTAAGAGTCGTTTACTTACGAAATTAGAATATACAGCCAAACAAAGGTCACGAAAGGTGACAAAATATGCTTTTGTTACAGTCAACCTTAACTAAGAGTTTTAGTTGGTCTATATTATAATGTCAAAGAATGTGTGGAAAACAGTGATTGCCGTTATGGTCACGTATAAATATTTAAACTGTAACCTCTGATTCAAATTCATTGCATGTAATACTTGCGTTTTTTTAAAAAAATATGTGATAATAAGATACTTTACCATTATGTACCATATCATGATCAAAAAGTAGCTGGTCGACACTTCCACAGTCACCGACGCCGGAATCCGTCCAGGACGGAAGTGTATAGCTTCTGTAAAAAACAAAAGGCAAACACTTTATTCAAATAATTCATCAATTTAAACACGGTTTAAAGACAATGAAGATTTCATAATTGATCGTTGCTGTTAATAGAAATGAATAATTTTTGAAAGACAACATTCATGCTGGCAATTATTAGAACTTTTAGAAAATTTAGAAAAAATATGGCGTGTTTTACTGTTGTTAGATTGACTGTTGTCCTCTTAGAATATTGACAATACAATGAGAAATAGATAATTTAGTGTAGGCAATAATGGAATTTCTCTTAACAAAAATTAAAGCTTTCATGAAGGATAAATTGCCTGATAAAATTAAAGCACGTTTAATGATGTTAATACAAAGTTAAAAAAACGTATAACCGAATCTTAACACATGCAAGCAATGAAAACAGGCACCTTTGACCCTTATGCCTGTCCAATCTTCGTTTATTTCCAATCTTTTTCGCAACGATGGCAGTCGTTGTTACAATGAAAGTCAACACTAAAAAACCAGCCGCAAGGCCAATGTACAGAACCTTTTGGTCTGAAGTAGTCAGAAATTCTTATTTCATTGACAATTCTTAATCAAATTAAATGATGGAATACATACATAAATAGTGCTTAAGTTTTACAGAATACAATATATGAAACAATAATTTAGGGACTATAATGACATAAAGTCGTTTATATTTATTAATTGACATATTATCGCTTTGTAACTATATTAACAAGAGCTATGGCTACGCTACTTCATTTACTGATATTTTTGCTTTGATTTTTTTATTGTCAAAGAAAAGTGATAATAAGAAGATATGCATGAGATGGGACTGAGTCTTCTTTACATTTATCAGTGTACAGTGTACTAGTCTGACAGACAAAGAAGCTTGCCTATTTCAGTACATGAAGTTTTTTCCCACATCCCGGTTTCTAGACAGGAAATTGTTGATTCCTCAATCTCATACCCACTGATACACCTTATATTCGCTGTCGCACCGTATGTTGTATTACCAATGTCATTCAATGTGATGTTACCATATTCAATACTTGGAACAGGCCCACAGTCTGAAACGTAGAACAGTCAAACCCGTACTAGCGAGCGCGTATTGCTTCAAATAACCACATGTATTTTTTTTAAATACAAACAGTTATGGTGAATAAGTATGGGTTACAAATTAATTTATACATTCTTAGTAGAAGGATTGTTGTATTGGCATTTTTGTTATAATCGACATCACGTGCGCGTTTTGAATCAAATGATGGAAATCTTTTTGGAAAGAGTTCATTTCCTGAAGATGGAAGCGTATTATGCTAATTATGGATATTGATATGCAAAATGATGAATGAACAATGAAATGAACTCATTCAGCTTGCTAATTGACAATCAACATATAATACATTTCCTAGCTTGGTCTCCTCTGTCAACGTAAATCTACTCAATTCTATTAGTATTTGATAAACTCACCGGTCAATGAACATGAATTGTTCTCCCACTTTCCAGTTTCGAGGCAATAGATTGTGGTATTTTCAGTTTCATATCCAGAGGTACAACTAACTGTAGCTGTTGAACCATATGTTGTTGTATCATTGTCAAGCGTGACTAAACTATTCATAATGATTGGAACAACACCGCAGTCTGAAATCCACGTTGGATGATGTATGAATGTCATAATATCGTTGATAATAATTTTGGTATCATTAACTTTTCATCAAATATGCTTTTAAAATAAAGACGTTTTTCGCTGAATACCATTTTAGTTTCATGACAGGAAATTGTTGAATTTTGAAAGTCATACCCATTATTACAAATTACAAAAGCCAATGTAATGTTTGACGAATTCAGAATAATTATTTTAGTATCAGTACAATACAATATCAATACAATGGAGCAGCATCACAGTTGGAATGCAGTCAGAGATTTCATATGGATATGTATATGTTTGAATTCTTAATTTCAATTCTTCTCAGTACTTTTTGCTAACTCGACGTGATTACCTTTGAATCGTATTGAGTCTCATAATGTCACAGATGATTTTAGAGACAGCATATGTCTGAAATATTACATTAATTTCATTATTCTAACCCTTGTTGAATTGTAATGTATTTAGAGAAACCACCGAACTTTAATATGTATTACTCAGAAATGTTTTAATCCTTTCATTATCCTTACCTTTTATTGTACACGACGTGTTTTCCCATTGCCCGGATTCCTGACAAGTAATTATCATATTGTCAGTCTCATAACCATTGTCACAGGTCACTGATGCTGTCGATCCATACGTAGTCGTGTTTGTTTCATTCAGTGTAATAGTACCAAATTCAATAGTGGGAACTTCTTCACAGTCTGAAATGATTTTTAACATGTTTAGAGATATCATTAAGTTTGTTTTTGAATGAAATGTCGTAATCATTTCATTATCCTTACCTTTTATTGTACACGACGTGTTTTCCCATTGCCCGGAGTCCTGACAAGTAATTATCATATTGTCAGTCTCATAACCATTGTCACAGGTCACTGATGCTGTCGATCCATACGTAGTAGCATTTGTTTCTTTCAGTGTAATGATACCAAATTCAATAGTGGGAACTTCTTCACAGTCTGAAATGATTTGGAAAATGTTTGGAGATATCATTACATTAAAGTTGTCTTGTATGATATGTCATAATCATTTCATTATCCTTACCTTTTATTGTACACGACGTGTTTTCCCATTGCCCGGAGTCCTGACAAGTAATTATCATATTGTCAGTCTCATAACCATTGTCACAGGTCACTGATGCTGTCGATCCATACGTAGTCGTGTTTGTTTCATTCAGTGTAATAGTACCAAATTCAATAGTGGGAACTTCTTCACAGTCTGAAATGATTTGTAATATGTTTAGAGATATCATTAAATTTGTTTTTTAATGAAATGTCGTACTCATTTCATTATCCTTACCTTTTATTGTACACGACGTGTTTTCCCATTGCCCGGAGTCCTGACAAGTAATTATCATATTGTCAGTCTCATATCCATTGTCACAGGTTACTGTTGCTGTCGATCCATACGTAGTCGCGTTTGTTTCATCCAATGTAATTGTACCAAATCCAACAGTGAGAACTTCTTCACAGTCTGAAATGATTTGTAATATGTTTAGAAATATCATTAAATTTGTTTTTGAATGAAATGTCGTAATCATTTCATTATCCTTACCTTTTATTGTACACGACGTGTTTTCCCATTGCCCGGAGTCCTGACAAGTAATTATCATATTGTCAGTCTCATAACCATTGTCACAGGTCACTGATGCTGTCGATCCATACGTAGTCGTGTTTGTTTCATCCAGTGTAATAGTACCAAATTCAATAGTGGGAACTTCTTCGCAGTCTGAAATGATTTGTAATATGTTTAGAGATATCATTAAATTTGTTTTTTAATGAAATGTCGTACTCATTTCATTATCCTTACCTTTTATTGTACACGACGTGTTTTCCCATTGCCCGGAGTCCTGACAAGTAATTATCATATTGTCAGTCTCATATCCATTGTCACAGGTCACTGATGCTGTCGATCCATACGTAGTCGCGTTTGTTTCATCCAATGTAATTGTACCAAATTCAACAGTGAGAACTTCTTCACAGTCTGAAATGATTTGTAACATGTTTAGAGATATTATTAAGTTTGTTTTTGAATGAAATGTCGTAATCATTTCATTATCCTTACCTTTTATTGTACACGATGTGTTTTCCCATTGCCCGGAGTCCTGACAAGTAATTATCATATTGTCAGTCTCATAACCATTGCCACAGGTTACCGATGCTGTCGATCCATAAGTAGTAGCATTTGTTTCTTTCAGTGTAATGATACCAAATTCAATAGTTGGAACTTCTTCACAGTCTGAAATGGTTTGGAAAATGTTTGGAGATATCATTAAATTTGTTTTTGAATGAAATGTCGTAATCATTTCATTATCCTTACCTTTTATTGTACACGACGTGTTTTCCCATTGCCCGGAGTCCTGACAAGTAATTATCATATTGTCAGTCTCATAACCATTGTCACAGGTCACTGATGCTGTCGATCCATACGTAGTCGTGTTTGTTTCATTCAGTGTAATTGTACCAAATTCAATAGTTGGAACTTCTTCACAGTCTGAAATGATTTGTAATATGTTTAGAGATATCATTAAATTTGTTTTTTAATGAAATGTCGTACTCATTTCATTATCCTTACCTTTTATTGTACACGACGTGTTTTCCCATTGCCCGGAGTCCTGACAAGTAATTATCATATTGTCAGTCTCATAACCATTGTCACAGGTCACTGATGCTGTTGATCCATACGTAGTCGTGTTTGTTTCATCCAGTGTAATAGTACCAAATTCAATAGTGGGAACTTCTTCACAGTCTGAAATGATTTGTAATATGTTTAGAGATATCATTAAATTTGTTTTTGAATGAAATGTCGTACTCATTTCATTATCCTTACCTTTTATTGTACACGACGTGTTTTCCCATTGCCCGGAGTCCTGACAAGTAATTATCATATTGTCAGTCTCATAACCATTGTCACAGGTCACTGATGCTGTCGATCCATACGTAGTCGTGTTTGTTTCATTCATTGTAATAGTACCAAATTCAATAGTTGGAACTTCTTCACAGTCTGAAATGATTTGTAATATGTTTAGAGATATCATTAAATTTGTTTTTGAATGAAATGTCGTAGTCATTTCATTATCCTTACCTTTTATTGTACACGACGTGTTTTCCCATTGCCCGGAGTCCTGACAAGTAATTATCATATTGTCAGTCTCATAACCATTGTCACAGGTCACTGATGCTGTCGATCCATACGTAGTAGCATTTGTTTCTTTCAGTGTAATGATACCAAATTCAATAGTGGGAACTTCTTCACAGTCTGAAATGGTTTGGAAAATGTTTGGAGATATCATTACATTAAAGTTGTCTTGTATGATATGTCATAATCATTTCATTATCCTTACCTTTTATTGTACACGACGTGTTTTCCCATTGCCCGGAGTCCTGACAAGTAATTATCATATTGTCAGTCTCATAACCATTGTCACAGGTCACTGATGCTGTCGATCCATACGTAGTCGTGTTTGTTTCATCCAGTGTAATTGTACCAAATTCAATAGTGGGAACTTCTTCACAGTCTGAAATGATTTGTAATATGTTTAGAGATATCATTAAATTTGTTTTTAAATGCAATGTCGTACTCATTTCATTATCCTTACCTTTTATTGTACACGACGTGTTTTCCCATTGCCCGGAGTCCTGACAAGTAATTATCATATTGTTAGTCTCATAACCATTGTCACAGGTCACTGATGCTGTCGATCCATACGTAGTCGTGTTTGTTTCATTCAGTGTAATTGTACCAAATTCAACAGTGGGAACTTCTTCACAGTCTGAAATGATTTGTAACATGTTTAGAGATATCATTAAATTTGTTTTTGAATGAAATGTCATACTCATTTCATTATCCTTACCTTTTATTGTACACGACGTGTTTTCCCATTGCCCGGAGTCCTGACAAGTAATTATCATATTTTCAGTCTCATATCCATTGTCACAGGTTACTGTTGCTGTCGATCCATACGTAGTCGCGTTTGTTTCATTCAATGTAATTGTACCAAATTCAATAATGGGAACTTCTTCACAGTCTGAAATGGTTTGGAAAATGTTTGGAGATATCATTACATTAAAGTTGTCTTGTATGATATGTCATAATCATTTTATTATCCTTACCTCTTATTGTACACGACGTGTTTTCCCATTGCCCGGAGTCCTGACAAGTAATTATGATATTGTAAGTCTCATATCCATTGTCACAGGTTACTGTTGCTGTCGATCCATACGTAGTCGCGTTTGTTTCATCCAATGTAATTGTACCAAATTCAACAGTGAGAACTTCTTCACAGTCTGAAATGATTTGTAACATGTTTAGAGATATTATTTAGTTTGTTTTTGAATGAAATGTCGTAATCATTTCATTATCCTTACCTTTTATTGTACACGACGTGTTTTCCCATTGCCCGGAGTCCTGACAAGTAATTATCATATTGTCAGTCTCATAACCATTGTCACAGGTCACTGATGCTGTCGATCCATACGTAGTAGCATTTGTTTCTTTCAGTGTAATGATACCAAATTCAATAGTGGGAACTTCTTCACAGTCTGAAATGGTTTGGAAAATGTTTGGAGATATCATTACATTAAAGTTGTCTTGTATGATATGTCATAATCATTTCATTATCCTTACCTTTTATTGTACACGACGTGTTTTCCCATTGCCCGGAGTCCTGACAAGTAATTATCATATTGTCAGTCTCATAACCATTGTCACAGGTCACTGATGCTGTCGATCCATACGTAGTCGTGTTTGTTTCATCCAGTGTAATTGTACCAAATTCAATAGTGGGAACTTCTTCACAGTCTGAAATGATTTGTAATATGTTTAGAGATATCATTAAATTTGTTTTTAAATGCAATGTCGTACTCATTTCATTATCCTTACCTTTTATTGTACACGACGTGTTTTCCCATTGCCCGGAGTCCTGACAAGTAATTATCATATTGTTAGTCTCATAACCATTGTCACAGGTCACTGATGCTGTCGATCCATACGTAGTCGTGTTTGTTTCATTCAGTGTAATTGTACCAAATTCAACAGTGGGAACTTCTTCACAATCTGAAATGATTTGTAACATGTTTAGAGATATCATTAAATTTGTTTTTGAATGAAATGTCATACTCATTTCATTATCCTTACCTTTTATTGTACACGACGTGTTTTCCCATTGCCCGGAGTCCTGACAAGTAATTATCATATTTTCAGTCTCATATCCATTGTCACAGGTTACTGTTGCTGTCGATCCATACGTAGTCGCGTTTGTTTCATTCAATGTAATTGTACCAAATTCAATAATGGGAACTTCTTCACAGTCTGAAATGGTTTGGAAAATGTTTGGAGATATCATTACATTAAAGTTGTCTTGTATGATATGTCATAATCATTTTATTATCCTTACCTCTTATTGTACACGACGTGTTTTCCCATTGCCCGGAGTCCTGACAAGTAATTATGATATTGTAAGTCTCATATCCATTGTCACAGGTTACTGTTGCTGTCGATCCATACGTAGTCGCGTTTGTTTCATCCAATGTAATTGTACCAAATTCAACAGTGAGAACTTCTTCACAGTCTGAAATGATTTGTAACATGTTTAGAGATATTATTTAGTTTGTTTTTGAATGAAATGTCGTAATCATTTCATTATCCTTACCTTTTATTGTACACGACGTGTTTTCCCATTGCCCGGAGTCCTGACAAGTAATTATCATATTGTCAGTCTCATAACCATTGTCACAGGTCACTGATGCTGTCGATCCATACGTAGTAGCATTTGTTTCTTTCAGTGTAATGATACCAAATTCAATAGTGGGAACTTCTTCACAGTCTGAAATGGTTTGGAAAATGTTTGGAGATATCATTACATTAAAGTTGTCTTGTATGATATGTCATAATCATTTCATTATCCTTACCTTTTATTGTACACGACGTGTTTTCCCATTGCCCGGAGTCCTGACAAGTAATTATCATATTGTCAGTCTCATAACCATTGTCACAGGTCACTGATGCTGTCGATCCATACGTAGTCGTGTTTGTTTCATCCAGTGTAATTGTACCAAATTCAACAGTAGGAACTTCTTCACAGTCTGAAATGATTTGTAACATGTTTAGAGATATCATTAAATTTGTTTTTGAATGAGATGTCGTAATCATTTCATTATCCTTACCTTTTATTGTACACGACGTGTTTTCCCATTGCCCGGAGTCCTGACAAGTAATTATCATATTGTCAGTCTCATAACCATTGTCACAGGTCACTGATGCTGTCGATCCATACGTAGTCGTGTTTGTTTCATCCAGTGTAATAGTACCAAATTCAATAGTGGGAACTTCTTCGCAGTCTGAAATGATTTGTAATATGTTTAGAGATATCATTAAATTTGTTTTTTAATGAAATGTCGTACTCATTTCATTATCCTTACCTTTTATTGTACACGACGTGTTTTCCCATTGCCCGGAGTCCTGACAAGTAATTATCATATTGTCAGTCTCATATCCATTGTCACAGGTCACTGATGCTGTCGATCCATACGTAGTCGCGTTTGTTTCATCCAATGTAATTGTACCAAATTCAACAGTGAGAACTTCTTCACAGTCTGAAATGATTTGTAACATGTTTAGAGATATTATTAAGTTTGTTTTTGAATGAAATGTCGTAATCATTTCATTATCCTTACCTTTTATTGTACACGATGTGTTTTCCCATTGCCCGGAGTCCTGACAAGTAATTATCATATTGTCAGTCTCATAACCATTGCCACAGGTTACCGATGCTGTCGATCCATAAGTAGTAGCATTTGTTTCTTTCAGTGTAATGATACCAAATTCAATAGTTGGAACTTCTTCACAGTCTGAAATGGTTTGGAAAATGTTTGGAGATATCATTAAATTTGTTTTTGAATGAAATGTCGTAATCATTTCATTATCCTTACCTTTTATTGTACACGACGTGTTTTCCCATTGCCCGGAGTCCTGACAAGTAATTATCATATTGTCAGTCTCATAACCATTGTCACAGGTCACTGATGCTGTCGATCCATACGTAGTCGTGTTTGTTTCATTCAGTGTAATTGTACCAAATTCAATAGTTGGAACTTCTTCACAGTCTGAAATGATTTGTAATATGTTTAGAGATATCATTAAATTTGTTTTTGAATGAAATGTCGTACTCATTTCATTATCCTTACCTTTTATTGTACACGACGTGTTTTCCCATTGCCCGGAGTCCTGACAAGTAATTATCATATTGTCAGTCTCATAACCATTGTCACAAGTCACTGATGCTGTTGATCCATACGTAGTCGTGTTTGTTTCATCCAGTGTAATAGTACCAAATTCAATAGTGGGAACTTCTTCACAGTCTGAAATGATTTGTAATATGTTTAGAGATATCATTAAATTTGTTTTTGAATGAAATGTCGTACTCATTTCATTATCCTTACCTTTTATTGTACACGACGTGTTTTCCCATTGCCCGGAGTCCTGACAAGTAATTATCATATTGTCAGTCTCATAACCATTGTCACAGGTCACTGATGCTGTCGATCCATACGTAGTCGTGTTTGTTTCATTCATTGTAATAGTACCAAATTCAATAGTTGGAACTTCTTCACAGTCTGAAATGATTTGTAATATGTTTAGAGATATCATTAAATTTGTTTTTGAATGAAATGTCGTAGTCATTTCATTATCCTTACCTTTTATTGTACACGACGTGTTTTCCCATTGCCCGGAGTCCTGACAAGTAATTATCATATTGTCAGTCTCATAACCATTGTCACAGGTCACTGATGCTGTCGATCCATACGTAGTAGCATTTGTTTCTTTCAGTGTAATGATACCAAATTCAATAGTGGGAACTTCTTCACAGTCTGAAATAATTTGGAAAATGTTTGGAGATATCATTACATTAAAGTTGTCTTGTATGATATGTCATAATCATTTCATTATCCTTACCTTTTATTGTACACGACGTGTTTTCCCATTGCCCGGAGTCCTGACAAGTAATTATCATATTGTCAGTCTCATAACCATTGTCACAGGTCACTGATGCTGTCGATCCATACGTAGTCGTGTTTGTTTCATCCAGTGTAATTGTACCAAATTCAATAGTAGGAACTTCTTCACAGTCTGAAATGATTTGTAATATGTTTAGAGATATCATTAAATTTGTTTTTAAATGCAATGTCGTACTCATTTCATTATCCTTACCTTTTATTGTACACGACGTGTTTTCCCATTGCCCGGAGTCCTGACAAGTAATTATCATATTGTTAGTCTCATAACCATTGTCACAGGTCACTGATGCTGTCGATCCATACGTAGTCGTGTTTGTTTCATTCAGTGTAATTGTACCAAATTCAACAGTGGGAACTTCTTCACAGTCTGAAATGATTTGTAACATGTTTAGAGATATCATTAAATTTGTTTTTGAATGAAATGTCATACTCATTTCATTATCCTTACCTTTTATTGTACACGACGTGTTTTCCCATTGCCCGGAGTCCTGACAAGTAATTATCATATTTTCAGTCTCATATCCATTGTCACAGGTTACTGTTGCTGTCGATCCATACGTAGTCGCGTTTGTTTCATTCAATGTAATTGTACCAAATTCAATAATGGGAACTTCTTCACAGTCTGAAATGGTTTGGAAAATGTTTGGAGATATCATTACATTAAAGTTGTCTTGTATGATATGTCATAATCATTTTATTATCCTTACCTCTTATTGTACACGACGTGTTTTCCCATTGCCCGGAGTCCTGACAAGTAATTATGATATTGTAAGTCTCATATCCATTGTCACAGGTTACTGTTGCTGTCGATCCATACGTAGTCGCGTTTGTTTCATCCAATGTAATTGTACCAAATTCAACAGTGAGAACTTCTTCACAGTCTGAAATGATTTGTAACATGTTTAGAGATATTATTTAGTTTGTTTTTGAATGAAATGTCGTAATCATTTCATTATCCTTACCTTTTATTGTACACGACGTGTTTTCCCATTGCCCGGAGTCCTGACAAGTAATTATCATATTGTCAGTCTCATAACCATTGTCACAGGTCACTGATGCTGTCGATCCATACGTAGTAGCATTTGTTTCTTTCAGTGTAATGATACCAAATTCAATAGTGGGAACTTCTTCACAGTCTGAAATGGTTTGGAAAATGTTTGGAGATATCATTACATTAAAGTTGTCTTGTATGATATGTCATAATCATTTCATTATCCTTACCTTTTATTGTACACGACGTGTTTTCCCATTGCCCGGAGTCCTGACAAGTAATTATCATATTGTCAGTCTCATAACCATTGTCACAGGTCACTGATGCTGTCGATCCATACGTAGTCGTGTTTGTTTCATCCAGTGTAATTGTACCAAATTCAATAGTAGGAACTTCTTCACAGTCTGAAATGATTTGTAATATGTTTAGAGATATCATTAAATTTGTTTTTAAATGCAATGTCGTACTCATTTCATTATCCTTACCTTTTATTGTACACGACGTGTTTTCCCATTGCCCGGAGTCCTGACAAGTAATTATCATATTGTTAGTCTCATAACCATTGTCACAGGTCACTGATGCTGTCGATCCATACGTAGTCGTGTTTGTTTCATTCAGTGTAATTGTACCAAATTCAACAGTGGGAACTTCTTCACAATCTGAAATGATTTGTAACATGTTTAGAGATATTATTTAGTTTGTTTTTGAATGAAATGTCATACTCATTTCATTATCCTTACCTTTTATTGTACACGACGTGTTTTCCCATTGCCCGGAGTCCTGACAAGTAATTATCATATTTTCAGTCTCATATCCATTGTCACAGGTTACTGTTGCTGTCGATCCATACGTAGTCGCGTTTGTTTCATTCAATGTAATTGTACCAAATTCAATAATGGGAACTTCTTCACAGTCTGAAATGGTTTGGAAAATGTTTGGAGATATCATTACATTAAAGTTGTCTTGTATGATATGTCATAATCATTTTATTATCCTTACCTCTTATTGTACACGACGTGTTTTCCCATTGCCCGGAGTCCTGACAAGTAATTATGATATTGTAAGTCTCATATCCATTGTCACAGGTTACTGTTGCTGTCGATCCATACGTAGTCGCGTTTGTTTCATCCAATGTAATTGTACCAAATTCAACAGTGAGAACTTCTTCACAGTCTGAAATGATTTGTAACATGTTTAGAGATATTATTTAGTTTGTTTTTGAATGAAATGTCGTAATCATTTCATTATCCTTACCTTTTATTGTACACGACGTGTTTTCCCATTGCCCGGAGTCCTGACAAGTAATTATCATATTGTCAGTCTCATAACCATTGTCACAGGTCACTGATGCTGTCGATCCATACGTAGTAGCATTTGTTTCTTTCAGTGTAATGATACCAAATTCAATAGTGGGAACTTCTTCACAGTCTGAAATGGTTTGGAAAATGTTTGGAGATATCATTACATTAAAGTTGTCTTGTATGATATGTCATAATCATTTTATTATCCTTACCTCTTATTGTACACGACGTGTTTTCCCATTGCCCGGAGTCCTGACAAGTAATTATCATATTGTCAGTCTCATAACCATTGTCACAGGTCACTGATGCTGTCGATCCATACGTAGTCGTGTTTGTTTCATCCAGTGTAATTGTACCAAATTCAACAGTAGGAACTTCTTCACAGTCTGAAATGATTTGTAACATGTTTAGAGATATCATTAAATTTGTTTTTGAATGAGATGTCGTAATCATTTCATTATCCTTACCTTTTATTGTACACGACGTGTTTTCCCATTGCCCGGAGTCCTGACAAGTAATTATCATATTGTCAGTCTCATAACCATTGTCACAGGTCACTGATGCTGTCGATCCATACGTAGTCGTGTTTGTTTCATTCAGTGTAATAGTACCAAATTCAATAGTGGGAACTTCTTCACAGTCTGAAATGATTTGTAATATGTTTAGAGATATCATTAAATTTGTTTTTGAATGAAATGTCGTAGTCATTTCATTATCCTTACCTTTTATTGTACACGATGTGTTTTCCCATTGCCCGGAGTCCTGACAAGTAATTATCATATTGTCAGTCTCATAACCATTGTCACAGGTCACTGATGCTGTCGATCCATACGTAGTCGTGTTTGTTTCATCCAGTGTAATTGTACCAAATTCAACAGTGAGAACTTCTTCACAGTCTGAAATGATTTGTAATATGTTTAGAGATATCATTAAGTTTGTTTTTGAATGAAATGTCGTACTCATTTCATTATCCTTACCTTTTATTGTACACGACGTGTTTTCCCATTGCCCGGAGTCCTGACAAGTAATTATCATATTGTTAGTCTCATAACCATTGTCACAGGTCACTGATGCTGTCGATCCATACGTAGTCGTGTTTGTTTCATTCAGTGTAATTGTACCAAATTCAACAGTGGGAAGTTCTTCACAATCTGAAATGATTTGTAACATGTTTAGAGATATCATTAAATTTGTTTTTGAATGAAATGTCGTAATCATTTCATTATCCTTACCTTTTATTGTACACGACGTGTTTTCCCATTGCCCGGAGTCCTGACAAGTAATTATCATATTTTCAGTCTCATATCCATTGTCACAGGTTACTGTTGCTGTCGATCCATACGTAGTCGCGTTTGTTTCATCCAATGTAATTGTACCAAATTCAATAATGGGAACTTCTTCACAGTCTGAAATGGTTTGGAAAATGTTTGGAGATATCATTACATTAAAGTTGTCTTGTATGATATGTCATAATCATTTTATTATCCTTACCTCTTATTGTACACGACGTGTTTTCCATTGCCCGAGTCCTGACAAGTAATTATCATATTGTCAGTCTCATAACCATTGTCACAAGTCACTGGATGCTGTTGGATCCATAATATGTAATGTGTTTGTTTCATCCAGTGTAATAGTACTCACCTCAATAGTGGGAACCCACAGTCTGAAATGATTTGTAATATGTTTAGAGATATCATTAAGTTTGTTTTTGAATGAAATGTCGTACTCATTTCATTATCCTTACCTTTTATTGTACACGACGTGTTTTCCCATTGCCCGGAGTCCCGACAAGTAATTATCATATTGTTAGTCTCATAACCATTGTCACAGGTCACTGATGCTGTCGATCCATACGTAGTCGTGTTTGTTTCATTCATTGTAATAGTACCAAATTCAATAGTTGGAACTTCTTCACAGTCTGAAATGATTTGTAATATGTTTAGAGATATCATTAAATTTGTTTTTGAATGAAATGTCGTAGTCATTTCATTATCCTTACCTTTTATTGTACACGACGTGTTTTCCCATTGCCCGGAGTCCTGACAAGTAATTATCATATTGTCAGTCTCATAACCATTGTCACAGGTCACTGATGCTGTCGATCCATACGTAGTAGCATTTGTTTCTTTCAGTGTAATGATACCAAATTCAATAGTGGGAACTTCTTCACAGTCTGAAATGGTTTGGAAAATGTTTGGAGATATCATTACATTAAAGTTGTCTTGTATGATATGTCATAATCATTTCATTATCCTTACCTTTTATTGTACACGACGTGTTTTCCCATTGCCCGGAGTCCTGACAAGTAATTATCATATTGTCAGTCTCATAACCATTGTCACAGGTCACTGATGCTGTCGATCCATACGTAGTCGTGTTTGTTTCATCCAGTGTAATTGTACCAAATTCAATAGTAGGAACTTCTTCACAGTCTGAAATGATTTGTAATATGTTTAGAGATATCATTAAATTTGTTTTTAAATGCAATGTCGTACTCATTTCATTATCCTTACCTTTTATTGTACACGACGTGTTTTCCCATTGCCCGGAGTCCAGACAAGCAATTATCATATTGTTAGTCTCATAACCATTGTCACAGGTCACTGATGCTGTCGATCCATACGTAGTCGTGTTTGTTTCATTCAGTGTAATTGTACCAAATTCAACAGTGGGAACTTCTTCACAATCTGAAATGATTTGTAACATGTTTAGAGATATCATTAAATTTGTTTTTGAATGAAATGTCATACTCATTTCATTATCCTTACCTTTTATTGTACACGACGTGTTTTCCCATTGCCCGGAGTCCTGACAAGTAATTATCATATTTTCAGTCTCATATCCATTGTCACAGGTTACTGTTGCTGTCGATCCATACGTAGTCGCGTTTGTTTCATTCAATGTAATTGTACCAAATTCAATAATGGGAACTTCTTCACAGTCTGAAATGGTTTGGAAAATGTTTGGAGATATCATTACATTAAAGTTGTCTTGTATGATATGTCATAATCATTTTATTATCCTTACCTCTTATTGTACACGACGTGTTTTCCCATTGCCCGGAGTCCTGACAAGTAATTATGATATTGTAAGTCTCATATCCATTGTCACAGGTTACTGTTGCTGTCGATCCATACGTAGTCGCGTTTGTTTCATCCAATGTAATTGTACCAAATTCAACAGTGAGAACTTCTTCACAGTCTGAAATGATTTGTAACATGTTTAGAGATATTATTTAGTTTGTTTTTGAATGAAATGTCGTAATCATTTCATTATCCTTACCTTTTATTGTACACGACGTGTTTTCCCATTGCCCGGAGTCCTGACAAGTAATTATCATATTGTCAGTCTCATAACCATTGTCACAGGTCACTGATGCTGTCGATCCATACGTAGTAGCATTTGTTTCTTTCAGTGTAATGATACCAAATTCAATAGTGGGAACTTCTTCACAGTCTGAAATGGTTTGGAAAATGTTTGGAGATATCATTACATTAAAGTTGTCTTGTATGATATGTCATAATCATTTCATTATCCTTACCTTTTATTGTACACGACGTGTTTTCCCATTGCCCGGAGTCCTGACAAGTAATTATCATATTGTCAGTCTCATAACCATTGTCACAGGTCACTGATGCTGTCGATCCATACGTAGTCGTGTTTGTTTCATCCAGTGTAATTGTACCAAATTCAACAGTAGGAACTTCTTCACAGTCTGAAATGATTTGTAACATGTTTAGAGATATCATTAAATTTGTTTTTGAATGAGATGTCGTAATCATTTCATTATCCTTACCTTTTATTGTACACGACGTGTTTTCCCATTGCCCGGATTCCTGACAAGTAATTATCATATTGTCAGTCTCATAACCATTGTCACAGGTCACTGATGCTGTCGATCCATACGTAGTCGTGTTTGTTTCATTCAGTGTAATAGTACCAAATTCAATAGTGGGAACTTCTTCACAGTCTGAAATGATTTGTAATATGTTTAGAGATATCATTAAATTTGTTTTTGAATGAAATGTCGTAGTCATTTCATTATCCTTACCTTTTATTGTACACGATGTGTTTTCCCATTGCCCGGAGTCCTGACAAGTAATTATCATATTGTCAGTCTCATAACCATTGTCACAGGTCACTGATGCTGTCGATCCATACGTAGTCGTGTTTGTTTCATCCAGTGTAATTGTACCAAATTCAACAGTGAGAACTTCTTCACAGTCTGAAATGATTTGTAATATGTTTAGAGATATCATTAAGTTTGTTTTTGAATGAAATGTCGTACTCATTTCATTATCCTTACCTTTTATTGTACACGACGTGTTTTCCCATTGCCCGGAGTCCTGACAAGTAATTATCATATTGTTAGTCTCATAACCATTGTCACAGGTCACTGATGCTGTCGATCCATACGTAGTCGTGTTTGTTTCATTCAGTGTAATTGTACCAAATTCAACAGTGGGAAGTTCTTCACAATCTGAAATGATTTGTAACATGTTTAGAGATATCATTAAATTTGTTTTTGAATGAAATGTCGTAATCATTTCATTATCCTTACCTTTTATTGTACACGACGTGTTTTCCCATTGCCCGGAGTCCTGACAAGTAATTATCATATTTTCAGTCTCATATCCATTGTCACAGGTTACTGTTGCTGTCGATCCATACGTAGTCGCGTTTGTTTCATCCAATGTAATTGTACCAAATTCAATAATGGGAACTTCTTCACAGTCTGAAATGGTTTGGAAAATGTTTGGAGATATCATTACATTAAAGTTGTCTTGTATGATATGTCATAATCATTTTATTATCCTTACCTCTTATTGTACACGACGTGTTTTCCCATTGCCCGGAGTCCTGACAAGTAATTATGATATTGTAAGTCTCATAACCATTGTCACAGGTCACTGATGCTGTCGATCCATACGTAGTCGTGTTTGTTTCATTCATTGTAATAGTACCAAATTCAATAGTTGGAACTTCTTCACAGTCTGAAATGATTTGTAATATGTTTAGAGATATCATTGAATTTGTTTTTGAATGAAATGTCGTAGTCATTTCATTATCCTTACCTTTTATTGTACACGACGTGTTTTCCCATTGCCCGGAGTCCTGACAAGTAATTATCATATTGTCAGTCTCATAACCATTGTCACAGGTCACTGATGCTGTCGATCCATACGTAGTAGCATTTGTTTCTTTCAGTGTAATGATACCAAATACAATAGTGGGAACTTCTTCACAGTCTGAAATGGTTTGGAAAATGTTTGGAGATATCATTACATTAAAGTTGTCTTGTATGATATGTCATAATCATTTTATTATCCTTACCTCTTATTGTACACGACGTGTTTTCCCATTGCCCGGAGTCCTGACAAGTAATTATCATATTGTCAGTCTCATAACCATTGTCACAGGTCACTGATGCTGTCGATCCATACGTAGTCGTGTTTGTTTCATTCAGTGTAATTGTACCAAATTCAATAGTTGGAACTTCTTCACAGTCTGAAATGATTTATAATATGTTTAGAGATATCATTAAATTTGTTTTTAAATGAAATGTCGTACTCATTTCATTATCCTTACCTTTTATTGTACACGACGTGTTTTCCCATTGCCCGGAGTCCTGACAAGTAATTATCATATTGTCAGTCTCATAACCATTGTCACAGGTCACTGATGCTGTCGATCCATACGTAGTCGTGTTTGTTTCATCCAGTGTAATTGTACCAAATTCAACAGTGAGAACTTCTTCACAGTCTGAAATGATTTGTAATATGTTTGGAGATATCATTAAGTTTGTTTTTGAATGAAATGTCGTACTCATTTCATTATCCTTACCTTTTATTGTACACGACGTGTTTTCCCATTGCCCGGAGTCCTGACAAGTAATTATCATATTGTCAGTCTCATAACCATTGTCACAGGTCACTGATGCTGTCGATCCATACGTAGTCGTGTTTGTTTCATCCAGTGTAATTGTACCAAATTCAATAGTTGGAACTTCTTCACAGTCTGAAATGATTTGTAACATGTTTAGAGATATCATTAAATTTGTTTTTGAATGAAATGTCGTAATCATTTCATTATCCTTACCTTTTATTGTACACGACGTGTTTTCCCATTGCCCGGAGTCCTGACAAGTAATTATCATATTGTCAGTCTCATAACCATTGTCACAGGTCACTGATGCTGTCGATCCATACGTAGTCGTGTTTGTTTCATCCAGTGTAATTGTACCAAATTCAACAGTGAGAACTTCTTCACAGTCTGAAATGATTTGTAATATGTTTAGAGATATCATTAAGTTTGTTTTTGAATGAAATGTCGTACTCATTTCATTATCCTTACCTTTTATTGTACACGACGTGTTTTCCCATTGCCCGGAGTCCTGACAAGTAATTATCATATTGTTAGTCTCATAACCATTGTCACAGGTCACTGATGCTGTCGATCCATACGTAGTCGTGTTTGTTTCATCCAGTGTAATTGTACCAAATTCAATAGTTGGAACTTCTTCACAGTCTGAAATGATTTGTAACATGTTTAGAGATATCATTAAATTTGTTTTTGAATGAAATGTCGTAATCATTTCATTATCCTTACCTTTTATTGTACACGACGTGTTTTCCCATTGCCCGGAGTCCTGACAAGTAATTATCATATTGTCAGTCTCATAACCATTGTCACAGGTCACTGATGCTGTCGATCCATACGTAGTCGTGTTTGTTTCATCCAGTGTAATTGTACCAAATTCAACAGTGAGAACTTCTTCACAGTCTGAAATGATTTGTAATATGTTTAGAGATATCATTAAGTTTGTTTTTGAATGAAATGTCGTACTCATTTCATTATCCTTACCTTTTATTGTACACGACGTGTTTTCCCATTGCCCGGAGTCCTGACAAGTAATTATCATATTGTTAGTCTCATAACCATTGTCACAGGTCACTGATGCTGTCGATCCATACGTAGTCGTGTTTGTTTCATTCAGTGTAATAGTACCAAATTCAATAGTGGGAACTTCTTCACAGTCTGAAATGGTTTGGAAAATGTTTGGAGATATCATTACATTAAAGTTGTCTTGTATGATATGTCATAATCATTTCATTATCCTTACCTTTTATTGTACACGACGTGTTTTCCCATTGCCCGGAGTCCTGACAAGTAATTATCATATTGTCAGTCTCATAACCATTGTCACAGGTCACTGATGCTGTCGATCCATACGTAGTCGTGTTTGTTTCATCCAGTGTAATTGTACCAAATTCAATAGTGGAACTTCTTCACAGTCTGAAATGATTTGTAATATGTTTAGAGATATCATTAATTTGTTTTTGAATGAAATGTCGTACTCATTTCATTATCCTTACCTTTTATTGTACACGACGTGTTTTCCCATTGCCCGGAGTCCTGACAAGTAATTATCATATTGTTAGTCTCATAACCATTGTCACAGGTCACTGATGCTGTCGATCCATACGTAGTCGTGTTTGTTTCATTCAGTGTAATTGTACCAAATTCAACAGTGGGAACTTCTTCACAATCTGAAATGATTTGTAACATGTTTAGAGATATCATTAAATTTGTTTTTGAATGAAATGTCATACTCATTTCATTATCCTTACCTTTTATTGTACACGACGTGTTTTCCCATTGCCCGGAGTCCTGACAAGTAATTATCATATTTTCAGTCTCATATCCATTGTCACAGGTTACTGTTGCTGTCGATCCATACGTAGTCGCGTTTGTTTCATTCAATGTAATTGTACCAAATTCAATAATGGGAACTTCTTCACAGTCTGAAATGGTTTGGAAAATGTTTGGAGATATCATTACATTAAAGTTGTCTTGTATGATATGTCATAATCATTTTATTATCCTTACCTCTTATTGTACACGACGTGTTTTCCCATTGCCCGGAGTCCTGACAAGTAATTATGATATTGTAAGTCTCATATCCATTGTCACAGGTTACTGTTGCTGTCGATCCATACGTAGTCGCGTTTGTTTCATCCAATGTAATTGTACCAAATTCAACAGTGAGAACTTCTTCACAGTCTGAAATGATTTGTAACATGTTTAGAGATATTATTTAGTTTGTTTTTGAATGAAATGTCGTAATCATTTCATTATCCTTACCTTTTATTGTACACGACGTGTTTTCCCATTGCCCGGAGTCCTGACAAGTAATTATCATATTGTCAGTCTCATAACCATTGTCACAGGTCACTGATGCTGTCGATCCATACGTAGTAGCATTTGTTTCTTTCAGTGTAATGATACCAAATTCAATAGTTGGAACTTCTTCACAGACTGAAATGGTTTGGAAAATGTTTGGAGATATCATTACATTAAAGTTGTCTTGTATGATATGTCATAATCATTTCATTATCCTTACCTTTTATTGTACACGACGTGTTTTCCCATTGCCCGGAGTCCTGACAAGTAATTATCATATTGTCAGTCTCATAACCATTGTCACAGGTCACTGATGCTGTCGATCCATACATAGTCGTGTTTGTTTCATCCAGTGTAATTGTACCAAATTCAACAGTGGGAACTTCTTCACAGTCTGAAATGATTTGTAACATGTTTAGAGATATCATTAAATTTGTTTTTGAATGAAATGTCGTAATCATTTCATTATCCTTACCTTTTATTGTACACGACGTGTTTTCCCATTGCCCGGAGTCCTGACAAGTAATTATCATATTGTCAGTCTCATAACCATTGTCACAGGTCACTGATGCTGTCGATCCATACGTAGTCGTGTTTGTTTCATTCAGTGTAATTGTACCAAATTCAATAGTTGGAACTTCTTCACAGTCTGAAATGATTTGTAATATGTTTAGAGATATCATTAAATTTGTTTTTTAATGAAATGTCGTACTCATTTCATTATCCTTACCTTTTATTGTACACGATGTGTTTTCCCATTGCCCGGAGTCCTGACAAGTAATTATCATATTGTTAGTCTCATAACCATTGTCACAGGTTACAGATGCTGTCGATCCATACGTAGTCGTGTTTGTTTCATCCAGTGTAATTGTACCAAATTCAACAGTGGGAACTTCTTCACAGTCTGAAATGATTTGTAACATGTTTAGAGTTATCATTAAGTTTGTTTTTGAATGAAATGTAGTAATCATTTCATTATCCTTACCTTTTATTGTACACGACGTGTTTTCCCATTGCCCGGAGTCCTGACAAGTAATTATCATATTGTCAGTCTCATAACCATTGTCACAGGTCACTGATGCTGTCGATCCATACGTAGTCGTGTTTGATTCATTCAGTGTAGAAGTAGCTGATTCGATAATTGGAACTTCTCCACAGTCTGAAATAATTTGTAATATGTTTATAATTTGTTTTTGTATGGAATGCTTGGTATGTTCTGTTATATGAATATAGTTGTATATGTATGAAGTCTTAAAATGACTGCATAGTATTATTCTTGCATTTGATTTTTAATTGTGTGTAAAGTAATTATCATTTTGCGTCTCATATCCACCGCACAGGCTATTGACGCTGTTCAAATACAGTAAACATGTTTTTACGGTATCCAATATCATTGTGCCTGAATAAATAATTGGATCATCTCCATCGTCTGAAACACCAATGTTCCAAAATTTACTGATAGTCTAATTGACGTTTAAAATTTGTGTACTAAAATGAGCTTTTGGCAAAATTCATTAAATTGAATTTCTTGAAAACTTATCGTACGCATAGTTCCGATGATTTTCTTTACGAATTTATTTTATGAAAGTTTAAAAAAATAGATATTTGTAAGCGATGTAACATCTAAGATGACAGTTTATATCTAGACTGTTTTAGATTATTGCATTCCAATTTTAATGAACTCGTGTTGAAATGATCGACCCGTGAATTGTTTATTTTATTCGAAACAGTTAATTCGCACAGTTGGTAAGAAGAAAATAATGGTTCTTTTTCAGAGACAGTCCATACTGCATTAAAAGTACTATAATTCACGGAAAAATCGGTGAAAAAATTGCTAAAAACATACGAAACTTTCCAAGCGTTTTACGGATAATCATCAAAATGTCATTTGGATGAAAACTCGCTTTGCGAAGCAAACAGACTGATATATCATCCACAAACGAAAAAAATGGAACAATCCATAAAGTGTCGTTGGTCATAATGGTTCGATTTAAAATGCATTTTATATCCGATTGATCAAATAATTGGTTCGAGTGTACGAGACTAAGCTGTTCGATGCGACATAGAACATATTCATGATGTACTTCATGCAGTATTATCACTTCGAGTATAACAAATTGCTCATAGCAACTGAGACCGACCAGCAAGCGTCTACTGTATTTCACTGTATTGCATGTAAATTCTTCAAACTCATTCAACTTTGTTGAATAATTTCATGGAGCATACAGTCAAAAAACAATTATGCTTTTATAGTATATGTAATGTTTAGCCTGATTACAATGTCACTGCAAAAAATTGTGGTACATGCAGTTTCATAGTTGGTGATATGTTCATAATGTATTATAATGGCGGATATGATTGTAAATCTGCAATACTGAATCATTGATGATCATAAATATATACTTAATTTTTGCATTGATTAATCAGAGTAACGATTGATAAAAAGCTCACCCTTTGCAATGCAGGTGTTTTCTCTCATTCCGGTTTCAAGATGTGAAATCGTTGGACTTTGAGTCTTATACTCTGTGTAATATGTTATAGATGTCATAAAACCATACGTTGTTATGCTGGCTATATTCAATATTGATGCGGTCAATGAGTGAAATGTAATTATTCGATAAAGACAGAAGACAAAAAATATTGATATGCAGCAGTATATTAATTAAATGTTGGCTTACTGGTAGGGCTGCCACAAAACCAAATTTCTTCGGATCGGATCCAAAGGATGCATTTCGAATACTTCGGATCGAATGCTACTGTAACCTTGCAATTTAGAATAAGTTCAATAATTGCATTCACTTTTCATTTTTATAACATAAATACGTATGATAAAATCACTTATATACGCTTTTTTATCTTGAATCTTAGAAACCTGTTATTTGTAAATGAAAATAATTAGGCAAAGAACTAAATGTTAACAAAGCAACTCGAGATAATTTTAATTTTTATTCAAGTTAAAATCAAATAACAGATGAACACAGTTCAAACCATGCAGGAATGCGAAATGATAATGGTTTCCCTTTCTGCATTACCAAACTTGTGAATGAAAATGTACCCCACATTGACAAATGAACATGACTTACGCTAAAACTGGTGATATGTTGTGTTACGAAGTGTAAATATGTCAATTGTGTCAAATATTTTCCAGAAAAAAATAAAATGTAAATTCGTTTAATACAAATAACTTACTTAATGTTTTAAAGTAAATCAGCGTTTTTAACTATTGAAAAAGAAGTAGTTGGTAAAATATATTTATTAAAGACGAGCTTAAACACACATTGTAATCAAAGTCTGATTCAGCTTTGTCATCCTTAATCATCTTTGATCATCCTTAGGCATTTCAAGAGTGTCACACCCAGCTTTATCAGAGGTGTTCTCATGTTTATTAGAAATAATCCTCTCCTGCAATTAGATTTCAGAAAGATTATTTGGTAGAATATTATGTAACAATCTTTATTGATTTGTCACTGACGATGAAATAACTTTTTTACCATGAAAGAAATATAACACTTTGGTTTATCAAATGCTTTTTAAGAAATATATAGGTTCAATAACCAATGTATAACAATCACCGTTAATTTATGAACGATTAGGCAGTATTAGTTATGTATTAAACAAGTGCAGTGACTTTCGGTTAAAATATTAAATGATGAAAAAATAGAGTATTACCGATCCAATGCGTCATTTTTCGAGTAACTCCTAAAATATGGCCATACTACCGATTTCAGTCACGGCGGAACATCATATATATTCCTTGTCTACATTTCAGGGAAATCGTAAAGGACTGCAACTTGTAAAAACAAACGTCATAAAACGGTAGACTGTATCACTGATAATGACAATATATAAGAAAAGTGCAACGTTTGTGCTGGCGAAAATGAAACCCGTTATATGAATTGAACGCGAGTCATTAGAATAAGAGATAACCATGTTTTAACCACGAGTTGTCATTCTTGATATTATCCGATCCGGAATCGAAATTTCAAAACTTTTATCCGTACCCGCGAATCGATGGATTCGATTACTTAGGATATTTCGAGTACCTGTTGCAGCACTACTTACTGGACCGTATTCTCACGATTTGATTTATTAAAAATTCACTTTTTGAATTTCCATGATTTCCGAGATGTAGCAGTGCCTTCATTCTGGCCGATTTTGTGTGGTAACATTTGTCTCTCCTTGCAGAGAAAGCAAAATTGGTTCTAAGGAAAAATGAGTAAAATATCCATGATTCAGTAATTGCAGAAAATACAAAACAAGAAATAATATAACAATATCTAGCTATTTTCTCAAAACGACCTGTATCTGAAGCATTGGACTTTGATGAGGAAAGAGATTAGAACTTTGTTAATCGAAATGTATTATGTATCTTTATTGATACACATTTTGTACTCTATATCACGTGTTATGCTTGCATCTCTATATTACTCACCCATGCATATAGTTTCTTCAACAGAACTGCAATTCAATGTAAAAACTGCATTCGTCTCCGTACCTTAAATTACAGAAAATGGTCCAGAAAATGTACGTTTCTGTTAATGTTTATATTCATACACATAGACGTGAATATTTCATTGATAGATATATAAATGAATTTTATGCCTGCACATGCACCAGTACTCTTTATCGATGTGAACTACGTGTATGTAATCAATATTTTATGCTAAAATAAACTACCAGAACGTTTTGAACGCCTGATGCTGTTGTATGAGTCGAGTTGGATTCAACCCACGATAGGGATTTTAAAAAGTAATAACGTGATATAAATCTTTCATACAATTCCATAATATTGTTTTCATCATCGGCTTTTTGACGATAATTTAGATCTAAGTGAGAAGAATTGCTTTATTAAAATCACCAAAGTGTTGGTATATTTGTAGATAACGGTTTTAAAATGATAACTTAAAATGATACTAATCATGAGCTGATGACGCAAATTAACCATGACAATACAAAGTCTGATAAGTATTAGCATTTCCAAAAATACTTGGAATCCCCGTTCAGCCAAATATATGAGCTAAGAAAAGAACAGTGAATAAACTAGAGATTTACTAAAGATTTCATTTCTGGTTTTATTTCTTGTTTAGATTTTGCAACACATTCTATATTTACGACGATATTAAACTGGTTCCCGTTGACTCTGGTTGTACAGAGACAACGTTCCTTTGGTGCACTGCAACATTGAACGGGGACCAATTAACGACGATTAACTGCCCCACAGCTATATATATATATATATATATAAGTAGCGCATTGATAATTTACCTGACAAGCCAATAAAGAAGTATCCGTCGATGTCAATATTTTGAGTTTCATCATTAAAACTAGCTGTGATGTAGTGACTGTTTATCGTCTCAATGTTTATTGTATTGTTGTAATGGTTTGCACAGTCTATTACTGTCATAATGACATTGTCTCGGTCTCTGATAGAGATTGTTTGATCGCACGAATCTGTGTCTAGATATAGATCGGCATCGAGAATGTATAAATTAACACTGGACGAGCACGACAGGACCTCAAACGAACAAACACACGTATTGCTCCCAGTCGGTTTGCTTGGATAATTTGTATTTGTTAAATATAATGGAGAATCACCGGATTGTAGAGATGTATCAGAACACATGTCAATTATCCTCGATTCTAAAAAAAGAAATTCACATAAACATCGCCGAGCAAATACTCATCTATATGTCTAAAAGGACAGTAGTGAGTTGACACGTTCTATCGGCCAAATAATTTGCGAAGTAATCAAAGTGAGATATGACGGAAAGAAATATTTAGTCCGATTAATGTTTGCTTTGCTGACTGGCCATTCTTTTGCATTTATCAAACAACAAATGTTTTCTTACAGTTGTTCGTGTTTATACATTCTTTAGCATATAATCAAATATTTATCTAGTTAGAAAACCACTTTTGTTATTAATTAATGCATACAGTGAAATAAGTTCAAATTCTCCGTGAACATCACCCTATGAGTATAATGATTTACCTTGTATGCAGAAATATTCTACTACAACATATGACGCCGACATTTTGGAGCCTTTTGTGCCATATTCACCAGCTCCTTGCAAGGAAAAGCTGCAAGTTGATCTTCCAGAGCAATTTCTTCGCATGGACTGTATATCGCTAGTATAATCATATTGGTTTGGTGTATCGTCATTCTCATTGAAATCATCACAACAGTTTGTACAATTATCTCTGTACCGGAAGTCAAGAGATTGTATGGCCAACACTTTATTCGGGTCACAATTAAGGGTTATTAAAGATCTAAGTCGACATGATGTGATATTCATTAGTTCTTCCCTCTCAGATAATTGGTGACCTATGATGCACAATACATACAATTTAATGCTAATAGCATTTTATAAAAAAGTTGAATGAGATTAAGAAACTTCGAAAGATTTTACTCTAAAATACATTTGTATTTGAGTACCGCTTGATTGTTTAATGTACCTGAATGACTGGGCATGGTAGAGTTCATCCATCTGAACGCGATACCACATATTCACATTATGTCTAGGTTGTATGATGCCAATGTGTGACCTGTTGCAAGTTGCAGTTTACCATTATGCGGGCCCTATTCGTATTCTCACACTGATGTCACACATTATAAAGTTAAACGCCTTGATGTCGGATATAATACTTATATATAATATATATTGAGCGGCAATATATATTTTCATATTGATATCGGTATGTTTGATATGTATATAGTATACATATTTATGGGACAAAAATAAAGATAATTTTCATTGTCTCATCACCAGTTATTCAGAATACTCAATATCCTCAATTAGAATAGGTGGTACTCTAACAATGTAGAAACTAGGTATACAGGAAGAAAATGTAATAACCCGATATGCTTAAATTGAAACTTCATAACGTACAGTGAACCGCAAGAATGTCTCTTATTGTAAATATTGCAGTGTATCGAATGGTCGGTTGAGTTTGTCATTGCACAATTATTCAATGGTATTTGGTGACTAAAATTAAACTTAAATGATTTACGTATTTTGTTCTACAATAATAGAATATATATACATGTATTTGCAGACAGAATAGAAGCAAAAATTAATGAGTTTATATGCACATCTTATTGAAGTTGAAGGACTAAATTGTCATGATATTAATCCCTGTAAAGAAGAATGTATCTGTAATAAGATAGAAAAAATTCTTACAATCAACGCAATGTTTTTTTGCCAAAATCTGACCAATTTTAGAGAAATAAGCTTTGTAGTTGGAAATATTTTCTTCGATTTTCAATTTTATGATCAAATGCTAAAAATGATAAGCTTCCTTTGATTGGTAATTAATCTAAATTCAACATATCTTGTGTAATTGTAAGAAATGAACTTTATTTGTGCGTTTTGGTGCTTTGATAAACCACTAACGAGGGAGATCTACCTCTTACCGAACCTGATCAACTTAAAGCGATGAAAGCAACATTCAAGATAATCTCGGTCCTAGTATTATACACTTACCAGGAAACCTGCAAATTAAAACCGTATTTCGGACAAAACAAAGGTTCTAATAATTATAGCGGAAGTATTGAAAACTGGTGCAAAAATGTTATGAAATAAGTTGTCGTTATAATGAAGTCTTATAAAGAATGAAATGATCACTAAGAGATGTTTTACTGTACAGAATTCAACGTCAGAAAAACAATAAACGCTTACGTACCTTGAACACTGCCTGTAAAAATAATCACAAATTGAACGACAGAAAACAATGTTTTGAACATGTTTATTTTACAATGTGCTATACGAATGTGATATAGTAAGTAATAACTTCCTATTAATGCGTGTAAACCGTTTCAATCGTGTTATTTCACAAATCGGGGTAATTGTTACGTTAGAGTGTACGATCCAGATGCAGAAAAGGCAAAACAATTGGATAAATGATAAATATGCAGATATTTCAATCAAATTTTATAAAAAACGTTTTAATTACACACCTTAACATTAATGAATTTACATTGAGATAGAACATCGTCACTAGTAATGCGTTTAATTGATGAAATGAAAGGGGTCGGTTAAAGGTAGATTGGAGATAGAAATTAATACATTTAGTAGACATAACTTATTTCAATTACGACTACAATCAAAACAGACAATTTTTAGATCAGTATATTACGGTTTTCTTCAAATTGTGTTACCAGAATAAATTAGCATAATACAAGTAGATTAAATCCTGTAATAAAGATCACCTATTGCTATCCCCATGGTGTTTTGAATAAACAAGTGTGATTGTAAATGCATACTTAAAAAGTGATTCAAGGTAACGTAATTGACTAATTGGTGATATCAAGTTTCACCAATTCATAGCTTTAAAAAATAAACCATAATTGTATACATAAATAAACCAACTATACAGAGTCTATTGCAAGTGATTTGAAACGAATATCAAAATTCTGAGTCCAAGTGTACTAGTACTACAAAGTACCGAAAACAACTTTGAAATCCATCTTCAAGTAAGGCGACAATCTTTATCAAATATTATACTTACTGCAGTTTTTCTAAGCAAGCAATTAACAATAAAAGTGTCAGATCATTATCTTCACATATAATCAACAATTATTACATTAATTAATGGAACCCGTTCAATTTTGATAGCCAATCAAAGTCGCTAATCATTTACTTTTCAATTCTCGAAACTACTCCCATTTTTTTATGTCTAGTAAGAGTTTTAATGACGAATTGTTGTCAAGATAATATCATATCGTACCAACGCCACAGACAATACGTCAGATATCACGCTAATAGAGGCTCTCTATGGGGAAAATTGCCGATTGGGAAAGGAATTCAAGAACTCATCAGATAAATAAGTAGTAACGATATATTTGTTACAAAATACGACTTAAAATTATGACTGGTTAATAAGAAGTATGTTTGCTTCGTTAATGTAGTAATTTAAAGAAGACTTCCAGAAACACAAAAAGTTTAAAGGACTCATATTAGGGAATAACGTAATCTCGAAAAGTATGCTCATCCTATGACCGTAAGAAGTTAAAGCATTTTCTGCAATATTGTTAGTTTGGTGTAGTTTTCCCTATATTACCAAAGATGTACAGATTTGTTTAAGTTGAAGTAAATTAAAGTTTACGCTGAAATAAAATTATTCTATTGATTATGTTAATGAAATATCGAAACAATGATACTACTAAATCTTACAGTATTCATATACTGGCAATTTAAATACGTTATTCTATAAATTGCATTAAAATGTATTAATACACAAATGACGCTACAATAGATAAATTTAATTAATTTTATTTAATATATCAATTTAACTACTTAGGTCAATATTATGCAAGAGTTATGATAGATTTATACTACATATGTAATTTGTACCTTACTGAGTCCCCCTACTGCACCGTACCCTAGATGATTCTCGCTGATAAAGTGAAGTCAATAGTGGGGTACAATGTTTGTCGCAATAAAACACGTTTTTGAGCGTTCGGTTAGATTTTTTGTTGCATGGCGTATAAAAATAATATTAACTTAAAAGTGTTTTACGTAATAAGGCGCTTACGCTATATTAAACTGAACTTCAACTTAACTACAAAATATGTTTTTTTTTAATATTTTTCATGGTGGAATTAAATTTCGCTGCCTGATTTCGTGAAAAATTCATTTGTCCAGAGTGTAATTACGGGTTTTATGTATGAACATTTGATCAACCGTTCTGTCAGTGCTTTGATTTTATACTGAATGAAAATTGAATGGTAGTAGACTTGCTTGAATGATTTAATTGTGACCACGTTGAATTTAATTTGTATGTACAATGGTTAGTGTAGAACATTTACCAGTGTATATTTTGAATAAATAATTTTAACACTTCCTGAAACAACTTTATGACTACCGATTTTATAAGCTATCAAGTTTCAGTATAACTGTTTAGCTAAATACCATGCTTGTATATAAGTACAAACAATATCGATTTTATTTTAAGAGTTGGGAAACATTGATGATCATTACAATCGGTTCTTTGACTTGATCCTAATATTCTTATCATCATTTTAACGATACACCGGGTAGACTAAAGGAGTCATCTTGTTCATCAGTGAAATGTTAATATTTTCCTATTTTCGGGTAAAAAGTGGGTATAAAATATAAGGCAGCCCGATAAGGTCAATAGGTAGGGTATTGAATCTAAGAACCACGTGTCGGCGAGTTCGAACCTCGCGGGCGGCAATTGCACCAGTGACGATTTGACTCAAGACATTGTGTCCAGAAGTATTCGATCCCCACCTCTGATTATACATGAGGGTTAACAGTTACTTGAGGGATACTAGATTAGTTTTAAATCCAGGAAGTCTGGTTAAGTTATCTGTCCACATGTTAACAACCAAAATACAGTAAAACTGCGATAATAACACCACTTTCGGAGCCCGCAAAATCGGTCGTTATAATGTGGTGGTCTCATTATCAAGTTGAATTATAGGGGAGTTATTGGAAGTCGGTCCGAAAATAAGTGGTTGTTCTGACCAGGTGATCGTAATATTGAGGTGGTCACAAGGTGTGGTTTTACCGTAACGTTGAAAATAGATCTAAAACACGAAATGTTCTCAAAACAATTATACAGCCTAAGGATAAAGTCCATTCTAATACGGTGCCCGGGATAATATGTATTTTTACTCTTTATAAATTCTTTTCTATACAGTCAATCCTGTGTTTACGGCCACCTTCGAATAAAGACCACACTGTGAATAAAGACTATTTTTTGAAAAACTGTCACTGTTTATTAGGACAAACTGACCTCAGAATAAAGGTCATCTATCAATAAAGGTAACTTTTTGTCTTTCTCAAGGATGACCTTTGTTCACAGGTTTGACTGTACAATGTTATTTTGCTGTTTACGAGAGTGGCGCTAATTGATTTATGGACTGTGCTGTGGTATTGGGTGATTGTTCGGCATGTTTTATATGAGTCTCTTCTTTTTTGTATTTTTATGTAATTGGGTGATTGTGGTATAATCTATGATGGCTGATTTACAGCAAGGAAGTATGCGTGGGTAAGGTTGTTTTACACGTTATGTGTCAGGTATCCATTTTCACATTCTATAGATAAGGATGTAGTTTATACATTTACTGTACATTTTATAATCATTGGATTAACGTAGTTTGTTAATATATCCGTGTTATGTTATAGCAGACGACTTCATTAGTCTGTACTCGATGGATTCTCACAAGCATCTATCTGTTCCGTTCAAATCCCTTGGCAACTATTTGGTCCTATGTAATGTGCTAGACAGAAGTCACTATCAATACAACATTTTCAGGTGGATTGCAATTGAACCCTGGTCTCGGAAACTTGCACCAATTGTGTTCCCTACGTTGGCGGTGTATCTGTACCATTGTGAATGATTATAAAAAAATGAACAAATGAATGCAATAAATTGCAGGTTGTGGATGTTTGTATATTAGTTGCATAAGTGAAAATGTCTGTGTGAAATTACATAAGGCAATGTTCGATGCATTTTAAACCGGAGTAAACGACCACCTGTGAATTAAATCCATCATGTGAACTACTGTCTGACATTAACTCACATTTGATATACATGTTGATACAGTTTCCCCTTGGTGACCTGTGTTTATAAGCTTGACTGTTAATAATGTCAATAAATAGCAAAATTCAAAATATTGCTTTCCATAAAACTGCATGTTTAATTTGACCAACTGTCAAACTACTGCTTGAAGGATATCTTAAATATATTTCAGTTGTTTATTGTAATAAAACAAAACAAATATAATTACACACATAAAACAAAGATAGTCAATTGAGCTCTTCCAGTGTGCTGGTATATCAATAATGTCAATTTGTAACAGAATGAATACACTATTAAAAAATCGTATCGCGATAATTTCGTGTATCGTCATACTCATGTCGCGATAAATTTCGCTAGGATAAAGATCGCAATTGACCTGAAGATACAATTCTGGTCGTTTTGTAATAACAAACTAGTAAGCACCTCTGTATTATTAATAATTTACGCCGACCATACAATGTACTGATACAATCGTATTTTCTAAAACTTATGCTTCCAAACTCGGTCAGAGTCTTGACGTATATCATTAATGGCGCAGTTATCCATCTACACAGTCGTAAAGTTATCTGATTCGCCATCACGATTTCTTCTATTTTTCTTCTTTTCTTTTTTCTCGTCCTCTTTTTCACTGTTGTCATTTTCTTGACTATTGGCTTTATCAAAATCTTTAATGATCTGTAGGTACATTTAAATACGTGATAACTTGCTGCCCGTGTGTATATAACAATGAAATATCTTATTTGTTTGTCTTTACTTGTTCATTTAATATCAAACACACAGGAATAAGTGAGAAGTATTGATCTCTTTAAATGGAATTTATTTTCACTCTGTCAAAATTTGGAAGCCGATGAGATACGTTGTTTCACAAATAAAATTATTCTGAATACATTCTATTTTTTCACTGGAGTTTAATGTCACACCAACAGGCAGAGTCATTTGGTGACTTTCCACTTTTACCAGTGATGGAAGACCCCTTACATCTGAAATTTGTTCCCGGATGTAAATCAAACTCAGCGGAGAGGGGCTGGCATTTACAAGTCAAAGACCATAGTCACTGGACCACGGAGTCCTCTACGTTTTATTTAAAATGTCTAACCGAAAGTCAAAGCTGTTTCAAATATAATCAACCGAATAAGACCTAATTAGCAATAATAGGTCTACATCAAGGTGTTCATTTTTAGATAGCGCTTCCAGTATTTAAGATTACCTTTTCATTCGCTAACTTACGGCGCATCACAGTTTTATATAATGCATAGAATCCAAAAAGTGACAGAGCTAGAACCACAATTATCGCCATTGCTATGGTTACTGGTATACATGACGGACAGTCATCTAGAAAATACAGAACACGAAAATTATTGATGTATAATACAACAACTGGACATGTATCCATGTATGACATAAATATCATTTATAATAATATAAAAATGTGATAAATGAAAATAAGAAAAGGGCTCTTTTTCCCCAAAAGCACCACCCTTCCCCAAAACCCCAACTACCCAATCTCGCCCAAAAATACAGAGACATAAACGAACACATTCATCGTCCGACATAATTTTTTCATCAGTGTAAATTACTGCTAACAATTTTACATCACGTATATTACTGTATAAATGTATTATTATACATAGATTTAAATTATCTAACTTTTGTAGCAATTTGAGGTACAGTGTGCATTCCTACCAGATTTGTAGCAAGTTGTGGTCTCCCAAATGCCAAAAGTTTGGCATCTTATCACTTCGTTAGAGGCAATATATCCAGAATCACATGACACAACCGCGGTCGCTCCATAATGTGAATTTGATGAATTAGTCAAGGTTATAGTACCGTCTGATATTCCGGCTGGTGTTTGGCAATCTACAAATGAAAATGATGTGTCTTAAGTCTTGTAACTGACCAGTGGCCATATTTAAAATCGTTTATCCGACTTTTAAGTTTCGCCGATTTGTCAGACATTGGGGGGATTCCTTGTATTTCACATCGAGTGTGAGATTATACAGAACAAACAATAAAAAGCCTAAAAAGTAAGCAATATTTCTAAATGGACACGTTCTCAACGGATTTACCCTCCAACTAAGGTACATATTGCATTTCATTCTCTTGAAAAGTGATCTCATGAGATCCTTTATAAAAGCATTTTAGTAGTTATTATAAATAGGTTTAACTAAATATTTTATTCGCAAAATATAGTCTCAATACATGCATTTGTAATAATGAAAAGGTTTTGGGATCAGTTTAAATTTAGACTGCTTGAGATAATCGCATTCCTGTAAATTATGACCTCTTGTTGTAAATCAATTATTTTGCCTTTTTATTGACCCACCATTGATGTGCAAACAAATGTTTACTGGCTGAGAAAATCATCAACGTGCTGTTATTCGTGTTAAACATTCTATTTATATTGTATTTTAAGGGGGTTAATAATATTGTCAAGTGTGCGGGACAAATGTACTACGATCGAGTCCAAAGCATTGCTCCAAGCAACTGGGACAAAGAACTGTAATTAATTTAGCATGTAAATGTTCTGAAAACATTCGACTTTTCTACATCGAATAATTTCAAGAACTATACTACTACAACAAACTTCCATTCATGGCGCATGAGCTGTTTTGTCACATTTCAACGTCATTCAAAAATGTGGTACATGTATTTGCTTTTCGGCATCTGGTGATGTTTTTATAATGTATTATGATGGCAGTTGTATTTATGTGAACTTACTCGAATGTCATACATTTTGTGTCTCTATATTACTCACCTATGCACATGGTTTCTTCGACAGAGCTGCAGTTTAATGTAAAAACTGTGTTCTCCTCCGTACCTTGAGTTAAAGAAAATGTCTAGAAAATATACTATACAGTTTGTATGCATGTTTTGTCCAGTTTCCTTGTTTATATACAAACCGACAGAGTATAATCGTAAACAATTCGACTACACATATGTAAATGATTCTTTTGCATTTACATTCACATGTACTTTATATCGATATGAACTTCATGTATATGAACTATTTTTATGCACAAAAAAACAACCAGAAATTCGTGTTCGGCTAAGGCTGTTGTACAATAATTAGTCAATTTGGATTCAATCCACGTTCGGGCTTTAAGAAGTAACAATGTGATATACATCTTTCATACAATTATCTAACATTATTGCAATGATTATCGGCTTTTGGACGATAATTTTCATAAGTTATCATTCATTAAAACACTCCTGTGCACACGCAGGTAAATATTTACTTGCACTCAAGATCATATGAAATTTATCTCCAAAATAAGAATATGTTAAATACTGTAGTTTCACTAATTTTCGTTGGGTTTTAATTATGTGGATTTTTGTGGGTCGGCTGATACACGAAATCGAATCCCACGAATATAAATGCTGAATTTTCCGTCAACCATCTGAAATTTGGTGATATCCGAAATTGTGCTAAAATACAACTTCCGGTATTATCCGAAACTGGAAAATAACTAGCTTCCACGATCTGTTATTGTTTGAGTAATCATCAGAAGAAAAGGTATCATCATCATCATCGGCCTGTACACCCATTGGTGTGTAGGGCAGCAACAAAGTTCTTCCATCCCTGCTTATCCTGGGCCAAGCGTGTCAAAGTTTCCCAAGAGTGCTGCATCACTTTTATTTCGTTTTTAACCGTCCTCCTCCATGTTGTTTTCGGTCGTCCTCTTTTCCGTTTGCCGTCTGGGGTCCAGTATAGTGCTGTTCTTATAATTGATTGGGGGTAGAAAAGGTATGTTTACACGAAAATCAGTAACGAAACAGGCCTCAGTTCATGTTTTATGATAATTAATAATCATTTACATACCCTATCGAACAGACGAAAAGACGTGGGCCATGCTGAAATAGTGTTAAAATAACGGATACGACGTACCTTAGAAAGGTGTGAACATGAAAAGTTCCATAAAATTTTGTTCCATCTTTGCACCATCGTCAATTTGCAAATAACAGACATCAAATTTGACATGTGTATTCAAGATTATTCACGGATATCTCTCACATGTTGTATAACTTTTGATAGGATCCCCTTTTGACACGTTAGGGCCAACTAGCAGTATTTTTACTTCACTACCGAGGATATGTCATGAAGAAAATGACAGAGAACGAAAAGGCGAAATATTTTTTCCAAAAATTCAAAATCCACGAATTTACGTCCCCACGAAATAGCCATTTTACCAAAAACAAAGAAAATTTAGCCCAACGAAAATAAATGATACCACAGTATATATATATATATATACCCCATTGATAATTTACCTGACAAGCCAATAAAGAAGTATCCATCGATGTCAACATTTTGAGTTTCATCATTAAAACTAGCTGTGATATAGTGACTGTTTATCGTCTCGATGTTTATTGTATTGTTGTAATGGTTTGCACAGTCTATTACTGTCGTAGTGACATTGTCCCGGTTCCTAATAGAGATTGTTTGATCACACGAGTCTGTGTCTTGATGTAGATCGGCGTCGAGAATGTATAAATTAACACTGGACGAACACGACATGACCTCAAACGAACAAACACACATATTGCTCCCAGTTGGTTTGCTTGGATAATTTGTATTTGTTAAATACAGTGGAGAATTACCGGATTGTCGAGATGTATTAGAACACACGTCAACAATCCTCGATTCTACAAGAAAAATGAAATTCAGAATAACATTGCCAAGAAAATACTCATTAAAATGTCAAAAAGTGAACTAGTAAAAAGTAAGACAAATAATTCACAGAGTAAGTAAAACACAGTACGAGTAAAGAGTCACGAAGTCAGAAAGCGGTTTAGAAGAAGGGTTTAACGGGACTGATGAGAGGGGCGAGAGAGTGAATGGGGGTATGCTCTCTCTGATTTCGTTGTTTCTTTCCATCACTTCCTTTGCTTACTTGCAATGCATTTGCATTAACTAAACGAATTTGCAGTGATTCGCATAGTCGTGTACGGCATTCTTTAGAAGTCAAATACAAATCAAAATTCGTACGGTGAAAAAGTTAAATTTATCTTTGAGTATATTGATTTACCTTGTATGCAGAAATATTCTACTAAAACATATGACGCCGACATTTTGAAGCCTTTTGTGCCATAGTCACCAGCTCCTTGCAAGGACACGGAGCAGTTTGATCTCCCAGAGCACTCCCTTCGTATGTACTGAATATCGCCAGTATAATTATATTGGTCCGGTGTAGCGTCATTCTCATTGAAATCATTACAACATTGTGGATCATCACAGCCATCTCTGTACCGGAAGTCAAGAGATTTTATGGTCAACACTTCATTCAGATCACAACTGAAGGTTACGGCTCCAAGTTGACATAATACAATACTCCTTCGTTCTTCCCTGTCAGATAATTGTGGATCTATAATGCACAATACATAGCGTTGAATACATATGATGTTAGAAATATTTATTGAAATATGTTGATGGGTTGGGTGATTTGGGATTTTGTATATTATGGTAATCTATTTCTTGTCTAAATATATTAAACATGTTTTTATGTGAAGTATAATTTGTATCTGGGTACGGTTTGTCTATTTGATTTATTTGATTGATATTGAGTTTTGAAACTGTCAGTTCACGGAAGATGTATAAGTGGTGTATTATGTCTAGGTTGCATGATGCCAATATGGGACCAATCTATAGTCAATAGAGTTAAATGATTCTTCTTTTCATCAGAAAATATACCCACAATCATGACATTTTGGATTTTGGAACACGTGTTTTTATAAAACTATGATACTGTGGAAGGACGCAATATCTATTTATATAATTACCAAATAGTAATATGTTTGTGTATGTGTATTGTACAATATGTTATATGAGATAAAAACGAAGACAAAATCATTCATTCGGATTGAATAAACGATGCCCTCAATTGGAATGAGTGGTAACGACGAGCTACATAATCGATATATAACAAGCTATAACAAGGTAGAGATATTAACGATTTGAATAGAAAAAATAAAACAGATTAAAGGTTAATTGATACACTGTATTGTTCAAGCAAAATGTGTTTGACTATAGTATTCCTTAAAACGGGTTGATAATGTAAAAATCTAGATAAACAGGAATAATGGAAACAATAAAAATTGATTAAATTGAAACTCCCTAACTTCATTAGACACATATATTTGACATGAAATAAGTCTATTGTTGTACGTATTGCAATGTGTTGAATGGTCGGTTGACTATGTCGTCGCACATTGATTCAATGGTATGTGGTGACTTTAAATGATTGAATTGTTTTATGTCAAAAGTGCTACAATAGCACAAAGTATATGGTTACAGGTAGAGGCAATACAAGAATTGTTTGTTGACATAAACTTTAATGAAATTATCAGACAAACTACTTGTAATGATTGAAAATAATAATTTTCATATCATGAAATTATTCATAAAATTCGAGACGGTGAATACTTTCCCTAATACTTGCACATTGCGCATGTTTGCTCCTCATGTTTCTACTGTTTTTTCTGTCTGATTCATAACATAAATGCGCGTAAAATAGTGTTTTCTGGGATTCAGTAGATAAACCATTCTTCCAATCCAAGTCATTTTTATTTTGCAACATCCTATCTATTCTTGAGAAACAGAGAATGGTAACTGAAAATGTTTTCAAGAAATTACGACGGACAATTTACTTTAATGTCATAAAACTACTATACATTTTAAACAACCGTTCTGTCAGTACTTTGATTGCAAGATTTTAATAGAAAATTGGCTAGTTGTTACGATGGCTTGTATGAATTAATTATATTAATTAGCGTATGACTGATGATCACACTTAATAGATCTGCTATGCACAATGGTTCGTGTAATAAATACGCTCGGATTTACTTTAAATAAATGTTCCAATACTTCTTGAAACGTTTACCCGTTTTGTGAGCTATTAAATTTTAGTAAGCCGAATTAAATACAAAACCTGAAATGAACAAAAAATGTAACAATCATATTTCAAACGCTTGAGGAATTTTTATATTATATGCAATATTTGGTCAGTTCGGTGACTCGGCTTTATCCCTCTTATGCACTAAATTATTTACACGATTATCATATTAATTTTAAAGCTATGGGCAAAACTGAAGGGATTTACTCATTTGTTGGCGATTTTTTTTCAATATTCGGGTAAGCTATAGATTAAGCGTTGAATCGATTTATCACTCTCCATGTAGTTTAGAATAAGGTCCGTCCACTTAGGTTCATAAGTAGAACGTTATGTCCTCGAACCTAGGCTCTGTGAGGAGATGCACATATTCTCTGGGACGATTTGGTTCAACAACAGTCGCCATTTCTAAATTCAGGGTTATATTACTATAATCAGTATAGTTGAAATACTTGAAAATCATTTTATCAATTTACCTTTTATTGTACACGATGTGTTTTGCCATATGCCAGTGTCCAGACAAAAAATTGTCGCAGTTTGAGCCTCATAACCATGATCACAGTATACTATGGCCGTCGAGCCATACGTAGTCATAGCTGTTTCATTCAATGTTATGGTACCAGATACAATATCGGGAACTTTTCCACAGTCTGAAATATATTGCAATAAGATCAATTGTGACAGTATTTATATTTGCGCCGTTTTCAAATAATGCTTCATATAGATTTATTGTGTCGAGAAAGGTATTATAGATTAAGCATTTAAATTATATTTCTTTATGTTTGAAATATTTGAATCATTTTATCATTTTCACCTCTTAATGTACAGGATGTGTTTGTCCATAAGCCAGAATCAAGACAAGTAATTATCTCAGACTCGGCCTCATAACCATTATCACAATTTACTGTTGCCGTCGAGCCATAAGTAGTCATGTTTGCGTCATTCAGTGTTATCATACCAGAATCAATATCGGTAACATTTCCACAGTCTGAAATGAATTGCAAAAGGATCTATTGAGAGAGTATGGACATTGCACTTTTTTAATGTTGTCTTAATTATTTTTCGTGCTTTCTAGTGTACCCGAAATATTTCCCCGTATTCGATTGACTACATAACTAGTTCTCATATTTGGAGTCTCAGAACCTCATGGACATGGTTATCGTCGAGCCACATGTAATCATGTTTGCTTCATCCATATTTATGGTTGCGTAATCAATATCGATAACATTTCAACAGTTAGACATGATTTGAAATAGTATTGTGGACTAAACATTTAAATTATATTTGATTCTATTTAAAATATTTACGTCATTTTATTTTCACCTTTTATTGTGCACGATATGTTTTCCCATAAGCCAGAATCCAGGCAAGTAATTGTCACAATATCGGTCTCAAAACCATTTTCACAATTGACTGATGCCGTCGAACCATAAGTAGTCATGTTTGCATCGTTCAGTGTTATCATACCAAAATCAATATCGGTAACATTTCCACAGTCTGAAATGAATTGCAATAGGATCTATTAAGACAGCATATACATTTTCACCTTTACTAAATACTGTATTAATTTTTAATGCGCATTTTAGTTTACGCGAAATATTTCCACGGAACCCATTAACTACATAAATAATTGTCCTATTTGAAATCTAATGACCATTGTAACAGCGTATTGATATAGTCGAGTCTTACGTTGTCTTGTATGCTTCATCCAGATTTATGGTATGATAATCAATATAGACAACAGTTCAACATTCAGAGATGTATGTCAAAATGTATTATACATTCAATATTGAAATTATATTTCTTCATGTTTGAAATATTTTAAATCATTCTATCATTTTCACCTTTTATTGTGCACGATGTGTTTTCCCATTGGCCAGAATCCAGACAACAAATCGTCACAGTTCCGGCTTCATAACCATTATCACAAGTAACTGATGCCGTCGAACCATATGTAGTCATGTTTGCATCATCCAGTGTTATCATACCAGAATCAATATCGAGTATGGACATTGGCCCTTTTTAAATGTCGCATTAATTATTATTCGTGCTTTTAAGTGTACTCGAAATATTTCCACGTATTCCACTGACTAGTTGTCATAGTTTCAGAACCTCAAGATCATTATCATAGATTACTGTTGCCGTCGATGTATAAGTACTCATGTTTGCTTCATCCATAATTATGATTGCATTATCTATATCGATAGCATTTCAACAGTTGGACATGATTTGAAAAAGTATTGTAGACTAAACGTTTAAATTATATTTGATTCTATTTGAAATATTTACATCATTTTATTTTCACCTTTTATTGTACACGATGTGTTTGTCCATAAGCCAGAGTCCAGACAAGTAATTATCTCAGACTCGGCCTCATAACCATTATCACAATTTACTGTTGCCGTCGAGCCATAAGTAGTCATGTTTGCATCTGTCAGTGTTATCATACCAGAATCAATATCGGTAACATTTCCACAGTCTGAAATGTATTGCAAAAGGATCTATTGAGAGAGTATGGACATTGCACTTTTTTAATGTTGTCTTAATTATTTTTCGTGCTTTCTAGTGTACCCGAAATATTTTCCCGTATTCGATTGACTACATAACTAGTTCTCATATTTGGAGTCTCAGAACCTCATGGACATGGTTATCGTCGAGCCACAAGTAATCATGTTTGCTTCATCCATATTTATGGTTGCGTAATCAATATCGATAACATTTCAACAGTTAGACATGATTTGAAATAGTATTGTGGACTAAACATTTAAATTATATTTGATTCTATTTAAAATATTTACGTCATTTTATTTTCACCTTTTATTGTGCACGATATGTTTTCCCATAAGCCAGAATCCAGGCAAGTAATTGTCACAATATCGGTCTCAAAACCATTTTCACAATTAACTGATGCCGTCGAACCATAAGTAGTCATGTTTGCATCGTTCAGTGTTATCATACCAAAATCAATATCGGTAACATTTCCACAGTCTGAAATGAATTGCAATAGGATCTATTAAGACAGCATATACATTTTCACCTTTACTAAATACTGTATTAATTTTTAATGCGCATTTTAGTTTACGCGAAATATTTCCACGGAACCCATTAACTACATAAATAATTGTCCTATTTGAAATCTAATGACCATTGTAACAGCGTATTGATATAGTCGAGTCTTACGTTGTCTTGTATGCTTCATCCAGATTTATGGTATGATAATCAATATAGACAACAGTTCAACATTCAGAGATGTATGTCAAAATGTATTATACACTCAATATTGAAATTATATTTCTTCATGTTTGAAATATTTTAAATCATTCTATTATTTTCACCTTTTATTGTGCACGATGTGTTTTCCCATTGGCCAGAATCCAGACAACAAATCGTCACAGTTCCGGCTTCATAACCATTATCACAAGTAACTGATGCCGTCGAACCATATGTAGTCATGTTTGCATCATCCAGTGTTATCATACCAGAATCAATATCGGTAACATTTCCACAGTCTGAAATGTATTGCAATAGGATCTATTGAGAGAGTATGGACATTGCCCCTTTTTAAATGCTGCATTAACTATTATTCGTGCTTTTAAGTGTACTCGAAATATTTCCACGTATTCCACTGACTAGTTGTCATAGTTTCAGAACCTCAAGATCATTATCATAGATTACTGTTGCCGTCGATGTATAAGTACTCATGTTTGCTTCATCCATAATTATGATTGCATTATCTATATCGATAGCATTTCAACAGTTAGACATAATTTGAAAAGGTATTGTAGACTAAACGTTTAAATTATATTTGATTCTATTTGAAATAATTACATCATTTTATTTTCACCTTTTATTGTACACGATGTGTTTGTCCATAAGCCAGAGTCCAGACAAGTAATTATCTCAGACTCGGCCTCATAACCATTATCACAATTTACTGTTGCCGTCGAGCCATAAGTAGTCATGTTTGCATCTGTCAGTGTTATCATACCAGAATCAATATCGGTAACATTTCCACAGTCTGAAATGTATTGCAAAAGGATCTATTGAGAGAGTATGGATATTTGACCCTTTTTAAATGCTGCATTAATTATTATTCGTGCTTTTTAGTGTGCTCGAAATATTCCCACGTATTTCACTGACTACATAAATTATTATCATATTCAGTCTCAGAATCCTAGAACCATTGTCAAAGATTACTGTTGCCAATTAGTAATATCCGTACATGTGAATCTGTTATGTTAGACTTATGTTTATAACATGAAGCGATGCATATACTTGTTGCTTTCCATTAATTTGAAAAGTGATCTCTCGCATGTACATGTATGGCCTGATGACTTCCTTTATATGGCCATTTTAAGTAGTTTCTATAAAAAGCCCTAACTAGATTTCTTTCTTAGAAATAAAATCTTAGATAAAACGTGTGACAATGAAATGGCTTTAGGGTCGGCTTTTATTTAGGCTACTTGAGGTAATCGCATTCTAGTAAATTATGAGCGCTGGTTGAATAGATCAATTATGCAAATCAATTATGCGGCCTTTTCATTGAACAAAAAGAAACAATGTGCAAACAAATTGGTATGTTTTCTGGATACTAAATTGCAATAATCAACGTAGTGTCGTTCGTCTTACACGTTCTGTTTATATTGCGTGTTATATCCACTAATTATTGGATCAAGTGTGCGAAACTGATCTGTTAAAACTCTCAAAAAGCGCTCGACTTTTCTACATTGAATGATCTGATGAAGCATTCTACAACAACAAACCTGGCCTATGAGTTGTTTTGTCACATTCCAACGTCAGTTCAAAAATGTAAAATATGACATTTATTGTTTAATATCTAGTGATATGTCTATGATGTATTATAATTGTAAATCAGCAATGTTTAAATTAACGCTATCTTTTATTATCAAAAATATTTCTATTGATATGTGCCACAGTATTACCCATTTATTAACACAAATCACGATTGTTTACTCAACTCACCCTTTGCAGTGCAAGAAGTGTCTTCCCACGATCCGGTTTCAATGCATGAAATCATCAGAGTTTGAGTTTCATATCCAGGGTTGCATGTTACGAATGCCGTAGAACCATATGTTGTTATGTTCGTTTCATTCAATATGATACCACCAAAATTAATATCGGGAACAGCACCACAGTCTGTGAATGAAATTCAATTATTTAATAAAGATATTATCAGAAAACAAAATGTAGCAGAATTGATCAATAATGGCTTTTTGGACCACACAATTATAAACATTCAGACATTCAGATATTTACTCTAGAAAATTCTATAATTTTATAGCAATACCTTCATCCTGATCGATTTGGTATAGTAACTTTTGTCACACTTTGCATAAAAAGCTAACTGGATTCCTTGGGAAAAATTATTCGAAATTTAGTCACAGAGTACAACTCGAATCAATGAAATAGCTATTTTCTCAAAACAGCCTGTGGCTGGGTCTATGGACAAAAAGACAAGGACTTTCTTCATCGGAAGGTGTTTTTATTACTGTATATATTGTATTCCTGTGGACATACTCAAATATCATAAATTATAATTGTATCTCTACATTACCAATGCACATGGTTTCTTCGACGGAACTGCAGTTCAGTGTAAAAACTGTGTTCGCCTCCGTGCCTTAAATTAAAAAGAATATGTAGAAAATGTTGTATTTAGTTTATGCATTTTCTTTTTTTTTTTGCTTTCCTGTTTATATCTCACCAATAGAGTGTACTCGTAAACAATTTGTGGATAGATATGTGAATGAATGTTTTGCATTTACATGCACCAGTACTCTGTATCGTTATGAACTTCATGTATATAATTAATCTTTACTTCACACAATAAACGACCGGAAATTTGTAAACGTCTGACGCTGTTGTATGATTTGGATTCAACCCACTTTCGGATTTTAAGAAGAAATAATGTGATATAAGTCTTTCATACAAATATCTAACGTGATTGTGCTTTGATAATCAGCTTTTGGACGATTATTTAGATTTAAGTAAGCAGGGTTGATTTATTACCATCACCATAGCGATGGTATAATTGACGAAAAATTGTTTTAGTCCGATACATTCACTGTTATACTAACCACATACAGCCACTTAGTATGGATCCTTTTTACTTGGTTAGCTGGTAATAATGTTGCAACTACAATAGAACTTATAGCAACTGAAAGCGAAAGTTGCCATGACATTTGAACGCACTCTTACATATGAATATGACTCTATTAAAAATAGTTATAGAGGTACACGATTGATATTTCACCTGACAAGCCAATAAAGAAGTATCCTTCGATGTCAACATTTTGAGTTTCATCATTAAAACTAGCTGTGATGTAATGACTGTTTATCGTCTCAATCTTGATTGTATTGTTGTAATGGTTTGCACAGTCTATTACTGTCGTATTGACATTGTCTCGGCTTCTGATAGAGATTGTTTGATCGCACGAGTCTGTGTCTTGGTACAGATCAGCGTCGAGAATGTATAAATTAACGCTGGACGAACATGATAGGACCTCAAACGAACAAACACACGTTTTACTCCCAGTCGGTTTGCTTGGATAATTTGTATTTGTTAAATACAATGGAGAATCATTGGATTGTCGAGATGTATCGGAACAAACGTCTATTATTCTCGATTCTACAAGAAGAATTCACATATTTATTGCAAAGAAATACTCATTCATATGTCTTAAAGGGCTTTAGTAAGTTGACACGTTCTGTCGGGATTAGGCAAATAATTTGCAAGGTAATCAAAGTGGGATATGACGGAAAGATAAGAATTTCGAAGGAATTTAAGAGTAGAAAAAGTGGTCAAAGATAGAGGGAGAGAGAGGTTGAGAGGGGAGTGGGGCTCTGCATTCTGTTCTAGTTGTTTCGTTCCCTCATTGGAATTAGTTTGTATATTTACTGACGAACGTTGGTATGTTTATAAATTTCGTTTGCTTTGCTGATTTGCCATTCATTTGTACCAACTAACCAAAGAAAGTTTGGCTTACATATACGACATTCTTTAACATGTTATCAAATATCTATCGAATTAGAAAACACTTCAACTACAATTAATGCGTAAAGTGAAACAAATTCAACATCACCCTATGAGTATAATGATTTACCATGTATGCAGAAATATTCTACTACAACATATGATGCCGACATTTTGTAGCCTTTTGTGCCATAGATTCCGGCTCCTTGCAAGGACACGGAGCAGTTTGATCTTCCGGAGCACACTCTTCGTATGGAATGTATATCGCCAGTATAATCATATTGGTTTGGTGTATCGTCATTCTCATTGAAATCATCGCAACATAGTGGATCACAAACATCTCTGTACCGGAAGTCAAGAGATTGTATGGCCAACACTTTATTCTGATCACAATTAAGGGATATAGATCCTAGGTGACATGTTGTGACATTCATTAGTTCTTCCTTATCAGATAATTGTTGACCTATAATACACACATATAGTGTTGAATACTTATAACTTAAAACATATTTGTTGAAATAGATCAATGACTGGGGATTGGTAATTTTGTATGAGTTTTTGTAGTCATCCTTTTCTTATATAAATACGTTAGGAAACTTTTTATGCGAAGGGACATTTGTTTCACTATTTGACTCATTTCCAAGAGTGATATTGAGCTTTGTTCATCTAAGTTATACAAGTGCTGCAAGTATATTAGGTCTAGATTGTATGATGCCGATACGTGACCAATTATAAATTACAGAACTACAGTTAATTGGGCAAAAGGATTCTTTTCTTAATAACTATACACATCTTATGTTAATATTTCGGGTTGATACCATTTCATTAGATATGGAAGGGTGATATTTATAAACAAGATAAATATTAATATGTTTGAGTATGCGTACATTGACAAAAAAAAATAAATAGATAGCCCTATTATCATCATTCGGAATGAATACACAAAATCCCCAATTATAATAAGTGGTATTAAAGAGTTATATAATTGATCTACAATATGTTTAACAAAGCATAAGAGCTTGAGATATAATTGATTTTAATGGAAAAGAACTTAAACTGATTATTAAAGGTAAACTGATTCAATATGTATTGTGCAAAGATTCAAAAGAATATGTTTTATTTTATGTTTCCATATATCATGTTTTGTTGTTCAAATCAAATTAAACAAGCACAGAGGATAAATTATCAAATCATGTTTGAAATATTAAAATCATCTTATTATTATTACTTTTTATTGTACACGAAGTGTATTCCCATAGCTCGGATACCAGGCAAGTAATTATCATATTGTCAGTTTCATAACCATTGTCACAGGTTACTGATGCTGTCGATTAATTTGTTTCATTCAGTGTAATAATACCAAATCCAATAGTGGGAACTTCTTCACAGTCTTAATGATTTTAATATGTTTAGAGATATCATTAAATTAAATTTGTTTTCGTATAAAATGTCATAATCATTTCATTATCTTCACCTTTTATCGTACACGACGTGTTTTCCCACTGCCCGGAGGCCAGACAAGTAATTATCATATTGTCAGTTTCATGACCATTGTCACAATTTACTGATGCTGTTGATCCATACGTACTTATATTTGTTTCATTCAGTGTAATAGTACCAAATTCAATAGTGGGAACTTCTTCACAGTCTGAAATGATTTGTAATATATTTAGAGAAATCATCAACTTTGTTTTTGTATGAAATGTCATAATCATTTCATTATCCTTACCTTTTATTGTACACGACGCGTTTTCCCACTGCCCGGAGGCTAGACAAGTAATTATCATATTGTCAGTTTCATAACCATTGTCACAGGTTACTGATGCTGTCGATTAATTTGTTTCATTCAGTGTAATAATACCAAATCCAATAGTGGGAACTTCTTCACAGTCTTAATGATTTTAATATGTTAAGAGATATCATTAAATTAAATTTGTTTTTGTATGAATTGTCATAATCATTTCATTATCCTTACCTATTATCGTACACGACGTGTTTTCCCAGTGCCCGGAGGCCAGACAGGTAATTATCAAATTGTCAGTTTCATAACCGTTGTCACAATTTACTGATGCTGTTGATCCATACGTACTTATATTTGTTTCATTCAGTGTAATAGTACCAAATTCAATAGTGGGAACTTCTTCACAGTCTGAAATGATTTGTATTATATTTAGAGATATCATCAACTTTGTTTTTGTATGAAATGTCATAATCATTTCATTATCCTTACCTTTTATTGTACACGACGTGTTTTCCCATTGCCCGGAGTCCTGACAAGTAATTATCATATTGTCAGTCTCATAACCATTGTCACAGGTTACCGATGCTGTCGATCCATACGTAGTAGCATTTGTTTCATCCAGTGTAATTGTACCAAATTCAACAGTGGGAACTTCTTCACAGTCTGAAAAGATTTGTAGCATGTTTAGAGATATCATTAAAATTGTTTTTGAATGAAATGTCGTAATCATTTCATTATCCTTACCTTTTATTGTACACGACGTGTTTTCCCATTGCCCGGAGTCCTGACAAGTAATTATCATATTATCTGTCTCCTAACCATTGTCACAGGTTACTGATGCTGTCGATTAATTTGTTTCATTCAGTGTAATAATACCAAATCCAATAGTGGGAACTTCTTCACAGTCTTAATGATTTTAATATGTTTAGAGATATCATTAAATTAAATTTGTTTTCGTATAAAATGTCATAATCATTTCATTATCCTCACCTTTTATCGTACACGACGTGTTTTCCCACTGCCCGGAGGCCAGACAAGTAATTATCATATTGTCAGTTTCATGACCATTGTCACAATTTACTGATGCTGTTGATCCATACGTACTTATATTTGTTTCATTCAGTGTAATAGTACCAAATTCAATAGTGGGAACTTCTTCACAGTCTGAAATGATTTGTAATATATTTAGAGAAATCATCAACTTTGTTTTTGTATGAAATGTCATAATCATTTCATTATCCTTACCTTTTATTGTACACGACGCGTTTTCCCACTGCCCGGAGGCTAGACAAGTAATTATCATATTGTCAGTTTCATAACCATTGTCACAGGCTACTGATGCTGTTGATCCATTCGTACTTATATTTGTTTCATTTAGTGTAATAATACCAAATTCAATAGTGGGAACTTCTTCGCCGTCTGAATGATTTGTAATATGTTAAGAGATATCATTAAATTAAATTTGTTTTTGTATGAATTGTCATAATCATTTCATTATCCTTACCTATTATCGTACACGACGTGTTTTCCCAGTGCCCGGAGGCCAGACAGGTAATTATCAAATTGTCAGTTTCATAACCATTGTCACAATTTACTGATGCTGTTGATCCATACGTACTTATATTTGTTTCATTCAGTGTAATAGTACCAAATTCAATAGTGGGAACTTCTTCACAGTCTGAAATGATTTGTATTATATTTAGAGATATCATCAACTTTGTTTTTGTATGAAATGTCATAATCATTTCATTATCCTTACCTTTTATTGTACACGACGTGTTTTCCCATTGCCCGGAGTCCTGACAAGTAATTATCATATTGTCAGTCTCATAACCATTGTCACAGGTTACCGATGCTGTCGATCCATACGTAGTAGCATTTGTTTCATTCAGTGTAATAGTACCAAATTCAATAGTGGGAACTTCTTCACAGTCTGAAATGATTTGTATTATATTTAGAGATATCATTAAATGTGTGTTTGTATGAAATGTCATGATCATTTCATTATCCTTACCTTTTATTGCACACGAAGTGTATTCCCATAGCCCGGATGCCAGACAAGTAATTATCATATTGTCAGTTTCATAACCATTGTCACAGGTTACTGATGCTGTCGATTAATTTTTTTCATTCAGTGTAATAATACCAAATCCAATAGTGGGAACTTCTTCACAGTCTGAATGATTTTAATATGTTTAGAGATATCATTAAATTAAATTTGGTCCGTATAAAATGTCATAATCATTTCATCATCCTCACCTTTTATTGTACACGACGTGTTTTCCCATTGTCCGGAGGCCAGACAAGTAATTATCATATTATCTGTCTCCTAACCATTGTCACAGGCTACTGATGCTGTTGATCCATTCGTACTTACATTTCTTTCATTTAGTGTAATAGTACCAAATGCAGTAGTGGGAACTTCTTCGCCGTCTGTATGATTTGCATTATGTTTAGAGATATCATTAAATTGAATTTGTTTTTGTATGAAATGTCATAATCATTTCATTATCCTCACCTTTTATCGTACACGACGTGTTTTCCCACTGCCCGGAGGCCAGACAAGTAATTATCATATTGTCAGTTTCATAGCCATTGTCACAATTTACTGATGCTGTTGATCCATACGTACTTATATTTGTTTCATTCAGTGTAATAGTACCAAATTCAATAGTGGGAACTTCTCCACAGTCTGAAATGATTTGTAATATGTTTAGAGATATCATCAACTTTGTTTTTGTATGAAATGTCATAATCATTTCATTATCTTTACGTTTTATTGTACACGGCGTGTTTTCCCACTGCCCGGAGGCCAGACAAGTAATTATCATATTATCTGTCTCCTAACCATTGTCACAGGCTACTGATGCTGTTGATCCATTCATACTTATATTTCTTTCATTCAGTGTAATAGTACCAAATTTTATAGTGGGAACTTCTTCGCCGTCTGAATGATTTGTAATATGTTAAGAGATATCATTAAATTGAATTTGTTTTTGTATGAAATGTCATAATCATTTCATTATCCTTACCATTTATTGTACACGACGTGTTTTCCCAGTGCCCGGAGGCCAGACAAGTAATTATCATATTGTCAGTTTCATAACCATTGTCACAATTTACTGATGCTGTTGACCCATACGTACTTATATTTGTTTCATTCAGTGTAATAGTACCAAATTCAATATAGGGAACTTCTTCACAGTCTGAAATGATTTGTAATACGTTTAGAGATATCATTAAATTGAATTTGTTTTTGTATGAAATGTCATAATCATTTCATTATTCTTACCTTTTATTGTACACGAAGTGTATTCCCATAGCCCGGATGCCAGACAAGAAATTATCATATTGTCAGTTTCATAACCATTGTCACAGGTTACTGATGCTGTCGATTAATTTGTTTCATTCAGTGTAATAATACCAAATCCAATAGAGGGAACTTCTTCGCCGTCTGAATGATTTGTAATATGTTAAGATATATCATTAAATTAAATTTGTTTTTGTATGAAATGTCATAATCATTTTATTATCCTTACCTTTTATTGTACACGACGTGTTTTCCCAGTGCCCGGAGGCCAGACAAGTAATTATCATATTGCCAGTCTCATAACCATTGTCACAATTTACTGATGCTGTTGATCCATACGTACTTATATTTGTTTCATTCAGTGTAATAGTACCAAATTCAATAGTGGGAACTTCTTCACAGTCTGAAATAATTTGTAATATGTTTAGAGATATCATTAAATGTGTGTTTGTATGAAATGTCATGATCATTTCATTATCCTTACCTTTTATTGTACACGACGTGTTTTCCCAGTGCCCGGAGGCCAGACAAGTAATTATCATATTGTCAGTTGCATAACCATTGTCACAATTTACTGATGCTGTTGATCCATACGTACTTATATTTGTTTCATTTAGTGTAATAATACCAAATTCAATAGTGGGAACTTCTTCGCCGTCTGAATGATTTGTAATATGTTAAGAGATATCACTAAATTAAATTTGTTTCCGTATGAAATGTCATAATCATTTCATTATCCTTACCTTTTATCGTACACGACGTGTTTTCCCATTGCCCGGAGGCCAGACAAGTAATTATCATATTGTCAGTTTCATAACCATTGTCACAATTTACTGATGCTGTTGACCCATACGTACTTATATTTGTTTCATTCAGTGTAATAGTACCAAATTCAATAGTGGGAACTTCTTCACAGTCTGAAATGATTTGTAATATGTTTAGAGATATCATTAAATGTGTGTTTGTATGAAATGTCATAATCATTTCATTATCCTTACCTTTTATTGTACACGAAGTGTATTCCCATAGCCCGGATGCCAGACAAGTAATTATCATATTATCAGTTTCATAACCATTGTCACAGGTTACTGATGCCGTCGATTAATTTGTTTCATTCAGTGTAATAATACCAAATCCAATAGTGGGAACTTCTTCACAGTCTGAATGATTTTAATATGTTTAGAGATATCATTAAATTAAATTTGTTCCGTATAAAATGTCATAATCATTTCATTATCCTCACCTTTTATTGTACACGACGTGTTTTCCCATAGCCCGGATGCCAGACAAGTAATTATCATATTATCAGTTTCATAACCATTGTCACAATTTACTGATGCTGTTGATCCATACGTACTTATATTTGTTTCATTCAGTGTAATAGTACCAAATTCAATAGTGGGAACTTCTTCACAGTCTGAAATGATTTATAATATGTTTAGAGATATCATCAACTTTGTTTTTGTCTGACATGTCATAATCATTTCATTATCCTTACCTTTTATTGTACACGACGCGTTTTCCCACTGCCCGGAGGCCAGACAAGTAATTATCATATTATCTGTCTCCTAACCATTGTCACAGGCTACTGATGTTGTTGATCCATTCGTACTTATATTTCTTTCATTTAGTGTTATAATACCAAATTCAATAGTGTGAACTTCTTCGCCGTCTGAATGATTTGCATTATGTTTAGAGATATCATCAACTTTGTTTTTGTATGAAATGTCATAATCATTTCATTATCCTTACCTTTTATTGTACACGAAGTGTATTCCCATAGCCCGGATGCCAGACAAGTAATTATCATATTGTCAGTCTCATAACCATTGTCACAATTTACTGATGCTGTTGATCCATACATAGTTATATTTGTTTCATTCAGTGTTACAGTACCAGATTCTATAGTGGGAACTTCACCACAGTCTGAAATGTTTTGCAAGAAGACAATGTATATCTGCAAATATTGTATTCCTTTTTTACATTTACCTTTTAGTGTACACGAAATATTTAATCGTATTTTTGAGCCAGATACTTATTTCAATATTTGGAGTCTTATAACCATTGCTTCAGATTACTGATGCCGACGAGCTAGTAGTTCTGTTTGCTTCATCCAGATTTTTGTTATCATAATCAATATCCATAATATTTCCACATTTGGAATTATGTTGCAATTGGTAATGTAGACACACCATTTCAATTATATTTCTCTATATTTGAAATATTAAAATCATTATGTTATTCTTGCACATATAAACGGACCATTAATAGGTCCAAGTATATAAGTCTATTATTTTGCCTTTTACACAAATTGAAATGTTTATTGGATGATAAATTTCTACCATTTATAAATCGCCTTTGAAATTCAAGTTATAATGCATTTGTGCCTATGGGAGCTAATGATTGGTTCCTGAGCTGTAGAACACGATATTTTAGGGAATCTACCAAGCCGTCTTATACTTTCCCATTTTCAACTCCAGTGCTCAAAATACAGTCCACAAAGAAAATGTAAAAGATAAAATAAGACATCCTACAAAAACACATGGACATTTTGCGATGAAGTTATTTTCTTATTAATCTATCGAAGAAATTATCGATGATTAGAAAACTTACCCTTTGCGGTGCACGAAGAGTTTTCCCACATCCCGGTTTGAAGACAAAAGATCGTTAGAATTTGAGTTTCATATCCAGGGTCACAAATGACAAATGCCGAAGCACCATACGTTGTAATGTCTGTTTCATTTGGTATAATGCTACCAAACTTGATATTCGGATCATCACAGTCTGAAAATGAAATTTAATTCATTGGTAAAGACGTTTGCGAACTTTAATTGTCGGACTTTAATTTTTAGTTGTCCGTAACGTTTTTGTTGTTCATTGTTTGCATCTGATATTGTTTTCATATAATAAATCAAATATTGTAGTTGTGCTATGTATGAAAACATGGCATTAAAACAGAAACTTCGACCGTATCGAGCCGTCTTTTGCACATGGGTATACACACAAAAACTGAGCGTTGCATACCTTCTCTTTATGCAAATTTATATGTACTATGGACTCAAAAATTGGTCACGCACCTGGGAATTAACCCAATCAATTTCATACCTATAAGAGTACAAGTTGCATTTTCCCATTCTCCATTTTCTAAACAACTAATCTCTGAATTGTTTGTCTGATAACCTATGCTGCAATTGACGTTTGCAATGGCTGCGTATGAAGTGTCATTGGTTACAGCAAGAACGACATCACCATTGGATACACTGCCAGGGTAACTGCAATCTGTGAATGTTTATACATGTACGTTGATTGATATACAACATTTATATTTTATGCACACAGGCCTTCAAGTGAAACCTTTAAAACCTGTGTAAACCTTTTATTTTGGCACAAACCTTTAAAACCCGCATTTTTTCTAGAGAACCTATAAATAGTCTTTATTCACACTGAAAATCTCTATGTTTATTAGCTCAATCTGTCATGTATTGAAACGCTCATTATTTCAGTGTATGCTTTATACTTGTCCTTAGGATACTACTAAGTCTGTTATTTTGAGTATTCCAGAATGCTGTCTGATCACCAGACCGTTGATGGTAGTCAGCTGATGTGTTCCTCCATACTAAGACCAAGGCTTTGTCACATTAATGGTCTGGTGAAATGCAGCATTCTGGAGCTCCAATTCATGTCTATTGAAAGATGTTCAGTGATCTCTGGTTGAAAATAGGTTTGTTATACATGAGGAACTAACGTACGCTTTTTCTGTTACCTTACTATGGGTCGAAAAATAGCCTTTATTTACTGTTTGTTTTTCATAAAAAAACATCTAAAAAGCCTATATTTGGCATAGTTGCAGCCTTTGAAAAGACTTATATTTTGTCATAGTCTGCTTGAAGGTCTGTTTTTATCATTCATCATGAGTTCTCTTATCAATTGTATTTGTGAACCGTATCAACTAAAACTTAAACTGATTAATTACAAGTTGTTTTGGTCTATCAGTACAAAAAGCATGTTTTTGCTTACCAAAGCACATAGTTTCCTGGACAGAACTGCAATTTAGTGTAAAAGAGGCGTCCGTTTCCGTTGCTGTAGTAACATAAAACGAATAAACGAAAAGAAAAACGTTAAGCGCATTCACGATAAAATGTATTTTTAATTTCTTTGGATGTATGATTGATAAAATACACATGTTAGGAACATGAGAGTTTTAATGGTTGTATTTAGAACTGGTAAAAAATCTAATGTGGTTGTTAATCGTTTCTTCCAGGCCGGCCGTAAGGATACAGTTAATTATAAGCATGACACGTGTGCAAGAAATTATGAGAGCATTTTCTAAAAGCTATATATAAATAACCTAATAAGTCATGACTATTTCTTTAATATTAATTACTTCCTTTCAGGTGTGTTATAAAAATAATGCTTGACAATTAGCTGTTTGTATGTACACAGAAAACAGGAGTCTTATATTCAATTCATGAATTCTAAAACTGACACACTAGAAATCAGTTTGTTCATTATATAGATTTTTAAACGCAAAGGGGCAATCGATAAGTAGTCATTTCTTACAATTTAGACGAACGGTACAAGAAAACAAAAAGTATTTTGCATTCTCAAAAAATGTGAGCAAGAAATGCGATGACCAAAACGGTAATAAACAAGACAGAACCTAAGAATATAATATATTACCAGTCAGTCCTAGAAAAAAGTACCCATCTACGTCCCCACTGAATGTCTTATCACTGAAAGCAAGTGTGATATAATGACTATTTATCGTCTCAGACGTTATTGCATTGCTGTAATAGTCTGCACAGTCTATTGTTGTCGTACTGACATTTTCTCGATCTTTTATTGTTACATTCTGATTACACGTGTCATCATCCAGGTATAAATCTACGTCTACCAAATACAAATAGACGTTTGACAAACACGACAGAACCTCAAAAGAACATGCGCACGTACTGTTCCCTGTCTGTTCGTTAGGATAATTTGTATTTGTTAAATACAACGAAGAACCATCGGATTGTAAAGATGTATCAGAACATATGTCAATTATCCTCGATTCTACAAAATAATAACATTCAGCTTAATATTGTAATTGTATTCACATTTTAAATCAAAATGGCTTCAGTAATTGGAAATGTACTATATGTATTTTGAAAATGTATGGATTACAATTGCCATACGGCTTACTCTAAATGATTTATATCTTTTAACAATTTTATTGGAATTTAGCAAAACCTACTACTCAACTGTTTATTCAATGTCTACTTGCATGTACACTGAAAAAAAAGTTCAAATTATCCCCTGAACGTTACGGTATATAGCAAAATTAAATTACCGTCTACGCAATAATATTCTACAACGACGTATGACGCCGTGCCTTGGTAACCTTCAGTACCATAAGAACCATCTCCCCGCAAGTTCACAGAGCAGTTGGATTTCCCAGAGCACTCTCTGCGTATAAATTTTATGTCGCCATAATAATCTTTTTCATCTAGTGCAGCGTCTGTCTCATTGAAATCACAACAGTTTGTATCAATACAACCATCTCTGTACCGGAAGTCAAGTGATTGTATGGCCAACACTTTGTCCGAATCACAGCCAAATGTTACTGCAGTAGAGAGTTCACATGTTGTCACATTTAACAGATCTTCTTTTCCCGACAATTGGCCTGAAACGAAAGCCAACATATTGAACGATGATGCGAATGTTGCAGAAAAAGGGTAGGGGCGATACAGACGTAATATATACTATAAAAACAAAGGTGTTTCATGAATGAGTACTCGTTTTGTATAAATTCTTACGGTATTGCCTGAGGACGATTTGTTTAAACAGATTGTATTTAGCAGGAAGGATAATTTAATATAATATATATTGTGCTGTAACATTTTGTCTCTAGGTAGTCATCACACTCACGCTCACAGACCTTAAAAAAGTTTAAAACTAGTCCATTCGTGAACTATATTATACTATATTAGTTTAGTAGTATTACATTGATTGATAACGTATGGCAGTATAAATGATGAAGTGAAGGAGTGGTGCAATTTAATAATTAGGGCATTCCAAATTGGATCTTTAGTTAACGTCCACGAGCGGATAGATTTTTTCCGAGAGTTTTGTGGCCCATTATTTACTGTGTTAAAAGAGTATCATTCTGATAGTGAAATCTTTCTTGTATAAGTGTAATTGTCTTCACCTGGAAGTAGCTAAGTTTTAAGTTGATGCTTTTCAGCAATTACTTTTCATATTTTATTCTTCAGATGAAAATTATTTTATCTGGTTTCTAGTATACATGAGCATTTTCTTCTTTGTTATAAACTGTATTTTTTGAGACTGTGTTTGTAACAGTCTTACATGTATATATAATATATATACTGACCGTCATAAGAATGTAACCAGTAAGTGATGTTGGTATAAAATAGCCAAAGCGCAGGTAATCGAGATGAATTTAATCCTGGAAATTCCATGATATGGTTTATTGTTATTCATTATTGACCATAAAATTGCTGTATACCGTTAAAATTTCAAGGTCAGTATATTAGGCCAAAACAGAAGATTTTTTATGATGGTTAATTTCTTAAGCACGGCCAATAAATGTACATGAAATCATGAACAGATCACAAAACAAAAATGATCTTAGCGAAAGTCGCAATTTTACTTTTATTAATCAATACACGGTATGTGAACAGTTTGTATGTGTTACATTCAAGGTCATTAACCCGTTCAACGGGTAGTAATTTAGCAGGAGTAATTCAATATTATGCACAGAATTGTGTATTTGGTCACGATCACTGTCTTTATGATATTTGATTTATTTAATGGTTTCATGATTCTATTGTTTGACTTTTACTTATTCTGTCTGACATAAAAACCAAATGCTGCATGTTTAAAGCTTGTGATTACTGGTGTGTATTATGCGACAAAGTTCAAAGTTAACGCTAATTGCGAGGGCGTAGCGCCCATTACGCACAATACGCATGTGCGTATAAAAAATTCCGAGACCTAAGTTGTAAAACCAAAATGTATGACGAGTTTTCTCTAAATCTGGATACTATGTGTACAAACATTTCACCCCTGCCTACACGTCTCTAATTATTACTCGTAAACTAATCAGCTGATGAATTCTATCTTGGTAATGTGTCAATAAGTGTAACAAATAATGTTGTTAATTCATTCTGTGGTTATTATAACTTTAACATTTTTATATTCAAATGGACCTGTCTTTTTGGTGTTTATAAAACAGTAGGTCTGCAACACTCTCAAGTCAAATGTTGCGATAATAAACGTTAGTCACGCCCCGATTGTTAAACTTAGTCTGTGTTAAATTTCATATTTTGTTTATTTACACTTCTGCATGAATTTCGATAACGACGATATTAAAATTATCATTATTCAAATCATGATAACCCTAAGACAAAACTCTTAATACTTAAACATAATTACAATGTATTATGAATATATGATTTTAAAATTAGAATATGATACATGATTCTCTTTTGAGCAATAACCTCCCTTCAACAACAATATGATTTTTCCCACAGTAATTTTTAACTATTAATTTAACCTCTCTAGAGCAACATCCTCTCAACAACAATATAAGTATGCTTCTCCCACAGAGGGTTGCTTTAGAGAGGTTGCACTGTATTTAGTTCATTCCCATCAATTTTAGTGATAAAACCCAAAAATAAATTTATCACGTTTATCTTTTAGCTTGACAGTCAATAATGAGCCGCTTACTTACCTTGTACGCCAAGAGTTAAAAGAAGAGCCAAACATATGAACAACAGCACTACAGCACTTTTCATCATGATTCATAGATACGGCATCAAGTAAGTTATAGTCGGCCTACTAACCGGTCTTCAGTTAACACTTCCTCAATGTATATGTCCCATATTCAAATGTGATTTAAAGGTTTGTGATATCATATATCAATACCCGTAGTACCATGAAAATTAAAAACAATGCCGTTGTGAAAGATATATTGAAACTCTTTTCACTGTATTTCATAAGGCCGGTAAATAGAATTGGGACACGCTTCAGATAGAGACTTGATAATAAGTCGCTATGCTATTATTTTGAAAATAATATTCAATATAGTAATAGTAACAGTATCCCCATGTTGTTTTAATTCTTCTGTTTGACAACTCTGGGCTGAGAATGTAACAAGAAATCATGCAATGTTTTAAGGGGCTGTGCTCAAGATTTATAGAACTTTAGTCTCAATTTTTCGACAATTCGACACTTCTTCCATTTAAAGTATTTATCATAATTAAACGTAAAATTTGGGTTTATCAGGGAACTAAATCAACTGTGGTTATTTACCGCAACACTTAATTCAGTCTTTAGATAAGTAGAAAAATATTTATATTATTCATCACCATGTAGAAACATGCTGTATGATAATAATAATAATAATTAGCCAGTTCGCTTACCACAAAAGGGAGAAATGGTAGGTTCTATGGACCTCTGGTTCGCGAGTTCCTTTCAACTTGAATCCATATCTGTACAGAACGCGAACAGGAGTTGAATGATTTGCAGGCTTGTACAAAAACGTTACTTTTTATCAATAATATTTTTATTTTACCCGTATCGTTTGACCGTTTCCGTAGGCCGACAGGCCTCAACACCTTCTTTAACATGACTTTTACCAGGTCAGCGCCTTTGATTAAATTTTTATCAGGGACGGCGCGAACGCAGTCCCCACACTAAGAAATTGCGTACCCGAGTTACCCACATTTGGGGTAATCGCAGGCGTCAGCCCAACCGAAGTGCAATGGAAGGGCCTCCTCCTGGGGAAACCGCCTTGTTGATCACGGTTTTCCCTGTACCAGGTAAGTATGAATTGTAGTGGGTTGGTTTGATATATATATACAATTATACATGCTATACGCAAAGCTCTTTTATTTCATTTATTTCATTTTATCTTCTTTGATACATTTAAATTACATACACCACAAATACTTTTACCTAATTATTTATTTTACTAGCCTCTACTGTTAATTACGGCAATAAAATACCTTTTATCAATAAAGGGAGGTAATAAATTTACAAACTGACGAAAGGCCAGAATCAAAAATGTCAATTAAATAATTAACATTATTTCATATACAGTAGGAAGAATATACCTCCTTTAACGTGCGTTTTCTTTTCTCTAATTTGCCTGTTTAGCACTGGCCTTTACTGTATCTATAGGCCGTTTTGGCTGTCTTGGACCTATAACAAACTGACTAGTAGTAAAATTGTTTTGATGAATACATGTATTTGAATTTCAGTGAATGATCATAATTGAATGAATACATGTACTCTACACTCATCAAAAATATACTACAATACATTTCCGTGATGTTATTTCTATTTATCACAATATGACGAGATATCTAACTGATTAAGTTCGATTGACTGTCAAGTGCCAACTCCGGCTGGAACTGTGCGGTACAAAAATGTACGGGCCGGTTGATTTTTAGCTATTCTCATTTGCTTGTTTTCCACGAACCTTAAAGCATTCATTAGCAAGATAATACACGTTAAAACATGTCTTCAGTTGATAATCTATACCGACATAAGTTGCGTAATGTTTGGGTATATTTGGGTCATTAGTGAGCCAAATGTACTTTTGCAGTCCAGCTTGTCTTCCTTTACGAGATTAGAGGCTCATTCCGCTTTATAAGACGCCGTTGGGTTAAATGATACCGGTCTACGCTTCCGGGTGATGCAAAGTTGGAAAATCAACGTGTTTCATGTGTAAAAGCCTGATTATTGCTTTATTTAACGAAAAAGCACTTATTGTTTGTTGTCAATCATTACAGGTTAGTTAAACCATAAGTGTTTTGTGTGTTTTTTCTTAATAATTTAAAGATTGCTTTAAAATTCGTGCTGAGAATATTGTTTACATCCATATGGCAGTCACTATCTATTTATTTATAAACATCTCAGGAGATGAGATATTTATGCTATTGATGAAATCAAGATTATCAATTGGAATTAAATTTGTAAAGTACATTTGTAATTATCTATTATCTTTTAGGCTTACTTGGGCCTCCGAGGATTATATTTACCTACTTGTTAAGTTATAACTTCTTACAGTTGGTATAAGGTTTACTAGGTCACGGCAGGCATCCGAATGTTCATTTCACACCAGATCCCGTCAAGCGTCTCTTCCCGCGAGATCTACCCAGATCACGTGCTGACTTCTGGTTGAATGAATCAGCCAGTTGTGCCGATTCACTGCATTGATTTTCCTTTGTTGATATTCTAGTGATCGTACTAATTTGTAGGAATATGGACCACTTTCAACGGCCTCGCTGTTGGGTTAACTGTTTCCTGCCCTGTCCCACCTTACTGAAATTCATAGCGAATTGATACCGAAAATCCAGAAGGAAATTCGCAGTCTTCCTAAACTTTTTATTCGGTGAACTTTATTACTGATACCAGAAGGACAGGACCGAATGTTAAACACACGCCTACCAATCTCTCTGTGAACCTCAAGGGAACACGTTACACAAATAAAGATCGCTCCATTTGTCAATAAAATTTTGTGCATGCTCAAATTTTTTTGGAGGATAGTGAACTTCGACAAATGTCAATGGAAAGCTTCGGACACAAACTGTTCACTGAATGAACCTTTCACGAATATGCTGAATCTAATTCAGTACAAACTAGGTGGAATTTTTGGTTAGGTGGGATTGGGCTGTTAGCAATATGGTTGAGTGTCTGTCTACAGTGCTAGGGGTCCTGGGTTGGATCCCCAGTTAGGACTATGGATTTTTCTTGCCCCCAATTCACTATAATATTTCATTTGCATGCTTTGCTTATAAAGTTTTTTTTTTATAATTTCAGGATCCATTGATTTTTGTCTGTGTCAATGGCTGAAAATATCACCAATAAGGTTGAGGTACAGACATGTTTAGTCACTTATAATCAGTTACCTGATATTATATAAGATATTTGAAGTATTTTTCCAGCTGGTTGAAAAGTATAATACTTTCCTTGGGCTAATTTTTTTCTTGTATAGAGTGACGAGTTGATGATCTCTTGGGATCTGACTATATATCTTGTCATTGTAATTTCTGTTTATGTCTGTACAATGATTGTTGTTTTTTCTGCAGGAAATGTCTGTTTCTGATAGCTCTGCCTTGAGTGCTGATGAAAAATGTGCTCTGATTACAAGAAATCTTCAGGTAGGTAACCACCCTTTGATGACTGATTTGGTTAGTCATTAACAGATTTTGATGTAAGATTAGTTAACTGTATTTCCTAGTTATGTGGAATGCCACGAATGTAATTCTTTAAACAAGTTTAATTATATAGAGGCTTTTTTGTTACAAGCATTAAGTCATATTTTCTGGTACTTGATTTGTAGGAGACTATTGGTGAAGACAGAATAAAGACTGTATTGAAGGAGAGAGACTTAAAAGTGTACTGGGGCACAGCAACCACTGGAAAACCTCATGTTGGTTACTTTGTACCCATGTGTAAAATATCAGATTTTCTTCGTGCAGGCTGTGAGGTAATGTTTCAGTGTGTCATTGAGTATGTCAAATTACATTTATAATACTGTGACTGTTGGATGTTGGTGCAACGTTAACCTAAGTGAAAAAAAAACTTTTTGGAAGTTTTTGATTGTTATATGGCTTTCATTAGACTTCAAAAGCTGAGTGTCAAAATGACTATAGGCTGCTGAAAATTTGAACAGTCATCAAAATTTCCTTGTATTTTATTGTGACTTTGTCCCTTTGTACAAATTCTCAAGAGTCAGAATCTTTATTATGCTGATTTCAAGAGTCAAAATGTTGTTTTAAGGGTCAAATGAATTCCCTGATGATGTTAACTGACTGTTACTTTTCAGGTCACCATATTGTTTGCTGATCTTCATGCTTATCTGGACAATATGAAGGCACCGTGGTCCTTGTTGCAACTTAGGGTTGAGTATTATGAACACATTATCAAAGCAATGCTCAAGTCAATTGGTGTTCCTCTTGATAAACTGAAATTTGTTAAGGGCACAGACTACCAGCTAAGCAAGTAAGTAATATAGTTAAAGTGTTCATCAGGGTTTCACAGGACGTCAAAAGTTGTGGTCAGAAGTGACCCTTTGCTTATGATAATTCAAAGAGAGAACAAAATTTCCTTCTTATTTCATTGTAAATTTGACCCTTTGGTACAAATTCTCAAGAGTCAAAAGCTTTATTTTATTGATTTTGAGAGTCAAAATGCTGTTCTAAAGGTCAAATGAAAGCCCTTGTTCGTCTACATTGTTTATCAATGTTTGGGGTTTCAATCCATTCTCTGACCTTGATCTTTCAGTTTGCCTGTATTATAGTTTGTTACCTCATAAAAACAAGGTTAAGAAAAACTCAAAACAAGCTGAAATTTCTTTGACTTTGTATAAAATGTATGATGACAGAACTGATCACTCCCCTGAAAACAGCCTTGCACTGCATTGAACCTCATTGCACACTATTTAACATGCTGTTTGTTTAAACCTATGTAAACAACTTGTACAAAAGCCATCTTTGTTCTTTTGTTTGCACGTTTGTTCTGTTGTATAAATGTATGTAAAAAAGTAAGCCTTTGTTCACACAGTTTTTTTCGAAAATTGTTGTAAACACTTCCTTGATGATATTTGATAAGAAACATCTTCCTTTATCTGATTGTCTACAATATGTTTACTATTGTCATGGTGATATTTATCTATATTTTAGAGAATACACATTAGATGTATACAGATTATCGTCTCTGGTCACAGAACATGATGCAAGGAAAGCTGGGGCTGAAGTTGTGAAACAAGTGGACCATCCATTACTTAGTGGACTTCTCTACCCTGGTCTACAGGTTAGTTTGTTACTATACTACCATCCATTACTTAGTGGACTTCTCTACCCTGGTCTACAGATTAGTTTGTTACTATACTACCATCCATTACTTAGTGGACTTCTCTACCCTGGTCTACAGATTAGTTTGTTACTATACTACCATCCATTACTTAGTGGACTTCTCTACCCTGGTCTACAGATTAGTTTGTTACTATCCTACCATCCATTACTTATTGATGTCCTATACCCTGGTCTACAGATTAGTTTGTTACTATACTACCATCCATTACTTAGTGGACTTCTCTACCCTGGTCTACAGATACAGTTTGTTACTATACTACCATCCATTTTTTTTTTTGATTTTCAGAACTACCAGTGACTTTCTGAAGGGGAAAATATAGCGCAATAAATCAGAAAAAGGGGAAATTTGAAAATTTATCCTTTATTCATAGAGCCTTTTTAGGGGAAAATGTAACCTTTTTTGACTGGGTGCAACGGACTATATTCAGCTGTAAAATATACCAAAGAAGTCACTGAAAGTTTAATGCTTGATTAATTGATTTGTTTGTTACTTCAGGCCCTGGATGAAGAATATTTGAAGGTGGATGCTCAGTTTGGTGGTGTGGACCAGAGAAAGATATTCACTTTTGCAGAAAAAGTATGAAAAAAAGCATCTCAATTCTTAATACAAAGCTATATTATTATTCTGTATTTTGCTTGTTTGTATTGATTAAACTTTCCTCAGGGGTCTCTGTAGTCAAGTGGTTATGGTCTCTGACTTAGCCATTTACTGCTGTGAGTTTGAATTCCACCCTAGATCAGACAAATTTCATATGTAAGACAGCTGTCCATCTAGCTTTAGGAAGGTCTGCTTGGGATTCATCCTTCATCATTGAAGCTTGAAATGTTGTTTAACAACCCTGCTGGTTTGATGTAAAACCCCAGAAAACAAAACTGCAATTTTTTTCTCAAGTTTACCTGTTAGCCCTCCTTGACAAATAAGTTTTGTTGCTTTATAAAATACAGTTTTTTATAGTAGTCTGTCAGATGTGTTTAACTGCCTAATATATGAAATGAAGTTTAACTCTACGATTCATTAATACTTATGTATACATTTCCATGCACTAAAAAAATGTGGTATCTATATGAGCACTTTGGAACAACACTAAGATATTAATCTGAATTTTTCAGCATTGTGATACTGTATTGCAGGCATAGTTGTTTATTGTATGTATTGTGTCTATTACAGTATATGCCTCATCTTGGATATACAAAGAGGGCCCATCTTATGAACCCTATGGGTAAGTAGTAATGTTCCGTTTGTTATCAGTGTTATTTAAAAATACAGTTTCACGTTATGTCATATGACATATAGTTTCATGTCATTTTATTCATTGGAAGATGCCTGATTTGTATACAGAAAGTGTACTAGGGTCTTCATCCACTGTTATAACTGGAAGATGACCTTGGCTGTTGGTGTGACATTAAACTCTAGATTTTTTATACATCTAATTATTACAGTTTACCAAAGTTATGAAAAGGATGACATTTGTTTGTTTCCGCGTTTTAAAAATGGAGCAGTGACTCAATGGTATTGCAGAGGATAGTGGGCAATGGGTGTTGCTGTATTATGTTGCTTCAAACATGTGTAATACTACATGGCACATCTGTATAATATATCTTTAAGTAACCATAACACATTACTACAAACTATCAAAATCAACCAAATTCAACACATAATTTTTTATGCAAATCTCATATTATGAATGTTTAAAATTACCTACATTACAATTTTTGATATCATTTGTTATAAATATTTTGAATATTTCAGTGCCTGGGTTAACTGGTGGTAAAATGAGCTCTTCAGAAGAAGATTCAAAAATTGATCTTCTAGACTCTTCAGCTCAACTGAAAAAGAAGTTAAAAAAAGCATTCTGTGAACCTGGAAATGTTGAGGATAATGGTGTCCTGTCTTTCTGTAAATATGTGTTGTTTCCACTCTCAAAAACTGGAGGTAAGTTTATTATTTAGTAGTGTCTTGATTATGAAAGGTTTTTTTTGAACCAAAGATGAGGTTGTGTGTCTTAGACTTATAGATATTAAGTTTTTGCTCTGGAATTTGAGTGGTATTTTTTTTATTTTTCTGTTATTATTTGCAGTGAATTACTTACTTAATAAGTTTTGAAAACAGTAATATTAGAATAAATATTAGTTGTGATGTATTCAATGAGATAAATGTAAGATGTTGTCTCAAGAGACAGATTAAATAAAGATAGAGATTGATTCATTGGATTTTACAGACTCGAGAGAAGAAAGTCTTTGTCTTTGTTGGCATAATAAAAATACAATTCTGTATAATGATACTGAACTGTAATATATGTTTGTTTATTTTATAAGAGTTTAAAGTTGAGAGACCAGAAGCCTATGGCGGGACTGTTGTATTTACTAACTACGATGAATTGGAAAAAGCTTTCAGTACCGAGGCAAGTACTGCTTGATTTCTTTCTGATATGATTAAATTACTTATCTCGGTCAGAAAGCGATGGATCATTTTTCCTTTGTTCTGACTAAAGTTGAATTGTCTATCATTTAATGCCATAAAGTTTATAATAACTAGAAAGAAATTTAGAGTGAAGAATAAGGAAAACCCATGTACATTAAATTCTTCACAAAATTAAGTTAAATTGAAAGAAATTGGCGGAGTGTTAAATATAGACCTGTTTATAATTTTACTGTGACATATAAGAGTCAAATGTTTAATAATGATGATTTTTAATGCAGGAATTACATCCTGGTGATTTGAAGGGAGCTGTTGAAGTTTATTTAAATGCACTTCTTGAACCAATCAGAGAAGAATTTAACTCACCAGAGATGAAGAAACTTTCATCAACAGCTTACCCTGTAGCAAAGAAAAGTAAGATAGTTGTCATAGTAACATTCTCATTGCTGTTATTGTAACATTGTTTTTTTGACATTGAAGTAACATTGTAAAATTGCAATACTTTCTCTGATGGCAAAGCATTGAAATTTATGTCTTTGATTTAATTTAAAATGCCTTCACTAGGATGTAATTAGACTTGTTCTCTGTTCTCAAGATTTTAGCACATTTAGACTTGTCTGTGAAAACAGAAAATGGAGAGAGGAACTCAAATTATTTGTAAAATGTGCAAAGGTGCATCTTGCTTTATGCCCGCTTACAGACTTGAATTGTGTGTTCATTGTTTGATTATGGGAACATTTTTAGCATAAATGATGAAATAATACTTGGATTATAGATAATGTTTGGTATTGTAGTAATTTTCTTGTAATTATAGAGGGAGGTAATCCTGCCGCTGGTGGTGCCAAAGCTGAGGAAGAATTGTCTCCCTCTAAGCTTGATTTAAGAGTTGGCAAAATAGTTAAAATTGAGAAGGTTTGTCTTTATTAAACAATGAGTTGTTTTTGCATAATTTGTGATGTCAGGCTGATGATTTGTTATTTGACATATTGGGAAGTTCTTTGAGTCAACTTCTTTTAAGAGCTGAATAGAGATGAATCCCTGTATTCATATTCTGTAATAACTATATTATTACGTCATTTCTTACTGTCTGTATGAATTTCTATTAACTCATTTTAATCGAACTAAGTCATGAAGTAAGTTTTGGAATTATGGTCAGCTTTTGATGTTGAATGATTTGTTACAGAGTTATGGCCCTTTGAAATTTATAATGTTTTGGAAATCTTGTTTTTCGGCAAAATGTTCCACAGTTTTGACTGCTCAATGTTGCAAGTATGCAAATTTGTAATTTTTTGTTAATATAAAACATGTGTTTACAGCACCCAGATGCAGAATCCTTGTTTGTTGAGACTGTTGATTTAGGAGAAGAAAGCACAAGAGTTGTTGTTAGTGGACTGGTCGGTCTGTGTTCACAGGAAAGTCTACAAGATAGACTGGGCGTCTTCCTTTGTAACTTAAAACCAGTCAAAATGAGAGGGATATTGTCGTCTGCTATGTTGATGTGTGCTTCAAGGTATGTTGATTTGTTCTAACTTTTCATTACGCTGTCATTCTGGTTAATGTTCTATGTTACTGTTACTAGCACTAAGGTTAGATATATAGAATATGAAGTTCATACTTAATTCAACCCCAGTAGATTTCATTTCTTAACCTTTTGCCTCATAATACTGGGTTTCTCTGCATATGAAGCAGACACCTTCAAAAACATTGTGGCAAAAGAAGTCATTGCTTGTAATGAGTAATGGCTTCTTTTGCCACAATGTTTTCTATTCTGACTGAGAGAAATAACCCAATTTTCTTAAATAAATTGATGTTTTGTATATTTGCTTTGAATTTGGAAGAGTGGAAAGTATGCTTATGAGGTAGAGGGTTAAATAATTGTATATAATTGTCTCCCATCTTTCCTGATTTTCACCTCAAATATTTGTTTGTCACTCTTTTCCCTCATATCACATTTTTCATGATATGTGAAACCTTATTACCATGTCTAATGATATTTAGTATCATTTTACAGTTAATGTCATTATTTCTGTGGATGCAAAATATATTATGTACTAGAATTGGTGGTTTCTTGGGCAACTAATAAACAAGTACTGCTTAATTTTAAACACTTCACAGTATATGATATTTGGTACCCTCATAATGACTTGGGCATGTGATATCTAGTAGAATGCAGCTATATGTGGCTTATTGTCTTCTTTAGTTACCTGTTTCTTTGTTTTTTGCATAATATTGTTGTAAGAAGTATTATAATAATCATTAATGCTTGATTTAATGAATTATTTGGGAAAAAAAATCTTCCACTTACGTTCATGCCTGAAATCTGGAGACATTGTGTGATGAGTTTTATTTATACCAGTTTTCAATCTAGAGCTTGTTGTTGTGCTACTGGCTATGGAGGCAAAACAAATCCTACTTTGGGCCTGACGGGCGCACTTGCCGTGATTATAACTGTTACGTGTTTAACTACTTGTGGCTCTTTTTATTCTTTCCGCTCATAAAGCATGCACCTGCAGACTGGGCTTTTATTGATTTTTGAAGTGTAGTGTATTTACACTGGCATTGTAAACCAGTCTGTTGCCATAGCTTTCATCTCAGACCGCAACTACTTGTGGCTCTTTTTATTCTTTCCGCTCATAAAGCATGCACCTGCAGACTGGGCTTTTATTGATTTTTGAAGTGTAGTGTATTTACACTGGCATTGTAAACCAGTCTGTTGCCATAGCTTTCATCTCAGACCGCAAGATGAAGAGAATCTCAGACTTTTTTGCTGAATGCGGCAAAAAAAAAATCGAAGTCTACAGAACCAGTTGAAAATACTGATCTCGATCCGTCCTCATCTCAGTCTGAAAATAGTTTATTATTTTTTGATGATTGGTGAAGTGTAGACACCCTTTGTGGAAACAATCTACCATGACTGCAAAAAAGGTAATATATTGTTCTTCAAAAATTGATTTTGAGTGTTGGCCCCCTTTTTTTCAAATGAAAAGTTTGTGGGCTAGAGAGGCCCCCCTTGAAGTTAAGTCTGGATTGGACACTGTACACTAAGTTAATTTATACTTAACAGTGCTGTGGCAGACCCCTATTTGAGTAGAGGCAATCCAAGGGGTCCAGTGGAGCATGCTTTTACTAAAACCTGCCATTTTTCCCCAATTTCCTGCCCAAATTTTGGTGTGCCTCAGTGTAGCTACAGCAGCATTTAAATGATTGTGATGTACAGTACATTGTATGATAATCTTTTGGTAACATATTTAACTACTTCTTAAACCAACTAATACAGCCCTGTAGTACATTATATTATTTTTGTTGTTGGATAAACTGGTTCAATTGATTCAGTCATTGATAACTACTTATTCAATATATTCTGGCTACATCGGTAGCATTTCTGTTTCCTTGCTGTCCAAAGGGAGACTACTGCTGAGTTTTCATGTGATCCCAGGGAGATTACTCAATAATTTGTCAGTTGTCATGTGATCCAAACAGACTACTCTATAATTTGTCAGTTGTCATGTGAATCAAAGGAGACTACTCTATGTTTTTCATTTGATTCAAGGGACATTGCTTAAAATTTGTCAGTTGAAATGTGATTACAGCAGACTGCTCTAAAATTCCTGAGTTTTTTTAGGCTCTAAGAGAGGGTTCTGTATAAATCCTCTGCCTTTTTGTTAGATCTAAGGGAGACTACTCTGTTCTGACAAATGTTCTTATCTTCAACAGAAGGTTAAGTGCAGTTTAATCACATATACAGCAGGTGCTAGTATTGTTAAAAAAGTTTGTATCAGTAAATTAGATCTTACCGACAATTAATCATTTTCTCCAATGCAGTTTGGTTTCCCTTCTTCATTTAAACTCTCCCAAGTTGCTTTCCTGCCATCAGAACTTATTTATCAATAGTTCCTTTAAATGACATCTCATCTTAAACAGGTGAAATGTAGAAAGAAGAGCTACTTCATTTAGCTGTTATATAATGAACAAATGGTCCGTTGCTGTCAACATTAGCTGTTGTTGAATGCCGTTAAATCCTTCAGTTTTGTAGTGTTAATAATTTTTGTCATGTTTCATGATACAGTATGTAAACTGGATCAGCTTGGTGCAAACAACTGCAGGTTACTTCCTTGTAGCTAGCTTCAAGTATGAATGATTTGTGCAGCTTTTTGCATAGCAACTCTTTAATGTTGTGGGGGAAATTTTAAAGCTAGGGAGATGTATGATTGTGCAGTGTTTATTTAGTTTTTCATATTCTTCTTTCACTCGCAATATTGAACATACTAACTGTTTAATTATTACATAAAGAATGAGGATGACTTATTGTATAAGAAAACACTTACTTTAGTTGTAAAAATTAACACGCAGTGTATCTAATAGCACCTAGGGCTTGACTTATGATCTACTTTCATAATTGAATTATACTCATTGACAATTTATGTATGAAAATAGGTTGTTACAATATCTGTATTATTGTTTTTTATATTTTCAGAGAAGATCCCAGAACAGTTGAACCTTTAAATCCACCAGAGGGCAGTTCACCAGGAGACAAAATATTCTTTGAAGGTCATGATTCTGGTACACCTGAACCTGTGCTGAATCCAAAGAAAAAAGTTTGGGAAAGATTACAGGTTTGTTGATGTTAGCCAAGTTAAACCTCATTAATAAATTTGGGTTTTACGCCTGTTTCAACAATATTTCATTTATAAACTGGTGGAGTTTTGTTAGTCAGTGGGTCTGAATCTGCTAAGAATATGAATTTTACCTGTCAGAATTTGATTGTACATGAAACAATTGATTATCAGTCCCCATTCTATATATCAGATATAGTTTCTTCAATTAATTCTCTTGGTCAAAATACTGGCAGTGATCTAGTAAACTGTAATGGGGGAAGCTGTTGTGCTGGCTTATAGGTGGTTCATGGTTCTGTCCAGATGTATGCCAGGATCTTTGTCCTCTGTTAAAACTGGAAAAGTCACCAATTGATCTTAGCTGTTGTTGTGATGTTAAAGTGAAAAAAAACAGTCTGATTAATTTTATTATTAAAAAATTACATTGTTGTCTTTTTACTTCAACTATGGTACATGTATCATATAATTGATACAGGTTTATCTGTCAGTATGTAGTATTCATGATCTTGTTTTACATAGGTAAGAAAACTACACTATACCGTGATTCTTAAATAAGTGTATTAAGCCATATGACCTCCATTTAGACGATGTTTTCACTTAGTGAAGTTTTGTTGTACTTAAAAGCTTGATAAATGTGCTTAATATACTTCAGGTTGACATGAGAACGAATGGAGAATGTGTGGCTGAATGGCAAGGATGTAATATGATGTCAAAACTTGGACTTATTAAATGTGATAGTTTAACTTCTGTACCAATAAAGTGATAGTCTAGTGTAGTGAATAATTTGTTACGAGTCTGAAATACGGTTAAATGTCTCATCCATCATGACTTTAAATGAACTAAATATTCACAACAGATATACAAGTTTTTGTTTTTTTCTCTACATAATTTTATAAAATATATTCTCTGTTAGGATTTTTTTTTTCAAAATTTAGAAAGTTCCGTCATTAAATTTTATTTAGTAAGAAATACACAAACTGACATTATGGCACAGCAAGTTCTATAATTACTCTTGTAGTCTGTAAAATGATCTGGGAAAAAAAGCAGAGATTTAGCTAAACTTAATGTCACGACCATAAATGTGTTGTATTAAGAAATGTTTTGTTGATAATGTCTAATTCTCCACAGATCTTTGTACCTTATAATATTTTAATAATCATATTAATACTTGACCAGTCCTTTTTAAAACAGTGTCACTTTGATGGTACGCAAGATGTAGTCCCCTTTAACTAATTTGTGAATGAAAAACTTTGAAAGCACTGCTCAAAATATTTGAAGCTTTTTGCTGTCATAAGAATGAAATGTAAATGAGATTTAGTGTTGTTTAATGGCCTGTTGTGTTATTTAATCAGAGTTTTGATCAATTTGTGTTATATATTGTGTTACTCTATAATGGTAGAAATGTAATTTGTGTTTTACAAACTGGATTTTTATTCAAGTTGACTTTGCATAATTTACTGCTGAATTTTGTTAAAATCAAGTGTTGTGATGCTTATTACTCATAAGTGCTACTTTGTTCTATACAACACATTTTATGATAATTAAGTCCCATCACCACAAAAGAGTCGTAACGTGTGCATATGAAGTTTTTATTTTGTTGAGCAGAAAGTACAGTACATATACATGTACTTATAATTGAATTTCCTACTCTGACAGTGATAGGACTTCAAAGAAAAAATATCAGCCTTGAGATCCAGTTTGAGTTGTGAAAAGTCTTGACATTTGTATGTTAAAATCTGTTTTTAAAGTATTCTCATTGTATATTTCATAAATGATACTAAAACAAAATGTTGTCTGTTGTTAACACTTCTGTTGATTTATTATAAAATTTTGAGTTAACTTGATAGACCAGAATTTTTCAGGAATTATATCTTAATGTAGGTCAATGTTTGTTGACTTTTGTTGTCATGACAATAGAATGGTTGTCTGCTTCACATTTGGACTCATTTATTTATTTGCAATCAAATTAATAACATGATTAAAATAATGTTGTTTTTCTTTTTTCAATCCATTTAATTTAGACTCACAAAATTTAGCCAATTGCCTCCATGGTCAAGTGATCTGACCAGTTATTGCTAGCCCTCTTCACTGTGAGTTTGAATCCCAAATAGGACCAGACAAATTTTACATGTGAGGAATCTGTCCAGCTAGCAAATTGAAGGTCATTGGTTCTCTGCAGGTGTATGCTTGGTGTCTACCAACACCACCATTAAAGCTGGAAAAGTCACCAAATAACAGGCTGTTGGTGCAACATCAAAATTCCAGCCAAAAAACTGGAACCATGCATTAAATTCAGTGCTATGACTTTGAATGTTGCCTTGGACTTTGATGGTTGCTAATGGTGGTACGGTGCTTATCTAAGATAACAAATTCTAAAATTAAATATCTTGGCCACCTTTTGTTAAGAAAACATGTTATATTGTAACAATTGTTTTTTGTCTTACTGCTTTTGAAGCCATTGAGGGAATTAGACCGAGTGCATCCCTGATTGTGAAACTACTTACTATAAGGTTAACAGTCAAATCTTATAAAAAAATAGCTGTAACAACATGCACACTTAGGGCATAGAATTAGCATTGCCCCAGTATCTACCATGTAGGATTCTGCTTTAATGGGCAACATATAAAGTGTGAAAATGTTTTTTTCTCATGATATATTATTTCATTATTTCCAGTACTAATTGTCTGTTCAAAATTTGCTTCATTTAAAACCTTTTTGGTCTGTATGTGTGTTGTATTTTCTTCTGTTATACCACTGTGTTATATTTCCTCCTGGGCCTTTTGGCTTACAGGATTGTTTAGGAATAAAGTTTTCAAACTTAGAATTCTGACATATCAAAATATGTCAATAGTCGCGTTTATTGCATGGCTTTGAAACGTAAAATAAGACTTATATGACAGTGCTAGATAAATGTTGTTTTGTAAGAGTTCGGATGTTCACTTGACTCCAATGAGATTAGAACGGTAGTACCAAGGAAGAAATTCATAGTAGTTAGTGTTTATATTATATTTACTTATATATTAAGATATTAACAGCAAACTACTTACATAATAGATCACATTTTTTGCTTGCTTCATGATGAGTGACTCATAAGAAAGCCCTGCTATTATGAAATTGCCTTGGTTGAAAATACAAACCGTTCTATATATCAAATGTTGTAGAACTCGTTCAGCGAGCACACATCTTGTCTCTTTGTTTTCCTTTGTTCTACACTGAATTACATCAGATTTTAATCAAACTTTCCAACCTCGATATCTTCAGTGATATACCGCATTATGATCAAAGTAAATTTTTCAGCCAATCTTCACAAAAAGATCTACCTAATGTTTTGTCTCTGGTTATAATACGTGCACATGTTGGCTAATTTATTGCATTCCAATTGATGATTTTTGTTGATGACGTTTTATACAATTTTCCACCAGCTGTTATAAGTCTAGCGAAGAACTTTTCGTAATACAACAAAGTAGGGTGTACTTGAATGCTTTCATTCACCTTCGGTTGTATTACTTTTTATATCAGAGTAATGTATTAAATATGCACGTACTCTTGTTTGAGACTTCAACAAGTTGGCACTTGTTTTGAAGGCATTGATACCACACAATGTGTTTGTTGTGTTTTAGCTACATTTCTGTTCATTCGATTACCTAAACTTCATAATCATTACTTGTAATAATCTTAAGTCCACAACATTGGAAGGTAGTGTTGTAGACTTTAAACATCTCCACCATCACCGAGAGTGCTGGTGAAGAAATCCAAGCTCTTCACTGTTAGGATTGGTACCTCCGCGGAGGAGAGTTCTTATCAACGCACAAACAAGAACTGTCATTTTATATTCGTCTATGACTGGAATAATTTGTTGGACAGCGGTAATTTAAAAAATTCGTGTAGAATAAATCTTTCATCAAATGAAATCTGTATAAAGCCAACACACAGCCGTACGATTCGTTGAATGATGTATGAACAAACGTACATACTTGAGACGCCAGCATCCACAAAAAACGCGCCATTTTTACATTAATCTTACGCTATTAGAGGCGGCAAATCCTGTCTTTCAATTGGAATTGCGAGAGGTGCTTCTAATCAGCCCACGAGGAGATATATTTTAGTTTTATAGCAAAGTATCTTAATCAAGATCTGTGCAATGTATTTATCATGATAAATGGGTTGTTATAAAAAACTGACACTCGAGAAAACGTGTTCCACAAATGATCCCCGAAATTGAATTGTCAAGTACCTCGTATGTTCATTACGCAATTGTATTGTTATATAAGAGAGTAAATAGTAATTTTGAAATATTTTATATTTTATAAATGCTGTTGTTTTGACAACAAAAATGATTCACCAATGAACTCACGAACAATGGTACCCCCGTAGTTCCAACGTTACATTGACCAATTTCTCCATCACTCCATCTTGGGTATTTTCTTATTTGTTCGCGTTCATTTGGTGACATTTATTTCTCTATAAAACCTGTCTATTCTTGCTGCGTGGTGACTTAATTTTATTTTTATTGTATTTTCAACTTTCCAGCTAATAGCGGCACTCCTGTGTTTTATCACAAATTAGGAATTGTCTGAATACAGGTGAGAACATCATAAAAATATGGTGTGATTAGATAATCCGCAGGTTAACAAAACTAAATCTTACAACATTAATTTAATAGTTAAAGTCGTTCATCAATAAAATATATGAGAACTTGATTTCATGTTGTATAACGTCTCTGACTGATGGACTCATTGAAAGATGGAGAAATACGGTGATTGTTAAGGCTGTGATTTGAACCCGTCCTTAGTGCGTTGCCACGAAAATCATAGCAATTTTCACGAGGACAGCTCACTCATGGCTCGTGATAAATACTGATAGTAATTGATAATTGTTTGAACGGGGGGGGGGTAATGGTTTTATTCCATATGTTTGCAAAAAGTCTACTGTTTACATTCTCTACGTCCGTGGAAACTCTTTGACGGACGGAGGTATGTTTGATGTAGGTGGTGATCGGTAGGTAACATTTTACACTTTGATAACGCCGCATTCTTAGTTTTCACGTTCAATAATTTGATTATCAATCAAGTCTGCGTTCCGAAGCTATTCAAACTTCGTAAAATATCTTTTAAAAAACTGGCTGGAAATATCTTTTGAAGGCGTTAATATTTCAACTATTTCTGTAAACAAATTTACCTACAGAGCCGATTGTTACCTTTTTGATGGCCGCTTGTGTAATTCATGTCAAGTTGATAGATGCTGCATTAATTTAGTGTCACTCAGTAACATCTGTGATTTAACAGTTTGTGTGGTATTGATTTCTTATCTTTTTGATTAATTGAATTTTAACATTGCTCACTTATGCTTCAGAGAAATAAAATATTGTGAATATGTTTTAGCGAATCAAAATACATGTACTTCTCATATGTCACGTCAAGATGATTCAAACGATCATTTTCAGCGTCAAAAATCATTTTGTCTTGAGCTATTAGCATGTCTTTTTTCATGACAGCATAACGTGGTTAATATATTTAGTGTGGTTTTTATTATTGTTCCATCTCTCAGACTGTAGCCTCAGATTATAAAATCGAACTCAAAGCTATATCTCCAAACGCAAACGTTTGATTGGATATTTCACAGCCTGGTTTTAAAACTGACCAATGGGAACCGAGTATTTATAAATAGTCCTCTCATCTCAATTTAATGAACGTTTGCCTTGCCATTGGCGTAAGAATGAAACCCAATAATGTTCAAGACGACATCAAAGTATTTTTCAACAAGTTCATTGCCGAGGTCATATTAGAAATGTCTCCCCTACGTCTTAGTTAAGACATAAAACGTTATTTACCAACCTACCCGTCCTTTCTTCATCACGGCACTCCATGAAAGGCTATCATGGTGTGGTTAAATTCATGTAACGACACCGCTTCAAGTAACTTCTAAATATGCTGTAACAGATTACGAAGTTCATAATACCTTGTTAAATCATCGTTATTTTTATTGCATATTAAGCTTTACAAACTTTATCTACCATTATCTAAAGTGAATCTCACTTTAAACACGTGAACACCATCATGAACAGTCCACTTAACGCTGAAAAGTTCCTATCAAAACATAAATATACAACTTATCAAGATATGTTCTGTGCACATAATGTTACCCGCTTGAAGTGCCACACTAGGAGAACTGATTCGCAGACGCACGGCGATATAATCTGAGAAACAACGGGGTTTTCAACACATTTGTATCTCATGAATTGTTTATTATTTCTTGTTTTATTTATCTTTTAAATTACCGACAATTTATGGACAAATAAACGGATCTTGTCAGTTTTATCGAAGCTGTGTAAGAAGCAACGATAATGCATCGACGTAAAAACATCGTGAATCTCCGGGAATCTCCGCGGCACCCATTAGTTGACTGAGCTAGGTCCCATGTGAATTCGTTTCTCACTGCATATACCCGTCATCTATTATTACAGTTGTCGCTCAAAATGATTTGATTTACTTCAAATTTTATACTGCTCTAATGTTCTGTTGTTGATTTGCAAAGACCTACAAGTGATTTGCGCGCAAAAAATTGAAACTGTAGTCGGAACAACCTGTTTATAAGTTATAGAGATGTGGCTTTTAGTATTGCTCTCAGATGGCTACAACACTCTGAAAATAGTGGAAATAAATATATTTTAATTCGTGATAAAATGATGATCTTGTAATCAGATATAAATGACATTGTTCTGTCAGAGATTAATTCGACAGAAATGTAAAAAACAATGATTCGTCTGTCGAATTTGCGATGATAGTTTTTTTCATTTTTTGATTATATTGGCAGGATTGTTTTAGAAATGACATTTCAGAATAAACAGTTACAACATAATGTATCTATATAACCAAAAAAATGCATAATGACGTATCGAAATACTTTTTGCATTTTTTGTCGAATTTTAACGCAACTAAAATATGAAATTTACGCACTATGAATTTTATTTTTCCATATACCTGTTGTTCAGCATTATGAACAAAATGCAAATACGCTGAAATAATGTTGATAGAATTCCGGCTTTTTTTATTTTTTTCAAAAGTATGGCAAAGCATATGGTACCACGACAGAAAGTAACCGATGTGAATATTCTTATATTGACTGTACCAACCTGAACAATCGTGTGTCCAAAGTTTCACGTATCTTAGAGTAAGAAATGCCTCATAACATTTTTCATCGTGGTATCGTCAAAGGAAGCGCCATCTCCCACGATAAGGCCATTCCGTTTTATTATTTTGTTAAGCGTCCGCGTGCACCTAGGTTTTCAGCTCCGTCAGCCGAACAAGCTCCGTTTTATTCAAGTTCACGGTTTCTTGACTGGATTCTACAGCTTCCAAGATTAATGGCTGTAGCTTGCAAATCATGTTTCAAATAGTTTAAGTAGGCTTTTATTTTAAATTGTGATATTTTTAATCCTTACCTTGTTGCTTAGTATTCTATTATAGGATGTACTGACTCGTAAAATCAGAACCAGAAGTGTTAGATTTCTATGTTCTGAGTTTAAACTTGTCGGTTGACTGTTGTTCTTTTTAATATATTTAGTATGACGTTTCTGTTAAGTCAGGAAACTTGATTTGTTCTTTTTCTCAGAATTAGTTTGTATGTTTTTTATAGGTAGCAAGGTTTTGTAAAATATGGTTCACGCTTAACAAAATTAAAAAAAAACAGAATGGCCTATGCGTGCGCGACGCTCGTTATGTTAGTCAACGATACGTAACCGTTAGTGTCACGGTATACATGACTTTTATACCCACCGGACGTCGTTAAATGACAGAGACGGTGCCGTTCTTATAATCCGTAATTGCAAAGCCAGATGGCGGACCACGCAGTGGTTCCGTTAGTTACATAGTTCGGAGGTCGTGAATACTTACCTAATTAGTTGCGTACAACGAATGACAAGTAAAAATCTCATTCATGTATATATTTATAGTACTGTTAAAAGATTTACTTTGTAGGAGTCCATTTTGAAAGAAATAGTTTGAATAACTGATACTCAATGCGTTGGGCCGCCGTGTCTACCTTTGCTGACACTAAGGGTGTTAAACAACACAACAAATAATCTCCATTTTATGTAAATCCAATTCTTCTGAATAAATGTGTTGTTTTTTCAGTAAATTTACGTATTTTTACAATGATCCGTGTGATACAGGCCATATTACCGTCGCGTTTTAGACTTACAAAGTATTCAAACAAATGGGCGACTGACGGGAAATTTCACAATGAATTCTAGATATTCAGAAGCATAATTATATTTGTTCAAAGTGTGGATTGACGAAGCAGAATAATTTATTCCGCGTAATTTTGATTATGCCAAAAACGACTTTCATCTTGTTATGTTGCATACCACCATACGAAGTGAATGAGTTGTGCAGAAGCTGAAATTACAAGTATTTATTTGAAAACAAATTAGCATGAGTATATCTCATTAAATTACGTACACTGCCACGCTTCTGATGTTAATGCGTAATATACACGATTAATCATTATACTTTGTGTATTTATATAAGACGAATGTCGTATGTCAAACAGTTTTAAACATGAACACAATATGCATTAATGTGTGCAATATGTTCGTCTTTTTACACGTTAAACATTACACTTTTTTATGGATATCATTCTAAAATAAAGATAATTTGATTCACAAAACGATGCCATACGATTAACTTTGAAGCAGAAAATGATATATTTCATCAGACCCTAGCATATAAATTTTCATCTCTTTTCTACTATGTAAAATTCTGACATTTTCCATATGTCTTATATTAAAGTTTTGATATCATCTTGCAAAAAAGTGATAAATCTTGATCTAGTTTAAACATTTTTTATTATATAACATCGGTCATACTGAAACGATTCTTCACCGGTTAATGATAATTATAATAATTATCTACACGTCAGCTTCTTAGGTATGTTGCCAGAAATTGTGACCAATTTGGAAATTGTCACGTCAATTCAATTAAAATAAATTGAATATAATCAAATGTACAATGGTGTTCATAAAAAAAGAAAAGAATCAATTGAGAATAATAAATGTCGAGACGTGGAAGAAACTCGTCGCTGTCGGGTTTTGGATTAATGACTTTAGATTGGTAGTTACACACAAATCTATGCCTCCTTGACTATTACTGCGGTGCTCCTAGATAAGTTACTTCTAAACTTTGCAAAACAATACCTCGAAAACAACAATGAAGCTTTAAATTTGTTCAACACTTAAAAAGATTCTGTTGAATTTAGTAGAATCTCACATAGAAGCCACCGTAATAATACGACCACCTCATTATAAAAAAACAGTTATTTCTCCATCCCATATTGATGATGAGATCACCTTAATATTAAAACCATTAAGTTCTCAAAGGTGGTCTCATTATGGAAATTTTACTGAATTCTTACCTTGTGTACAAACAACGATTTATTCGCTGGATTTTACGAATTACTGTATTTTACGAATTACTGTTTTACGAATCATTGTCTTTTACGAATTATTGTTTTTTACGATTTAAATTTACGATTTAAATACATTTGTTATATGACTAATGTATATAATACTAGTATACTCAGAGCAATACATTCAATGGCAAAAATGAAAAAGAAATTCTCTCCGTTTAGTAGAAATTTCATGCAGAAATAATGGATCAAATAAAAAATAGTCATCTAGTGGATTTTTGACAGTGTTTGTTTGGTGTTGATTCAACCTGTGATATTATACATTGTGTAGTACATAAATGTAGTCAATACCTATGTTTGATTAGAGTTTTGTCTACCACAATCAAACTGGTATCACACTGTACGTTGATTATCGCTCAAGTTAATTAGAAACATTTTATACTTCCAGAAACAACGTGTAAAAATTTGTTGTTTTAGTTCATGACCAAAAAATAGGGCCGCTAGCTACATTCCTGTGATAATGGAGTTTTAACGTTACGCTAACTCGACTTGATGTGTTCACATGTTGGAATTCAGAAATGAATATTACGCTGTTTTATGTCGAGCAAAAATATGCAAAGATTGGTAAAAATGAAAATCTAGTCCGTAACTCGCATTTTTGCGTTATGTTTTCACTCCTTGATGGCTTTATTTGATTTTTGTTTTGAAAGGGAATGAAAGATTTGTTTGCTTGTACGGGTTGATGCCTGGAAGTGTTAATTCCATCCATTTTGTTAATCTCTACAACAGAAAGTTGTTGTCTTGAAAACTTTGTTATGACATTGCGGTGGCTATGACACTTCTACTGTTCGGGTCTTTTTATAAACCTGCTAATTTTCCTAGTAAAAAGACTTTTTTTCACAAATATTACGACTTTGTTAACTCTTTATTTCATGCATAATTGTCAGAAATTTGTACATAAGTTTAAACTCCTGTCGTTAAAAATGGTATTAAGTGTATATTCATGTATGGTCACACATTTCCATCTGTAATTATCAATGAGTGGAGATTAATTCTAGTAATTGATTTGTTAATTATTTATTTGAAATGATTCATTCGTAATTACTGATATGTGCTGATTGATTTAAATGCACAAATTCCTGGTCAGTTCGAATGTTTGTGATATATCGACTTAGTGCTTACAGCCATGGATACAAATCTGAGATTATAGACGAGTCTCTGATCTCAAGTTTTAATACGATGATTCGTAGCTTAATATTGAAATTATGCTTAAGTACATAAAAGCTGGTCTTTAATCTCAATTTTGAAAACATTATTCCTCATGTACGGAACATTACCTTTCTCTGTTTGTAAATGACATGAGTTTGAACTAAAACTGAAGGAAATTATTTAGGGGTGTGTACCTGTCAATTAACTAATGCTGACATCTCATGCTTTAGAAAATCCATAATACAAAATGTACGCAATGATTGTCAGTTGACATATAACTCATCTTAACACTTAGACGAATATTCGGTCTAGAGAAGAATAATGATAGGATTATGACTATCGAGGGAACTCTTTACCTGACTTTAAAGAAACATAATTCACTTTGATTTTACTGATTCAAAAGCGTCCGCCTGATTCTGTTCCAGAAGTAGTCTGAAATCTTAAACAACTGCAATATAGTAAGAAAAACTACTTGACGAATCTTTACAGCATTGGAGGAAAATTAAGACATCCGTTCACCACAAAACATGGTACATAATGCTTATGAATTAATAATGACAATTTTCACATTAGTCTTGCAAATTAATATACAAATGTTAAGAGAATTTCAAACATCAATATTAACAACACTCTAATTAATGTAAGAATCTTATTCCAACTTTATGCTGTAGTTGTATAAGTAAAGTTTGTATGAAGCCACGTCGTAAGAGTATATTTGATTTATATTACATGAATAAACAGATTGCAAAAATTAATTACAACTTTACCTAACTACGCAAACATACTTAAGTACTTCATCCGACCACACATCTAATTGAGTCTTTGTTTATACAAATACTGTATTGATATTTATGTTATGTAATACTTTTCTTTTACTCTTGTTAATCCAACATGGCTCACAAATAAAACCTCGCTTACTGATCGTTTCAATCTTTAGACCACCTCATTATTTTTTTTCTCTGGGTTTTACGTCATTTTTCAACAATTTTTCAGTTATAAACGGCGGCCGGTTAACTTACCATTCCACAAGGAGCCGGCAACTTCTCCACTTATGAACAAAAATTGACATTTTTGTCAAGTTTTCATAACAGGGTATGCCCTACCACGACAGGGATTCGAACCCGAACAATTCCGGCGCACTAACCACTGGACTACAGTCGCGGCACGTCATTATAACGACCACATATTTCCTCGACTTGTACTCAATATTTCTGATACATTTCAACATAATAATGAAACCATCACAATGCCATGGCCGATTTTTTTTTGGGGGGGTCTCGAAGGTGGTCACAATATCGAGGTTTTATTATATTTTATTAGGATTAAGTGGCAGCTGTCTATATTCTTTAGAAATAATGTAATCAACACAATTATACGATAATAAACTATTATCATAAGTATTCCCACTTTGAATTCAAGTGCCCGTGATCTACGAACGCGATCTTTCAAAAATCTACGAAATCTTATACACTTGATGTTTAAAAAGTGTTTAGCCCGGGATGATAGTAAAGTTTACTAGGTGTCTCATTCTTATATCAAACCGATTTGCGAAGGTTTGTTATTTTTTAGTCTGTTTTTGACAATAACCTAAAAGTAATTCGCCATAACTTTGTATCAACAAAATATAATAAATATTTACATAAGTGACTCGTGGCTAATGTTTTGGAACCCACGCATTCAGAGCTTAGATAAAGCTCGCAGGAATTAATGTTTCGTCTTCATTAATCTGGATGAAAACTTTACGAAAATCTTCCATCGAATTTTCAGACTAGTGTTGAGTTTTCGCGAAGCCAACTCGAAGCCTAAGAAAACAATTATGAAATTTGAACCTCAGTATATCTTCTCGGCTTTTGCGACTTCAAAAGGGTCTGTGTATTCTGGAATCCGTTTGTTTTAGCGACTACAAAAACGGCTACTGTTCTTCAGATTACACCCCAGTATCTGACGACTTTTTCGGGAGTTGTATTTCACTAGAATATGAATATCTTGTACATTATCGCAAAAATCTTAATTTTTATTCATTTACCGTGTAATGTACATGATTCCAAACATACGTGAAATATTGCTTAATCATTTTATATATGTTTTGCTTTTATATCTAGTGCATCGGACGGAAAGATATAAATGTGTTTTTGAAAGCATGCATAAAGAATGTGACGTTGCTTGTTTATTTTAAAATTAATTATTAAAACATACTTGCTGTTGAGTAAATGATGTTGGAGTGTGTCTGATATAGTTTAATTAGTAATTCGCACCGAATTTAGATTTGCTGAAATAATCAGGCGAACCTAACTCAGTTACATCAAATAAAGTACTAAAGATCATTTTAAAAAATGCGAAAAAATGATTAAAATATGTTGTGAAAATGTTTTTATTCCATGAAAGTATGAAAATTAAGAATGCGTTTCAAGTCTACATGTCTTGTTGCGGGGACGATTTTTTTTATTTGTTTAGTATTGTATGTTATAGAGTATTATCATTTCATGTGTATTAGTTAAGAATTTGTTCAACGGCATCGTTTAATTTGTACAAATAATTCGGAAATTGTCATTGCTACAACAAACACGTAAATATGTTCTTTAACTTTGCTTATAGCATTTATCAATCACAACCAATCGGGCGTAGTCATATTCACTTAAAAGTTTGATTTTATTTTATAGACTTTGACAAGGAAATTATGAAATATGACACTTTATGGCGATAAATAAGTTTTTCGAAGTGTTTTAATAAAATCTAACTAAACAATAACAATTTCACGTGCAAATATACGTGCACTAGTAATTGTCAGTACGATAAATACACCATTATTAGCAAACATAAAAAAACATTTTTGTTGATAATAATATGCGTATATAAAGAACAAGATATAGAACAAAATGTTGCTGTTTTCTAGATTCAAGCGACTTTCAAGAATAACGAAAAAGTCAAAAGAAAATTTCCTACCTCCTCCATTTTTAACGAGCGTGTAACCAAGAGCAAACATTTTTACGCCTTAATAGAATAATGATAATATTAATAGACATGTACACATAATAATACAAAATATACGTGTTGTACAAAATTTTGGCCGATTTGTAAAGAAGGAGAAGTTTATCATAACGTTTCACAGATCAGGAAATAATTGATTGCAGCAATAGTTATAGAGGGCAGTACTAATCCGACAGGCCACTGAGTCTCAAAGATATCTCCTTGTCAGAGCTAATTAGCAGACATGACTAATATAACGCGATTTTATGTCCACTTTTACGACCGGGTGTGGCGAGGCGGAAAATGTACACATAGCTGACCACTGCATGATGACCAGCGCAGGTGGGACACGACCTTCGTTTATTTGAGAACAGGCCAGTTCAAAGTAAGAATGTGGCGTGGAAAACCTCTGCCAATCACTGCTCAATGTTTTAATACATTAACTTCATTTAACATTTATTTGTGATATTATCGCTCAAATCAAATCTAATTATTGTAGTACCATATTGTTTGAGGTTTATCTAATGAATATTAATGTGTATAGTCTAGAATATTGCGCGTTTGCGTGATATGTATTACATAAATGTTAAAATATGCACCGAAATTAATAATCATACAGAGGGTATAGATAATTCTTAACAAATGTTTGAAAAGACTGGAATGACGCATAAAATTAGAATAAACCAGTTTTCAAAGAATCCTAAAACAATTAGTTAATTTACAAGTTCACTTAATACTTACATCTTATTCGCCGAGTTGTTTCCATAGTGATTTTGACGTTAAGCACGATTTCCTAATAATATCTTTGCCTTGATTTGAAACAGATATATATTTGCAAACAGCACATATATTATTGTATGGATCAAATGTCTTGTCTTTCTAATATCTAACATTGGAACAAAAACAATGGTGTATAGCTTTAAGACCAAAGTAAGGCTTTCATATGATATTGTTTAGTTTAATTTAAATTCATAATTATTTGTAGGAAATTAAAGTACTCGTACTATTTATTAACTGTTATTTCATTAGGAAATAACTTAAATGGTAAGAATAGGAGTTATTTCTGTCAAAACTCGACGTAAAGCTCCCATGGGTCTAAGATAGAGCCGTGACAAATGGGATTCACTGTCGGAGCAAATGAGGCAATTCATCATGTTGTGTCTAATCATGATAAAGAGATGGAGATAGTTTCAAATGTTCTGATAAAATCGCCGACCGAACCATCACTGCCTTCAGCAAACTGTGTCTTATAGTTAACTCTTGTTTTATTGAGAGGAAAATTAAGACGTACGAATCTTTTCATTGTCATTTTAACTTACGTATCACGATTATCGCACATGTTTTAAAATTGTGCAGAAAAAAACTCGCTCAGTGACTACATTAAAAATTACGGCCATCGCATTATTATGCCACCTTATTTCCGGGCTGGTTTTCTGTATTTTATTCCATATTAAAACTTAACAATGGTACCGCTTTAATTAAAACTATTTTTGTCCTCAATGTAAAATCGAGAAGTCAGTGTTTATATTATATTGTTATGTTGTTACATAAATTAATGCCTTTTTGAATATAAATATGTATAAAAATGAAATATGAAGTCTCGAAAACATGACTTTATCACTTAGCTACAGCGAATTAAAATGTTGAATTATTCAATATATAACAATATACGTGTACATGTAAATGTGCCGTTGATTACACATGCTAAGTAGATTGTACAATGTACTTATTTACGTTACTTTTTTACAATATATTTTTTGGACCGATAAATAATCATTGACTATTGATTGGATATGAAATAAAATTTTAATTAAATAAAATAAATAAATATAATAAATGTCTCTAAATTGAAAAATACACTTTTCAGTTTGTCACATTATATTACCATCATTATGCCTGTAGATATATTTCAATTAAAAAAATTAGAAATATGTCAATTTCAATGAATAATTCCCTTCGTAGTTTGAATCAACACACTCGTTCATGATTACTAGACGTTACTTTTGTGGTAACATATAAGTTCCTTTATATGATTTGAATGATTAAACATGAATACACATACCAAAATTAAGAAATAAATAAAGAGAACTTTTATAGAATGTAATCATTATCATCTTAATATAAGATTAATAAATTCAACATACATTTGATACATTTCTGTTAAAAAAGTAAAACTGTTTTGCACCATGACGATTATTTTTGTAAGATTTATTCTTACAATGTTTAAATAAATTGTAATGAAATATTACTATATCATTGCAATTTGTAGATAGATTTAAAAAATAAATTATTTATTCGTATATGCTGGTAATATAAACATCAGCATTTCCAGGTCACATGATTATTTTCTCATGAAAATAAAAAAAGTCCATGAAGTAATTTTAACATCATAAGCCCAATAAAAAATGCTCACAATAAAAATACAACATTTCCCTCACTTTGCGTTCCACTGTAACACTTTCGGCTTTATTTTAATCTTTGGCGTTAAAAGTTTACCGTATTATCAATATATCTGACATTGAACATTGTTTGTAATGAAATGTTACAGTAGATACCCACATTCTTGTCATACAGAACGTAATTGCCTGTAATAAAACAGTCTCAAGTTGGTAGGAAAAAGGAATCAGGCTTCGTTGTCAAGGGTCGCCACACAAGTTGATTACACGCCATTGCGACGTAAATTTGTTTGTATATCCGAGGAAAAGATTTATGTACACAAATAAATAACAGTTTATTTGATCAAATGATAATATATGACAGACACAGTCGTACTTCCTAACAAATCTTAACTAACACACACAGAGTGGTCTGTCGACAGGCCAAAACATGGCTTTAAAAGCGAAACATATTTTTGTACATCGTACATAATCTATGTAAGAGTCGTATGCGAATAATTTACAGTAAGACAAAGATATGATTAATATTTGATAATTACTATTTTAGAGAAACTGCACATACAACCATAAACATTCATAAAACTATGTTCAATGAAATTTTCTAACTGTTTTTTTTTTGTCTAATTTGTTTTAAATTTTATTTTAAAAGCCTTGTGGAGTTCTCTTTAAAAGTCATGTTACCAATGTATAATTTTCATGAACATAACGGTCGGAAAACAAAGCATTTATTTTAGCCAGGAGGTCCGAGATGGACACGGGGGTAATTCATCATGTGAGAGTACATAAATGTCAGAAATTATACAGAGTCTCAGAGAACAACATCAAATAAAACCTGTTTTATATTTACATTTGCAATGCTAAGAATGCTATTGAAATTGTTGCTTAAGTGAAGCACTCGGGGCTATCATCTGGTCATATGATATGTCCGTGGTTTACAAAAACAAAAACAAAAAAGTTGAACAATAAAAGCCACGTGGGAATACTAAGAACTTTCTCTACTACATTCATAAAAAGTATGCAGTCCACGTTACACATTTTTATTCTCACAGATTATCCACAGGCTCATCCAGTAACGATACATCGATAATATATTTATTTCGTCATTAATCCATGATTTTAAACAGTAATTTCATTTTATTAAGAAACTTGTAAAACTGCACTGTACTGCTATCTTAACGCGATATTTCATACACAGTGTAATTATTTAATTACAGAAAGACGACAGCGATTTTTAAGTTTTAGTCCGACCCGGAAACACATTTAAAGTAATCCATTTTTTTTGTGAAAAAAAATCGATAATTCCTGCAAACATTTTGACAAACTACTGTACGAACAGTCCTTACTGGAAATCAGGGGTAAATATTCTGCTGAATTTATATACAGAAGAAAGTTCCACAAGAATGTAATCGGGAATATGTTCGCCATTTTGGTATTTTTATCTTAACATTGCTGCCATTCTTAGAATCATACGGATTTCTATTGTAGAATAATATTAGCGTTTCTAGTCTTGCCTGTACTTTGTATGCATTGCCCTCTCAGTCAAACGCCGAGCGGATCACATCACGTGACTGCAAATTCTTGTTTAATGTCTCAAGTATCGGTTGACACGGTAACTATGAATAATTTGGATGAATTATGAATTACACAAATACTTTCGTACAATAGACCTTTACTCGTAACATCAAAGAACTAATTTCCTAGGTTCATCTGCTATGGCAACGTAGTTTGAATGTTAATGTAAAGGTTTGTTGTCTTAGAATTTATATACATGTCAATAAAAAAAGAATTTAATTCAACTGTTAATTGTTCCGAATTGTTCTTTCCAACACGCGACTGCTTAAATCGAGCATAAACCTTTTCAAACGATTTTTTTCCAGAAATAAATGCATAATCATTATACAAAAAATCATTCATTTATTGTATAGAAATAATTGAAATGCATTCTTTAACATACAAAGAATTGGCGAAGATTGATTTTTTATATGAAAATCTTTATGCAATCTTTGCGCGCGTGGTTCTGTGGAGCATGAAAACCATTTTCTATTTATTTTAGTTTATACAATATTTGAAAATGTTACATCGAACTTTTACATCAACTTCTCTTGTTCTACGTTTACTATGATTGTAATAAAAAATATCATAAAACTGATTAAACAATTACTGAAATTTAAAACGTGAAATTTAATATTCGCAATTATCTGCTCCACACAGACATTACATCAGTATTTAACACCACTGGTGGGTCGATACACCATCAGTTGCTGATACAACTGAAATTATATTCCATTAAATTGTTGTGACGTACGGTCTAAAAACTTATCTTTAATGCAGGTATCACAACGGTTTATTCGATTCGGGCGAAAAGCAAATTTATCAGAGTAAGCAAATGTAATATCAATAACATAAATACGTGTACATGTAATAGGGAAAATATAATTTGCTCGCGTAATCAGGACAAGTTTGTCAATAAATTCTTCCGTTACACACATGTGTTCACAGTCGGTACATATGAAAAATGCTATAATGATGCGTATTAGTAACGTAATTGGCAATGAACGTTGATTGGTGGAAGTAATACTTGTTGTTCAAATATTTGCAAATTGGTGTTGGCGCATTATGGCATTTTATATATTTTATGTTTTACAGAATATGAATGACACGTGCAATAACAAAACTCCTAAAGTGATGAAATTCTGCTAAATAATTAACAATTAATGCACTAATTGGCACACACGATAATTTTTCAAATGCTTTGTAAAAATGCGTACACTTTTTGGAAACGTGTGTTTATGAAATTAGCGAGAATAGCGTACCCTGTGTCGTTCATTCAGGTGGTATGTAACTTTAAGATCTATAAAGTTATAAACATCAGAACTATGCATTCTTTTTTATTTATCCAGTTCTGTAAATCAAAGACTAAGAAATAGTTCTAAATTTTGTCAATTCGTCATAATTATAACAGTGGAAAAGAATTGATTGTGTACCCACAGAATTTGAAAACGCAAATGTCGGCTTCTTTTACCTTGATCAATAATTTATTGTCAACTTGTTGATGTCAGTTTCATATCAACAAAGTTAAAATTCGGCGAATAAGAATTAATGAAGAACTTGTGTGGTGCGACCTTGCTCTAGAAAATTTCCGTAACACTTTTTAATATTCTACCGATTTTAGATATTTTTATGAATATGATGACCACTAAAATTGTGCTCTATAATACAGAAAGAATTCTGCTCTAGCTGCTTGCGTCCATAAATGTATGTGTATTTATATATTTGCATGTGAAAATAAGATGGACAACAATAATTACCCAAATGTAATGTTAGAAACAGAAATTTTAAGGGCGCCAAACGATCTTAAATACAAATTAAATATAATTAACTAAATCTTGAATTAATTTTAGGTTGTTGTTGTATTAACTTAAAGCTGAATTAGCACACTTCAAAACGAAATCTTTACAATTTATCACAAAGTTATTTCAAATTTGAAATCACTAAAAATGGACAAGCTCATGTCTTCAATACTGTTTTGGCGTCCTTCAGTCACCTTCCAAAGATCACCAAACCCATATAACCTTTGTCCATGACTTAGCAATAGTCATATTTGGCGTAAAAACGTATTTATCATTTAGAAACGTGTGCCAAAAACAACATACACAGTGCAGCAAAAAAATAAAAAAGAATTTAGTTTGAATTTTCGCTTTTCACTACCACATGTGCAGGCCATATTCATTGGATTCCACGCAATACCAATGTTTGACACGAGGCATTGAGTTAATTTCGTCTGCAATGAATAAACCGCGAACCAAAAATACGTAAAATTATTCCGACACGTCTTCTGCGCCATTACATGTCAACATCATTCATAATCATAGGAAAAAAACAGAACAAACTTATTCAAGAATCGTTTGTAAATTCCGTATTGTTTTGTCAGGTACGTCGTCAAGCGCGGCGTTTACAAATGAGTACGAATTCATATCCCGGATGAAAAATTACTTTATAAACACGCGTAGTTAGCCGAGAAGTACCGAACATCTTGCTTCCTGTCAAATTGTTTGATATCTCTATACTAAATCAACAACCGAGGAATTCCGACATTACACCTAAGTTGTTTGCAAAACTCGTGAACATTCTCAGAACACAGTAAAAACAATATCTAGTTTAACTTTTGTTGGTGTTATTTACAGATTAACACCATAGTACTCCGAGCCGGGGTCCAACAAATGAAACTCTATCACATAATTACATAAATATTTATTCAAAACGCTCGTAAATTGATATCTTATTTCGTAATATAGCCGCCATGTTATTGTCATTCTTTTACCATTCGCTCGTTTGGGTTAATTACTGGAAACTTCAGGCAGCATTCTGAAAAAACATGAAGTTCTTGTTGTATTTATCTAAGCTTTCCATTCACAGTTTGAACTGAGTTAGTCCATGTGGAAAAAAATATTTTCGCCCCCAAGATAAAATAGCCATCCTGGCACGGAATATTGACCGAAAATCGATTACAAATTCATTTTGTTTCGAAATCATCCCCTGATTATATTTTTTAACGTTTATATAATGAATGCATAGGTTCCTATTTTCTTTCGGTTTATTTCTTGTTTTAAAAAATAATCACGTGACTGTGTGGTCGGCTGGGTATAGTACCCGGTCTAATCCGTCTATGAAATTAAATGGATTTGTTTAATTTCAATTTGTGGGAAGGTGCTGAAACCGTCGTATAATCAACAGTTTATCAATTAGTTCAAGTAATTGGATTTAATAAAATGGAATTAATTTCGCTACTAGGATTTCTAATTGATGATGTTAAGCTGAAAATTATTATTCGCGTCAATGAAATTCAGCAGTCTTTTGCAAATTTTAATATTGTTATTAATTGTACGTCTTAATATTTTAGTCCATGCAAAATACACATCGTCAAGAAATTTCTTAAGCGGTAATAACAATTTTATTGCAATCAGAATAATGAATAATAACAGAACCCCGCATGTGAACGGCATAAAAGGACTCATGTTTCGAAATAAATTGTTCATCGTTTTTTATTACAATGCATATTTACTTATGATAAATGGCCGTTTTCTCTTATATCTGTACTGCGTATTAATTTTAAACTTTCTCATGGTAACCATTGTTCGTTTTTTTTTTATTTTTTTTTATTTAAAATACAGGCTTTAAACGTAGTACAGACATAAACAGCTTGAGTTAACGACATAAAAATGTCACAGACAAATACTTACAAACATCGATGGAATGTTTTGAATACATGAAGAATTTCTATTTAATGAAGAATTCCTGTACCAGTTATGTAACGCCGAACGATTGCACATTTTGGAATTTACATAATTACGTTATATGTTGTTAAAATCGTATTAGCTATGGCGACTATGCAAAATATGACAATGTATGGTTCGTAATTTACGCTATGCCTTAAAATCTTTTTTCCATGTCTTTAAAGCATACGGCCTAATCCATTAGTCGTAATATTTTCGTTGAATGGAAAGTACATTTGTAAATTAATGAAATGGTGATAAGCCTTGTGGCGGGGCTCAACCTGAGAACGCCCGAGGATTTATTTCTTTAGATTTTGATAGCATGCTGTGGTCACAATGTTGAAATAAATGTGCGGAATAATTTTGAAGACTTCTTAAGTGCTGCATTAGACAATACGTATGATTAATGAATAAATGCAACATGCTTAATTAATTAAATTAGCAGCGTGATTAACACGCATTGCAAGAATTATGAAACTTAATAAATTCTCATTTTGGTGTTCAAGTTTAATATAAAAAGATTTTGAATATAAAACATCTTAATACATAAGTGCAATTATTGTTATTTTAAGATCTAATTGTTATCACCACTATAACTATCAATCAGAGATTTTGTGTAGATTTTGTGTAGACGTCTAAATTATTTTCAATGCGGTGCTTTGAAGAATTTATTTAGATAACGAAAATAATACAGTAACTTATTTCCATAACATAAATGATACAATTTAACAGTCAAGAACAATTAAAGTGAAAGTATGATAAAATAATGACTTGAACTATGAACGATGAAGTTGTACATATTAAATCAATTTATTCTAAAATTGATACATTTTGTTATGAGCGGTTTACAACAAAAATGATAGTCGTCTTCAACTCCACACGTGTTACAAATAGCACAGAATTTCAGGTTTGTAATGAATCAAATATATAAAACACATTTTTACGAATTGGACGGTGCGTCAGATATAGTAGAATAACATACATCAGTTTTTGAAATAGTTTTTATTGAAAGGAGATTTAATTTATATGAAATCGCTTGGAACTTGGGCTAAAAATACTTGTAATTAAATAAAACTACACATTTTATTTCTGGTATTTTATTAGTCAGTAAGCTTGTAAGGAGGTTTAATGTGGACAAAAATGTCACAAATGATTTAATACGTTTATTTTCACAGTATTAAATTCATTAAAGACATTAGTAAACGAAATGTAAATAAATTATTGATCAAATGTAAGAAGATTTACGCCGACAGAAAGCTCTCATGTGATATAAAGACCCGGGCTCACATATCTGTTATCAAGTCTAAATGGACATGCTTAGGCTCGTGTAAATATCTAAAATCAATCCCAAGTTTTGACATTATCTACAGATCAAACGCCATGATTATTGCTTAATTGAAATTCGATGACTGATGATTAAATATCGATTATCGCTCGCTTAATACCGGTGCCGTGCGATTAGATTTCCGTGAAATCTACAATTTTCAAGGTTTTAATTTTATCTATTGCTTGCATGTAACTGTCTTTTTCCATTAGATTTTATCTTTTTCTGTAAAGCAAGGTACATGTTAACAGTCGGGACTTAATTATCAATATTAGACGGCAATTTATGAACATGTTTCTGGATTTATTAAAACTCTCCAATTAAATTAAACCTCCACCATGCTTAATGAACATTTTTCATTAAACTGACATTGTTTCGATTCCAACTATAATTTTAATCATTAAACGCTAGAGCTATTTTTTGACGGCTATGCCTCGAATTTGAGTAATGCTTTGAAGTTAATCAAGTTACTCAACTCAAGTATTTTCTTGTCCTGAGCGACTCGCGTAAACAAAATGTTACCCTTTATTATATTTCAGAATTCTTAATCGGCAGAATCTTAATCAAAGCCCAGTTTTGGAGTGCTGTGAAAGTAAACTCACTGTTTTATTGTAAAGTATAAACTGTTCAAATATAAGTCAGTAGACCAAATGCAAATGCAAGCATTGTACTTTGTTTTGTAGATCCAATTTTGAATTTATTATAATTTATAAGCACTTACAAAATAATATTTTTTAAATACGTGTGGCTTTCATGGCATTGTTTTGATATTTCACTTCATGTTAAATGTTTGAATACAGATATTTTTATACGTAATTTATTATCAACACCCAGGTTTACATTATTTTTTCAATATTTATAATTGCGCGTCATTTTGATACTAATCTTGCAAACTATGTGAAATTCCACCAGAAACACAATATCAAACTGTTCTATTCTGTTATGTTCTTACCTTGTTCAAAGACTTGCCTGATTGTAAAGAAGATGACTGCCTTACTAATGATGCAAAGAAGATTTGATTTTAAAGGAAAAATATATCAAATGCAGCATATTTAAAAAAGACGAATAAACAAATATCAGACATATTCACGCACTTGTTTCATTTTTTTTCTAATATTAATGTCATTAATAGTTCGTTGTGGCTTATATGTAAATCTACCTTAATCCAAGCCAATTAATGAAGTGTAATTAAAAGCGTCGAAGTTTTGGCACCGTAATGTTATTGCAGAATTCTCACAAATGTGAAAGTCCAACATAGGTGGCGAGTTAATCCCGGCCATTCTGAATAATTAATGGTTTATTAAGCTAGTAAAATATGAGATTTGTGAGTTTTCGCGTGCGTTTTTGACATTAATGTACAGAAATAGGGTGTCATGTACTGGCTGTGCCGTTAGTATTTAAAGTTACCCCCTGCGGAGAAGTAAAACGCTTTTAATCAGCTATCATGTATGTACTTTGTGAAAAGTCGAGAAAATTAGGGTTTTCCGTTATTTTAGGGATTTTGCAAGAAATGCTAGAAGTATAAAATAAATAGAAACAAGTCGGAAATATTTTATTGTAGATTTAATGTGAAATTAAGGAGATGTACTGTTTTATATTATAGCGATATTAGTTGTGAATTTCCACTAAATGTCGTGTCAGATAAACAGTAATAGAAGAATGTCATTATTTAATTGAGTTTGAATTTTGTAAAATTAATTACTGGTAGAAAAAAAAACAATGAAAAAGTACAAGGAAAAAACCAGAGGTCAGAAATATGATTTGGTAGACACGGGTAAAAATATTACTCTAAAAAGTGACCGTCACTATATTGTTCGACAATACTAATAATTAGTGCGAGTTTAAACGTCCAGTACAAACAAATAACGCAGGAAAAAAATCGATATTAAGACTAGTTTTGGTACCAAATATTCGGCCTAATCATTAATATGGTCTCATTAGCAAGTTGTTATGGAGGGAAATATTGTAAACCAGTCCGAATGCAACTGTGGTCGTTCTAATGGGTTTGTTTTGATTTTGGAGTGGTCTCCCAGTGAGGGTTTACCTCATTAATTTTGTTAATTTATTCATACATGCTATAATTAGGTAGGGAGAATATTGTTCGGTAGTTTGTCTTATATGCCATCCAAAAAGTAAATATAAACATGTATTTAGCAAACTAAAATCAATGTCGACGGAATCACGAAAGAGTCGAAAAAATATCAAATCACTTGTGCATGATGACGATGAGGAAGTTTATTTTGGAGTTATCAGGGGCTGAGACCCTACTGCGTGTCGCGGACAGGGCAATGCGTTATTTAAACTATTGTAAGATTAACATTTTCTCTAACAGTGAAATAACTTCATACTTCAGATAATAAGTTCACGTTTTTTTTATTTATATTATAATTACTAAATAATTTGTATGCCTAAACATCACATTTTTAATATACCAAAATAGTATCTATCAACCAGTGAGAAAAAAATGTACTGAAAGTTGCGTGTTTCACATTTTTTACGTCTGAATTAAATAAACAGTTTTCAATTAATTTGTTAAATCATCGCTATTTTCAACATAATAAATATATCATCACCTCCATTTGTTTGAAAATAAATTCTCGGTTATTTATTTAATTGAAAATATATTTATAGTTTAGCGTTGATTCATTAACAGTAAACTCGCCTGGTTTGTTTCATAATTTACCTCATGGACCGTAAACTCAGCGCCCGACTCATTCATATTTAATTTATTCGTGTCTGCTCCATGTCATTGTTGAATAAACTCTTAGTCTACCCTGTTGTGGTCAATTCATGACATTTGTTGCAAGCGAGTGTGGCAATTGTGAACATGTGTTAATAGTACAAGCTTTTAACATTTTCAAAATTTCTGCATTTTTAGGAACGTCCCTCAATATTAGAATGACAAGACCCTCATTCATAGGCGTCCGGATATTCGTTTATTTCGATAATTAAATTTTGGACGAAGTATTCCCTTAATATAAATCTAAAAGTGTTTGGTGTCAATCAGTGTAACACAAGTAAAACATTGGTTTATAAACAAACAATGACGATAAACATATCTGAAAAAATTATCTTAAGATAAAATAATAAAAAATGCATGTATGCGTTTGTTCGTCGTACATAATTGGAAGCACTTTAAGAATATTGCTTGTACAACAACAACACGTGTAAAATGCAGTTTTCATACAGTGGATGTGGAGATTGATTCGGATAATTTTTGATTGATTGATTTTTGTTTGTTTGCTTGTTCAGTTGATTGATTGAATAATTGATTGAATGAATGAATGAATGAATGAATGATTGATTGATTGATTGATTGATTGATTGATTGATTGATTGATTGATTGATTCTAGCCTGTTAGTTTCTATGGTGTGTAAGCAAATTTATAGAAATATAACAAACTACAAATAGAACTATCATTCATTAAGTTTCCGTCAACCCATTTGTCTACCACCGAACTGTCTTACAGTTTAATTTTCATATTATTTACATCATAAACAATGTACATCCGAGTTTGTAATAAAATACTGATCTTCTGACATATTTACATCATTAACAATGTACATCCGGATTTGTAATAAAATACTGATCTTCTGACATCTTTTCTCTGGCTTCTTTGTTGAGTAAATTAGAAACAATTCTTTAAAAGAGAGTAGATTCATACATGTGTCATTTCAAACCGTAGACAACATTTTGTTGTTTGTTTGTTGTTTTTTTAGTTGTTGATCTAATCAATTATTAGTGTTTTTTTCGAAATTTTAAGACTTTTTTTTCAAAAATTGTGACACAATTATAATGCATCATGGGACACGAGGTACACGTAGTTTAGTCTAGACTACATTTTTTTTTCGTTTTTTCCCCGTTAAAACCCAGCACTGCTGACAAGTCTACACGACGTTGAAAGGTCCCGATAAACATGACTTGTAGCGGGTACACGATACAACATTAATGTCTTCAAACTGGGATTTTTAGCGTTTTAACAAGATTTTAAAGTATCGTCTAACCTATAAAGATGCCGAGCTCGTAAATTAAGACAAGTAACGAAATATGGATGCATGCGAGTGATGAAAGCCTTTGGACGACCGCCTGAGAACATTTTGCGTTTTCTTTCATTAAAAAAATGAAAATATAAAAAAAATCATTTGTGTTCAATAAATCTTCCCCTGCATATTTGTTTCAATATTTCAGTTAACGTTTTGATTATAGTGTTTCAAGTTGTATAATTTAAAACATTAAAAAAATAAATGAATTTCATGCTGCCAAAGACGTTTTACTTGATATAACTCGCGTTAAAATGTAAACACATGTCTACCTAGGAAGCTTATTCAACTCGTACAGCAGCGGGCGGAGTATTACATGAAACATTTCACTCGTTCGATTTATTTATTTTTTTAAATTGCCGCATAAATGGTGAAGTTTCAACGCAACTGTGCCGCTAAAAGACTGGAAGGATACGAACACCCCCCAGAACGGACAAGCACGAGAAATTTGAGGATCACAAACTACAAAGTTCACAAAAAACTCGTCATATGGTCACAATAAAAATGTCACACCGTGCCACAGAAGCGCACCTTTGCCGTTTAGATTTTCAGTTGCCACAGTTACCGTTAGAAAATAAAACTCCCACGAGATTTAGCGAGGCTTTGCGAGAGGGTAAATTATAACTCATTAAACTCTGTTTCATTTCAGATGACGAAAGTAACATAAGTTAGCAGGGATTATATGTATTATAAAATTCCGTAGACATTGGATTATTGCTTACGAAAAATATCTTGAATATTCTTCTTTTAAGACAAAGCCATAATTCTGGATTTTTTAACATTTGGTGGACATTATGCGCCGAAATATAGTTATATAAACTCACAAGAGAATGACAAATATTTCTAGAATTTCTCATCAGCTGTAGTGTAAACCGTAAACAGGGCATATTCATATAAAACGCATATTGGCGAAATTCTTTACTAGATCAAGGTACTAAATGAAAGGAATAAAATGGCCGTTTAATTAAACACTTTTGGTGTATATAAATCCCTGAAAATAATGAAACTGCCTCCAACCCTCTTGTCGCTGAATCAATTAACAACATTAGGCTTTGGGTGGAAAATTAAAGAAGTATTTAAGTATATTTTGTCTTTTTCTTGTTTGTCCCTATTATTGAGTTATTTGTTTTCAATGCCTCAAAAGACGTTGCAATTCTAAATATTACGCAATCGCCTACTGCACCGTAACACCGGGATTAAGCAGTGATCATTAATGTGTTTTTTGTTACTGCTGGATTATTTTCTGTTGATGTTCACAAAGAAGTATGATCAGACAAAGAAGTTAATATAAAGAACAAAACCTGCTATCAAAAATATCAAATATAATTTGTAAACAGTGCAACCTCTCTAAAGCAACACCCTTTTGGAGAAGCAAAATTGTGTTGTTGTTGAGATGTTGTTGCTCTAGAGAGGTCAATGTAGTAGTTAAATCGTACAGTGGGAAAATTGTGCTGTTGTTGAAGGGAGGTTGTTGCTCAAGAGAGGCTAAATTAATAGTTAAATCGTTCAGTGGGGAAAATTATGCTGTTGTTGAAGGGAGGTTGTTGCTCAAGAGAGGGTCGCTCTCGAGAGGTTGCAAACATAAGACGCGCATAAATTGATTCTAACTTTAACCCTTCCAGCACCTACCTTGAGTGGTCGGTTTTATGCAAGTGGGACTGGATACCTTTGTTGAATTTAAATGATTAAAAGTTAGAAAATTAGATGATTATTGGAAAAATCTTCTTTTTTAATGATATTTCAAGTAATGAAAAACTAGAATTATTTTCATTTCAAAGAAAACAATATCAGCTGTTGTTGTTGTTTTTTTGTTATTTCATGAAAATCCCATCTTAAATTGATATGTATCGTAAGTGTCGTATAAAACGGTTACATAATTTTTGTCATTGTATTAATTAGATAAAACCAGATTAGATCATTTGTACTCGTAAAACTCCACGTGACACGTTGTTTTAATTATCAAGATATGGCTACACATGATAACATCAGACATAAAGTAATATGGTGTAAAATAATCCCTTTTTATTTATAAAAATGAATATTACGTTAATTTCCATTCTTTGCAGTAATAGATATTTCAGAAAATGTCCTATTTTCTATAAAACATGACCTAGTGTACTTCCTTTTTATTAACAAGATTGGTAAGTTATTATTTTTTGTATTAAGTGTACGTAAATTGTTAAATTATTATATATAACTCACGCAGCATTTAATCACGTGACCAGTGTTTTTACAGCTTTTAATCATGGTTATACAAACGACGCAAAAGATACTAAAATTTTTCCGTGTTTATTTAAAATTTTAGCACATTAATTCACAAAATATATATTTTATATAAATTATTGACAAATAACACAGATTATTTACAAAACATCTACAAATAATCACCAAAATATAAACAACAAAACATCCTGTAGTCTGTGATATCACTCATAACTATACACTCCAAGCTTGTAGGTTTACAAACATTTTTTTACACTAACCACATAATCTACACTGTCCAGTCCAAAATCTTGAATCTTGTTGGTGCCCCGCGCGAGCAGACGTGGTATGGTTCCTGGTGCCGTCTGCTGCTGAATGACGACCGCAGGAATCCAGGTAATGTCATAGTCTGGACTTCAATTTCGTAAAAATCTTGTATGAATTGTCAACTTAGATCTTTATCGTACCAGCAGTGTTTACCAGCAAGTGGCCATGACAATTATTTATCTACAGATAGCTAAGTACAGCAATGTCTGAAGAAAGTACTACTATTATTTTTAATCTTTTTACAATAGAAAAATTATCATACGCACTTGTCATCAAAGCAGAAAGGATTTGACAATTTTAAATCGTTATCGTAAACTGATCATTATCTTGATCAATTCATTGCTTTGAACTGTTCATTGATTTGAACTATTCATTGTTTTGAACTATTCAATGATTTGAACTATTCATTGTTTTGAACTATTCAATGATTTGAACTATTCATTGTTTTGAACTATTCATTGATTTGAACTGTTCATTGGCGTGAACTCAGGACGACAAACGGTTAATATCACAGCACCGTTAAACGACAGGACTGAGTTCATCTTTATTCAGAATTCACTGTCTTCAAAGAACCGTCTGATGATTCCATATTGCAACAAAGGACTTGATTATTGTTAAATATGTTAATATAGGTACAAGTCTCGCCCTGCTGTTGTCTCGGTGGCTGTGGCTTCTAAACCTGAAGATACAAAACAAATAGTTTAACGTTTATTGTTTTAGAAACAACAGTAATTTTAAGTATCATAATTCTATGAGCTTGTTTGGTGAATTGAAGTCTAGTGTCTAGAAGCCCTTTAGCCAAGAGCATCGTCTACAGAACTGTTTCCAACTTATTCTGCACGTGTGCGCTGATTTTGATAAATGTTGCTAATAATTCGTTTCACACCAGTGCCCTTTGACCTGGTCAGATATGACTATTGGTCAAAGACCCAAATGGGTAGATGTCCAGACACATAAAACAATTATCGTAAAATAACAATCAGTCGCTCGAAACGTTCCGTCCATGCGCAGATGGTTTGCTACAACAACACTCGCGTATTTTAACAGCCAATCACAAAAACTCATCAACGTGTGCTGATGAAGATGAATTATTTGAACATTAAGCGACTTGATGGCGTATTGATATATTGACTTTTGCTGTAGATGTTCTGAGGCAGAGAAAATAGTTCCACGTTTACTGGATGGAAGCAATCAGAGAAGTTTGTTATCACCGTAATATATCTCCCCAGTTAATGATTCTGTGGTCAAAATATTAGTAATTAATTGTATTCTCATTACTATAATTACTTATGCCATTAATTTTGTGCAAGATCGATGTATTGGAGTATTGATTATACACATGGTGTGAATATTTTGTTAAGATATAATTGTTGTGGGGTAGGGAAGAGGGTAAGGCGGCGACCAATCTGTAGGTTCCGGGCATATCTTTTAATTCTTTAAAAATAATATGCCTTAGATTAAAAATTGTCAAATTCTGGTTTTCCAGTAAGTATAAGCTTTAAACAAATGAAAAATTGGAGGAGAATAAAAATGAGAATAAAATTTGTAATAAAACGTGTTGACGTACTTTTAAACTCACCAGGGAACGAGTTCTGTGTTGGATAGTCTGTTCCCAGTCTGTAATCCGGGTATCTGAATTTTGTGTCCGCAGATTTCCCATAATCACTTCCTGGAAAATGTCCGGACCTTGCAGATTGCAACAATAATGAGCCAATATTTGAATTATATCGACTTGCACTCATTGAAGAATAAGGAAAGTCATAATGCATCGGTCTGTGGTGAAATGTATGAGATTGTGATGAAAATCTGGAGAACCAGGGATCCTGAAAACCAGAAAATCCAGGAATGGAAGAAGATGAATAGTGTCCGGAAGGGAACTGAAAATCGGAATAAAAAGAACCAGGTCCGTAATAGTTGCTGTTCCAAAACGAGGCCGGAAATTTTCTTTGGCACATAAGTGATGGATCTGAAAATACAAAAAGAACTATTAGCACCTGCAGAATGCCATGTATATTTTGACGATGATTACATAGTCAGACTTTCTCATTGTTTTAAAAAAAGTTGGTTCTTTAAATAATCCTTTTAGATATCATTTAAACAAGTTTCTTGATCTTTTTATGCGCGTAAATATATGATACACTTCCTCTAAAAGCAGGTGACTTTCCAAAATTTTTTTTCGGTTCTGTTATATTTGGACGGGTATTTAATTTTATTGATTTATTTTGACCATCATTTTCATTTTTTTAATATTCCGCTATAAAACATCCATATCTATATTTAAACAAGCTTGGTTCATCTAACTTACTTCTGTCCAAACGGAATCCAGACTTTTAGAAAGAGTAAAACACCTGAACGTGCTTAGTTTAATTCTCATTCAACTTCAATGTTTAACAAAAGTTGAGATAATAACTCGTTTTTACGTAACCACAGAAGTTTAGAATTGTTCCCGATATTATTATACCTCGTTTCCTTCTGTCGAGTTTGCAAGTTTGGACAATTTAATCCCCTGAAAGCCTTTTTGGATAAATGTCTGTTTACATAGCCCTCTGGCTTCTGTTTTCATAACAGAATCTACAGTGTTTCAGACATCTCAATTTATCAAGACCACATTTTCAAGGCATCATTGTAAACCTATTTTTAAATGAAGTTACCGCCGTGATACCTTCAAGATCCAAAGTTTTTAGTTGATTCTAATTTGTTTTTCAACAAACTTCAGCGAAAACAGGCTTGTTTGACATTTACTCAGAAATTCGAAATCTGACAAAGCTTGATAGGTAAGGACTGAAATTTACAACTCACAAATTACTCTATTGGTATAAACATTAATTAAAATTACGCTCTCTTAATTCCTAAAACATGTTGTGTGAAATGACAGCATCTATTTATAAGCCGATCAACAGCTTATTAACAGAGTATATTTTCCTCACAGACGCGCTGTAGCACCTACTTGCCGCAGAAACAGAAAATTGACTTCAGACTATAAAATAAATTATGGATACTTAAAGCCAGCGGGTGTAGGCCGTTTACGATTCTAATGAAACTAACAGTTTTGCAAGTGACAAGTTAAATGAACATGTGAAATTAACGACGGTAAATAATAGTGTGAAAAAATACGGCGTTGAAAGATAATGAAAAGTGGCATGACAGCTACGAAAAAACAGTAAAAATAAAGACAAGCAGTGTTTTAACACAGCCCGACCCTCTGCATGTTAGCAACCACTTGCTGGGTATTTAAAAATCTGACAACAGTACAAATTGGGCCTTTATTATGACATTTTTGCTAGATGTCATGCGCTATTTAGTTTGCATAGCAGGGAAATTGTACTAAACTGTTGAAAGCCGTCTTGTCACTACGACAATAAATGTAATAAAAAGACCGCTTGCGTACTAAACTGTTATTGTGGGAAAACCTTTTTCAATGTTTTACATTTGAATTTAACCGTAATTTGTCAGTTAAAGATCAGCATTTTTCTGCTGACGGCGCTCATGGCTCTGCGGCATCAGATTTAAGTCTTAGCTGAATAAGATTTATATAAAAATATAGTCTGTCTTAGAATTAATTTCAAGTTTATACAGCCGTGTGCTATTAGAATGTAAGAAAGTTCCCATTTAATTAATTTATGATCTACATTGTGATTTTACATGTTTGTCAAAAAATAACCTGACGATAATTGGAATTCAAATGTACACTCCTGTCATTCCTTAGGAAAAATTGCAAAATTGCATGTCACCATTGAAAGATTTGAAGTGAACGGAAAAATGTTGACTTAGAATAGAGATAGACTGATGAGAAAGAATAAAAGAATGGATTTTATCTACCAGAATATCAATAAGAGTTACAAGCATAACAGTAACTGCGACATGGTGTACATGATTCGTAATTATTGTCAGATGTTCTGTCGGGTATCCACGAGTATATTTGACACAAGCAAGTTGGCAATAAGAAGAACATTACGGGTTCGAATAGATACATTTTGCTGTCGTTTGTTTACAAATTAAAGCTGTTATTAACGAAGAAATTAAATAAATGATTTATTCAGTACATTTCTATACGACTGTGTCAATATTGAGGACTGGTTTTGTATAAAGCCATTAAATGTTACCACAAGTTTATGCTTATGCACGCCTTATTACCTTAGAGTCCTCGCTTGTTTTCAACAATTTCACCACTTGTGTGCACCTAGAACTTTCACATGTCTTTAATTCATTCTTTCTCATGAGTATTTACAATTACTTTACATATGATTACCGTCACTGTTCGCTCGTTGATCTTTTTATTATATCAAACAAAAAACTGCTGGAAAATTGTGGTAGCGTACTATTCTGTAAAATCAACAGTTGGTTGGCATTAATCTTTTCGCTGAAGTATTTAAATCATTGCTTGACAATGCGTTTGTTTTCTTTTAAGACCGGGTTTCGTTCGGGATGAAATGAACGGCTTTACGCCTTGAATACTGAACACATTAGTTTCTGCCAGTTTTGGACCATTGACATATGATATGATTGTTAAACTGTTAAAATTTTTATTCGACACCAAAGCCATCAAATTGCTTAGAGTTTTAAGTTGTAAATTAATGTTCTGTTCTAGAAAACGGTACTTCGATGTCTGTCAGCTTCGTGGGTAAACTGTGGTGAAAGGTGTCATGTAAATGCTTTGAATTGCCAAAGAGAGAATGCAGTATTTTGTGCGAAGAGAAGAATCGGACCTTGTGTGTGCATGGTTCTGCATCAGATATTTTTATATGATTTTAAGACAATTCTTTGGAAAAAAGTATCAAATTAATCAGTTATTAAAAATTTTTTGACCTATTTGGTTTATCTACTTATGATAAAATACATTTTTTTCATTCATTATTAAGGAAAACGAAAAAAAAAACGGACATGGAAATTGTTCCAATATATTGTTATCGTTGTCTGTAACGTACGTTTTCATATTTTTTGTCTTTTGTTTTGTTTTTAATCGTAGAATTAATAGTTACGAAATGTTTTCCTTGAAGTAATGAGTCACAGACCGCATATTTACACACGAGTCGTCTAAACAGCAAGTTGCTGTAATTAGTGAAATAATAAACTCTTTCTTAAAAAGTTTTAACACACGATGAAAGTACTTTGTACATTTTTTAATCAGAAAAAATATTCGAGAAGTCCGTAAGAATATCTTAATAATTGGTGTAAATTTTAAATAATAAGTGAAATATGTAAATACATGTGAAAATGTCAAAAATGTAAGATATATAAAAATGTGATAATACTAGATAATTAGTAAAATATATAGAAATGTGAAAATATCAAATATTCTGTAAGATATATGTAGAAATGTGAAAATACAGAATAATCAGTAAAAAATGTGAAAACATGAAATAATCTGATATCTACCTTTGCTGATTTTACCGTCCGGACTGTAACTACTCGGCTGACTTAAAGCACGTGAAAAATGTTCATCCACATTTGAACTGATGTCTCCACTGTAATAAGTCATTAAAACACAATTAGCACTTAAATACTGGGTCTCTTTTGGCTGTTCATTTTTATCCTCCTCCTTCATGCCAGGAATGCTTCCTGGTTGTGTATTTGAGCTTCCGATATTTCCATGAGTGCTGTGTCCGAGTCCCGAACTGTGGAGCCCGAATGAGGACATGTGGGGTCCGAGTGAAGGTCCAGGCAAGCCATGGCCCAAAGTACTCGCCACTGAGGGGTAAATTCCCAGATCTAATGGTTCTTGTGCCTTTGGAAGGCATAATGACTGGAAAAAAAACAATAGCAGTTTTTTTAATCAAGATAACTTAATTACGATAAAATCTTCAAATAACCGAGTTCGATAAGACAAAACTTGTAATTTACAAACGTAGAAAAATCTTTTTAAAATGCGACCAAGATATTTGAAAAACTGCCATGATTCAACATTGTGTTTGCAATTATATTTAAATGTGTTCATAGTAATCTAAATTGTCTCGGTGATTCTAAGTATAAATTTCAAACTTCAAAACGGGAAAAGGCTCACTTGGAACTTTTTTTCTTTTTATCTAGATTCGCTTATAATCTAACCGCTTAAAATATTGTCAGGCTACTTAGGAAATGAAACGACGCATAGAATCGATGCAACTGAAGTTATATCAGAGATAAAAATCTTAGAATCTAATGTTACAGCATATATCAAATAAAACAATCAAGATAAGACGTGATATTTCCAGGGATAAATATCTCGCTTGTTGGGCTACGGCGAACCCCTCTGCAGAGAGACGAAAACATGTCGCGCTCGAAGAAATTTGACGGAATGGAAAACACGTTCAACCAGAGTTAGATAAATAAAAAGAATTTCGTTTTAAAGAAAACCAAAGAAATTCAAATTGGTGATGACTTGGGTGAATTTTCACCAGAAAAAAGTATTGTGCGTTATAAATAAGCGTAATAATGAATTGAATGTAATAGAGAGTATATTTTACCCCTTTGCAATTTCTCAACAAACATTGATATCCTTGTAGCTAATAAATAAGAACGGTGTTTTCATCAAGTGAAATTTCGATCATCGCCAAACATGAAAACGTTTTATCTTTCTGCAATCTTCGACAGGAGATATTTTCTAAAATTATTTTCAGTATTCGTAGATATAAACATAAAACAAATAAAAAACTTCATTTTAAATATGCTAACATTGAGAATTGTTCAACAAATAGTAGAGCAAAATTTGATGAAATAAATAATGAAACAAGAAAGATTAAAGTCGAACGTTTTGCCTATCTTCGAATGCAATTTTTACTATATTTTTTTACAAATATTTATTACTTGCACAGCGATTCAGTGAAATCATATCGTGCTGCATGGAAATGTTTGCCGCTGTCAAGTTTTTCAAATAGTTAGTTTCCATTGCTTTATTTGAGTCGGAAGTACTTAAATAATCTTAACCACAATCAGCACATAAGTGATACAGTGTCAAACATAACGCGAGAAAACACCACAAAGTTCTTGAGAATGATTTCATAACATGATAACGAAATGAGTCGCTATCGTTAGATACAAGCATTAAGATACAGAGTCACTTCAAGTCCTTGATGTTGATCAAGTGATAGAGAATGTTGAACGTCACAAAGTATGTAGAGAACTAGATCTTGTAGAAAATGTTCAAGTCACGAGTCGCGCTCACTCTCGTAAGTCGTTGTCACAACGTGCCTCCCGAAACATGATTTGTGAAACGTCGTGTTGGCGATATCGAATAAATACATTTGCATCGCAATTCGAAGATAGCGAACTATTTTTTGCAAAATGCAAATTCAATGACAAACATCTTAAGAGGTATTGCGAAATCTTTCAGAATTTCGCGAATTAATTAATTAAACGAAATGACAAATCCAAAAAAATGTTCATAACAAAAAGTCAGCGTACATAACAAAATGCTTAGTATCCACACCCAGCAATTTAGTAAGTCCTCATCGAATAGTGACGGCACCTGATCTTAGAAATAATTACCGTGTACTTTGCAAATTGATCGGAATTCATTCCTAAGAAGTGGCCAAAAGCATGCGACGCGTCCAACAATGTTAATATTTCACATGACTCTGGATATTACGGAAAATTGCGCACATTGTCCCCCGTTTAACAATAAGAAACAATAAGTCTGTATACCTGCATAGAATGATCATTATTTCTTTGATATCCGAAGCTCGCATTGTATGGCTGATATATTACATCGACACTCATCGTTCTTGGCACTTGAATTACTCGAAGACTGCAATTCCCCCGAAATTCTTCGCAAAAGATAATCTTTGGCGTGCGTACCGAACGGGGAAATAATGTATACACTCGAATATTCCTAGAATACTCTGAGTACCTATGGGCGGAGCTAAACTCCTCAGAACGCAATTTCTGAAGAAATCGCTGCCGCTACAAAGCCAGCTTGGCTGATTTCGGCTGTCAGTCACGGCGGGGGACCAAACTTACTGGGATATCGCAACCAATGGTGAAATTCCGCAGCATACTCAGCATACGCGACCAAATGCCTCGTGTGGATAAGAAATTGTTTCGAAGGCTTTGAAAGTTAATAGTTTTTGGCGACCACGTGACCAGAGTTTTTTTACGATCACGTGCTCAAGGTTTCGCCGTCAGGAATAGGTAGATAAAAATATTGCAATTTAACGTAATGTATACTCGTTTTAACAACCAGTAGATACAAAAGTACTCACAATTCTTAATAATGAAAATACAGTTTTTATGTCAAAATTCATTATCATATAAATTTTACTTATTCAATTACACATTAGATATACATTATTTTTACAAAACAAATTAGATGACAAATATTTCGGAAGCTATTTTACTGGTTTCAGGCGGCGGAGTGCAACTGCATTGTAATTCTGCGAAACTTGACTTTTGTATCGAAAAAATAGTAATAAGTGTTCTTCCAAAGATTTTCCCCATTTTTTATAATTACAGACTATCATTGAGTCACATGACATAAATTACTCCAGTTTACTTTTCCGAATCGAGTTTTGCAGAATAAAACCCCGCGACATTAGACCTGTAACATCGCTAATACATAAACCTACATGCAGCCTGATTTTATCATATAAAATATTAACTGTAAATATACCGACATATGTTAAAGTAATTTAATCATTGATTATCATCTAAAAGAATCAGTAAATCTCACTTAATATGCGTTTATCTTGATTGCTACATTTGCCCGATCACATTAACATCAATTACGCGTCAATTATCGCGCGCGTAACGGCACGTGTACTAGAACTCCTTGGAGGCGTTACGTCACCGGAACTAAACATGTCACGTGATTGAACTGGACAGGTGCTCGGACAGCATGTCCGAATGATGACTGTCTGATATATGGCTGGACAATACGTATTCACTCGATAATGGCGGTAATGATTAAACTGTGGCCTCATCAACAGCTGACGCGCACATTGTTACATTTATAGATAATAACGATGTGAGTTTCCACATGCCAGGATGCGTTTGCTCAGGCCATGAAAAGCTATTTGGACAAAAAGTCACATATTTGATAGACAAGTCAACTAATCTGTCTTGATAACACGTTTTCCGTAATCGACGGTGTCAGACATCATCTCGGGAGTTTGGAGTTTGACCACAGCTTTCAACCACAAGACAATTGACCTCTGATATTGCAATAGCATTTTTGTACATTCGATTTTGTTTGAGATAATAAGGTGATATACTTTATCATGCTGTACCGGCCTACATGGAAGACAGGATTTGTTCAATTATTATTAAATAAAGTATGGATTATAATAACCATTATTAATCAATAAATCACGAATTATATCTAACACAAAAGGCACTAAAGTACAAATAATTTGTTAATAATATACATATATTTATACATGAATATAATTTGATACGTTAGATTGGTTCTCTCACATGATAAAGCAAGAATACATACATGTAATGACTATTTAATCAAATGACTTAAATAATTCTACATCCAAGCAGACTTGGAAGTATTTCTAAAATTTATACAATATGGATTAGTTAATTAATAATTAACACTTTCAATGAAATAATTTCTGGATAATTTCTTTGACAGGAAAGTTACAAACAGTGTTCACCCATTACCCCGACTATCTCATTCACACTACATCAATTAAGCGCCGTGGAAAATGAACTTAAATTCAGTCCAGGGTCAACATGGAAGTTCATTGTTTTAATTAATTATTCTTTCGCCTTTCAATGAATTAAAATTGATTACTCAGAAGAATGTATGCAACAACAAGACCTCGACTGCAATTATCTGTTAACTGACAGTCTAATTGTCAGGCCGAGCTCATTAAGATTTCACCAAGAAATTAATTAGTGCCACCAACCACCGCCTGTAGCGATCTGAAACTCGTTCAAAGTTTGATGAATAGTATGAAGCATTTGTAGAGTTACTGGTGATGATTGGTGGCAAGGTATCAGGTACATGAGAAAAAGCTGAATTCTCTTGCGCAACAACTAGATCGTTTGTAACAAAGTGGTTTAATGCCAGGCTTTGTTGATGCTTGAAGGTACCGGATCCAAGTGAACACGGGAATGGTTTACACATTTATAGAGACGTCTCATGTTTCTTGTCTGAAACTTTGAAAGATCTCTTAAGCTCACAGAAGACTGATCGTCGGGAAAACGGTTTCACGAACATGATGAAAAGAAATTCAGAAAAGAATAGAACTGAGCGTTGTCCAACATTATCCCCTCTCTATCCCCCCTTGCCTCTTGTACCGTTTCTCTTACGCTAGCTCTCCCTTCTCCCTCTCATACTCTTCCCCCCTCTATATTTTATTCCCATTTAACGTTCACCCCTCGTTGACTTCTCCCATCTCACCCCTCCCTCTCATCCCCCATATCCTCTCTATTCCCCATTTTTCACATGTCTTTCCCACTTATACCTCTCGCTGTCTGTCTTCTGTCGCTCTTCCTGTAACAGACACTCCATTATCTGCGCTTTAAGATTGCATGAATAATCGTTAAATGAGTTGTACATTGTTTTAACAGGCGTCCTACTGTATGGTCAGTGTTTGGTTACTGGCAAACATTTCGACCATGTCTGTTCGCTAATGTTTCCCCTTAATAACGGACTCCTGTCATTTGTAAGTACATGTATGTTATATCTACTTTAATCAAAACGATATGCAAATTATGACAAGTGGTTCTAAGCAACATGTAGCCTAAAGGGTTTTTCTAAAAAACCTGTTGGCAAGCATTAAAAGTGTTTGTAGTAAGTACTTGATTGGTTAAAATTTAATTAAGCGGCATTTAAATGTCTTAAATTGAATACTCATTCTAAATATTTGCAAACCCATCTGCATTTCAATGACGTTTTAATCACTATTAATTGTAAATATGAACTTATTAATTAGAACACAAATGACACAATCAAAAACACATTGAGTGGTTATAACGGTAACATTTATTACACGGTGACACCGGCTAGAGGACCACTGACACTAGCGTTCATTGCCACAACATTTATGTTTCTGACGCAGACGCTCTTTTGAAACTAATTTGAAACAATTAGTATAATTTCATAACTCAAGTTTTAACAACGGCATTCATACACACTGGCTCATAATTTCTCTACGAGGCGACATTAACTTCAATTATAATGCCGAGTAGTCCCGCCTAGCTTTATCCACCGTTTGGCAAGTAGCAGACGATATTGCGTGTAATTATAGTGGCAAAGGGGGTATTGCGTTAATTAGAGTCAGATGTCCTCTTTTTTAGAAACATCTTAATAATATTTCTATGAGAAAAAAAAGTTAAAAAAAGTCGTCTGCTAGAAAGATTTCGAATCAAGCTAAGCAGGTGGGTCTGAATCTAAATTTTGTGGATTGTTTTCTAGAAATGTTTGGCTGCGCTTCGGGTATTCTTGTCTGAGATTGGTATATGTATTTTACAAAAGTTTAAATTAAGTTTAGATTAACAAAAAAGGAACATTTAATTTACTCGAAATTGTGAAAAGGTGCTCGACTGACCCTTATCGTCTGCTCTCAGTGCTTTTGTTACAGAGATTGGAACAAACACAGTTGAAACTAGAATTCTAAGATTCGTAAAGATTTACCCGACAGCAACTATTTGCTGATTTATGTTCAGATTATGTTTTGGTAATACAAAGTAAAACGTCCTAAAGACTGCTTGCCTGTAAAGACTCTTAGCTTTATTTCGAGTGAAATCATTCGTAATTTATCATGTACATATGTTTGTTTGGCTCAATGTTGATATTGTTATCGCTGGGGTTATTCGGTGCAGGTACATGGTTCTAAGAAATTTTCAATTTACGATAACAGCCCATATTGACAAAAGCATATTCACAAAAGAAATAAAAAATATAAAAGGACACAATAATATCAAGAAGAAAATCTCTTTATCTGGCCACCAATAAGGACAAACTTGTATAAAAAGGTCTTCGTCACTTGCAGACATAACAAAACCCAAGTAAATTTCAAACCAGTTAAAGAAACTGTAATATCGCATTCGTGAAAAGTATATATTGGACAAACATTGCAGTGTGCTTCACATATCGAATTTTTTGTTTCACATTTGGGCCACGTGTTGTAAGTCGTTTAATGTAAATTTTAATTTATTTGGACATAAATTGAAGAATCAAACATACGAAAAGAACAATGACCAACTAATGACCGTCAGAAAGTCACATCTGAGCCATTAACGTAGTGAGTTTTCATGTAAGAATGTTGGTTTACAAAACGTGAGTACTAACTTTTTCTATAAATAGATATTTATCACAGACATTGTTCTATTTTACGTCAACCGCAACGTCATTTCAACGTGTAACTCTGTCAACCAGAAATTCCGAAAATCACCTAAACGGTAACAACCTCAATTTAGATTAAAACATCACTCCTAGACGCATACCACGGCTCCAGGCTCACACCTGGTTCATATTACTGTTCACAGATATAAATCCAGCCCACTTCAATGACAGTGTAAATGCCACCAATAGTTTCAATAAGAACCGTCATTTCTCGTCATTTCTCGCGAGAACACAATACAAACGTCACATGGAATTACCACACGCGGTGCCAGTGCTCGTAAGAACAATGCTGCCATGCAAAACAAACTCCGCTGATTAAGTTTGCATGGGAAATTGAATCTGACAAAGTTGATGTTCGGCTGGTAATGTCATTGTTTCTTATGGTGACGTATTGTGTTATGTTGTGAGAACTTAAGTCACACATCAGATATTTTGACGTTTACTGTTACAATAAGTAGTAAAATGGGCTTCAATCGCTGCCAAATGTTTACGACCTTCCAATCTGTGTTTCATGTACAAGAACTTTTTGTGGCACCATTTTATTGCGAGTCCGTAATACTAACAACATTACAACAAGAGACAAATGAACAGTATTAACATCTATCCGTGAAGATGAGTTTTGTAATAGGCATATGATCCATTTAAACAAGTCGCACATTTTGTTGTCCGTTTCCACTAAGTTCTGGTTTTACAAAGGACACGTTTAGCAATGTAACTGTGAAGTGTGAGTTCTGTAAGCAATATATAAAAACAAATCTAGATTATTGTTTGCGTTTTCATGTTTATTTTCGCGTTCCTTTTCTGAATTTTCTTGTATATTACATGTATTTGTATTACACTTTTTACTGTGTCTCTGGGTTTACTGTCATTTTGTTCCTAGTTTTCTGTTTTGTTTCCACTTTGTGTGTATATGTAATTATGCATCGCTGTTACAGTATAGATCAGAAAATGATTCCTAGGATAACCACATTTAAAGCACCCCACCTTACCCAAAATGCTTCCCCCAAATCCTAAAACTTGCCCAACACATAAGATCATTAAAACAATGGAGTATATTTTTCAGTTCAGCATTCAGGTTTTACAGTCCCAGCTCTTCCATCTAATGTCGCCTTGTTTTACTTTTAGTTTCAGAATTTTTTCCTTACTTACAATTCTTTCTGAATCATGCTGTTCTGCAGACCACTTTTGATAAATCATGTTTCCCATTTGTTCTACTTCTCTTACGCACATTTGAAGTGTCCCAAATATTTGTAATTAAAAATGCTGAACCATTAAAAACAATTGTAATGATACATGATCAGGGCTTAACTTTACAAAAAAAATATAGAACTACTACATGTAAGCATATTTAGAATAAATATTGATTGTTGATGCCAATGAACTCTTTAGTAAAGAAAACAATTTATTGCATTTACCCATGAACAAATTATGTACGATCAAATACAATTTATTGACAGAGAACAATATAACAATTCATAAATGAAATGGTGAAACATAAAAATGACAACATGTTTGTTCATTGCATTCGGGTTCCTACGCAGACAAGACCAACCTTAGCATTGTTTGCGTGGTTGACTTTAGCGGAGTGAACAGAATAACCCAGCAATGTCTTATCAAGTCATTATTAAAAACAATTTAGAATACATGTAAGTATTCTGATAATTAACAACTATTTCATACACAAATAGTTCCAAATTTTAAGAACTATATGCACATATTCACAAATAACGTATAATCACAGTTTATCTCATTTAAAGCGTATATACATGTAAATACCAAGGACAAATTATGCACATTTTAATAATAATATTTGCATTAAAGGCCACCTTTAGGAAAGACAAAATGTGGCCGTTATTGCCAGATGGCCTTTATTCAGAGTTAAGTTTGTTCTAAGTAATCAATGAATTTTTTAAAAGAATGGCCTTTATTCACAGGGTAGCCTTTATTTGGAAGCGGTTGCATACACAGGTTTGACTGTAATATTCGCAGTGGGCACAGATAAAGCGAAAAGTTTAAAGCACATTGTTTCTTTTTGTTTCACTTTAGCACCGCAATCTTCACTGAAATCCCCATTTGAACTTCAACTCTTCCATGGTCACTGATCTTGGCTTTGCACCACCTGTTGCGTGTAAACCAAACTTTGCTACAGGTTTGAGATCTCCGACATATCTTGGATCTGCGGGTTGACTCGATGGCTGCCACCTTAAGTAATATGAAAGAATACTAAATGAATTTGAAAGTCCGGCTATTTTTGTGTGGATGCACCAAACAATAGCCACGTCAAAGACTTCTTGGTTTTAAGAACCTGATAAGTGGATGGTGACAAGAAAGAAGCCATTTGTCCAGCTCTAATGAACCACCCATAAGCTACAGACTTCGCCCGAGGTTATCCAGTTATCCAGACTATACTACATAATGTATTATCTGCTCATAATTTGTTTAAATCGATCTACAATCACTACCGTGGAGACAACAGGTCAAACTATGGATGTTGTATGGATACAGGCACGGAAAGTAAGTGAAAACACTAAACCCAAACTGCATGTTGTTCGAAAATAAATTTGAACATGACTTATTAAATTATGACATGAAAAAAACAAGCAACTTTGGTGCAAAGAATACCGCAATCCAAGTTCCATGTACAGTCAAACTTGTGTACAAAAGACTCCCTGCGGAAAACCTCAGTGTCCTTTGTAGAGTATGAAATATAAAGTTCTCACTTAAGATTATTGCATTTTAAAACTATGGAGAATTTATGTATGATGCTAATCGTATATTCAAACCTTGTATCACAGCTGATCCGTACAAGATCTGTCAAATTGGCGGTTGACATATGTACAGTTCTAAAATAAAAAACATATTATTTATTTGAACATGTAATATAATTGCATATTTTGAAAATAACCTTCGAAGTAGTTTATATAATTGAATAACGAATATTGTGTACACTACAAATACAGGGGATTCAGCGAAATTGAATCACAATGTTATTATTGTGTAGATCATACAAATAAAGAGATTCGCTCTTGTTTTAATCAAAGAAGAAAAACAATCCAAACAGATACATTGTACATATCTACCATACTTTTGATGTCTTATTTTTTGTTATTATATTAATTACTTCAAAGTATGGATTAACAAAGTTCTAGTACTCTAGATTTGTTTTAGACTGTAAACTTGTAAAACTTACTTCATTCCAAATATCAGAACATCCCCAGCCTCGTATGTTGTTGTTTTCCATTGTCCTCCAAATTTTTCTGTGATTTCAAATGGATCAGTTGTAAACCATCCGGAACCTAAAAAAAAGAAAGAAAAGGTGACATTAATAGGGGCACAGTATATCATATACCACGCATAAAAGATGACCGCTGTAATACAGTGGAAACCTTCTAAATTAGTTCCTCTATAAACCGGTTTCCTCTAAATCGGCCAAATATTCTGGTCCCGACTTCATTACTCTATAATTCAAAAATCTCCTCTAAACGGGCCAGAATGACCTTGTCCCGGGCTCGGCCGATTTGGAGGGGTTCCACTGTATTGTGCTCTTTATTAGGTCGACTTCAATTATGTACGGCGGTCAGTATTAACCCGGGTAACAATCTTTTTCTAGAAATTAAAATAACCTCCAGATACATTGCGTCTGAGTCATAGAAAAGCTCCAAATGACATTTAATGCAATATTCACAGCTAAACTGCTGTAACCGTTTTTTTAACACGAGGACATCTCGATCAACATTCTTGCATTCTATGGACGAGGGTTAGCAATCAAACTCACATGGGTAAACAAAACAATGATCACTTTATAATAAATTTCATGTGTTGTATTACCATTCAAGTTTATCTCTTCAACATCAACTTGGGTGTATGTATTATGCATCTTATCAAAACTAGAAAAAAAAGAAAACGATTTTAATGTAAACAATCGTAAAATATAAATAAAATTCAAAAACTAAAAATTTAAAAATTTAAATTATTGTTGTGCTATGTAAATATACAGACATTGACCTAAGATGCTTGAATCAACTGGTGCGCTAAAGCATGATCTGGTCGCATGATCTAATCACATGATAGAGATATCAACGATACATACAACAGACCTCACAGTTATAAAACTTGAGAACAGTCTCCGAGCTCAAATCTAAATTCCATTCTCAAAGTATTATAGTTGAAAAGACAGAGATGACTAATGTTTAAATACATATTCAGGTCAATTATGCTGTCACAATATTGAGTCGATATTGTGTCAATAATATCATTATTTTGCGATCATAATTAATTTTGATAAATAAATTAAAAGACGAGATGTGGGATTTCAGCCGTGAGACCAATCTCAAGTTTTATGACCTCGAACCCAGAACGTCTTTTAAAGTTCAGTAATAAATCACTTTATGGTTACCTTGGTAATCTGTTGGATCCCTCGCAAACAGCCAGACATCCAATGGTGGGGTCAACATCTCCGAATGGTGTCCACATGGTCAACAAGTTTGATGTACCTCTCGCCATGTAAACATTATCTACATGAGCACCGGTAAAAGCTTGTCTATGAACAGCTCTTTAAGAAATTAAACAAACTACTGGTAACAATGCAGAAACCACAGAAAATATTGATAACACTGAAGAAATCATAATAACTGTTGGTAACGTTAATGAAATGATAGAGACTTCTGGTAACAGAAGGTTTGTAAAAAAACATAGAAATTACTGATAAGACTGAAGAAATTACAAAAACTAATGCTATTATTGAAGAAATCAATGAAACTGCTAGCCACATTGATGAAATGAAGGAGAATTCTACATTGTAGAGATCATAGAAAATATTAACAGCACTGAAGAAACTATAGAACTACTGTCAACTTCGGAGAAGTCATAACAACTCTTGGTAATACTGAAAAATGTAGAAACAGAGTAACATTGAAGATCCAAACTGTTAGAGTTAAATTGGTTTTACTAATGTAATACATATACTGTGACAGCTAGCACGTACATTAGTAGAACATGTCTTTCAGAGCGCCTGTACTCACCGAAGCCATTTATAATCAAAAGTCCGTGGTTGTTCACCAAACATGGTCTCAAAAAACTTGAACGCTTAAAATAAAATTCTATAACAATGTAGTTTAAGAGTTTACAGTTAAATTAGAGGCTCTTTTATCACTTTTCTTTCAACAACAATCTGACATGTTGCTATAGAAACATTTGTACCTTTTATATGATTGTATAGAAGATCGTGCAGAAAAAATAGACGAAATAATATCAAAGTAACAATGAAGGTAAGATTGTGGCAACAGTTTTGGCATTTTGTGTGGCTGTCTTTTAACAGCAAATTATAATTTATGACATTGTGTATAATTATTATCAAAAAATTAGTGAATCACAATCAGTTACAGAATGCAGAGAAAATCACGCATATTTGACAGTTATGGCATAAAATACTACAGCAAGTAAGTGACATGCCAGCGAGCGTGGGTGGTGCAAGGATTGGAATTAATTTGTGAATGATATAAACGCCGTCTGTCCGGTACCCGTATTTTACGAACCAATTGGCTATTGTATTAAGCTACCTAACTTCATCAAGTGGTTGAATGACACAAATTATTCTAATATATACTTACGTCTTGGACCTTCAAGCACTCTGGAGACTGTATCGGAATGTGTTATATCATTTCTGCCCTGAAAAAAAACGAATATTTATAACACGTTATAGCAATGTTAAATCATGTTTTCACAATACTGTAACACTGTGTTTCGCGCACGAACGTACTATAACTCGAAGTCAATTTGTTGTTGGAAGATTTCAGCGGCCGCGTTCCAATAAAGTGTCACACAGTAATTTCACTTATGTATACTAGCAATAGCATTGTTCAGGTGCTAGAGGAATTAACGTCTACATATCTTATATTTTTTTCAATATTACTATCATTTTCTGTGCTCTGTACATACCGATAGTAAGATATGTGCCATAAACATCTTAAAAATATCCGAAAAATGGGCGTAAATTGAAAACGTGAGACAGTTGTTAATTTACAACCCGTGCTAATGCGCAGTTCTTTTATAACCGTCAACACTCATGATGCTAGTTTTACACAATGATTTAACAATCTTTTATTAAAATAAGCAAAACTTCGATACTAAAACCGCCTTTTTTGACAAATAAGTTTTATTATAGAGACTGTCAAATTATCATGTTGAAACCTGAAGAAATATTGAACACGGACCAAAGAATATTGGGTGAATGTTATCATGAGATGAACTTAATACTGAATTGGTCGCTAACTGAGGTTTTACAGCAAAAAAAAAACATTCAGTGGGCAAACGTTCTTTTTTAACAATTTGGGGATAATGAATTTTAACAACCAGAAGATAATTATGCTCATTAATGGACAAAATGACAATAAACCATCACACCTGAAAGGACGGTATGCAGCCATGGTCACATCTGTAATCCAAAACTCCTTCCTCCCACGGGTGTGACTGATCTAACGTATGTTTACCCAAGTTCTTTATTTTCTCTAATACAGCCAATCGTGCATTCAATACAGCGTCTCGGTCATGCATACCACGAATCAGCATATAACTGAAGGATATATCAATTACAAATTCGATCAAGCTATGGAACAGTTCTTGAAATTACCTCCATGTATGGAAGACAACCGCCGCCACAACGTAAATCAAGCACACCATCTTCCCAGTTCTGTTTGAGATCTAGTTTGTTTTCACCCTCTGATAGGATATATTGTAGCACAAACAGGCGTGCATCAAGCACTTGTTGTCTGTCATGGAGTCCTTTGATGTACAGGTACCTTGTTAAATATTATATAACGCTTATAAATTATTCAGTGTCCAACTTAATGTCAATGAACCAAGTATGTGTTTTTGAAGACCTAGAATTGAACATATGCCTTAAAGTAAATAACCAATGATTGCCTTAAATTCTATCTTACATGTACCACACACTCAATATCTAGAAAAAGGAACAAATATTTGTTTACACTTTCATGTTCATTAAAATGTAGTCCGCACAAAAAATAATTTGAAAGTCAATGAGTAAAACATACAAGTACAAACATATATGAGGGTGTAATCCCCCATCAAATGTCCCCAGTATTATTTGTATACAATCTTTTTTATGCATCAAAGAAAAATCTGTCACAATGTTTTCTATCATTGCATCCAGTGCTTCGGTATATCCGGTGCACGGTGTTCCACGGTGGTCCTTTTTTATTTATTTTGACCAAACAGCCCACTCATTTGACATTCTTTTCCGGCTAAACCCTACGCACGGTACACCACAGTGAAGGTCATGTTTGGAACTAATTGAATGTCTTACCCTTTTTCGTCAAGTTCCTTCCACAAAGCCTCCTTATCCCCTATCAGATGATTGCTATCTTGTAAAGCCTGAAGATAGTCACTCGGGTACTTCACTTCCCGCGTCCCAAGTTTCACGGTCCGCGTTTCCATACTAATTAACAGTACACGATGTCGTCAGATGGACGGGGCTATTTTTTATCCTTGATCTACAATATGTCAGTAATGAAATATTAATGTATATAAATATGATAACTACATTAACTTTAATGGTATCATAGTGTGATAAATGTTATTGTGACTTTCTTTTGCAGTAAATCGTCAACCCCAAAACGAATATAAAGCGTTTGAAACCGGATCTCTGGGTTACAAGTCCAGCGCACTGACCACTGGACCACGTGACCAGTGTCATTTCAGTGTTTTCCAGTTTTAATGGTGGACGAAGATCCCCGTAAACATTTAGGTCGAACCACTGGCCCTCCGTAAGCCAGCCGGACAGCTTCCTCATATGTGACTTTTTAGCTCTCCAATAGGTTTCGTACTAACAGCAATTAGGGGCCTTGTGGTTACTTGTCCGAGACTTTAACCACTTGACCACGGAGGTCCCCAAATATTCATTAATAAAGACTTGTTAATTGTTTAACTCAGTTTTACCACACTGAGAAAATTCATTTCGCAACCCTTGTTTCATTTTCGATCATTAAAAGCTCCCATCAATATCAACAGATGTTTCGTCTGCACGTGTATTTACTTTTCAAAATATCTCAAAGCACGAAGTGTGATAATATTTACGACTCAAGTGTACGTTTACGACTCTAAATATTCAATATTATGCTTTCTTAGCGCATTCAGCAAATTTTTTTCGCTTTTTTCACTTCGCTTCACTTCTCCGTGTTGTGTTTTTTAAAAGTGTTTGTTGAGATACAAAGCACTATCTTAATTCACAACACCGATTAATTACAGTGCAACCTCTCCAAAGCGGCACCCTGTTGTTGTTGAGAAGTTGTTGCTCTAGAGAGGTTAAATATATAGTTAAATCGTGCAGTGAGATAAAATCTTGTTGTTGAAGGGAGGTTGTCGCTCAAGAGAGGACTGTTCTGGAGAGGTTGCACTGTGATTGTGACGTGAAAATTTGAAGAAATTCTGTGACGCAGTTTTCATAAATTTGCAAATTGTTTCGTAAATTATAAAAGCTTGTGTTTCATAAATACACTCTCATAAAATATGACCAAACTTATAACTTGATATGACATCCAAAGTTTTGCGCGCATGTGAATTGTCTGGTTTATCATAGCACGAACAGTGTGCATAATATACTCTGAATGGCGCAATTATAAGTTTGAAAGACTTTCTACGATAAAATTTTACATCAAAATTATTTGTTATATGCGTACTTCACCTCGCGTATTATGAAGAAGAGTGTTATTTACAACGATTCACTCGTTTATCAACTCATGTTACAAAATCTCTGACCCGTCCTTGATCGATTCCCGAACACCACAGATCAGCCCCTGGTTAATAAAATCGATATGACGATTTCTGGCACCAATTTCACATTTAAAAAAACACGAGTCCGTCTTAAGTATCAATGTTATTTTTAAACACTCACAGCGTACTGCGGACGTGACAAACACAGTGACATTGAATCAAATTGAAACTTGTCTTTAGAGATAACAGTATAACACAGACACTATGTGTAGATTTTTACTTTACTATCATGATATTATGGATGAGAAAAGTTCATAGAGAAAAAGCAATACAGTTATGAACAATGTTACGGTTTAACAGACATATATAAGTATTGATTACTTACCAGTATGTAAAATCCGTTTAGACAACAACTTGTTTATCATGAAACAAGCCCACGATGTAGAAACCTCCTTCACTCAGTGTAAACTTGGTGTTATCAAAATGAGGTCAAATGATTTTTTCTGTATTGTACATAGAGCGTAGCTGTTTGTTCCCTAGGACAGATGAAAAGTCTACAAACTCGCGGCAAATTATTTGGATTTTTTACATTTACGTTTAACACTGAAGACATTAATTCATAAAGTTACGGAATGCGTAATTGATATTTAACTGCCGATAAATCATGATTTTTGGCATAAAATCGTCTTTCCGATTTTGTTTTTGTTGCATCAAATATTTAAGATCCAAAACATTTGATGAAATATACTAATTAAAGTTTTCTCGCAAATAGCGATCAAACAAACTGACGTTGTGTTTCAGAAGACTATTTTTTCAATTGATTGTCATAAAATAGTGTATAAAATATTTCATTTGGAACGTGACTGTGAAATTGATGCACTCTACAATCTGAATACAAATTTAATACTTTGCTCATCTTTGCATTGCAATAGAAAACCAGTTGTTATGACTGTGTAGTATAGGTTTTAGATTACCTTTGATGTGAGTTGAAAAGTTTTTATCCAAATTATTTCAAAGATACAAAAGTACGGTTAAGATGATTGTATTAGTTACTCAAATGCATAAATTGGTATTCATCCGTTTTCCTCCTTCTAATACATGAAAAGAACATTTTTTTTAAAAAATGATGAAATATACAACAATACTTTATACGCATGTACTCATTTACATACATTGAGGAAAAAGACGCACATCGGGCTAAATGTTAATTTTCGTTTTACCAAAACTAATTCGTGTGTGAGTTTATGATAAATTTATGCTTGTTAGCAGCGAAAACTTCTTCCGTGGTCTCCCCTGATGTCTTCTTCGATTGCTTCCACAGCATGAACTACCTCGAATAATTCCCTTGTCTGTACAACATGATTATCTCCCTTATACCTCCTTGTAAATTGGTTTCCGTTCCGTGTGGCTATGCACAAATGGTACATATAGACTCACAACAATGTACCCTAATTTTACAATCTTATTCACGTTAAGAAGATTGTTATTAAAACAATTTTAAACTTATATCGACTTATTTATTCCATTAAATCAAGGATAGTGAGTTTTATATAGCTGCATCAGATTTCTGATACATATTGTGTGAACAGAAGGAACAAGTTTATCACGAATACCCTTGAAAACATATACATGTGTGTTGTGTGTGAACTGAAAGAACAAGTTTATAACGAATACCCTTGAAAACATATACATGTGTGTTGTGTGTGAACTATTGTAGTACCAGTTGTCAGAGCATTTAGCAGTTTTACGGACACACCATAAAATGTTACTATAACAAGCAGGAGTTCGTTTATGAAAATGCGTAGTTACTGGATGAACTCATCGAAAACAATATTTCCAAGTGAACCACTTCCGGGCGTAAGTACAAAAATGCGTTTATTGACATTGATGAAACATTAGTTCATCAAGGGTCCTGTTCCTGTGGGATTTCTTCTGTTCATATTAAGGTCCTCCGTCTGGTGATGATGAGCCGAACTTTTCATTTAGTGGTATACACGGTGCGGCCATGTTACACGAAACGACAAAAGCCGTCAAAATCATCAATTAAGTTTTTAACGACCTCTTCATTATTGTTAAGATCACCATCATTATCATCATTCTCATCGGCGTAATTAACAACCTCTACAAGACCACCATCATGAACAGAAACTATAACAACATCAGCTAGTTGACTGCTAGTCTTAATACCCTAACCACTCGACATCACAACCGTAAACAACTACTCCAAAACAATTGCCCTTGGGAGAAGCAAAATTATCTTGTTGTTGAGAGGTTGTTGCCCTAGAGAGGTTAATAATTAAATCGTACCGCGTGAAAAATCATGCTTTTGTTGAACGGAGGTTTTTGCTCAACAGATGGCCGATCTGGAGAGGTTGCTGTATCTATACCCTTTTGAAAGCTTACTCAATTATACGATTATTTTTAATGATAGTCATGGTTGGTCCTTTTGTCAGTAGTTACAAAAATCACTCTCTGTATTGGCCGATTTGAACATTTTAGAGAGACATAAATAAATCGTAAAAAAATGATTTTTAATTCTATAGGTTCATTTTTGATGATTGTGACGTGATATCACGACAGTTACCTTTATGCTGATCGCCTGGTAAGTAGGCGCGTCAAATAAGTGGGGGATTTACTGAAGTGGCCGTGATGCTCTTGAGTTATTTGTATCCCACGTAGATAATTCATAGTCGGACTAAAAGCTAAGAGATAAGGTTGATACATAAAAAATGAAATTATAATTCATCGAAGATATGGATAACAAATCATTATCTGTACCGTTCGAGGGAGCTCACAGAAATGTTCCATCCTGGCAAACGATTCTTACAGCAACAACGCTCTCCCCAATTATTGTACTCGGAGTTGTGGGCAATCTGTTTTCACTTCTCGTATGGGTAAAAGGTAAGAGTACTAGTATTCGCATCTGCCAAACATTGATTAAACAATTTATTGATGTCTAACCGATATAGGATAATAATTTTAGCTTTGTCTAACCGTGATATTGATATGCCGTTGTCTTACAACGATAAGAAAATGTATCGATTGAAAATAAATTATCGTAGTCAAACCACGGTAACATAACGTTCATGTATCATAATATTGATCATTAATCATTATAATATAATAATGTTGTCTAACCACGATAATATGATATCGTTGTCTAACCACGATAGTATAATATATCGTTGTCTAACCACGATGATAAAGCATATCGTTGTCTAACCACGATAATATATTGCCTTTACACGATCAAATTATCTATTGCTGTTCAATAAAACGATATTTTTGTTGTTAATATATCGTTGTCTTCCAAAAGTGATGCAATAATATAAAAAATGTCTTAACACAATAAAGCTGCCTTATAACAGTCTAATAACTTACCATTGGTAATTGGTTTTCAGGACGAAGACGTAAAACTTCTACAGCAAGATATTTGTCAGTTCTCGCTATCGCTGATATAATCGTGCTGTCGACAACAGCCATCGACTTCTGGATTGGTTATGTAATACATATTGACATTAAGGCGCTGGGGACATTGCCGTGCAAACTGTTCACCTTCCTTGCATATTTCGCGCCATGTTTTTCAGCTTGGATCTTGATAGCGGTGACCATAGAAAGGGCAATGAGTGTTTGGATACCGCACAAAATAAGTGTGGTCTGTCGACCTATTACTGCCCTCGTTGTTTGTGGTGAGTATCAATTAAGGGTTTGATTTGGGGTCAGAAGAAAGGGGTTATCGAATAATGAATTGCGGTTCAATTATTAACTAACTGTCTGAAGACATAACTAACCATATCACTTCATTCATACATAGATCTAGTACCAAATGTTTATTATTCAGCGCCCTTCTTATAATACACACTTCACGTTCTTTTAGAGATCAGTGGAAAATCACGCTTCATAATAAACGCTTGAAGAACCCTCAGTTTATCCAATCCCGGGGTGCTTATTTACTAATGTACGATATTTTATCTATTTTTCATTTCATGTAGATAATTGAATCAGAATCTTTTCGTTATTGTAATAAATTGATTTTAATCGTTTTCAGGTTGTATCGCATTTATTCTCACACTACTTTACCTCACTAAACTGATTGGTGTTGACATCGTCACATTTTACACGCCCACCAAAATCTGGACGGAATGCAATCCACGGTCAACTTCCTTTTACGGACAAAACGTTTACGAATGGTTTTACGTGGATATGATATTTTTCTTCTTCATTCCACTAATTATAATGATAACGTGCAATATTTTAATATTAACTAAAGTCGTCTGCCTCGCTAATCGTAGAAATGAATCACTTCATGCACGTGGTCAGAATCGACCAATGGGAAAGAGTCAGAAGATGCTAAAAACCGTAACAAGACGTATCATTATACTTACTTTGGTCTATATCGTCTGCAATCTACCTCTTGTCGTGTTCAATGTTATTCTTACATCACCGAACGCCGATGATATCATAAACCCTGATCATGTCCAAGTATTCCGAATAATCTTTCACGTGATGATGTTCCTAAACAATGGCGTGAACTTTTTGTTGTACTGCATGATTGGATCCGGGTTTCGTAAAGACTTCATTGGAATATTTAGATCCAGCAGCCGCACGTCAACAACCAGATAATTGTCTACGACGTCGTGTTATTGTCATCGACTGAATGGAAACAGCCATTTAATCATCTTTGGCGTTCTACAATCGCCACTTACTTTGCAGCAAACATTTACCGACTTCATGGTGTGCAATCATAGCCATTAGTTAGATTCCTACCATCAGATGAACGTCTTTATGTTCTAGTTTTAGAAGATGATGTTTAACTTGCTATAACGAATAGTTGTTCATATTATGTTGCACAGTTATAGACACTAAAGTGATATAGCGCCCTTGTGCCAAATTTGTAGTCTCCCTATAACGCATGACTGTGAAGAATGAAAGTGATCTTATTTCTGAATGTGGAAAGTTTTATTTCTATATTTTATCAAATCTTTTGACTACTTACTGCATAAATGAAGTTTTTTCTATTTTTCACAATTGATACCAAATATTTGTTCCTAAATCGTGGACAAAAAGATAGTCGCGACTTTACACAAATTTGCGATTTCTTCCGGTAACAGAAATTTTATTCTGGTCTTGTTTTTGTAATTTGTATAAACGTGTCATTTTATTTATAGCTGTTTATGTAAAGGTCGTTTCATAAACATTTGTATTTGATTAAAGTTTTATTTAATATGTCGTATCTTTACCTTTTGCATATGTGACATTGTGTTCATATGTTTGGTGTTATTGAAGCATTGTAATACAGATGATTAAAGAGCAATAACTCAAACACAATTAGCTAATCAAGATCGATCGAGTGGTTCCCCTTAGTTGCAAATTTTATTATCATGAATCTTTTATTTGAAAATTTAGGCCAATATACACAATGTAATGTGTTTTTGGTCCAAGATGCAGAACGATGTGTAAGCTTCATATTCACTATTTACAAAAAAGGATAAAAAACTCACACCAGTACGTACTCTCCGTAAATTGGTATACATATAAATGAAAATTGAAAATGCTTTACAAGTACCATACTAGTTTTTTAATGGTTCTAACTCTCCGCACAGACAGTAGTTATTTTACTTACTATAATGCGTACAGGTAACGGGTACCAGCTTATTTTATGCATAGAATGCAATAATTCATGTAATATGATGCCGAGAAGCAGAAAAACGAAACAATGTATCGAAGAGGGATCAATTTCAATTATATTTCTTTATATATACCAAGAACACAATTCACAAACAAATCTTTTAAATCACTACTGATTGGTATAATAATAATAACGTTCTGAATAATAACAATCACGTGGACACCATTCCGCGTAGCTGATTGGCTAAAATGACGTCGTCAACGTATATGGATTGCTTCGGGCGTCATCCAGTAGCGGCGTCATTTACAGTGACGTTCATTAGCAACACAGAAGAATTTGCACATTATCGACAAATCTTTGCGAATTTCTCGAAATTACAAACACAATATGGATAGCAAACAACATGGATGTTTCGCTTGGATAATACGTGCAAAAAAGTCGTGTAATCAGCGGGTATGTGTGTAGTTTATTTTGTTCGTAAAGTCGCTGAGCCAGAAGATTTTACTTTTGCCGAAATCTGGAAACTAATTCAATTTGATAGAAATTGCATTTGTGTAGAGGCTTTAAATGGCATTGATCTACAAAATCACCCGGTCTGATTATCATTTATGTAGAAAGAAAGACCAAATGTCTATGGGAATATATTATACCTGAATCAAAATGAATTACATGGTCACAAAACAAAACTTTCTTCTCACTTCGAAATGCAAACAGTTATTTTTTAGTTCTGACAATGAATGTCTGCCAAAATATCGATATTTTGAAATACATATCGATAATTGATCGACAGAAGAAATCGTTGATATATAAATATTTCTCGAATCGATGACAGCCCGACACTTGACCTTAATATGACTTTAAGTATTATTCTGATGTCTTGTTTCGATAAATTACTTAACTCGGCAATGTATAGGTCAATGTTACAATGCCGTATCATAATAATTAATTTATAATTTTTGATTCACTGAGTACAATAAAACTTGGATATTATTATTTATTATTATAAAAAATCGGTTAGTATTACTAGTAGTTAGTGGTCACATTACATGTATTGTTATCTGGTAAAACAAGTGTTTTTATAAAAAGGTGGTTGGTATTTATATAATTGGTGAAAGTGATATTTTAGTGTGATATTTACATTATTTTGTGCCTTCATTTACAAACCCCAGTCAGACAGTAACAGCAACAACAGCAGCAACAACACGTAGTTTAATCTTTATGTTACAGTGGGCCAAATTCAGGAACAATTTACGGAAGCGTTTTCTCAGACAAAGACCTGGTTCTCGGGTTGGACCCTTAAATCTTGATAATGAGACAGGAAGCATGGATTTGATTATTACAAAAGTTCCATACAATGATAAATCTAGAACCAGTCCATCACGTATATGTCCTCCTCATATAGAGAAAGAAGAAGACGAGGATGAAAGTGACGTAATGCGTAAGATCTTAAAACATGGTTTTCACCAGCAATATCAAAACATACAGTCAAACCTGTGAACAAAGACCACCCTCGGGAAAGACAAAATGTGGCCTTTATTGACAGGTGGCCTTTATTTGGAGATCAGTTTGTTCCGAATAATCTGTGACAGTTTTCCAACGAATGGTTTTTATTCATAGGGTGGTCTTTATTCGGGGGTGGCCGCAAAAGCTGTTTGAATGTACATCACTGTATTACATAAACCGAACAATGAAAAAACATGAAGTTTCAATTAAGTAATGTAAGAGTATAGGATATGCATTAAGTAACACTTTTAAATTTCTCAGTATTGCAGTAAATGATTCTTAATGAACTGATGTTATGATAAAGTCATTAGCTATTTCATCTTCCGTTCACCTGATTTGAAAACAAACTGAACATTTACCGTTTAGTGACAGAATATATCACTGAGATTATCAACAACGCTAAGTCTAGTCTTGAATCAGAGAGTAGAGAGAACAAAGTTACATGTATAAATGTAGAACCAGCCACTGACAACATCTCAATGACTTCTAGTATCATCAGCCGTAAGTTGCCATGTGACTTATATTTGTTCTTTTTAAATGTCCTGGTTCCCGGGTTGGATCTTTAAATCTTGATAATTAGACAGGAACCATGGATTCATTTGATTTTAAAAAATCTGTTAAGATCCTGGTCAAGTTGTGTTCCAATACAATAAAAGTCAACATTACCTAACCTGGGTTCATGACATTTGCTATCTGCTTTAATGCACCAGTCTTTATAAAGACATTTTGTATTTGTATGATGGTGTTTGTTTATTACGCGTCTTCTAGAGATCGCAGACATAGTTGTGGTTGAGAGTTTAACTTGTATCATGGAGGATGTCAACCAGTCTTGTACACGATCAGCCAGACCAAAGACACTGTCTGAATACTTGGGTAAATGATTTTAGTCAATCTATTTCAAATAAAAAAGCTTTGATTTCAACATCATTGGAACTACTTTTCCTAGAAGACCAAATCACTCCGATGCTTGTCGATCTGGTACACGAAGATGTTTGGTGTTACATACATAATTAAACCTTTTGTTAAACAGTACTCACGTTAAGTGTGATATTTTGATAAAAATTAATGCTTAAGAAAATGGTGCATCTGGTAAAATTTCATTTCTGTTTTCATTTATTTTTTTTGCAAGTACCACAAATCATTACCTAAAGTATATTCTGAAAGTACTGAATTCATATTTAGGCACCTGCGGAATCAACTTGCAAGTCAGTGAGGTGGATGGAATGCCTGTTGTCACAGACTGAAAAAGTGAGTTTTTGTGTGTCTTTGTGTGAAAACTGAAGTTACTCGATGTTATGATCTTATTATATCGGCTGATTGAAGAAACAAACAATGAAACATGTTTACTCGTAAATACTTTGTTCCTGTATCATTTTGAGTCACTTCTATGCTAACTAGAACTGGTCTCACAAAGTACATGATTTTGTTTTAAACAACAACAAAAATAACATTAAATATGTTTTATTTTGTCTTTTCAGGTCTCGTCCAAATTCCTGTTTTTATCATTATTTTATTTGTTTTATTTTTATGTAAACATTTCAAAATCAATCCATATACATAAAATTGTTCAAAATCAAATTTTTACAGTTTGTTTTGTATCAATTCGGGAAATTAAAGTCATGTTATTAAATGACTTTTGCTTCTAAGCATGAAAAACTGACTTCTTTGTTTTTAGTTAGGAGGTCAATCAGTACACGTAAGATGACTTATTGTACCCTAGCTTTAATAGGAAACCTATCATTTATTAACGCTTTTACGATCCAAGCCGAGTTCAATGCCTCCTGTAGTGAATAACATTCACCACTATAACACATGAATTATATGTACTAATAAACCATATAAAATGAACAACGACAGTTTGTGTATTATTTCAGTAACTTTTAGTTCAGCGACTCCGTAGTCGAGTGGTTATGGTCACTGTCTAGTAATCACTAGCCCTTTACCGCCATGAGTTGGAATCCCATCCGGGACCAGACAAATTTCACATGTTAGGGAGTTGTCTAGCTAACTTACGGAAGGTCGGTGGTTCTGGCCCGCTGTACACCGAGAGCCTGAAAGCCACCAAAATGACAAAGGTTCTTGGTGCAACGTTAAACTTGAAAAAAGCTTCGTTTCTATTGGGAACTTTTGTTGGTAAGTTCAAATGAAAATATTAAAATTCTGTAATTTTTCCAAAATCTCTTACACACTATAAAAGAACGAGATTTTGAATATATAGCCTGTTAAGTATTTAATCAGCAAAGTAATCCAGTCTTAAAACGTCTACATGTACAGACAATCTGTGACCAACAGTGCTGATGTTGGAGCACTTTGTGTGTCGGGTAGAGGTCACAATATCGGGTCTTTGAAGGGTGAACACTCGATCCTCCCGTGGATGAATTTATTTGTCAACCTGTCCCTGGTTAAGTTTTACGACATGTTTGATAAATGATAGCCAGGAGTTACTGTTATCGCGAGCTGATTTCATCCAAGGTAAAGAAATCTTTCTGTTCAACATTAGGTCATTTGTAAACAATTTCTTAATAATTATTATATATGTATGTAATTGAATATGGTAGTAGATTTGTCAAATTTACGGCACATCCTCACGGTGATAACTTCGTGTTAATTTGGATTACAGAATCAAGTTTTCTGTCTGGGCTTTAAGAAGTAAATCTACTTCAAAATGGACTTTCGTCTTTTCACTTTCGAACTAGTGTTTCTTACAATCTAGTTAACTGACATAACAATTAAATGAATCACTTCTGTTTTTGGCATTTCTGGTAAAATTGACTTTGACAAGCCTAATGGTCAAATTACAGGTCATACTTGTACTAAATATAGCACCTGGTCCCCGTTTATCAATGTTGCGCTGCGGGGACCAGTTAAGTAGTACTCATGATACTAAGGGGAGTAACCGTTGCGAAAATACGAATAGTCGGTTTGTAAGAGTAGTTTCCCTTGTTAGACATATGTAACGCGCATTCTGTGGTACGTATTTTTTCTATCAGAATTTTTTGTTTGTAGAGCATTCTGACGTGAAGATCAGGCTGACTATACTCCCGTCATGTCACTAATTTTGTTTGTTTAATACGAAAATCATCTTGCAATAAATTTAATTTAATATCAAAGAGTATCAAATTAGTTTACCCTGAATATATCCCCAACTAAAATACTACTTTTCATTGAACTGCTTCTTTGTGTTATTATAGGCTGACAATGGGTTCTCAGCTGACTCATGTTGCTAATAGCTACAATAAAGAAATCTTGGCAAGAGTTGATACAGAAAGACAAAGTTTAAAAGGGGCTGAAGTAGGGGTTCAGGGAGCCATTTCGATGCGAACCAAACTGGACGTTAACAAAATAGAAGCAGGTTTCACGAAAATAAAACCAAATAAATATGTTCGGTTTGAACCAGACTGCTCCGGTGCATCACGCGTTTACATAACAATTGTAGACAAAGACGGAGAAGTATTGTGTGACAATTTACCAAAAAGAATCAATCGCAGCGTTATCGTATCTCAGGATGGTCAAGTGGTAGATACCAAAATGGGTACGATTTGGACTGAAGATTAATATTGTTATTAAACAGAAAAAACGTTTGATGCAAGTTAAAAATTTTCCCAAGTAGAGTGTTTCTCAAGGACTTTATTAAAAGGTGTTAATGTGTCATTACCAATTCATGCCTCATTACTGATTAATGCATCTTTACTGATTAATGCATCTTTACTGATTAATGCATCATTATCAATTTCACATTCTCATCATGAACAATGAAATCTTTGAGAACTCAATGGGAACCAGTTTACAGTTGAGAGGTGGAGAGACCATTATTCACATGTATGATAATCTTTATACTTATGTAATGCTGAACTCAAGTTTAACTTTACCTTCTTGTAGATGTTGTCAATTTTAGATAAAACATGAAGTTTTGTAAATAAGTATGTACACAAGGAATTTACACACAGAAAACAAAAGTTTAAAATAATATTGAAAACATAGTTTTAATTTCATCATAGCAAATTTCTTTGCTGCTCTATGTTAAAAGATTAATGATTATTCATGTAATGTAGGTCTTTAGAAGTCTTGAACAAGATGTGTTTCACTTCAAATAGTTACTGAAGAAAGTCTCATTTTCCATGACCATTTTGTGACAAACTTCATGACAAACATTGAAAATGTAACATACAATTCAAGAAATTATTTTATAGCCCGGAACATGCTTAAAATCACGTGTAGCATTATGTATAATATTGTTATGATAGATATAAAGTACTTAAAAGTAGAAGTGCATGTTTTGTTTTACAAAGGTGCAATGTCTAGAACTAGTAGAATGTATGCCCTGAATTTCACATGAAACATAAAAATTACAAATATATACAGTGCTTCTCCAAAGCAACACCCTTAGAGAGAAGCAAAATAATGTGGTTCTTGTTGTTGAGAGGTAGCTCTAGAGAGGTTAGATAACAGTAAATTGTACAGTGGGAAAAAAATCATGCTGTTGTTGGAGGGAGGTTGTTGCTCAAGAGGGCTGCTATGGAGATGTTGCACTGTTCTTATTTTTTCCACAGATACTGAGCAAACAAACTGATTTTTCACCATATTTCTAAATGGTCATAGAACTTGATAAAAATGGTAGGATTTATTTTTTCTCTGGGGTTTAATGTTGCATCCACAGCCAGTCATGTGGTGATTTCCAGGTGGGGGAAGACCTATGTGTGCACCTGCATAGAACCATCAACCTTCTGGTAGCCAGATGGACAGCTTCCTCACACACATGAAATTTGGTTCCCGGTGGGATTCTAACTCACAGTGGTGAGGGTCAAGTGATTACAAGTCTATAACCACTGATATAAGTATGAACACCCGTGTAAAAGTTTAGCTTGATAGTTTCTTTTTTTTTCAAATGTAAATAAATAACTCATAACACTTCATAGTATGTTAATAAAATTCTCACATAATATTATTGAATACATAAAAACTACTACAAGCACTAACTTACAAGCTTTATTCGCATCTTCTTAACACAAAACTATAGTATAATACAAAAATAAATGCAATAACTTCAATACAATTTAACACACACATATTAAGAGCTGCAGAATATTTCACTTTTACTTGTGACTTCCCAGTGGTCTCAAAAAGCCCAAAATCAAGCATATCTGTTGTGTAGTAATTAGACAAGGGTTTTAGTTTTTGAACCAAAAAAGTAAAATGTACATCTATTTTAGACACTGAACAAAAGGAACTTTTTCATTTTCTTGGTGAATTTTTGAACTGGATGTAAAATGTTGGTTGCATTTTTCCAAATAAAAAGTCATATTGCCCTTAACAATAGATTCCCAATAGAATTAATGAATACAATTTTTAAGTAGTAAGAAAAAAGTTCTGCAGCTCTTCTTTGATTCACTTCTAACAATTTATACAGTTATTACATTATCAAAAGGTCATTAAGGGATCAATAGGGAGTCCATTAGGGATAATTAAGGAGTCAGTCAGAAGTAAGTCAGGTTGACCTGAAGATGTATTTACAACGTCAAGGTGAATATATGGTCATAATTTAGTCCATAAGAATGTAAGTAGATGAGTAATGAAAATTAAGAGTTACTTGATCACTTTAATTATACTGTGTCATTGTCATTTCATTCAGACTTGCACATGGAGTTCTCTTAATAATTCAAACACAGTTGATCAGGGTAAGTGATGTAAAATCCATACATAATCAAGCACAGACATTTTGAAAAATATTCATCCAGTCTTTATAAATAACACTATGAAACATCAGAACTATTTTTAACATTCAGCATTTTTAACACAGATTCTTTATAATTGTTTAATGTAGTAATATTTTCTCCAGTAGAATACAGTTCTTCTAATGACTTCTTGTATTCATCTACTGGTTCAAGGGAGGCAACTGTGTCAGCGTTAACTGTCTCAGACATATACGGAAGTTGTCTTTCATTTGGGTCATCAATTGTCTGAAATAACAGAAATAATGAACGCATAAAAATACATAAACATAAACAAATGTACAAAACTGTCACAAAAAAGTGTTAAGGCATAGTGTTTGTGATAGGTTACAAATATCAACCAACAAGTCACTTGTAATAAGTATAGCAAACAACTTGTACTAGTATAGAATTTTAGAACTAACTTTATCACACATGCTCTAGTATGGCATGATGTCATTTGGAGGTTTTATTATAAAATTATTGAAAATACTACATGAGCCCCCCCCCCCCATAATGCATGTTTCATTATTCTTTGATGTCATTTGAGGTACAGTTATACCTGGACACTCAGATTACTCTTGGGACAAAAGAAAAACAGTATTAAAATTTTGAATGTCCCATAATCATGATACAAAATGTCTCTGAAAAAAGTGGTAACCATAGTAACTTGATACAGTAGTGGTTTGAGCTTTTATTAAATGTTCTGGATATTTACCTGATCTTTTTCTCTGTATACATTCAACAAGTTGACAACATTCTTCTTACTTTGACTATAGTCCCAGTTGTACTCAAACAAATCTTCGGGCGTTATCTCAGACTCCCATGGTTCCACTTTCTGCAAAATCAGAGAAAACAACAGAATGTAGACTTCTTTTAAATAAATCCTATTCATCTTTTTTCAGACAAAAATATATTTCATAACTCACCAGGAATGTTTCAATTACAGTTATGTTATGTCCAAATAGTATTCTTTTTTGTATGTCTGAAATTAAACATCACGCCAACAACCAGGGTCATTTTGCAAATGCCTGGGTAGAACCACTGACCTTCTGTAAGCTAGCTGGACAGCTTCAACACACAAGAAATTTGTCTGGTACTGGTTGGGATTCAAACTCACAGCAGTGAGGGGCTGTGATTACTAGTCAGAGACCATAACTACTGGATCATGAAAACACAATCTAGCTGAAGTATTAACAAAATTCTACCAGCATATTATACACTTTTTACAGTGTGAAGATTCAGGAGTTGTCCTGACAAGTACTGGTACAATGGTATGTGCTTATCATATTTGTGTGGAAAGTGAATTCATGCAGAATTGCCCAAAACATTTAGTCTACATATGATACTTAAATGCTTCTGTGAAAAAACTATAATAGTGGACAATTTACTTATTTAATGCTTCCGGTTAAAAAATATTTTTTCATCCATTATCATAAGTCTTCATGTTTCTAACCAGTGTCAGTGATCATAACTTAAGATTAATCTCAAAATCCAAGCATTTTCAGAGTACACTTAAAATTTATCAATGAAATGACTGCATTACAAGACCCAACTTAAGACAAAGTCATACCTTTTACAATGCTAACAAATTTGAGGAAAAACAAACTTGATTTTTTGTTATGTTTGAACATGATCGAATGTGAAGAACATTTTGAAAGAATTTGTATAGTCACAACTGAAGCCAGTCATGTGACTAACTTGTTTTTCATAGAAAATCATCAAAATATCATATTTTACAACACAAGTAACAAAATAACAATATTAGTATTAAATTTTTACCCAAGATTCAAAATAAAGAGCTGTTAAAAGATACTGTAAATAATCATAGTTCTGTTGCCTCAGAGGACATCTGAAATAAATGGAAACAATTTTGTACACATCAGTATTATATATTGCATGGTATAAAATAGAAACAACAAGATTTGGGTGTTTGTTCAAAGTGTGTTTAAGACAGATTATTTACAGTTTTATTCTAATCAGTATTCAAACTACTCCCGGGTACCAGTCAGCACTAACCTACAACTCCCCTTTCCCAATGCAACTGCCTACCTTCCCACACGATTATATTTCAGGGGAAGGGAACCAATGACTTAATTCAGTGAATTCAGCCAATTTTTCAGGGAAACAATTGCCTTCCCTTGTTCTGGTCTTGAACCTTTTACTTCTTGGGGAACAATCCTAAACTTTACCAACTAACCTAACCAGACAGTCTGTATTACAACTAATACTGCAGCTACCCAAATCAACAAACCTGACAACAATTGGTTGGAATACAATTCATATGGGAGGAGTTATTGCATGTTCTTTTCACTGAGGTTTAATGTCACATCACAGTCAGGGTCATTTGGTGACTTTTCCAGCTTGAATGATGGAAGAAGACCCAAGACTTACACCTGGGTAAAACCCCCTAACCTTTCATAAGCTAAACAGCTTCCTCACATGTGAAATTTTGTCCAAGATGGGGTTTGAACTCACAGCGGTAAGAGGCTGGTAATTACAAATCAGAGACCATAACCACTCGACCAAAGAGGCCCCTAGTAATTGTATCTTCATAAATGGTAGGAGGCGTCACCATATCTCTATAAATGGTTAAAGGAATTAGTGTACATTCATAAAAAATTCACCTAAGTGAGTAATTAACCCAACAGTAATTCAGCTTTCTTGGATGGTGTACATACCTGTCAGATGTTAATGTAACATTATTTTCCCGGGATTTAACCAATCTCTGCCACTTTTCCTTTGCATGATCGTCCATCTCTAAATCACTAGCTTTAAACTGTAATAAAACCAAACAAATGAGGAATAAGAGGAGAAATTTGTAAACTAATCAGGGACATGGTTGTAAAAACATGATTAGTAAAAGGATTTACTGTAATATTATTGTAAACAACATGACTATGGATGCATGACACATATTATAAGAATCTGTCACACATTTATAAAAAAAAGTGCACAAACAAACCTTAAAAGTGACTACCCTCGCACGTGGATCTCGTACAGAAGGTGATGAAAAACAATAATCCTCAGTAATTACTTCAAGAGGAAAATGATAGTTTATGTCTTTATCTTGCTGAAGTTCTGCTGGCCATTCTGTGCAAAATTCTGTAAAAAATGCAATCAGGATGTATATAAATATTTGAGATGGGGTACCAATTCAGGGTTCAACGAAGTTTTTTCAGGCTACTCGTCTTGCAGGACAATCATCTAAGAATGTTGACTAGTTTTACAGCAATTTTAACTCATCCTGAGTCAATTTCTACTTGTAATTATGAGTGGACAAGTTGATTTGTTGAGCCCTGCAATTAATGAATTCAACCAATACATACAACTATACCATTTTTGTCTTTTTTCTCAGTGGTTGTTCCACATTTTACCAGCTGGTACTAGTTCCACATTTAACCAGCTAGTACTAGTTCCACATTTAACCAGCTGGTACTAGTTCCACATTTAACCAGCTAGTACTCAGCTGGTACTAGTTCCACATTTAACCAGCTGGTACTAGTTCCACATTTAACCAGCTGGTACTTGTTCCACATTTAACCAGCTGGTACTTGTTCCACATTTAACCAGCTGGTACTTGTGCATATGTTCTCACACAGGGACTCGATTCAAGATTTATGATTTTGATAGAAAAATTCCATTATTTAGATTGAATTTACTGCATAATATTTTCATACTCATAAAGTATCCTATAAAATGAACATTTTAAAAGACATCACACTGTTAAAAAGACTTTTGATGTTAATCTGAAACTGAATTAATAAAAAAAACAAATACATTAAGTATTTACACATTAATCAGAAATATCAAAAACATATGTCATCTGATTGGCTTAAAATATGAACCATCTGATTGGCTTAAAATATGAATCACCTGATTGGTTTAGAATATGAACCATCTGATTGGCTTACATGTAAAGATTTGCAAAACCTTTGCACCAATTTTCAAATAATGTCAGAATTAATAAAGGAAATAATCTCAAAGTAGAACTCACTTTTAATGGCCTTGCAATGTTTTTCAATATGTTTAGGGGTCAGATGAAGAAAGTTTGGTATCTTTATTAATTCCGTATTTCCATACTTTCCTGGTGGTAAGCCATCTCCCTTTGCTTCTTGCTTATTCTGAATTAAAATAAAACAGTAAAATCAGAAAAATCTACTAATATCTACAAAGCGTGGAGTAAAAGTGCAAAAAAGTCAGAGTAAACTCAAATTTGGAAGAACTTGGACCTCTTTCACTATCATCCTATGAAATTATCATAATTATTATACATATACAATAATACAGAAACATTTGTCTACAATGCCATAACTCCGTACAAGGCCATTACTCAGACTAATTATATAATAAATAAATAAATGAATTATATATAAACAATAATAATGAAAATAATAATGAACAATTGTGCTTACTAGACAGACAAAAACTATCAAAATTAGTTTAAAAGAATAACTAAAATAGTATTTAAAATAATTTCCTCAAACTGAAGGTTTGAAAACAATTCTGAAAAAAGGCCATGACACTACACTACTCACAGTATCAGTAATAAAGTTAATTAACCTAAAACTAGAGCAGGGTATCATTAAGGCATTTGTGATTTGATTCCTACTTCCTATCTCAGTATGGGTATTATGATAAAAATACATACCACAACATGTTTTAACAGAAACAACATCCAGTGACCATGAGCAGATATGTGTCAGAACTTTGATACTCTTCAATTAATGCATTCAGATTGTGCATAAATTTTGCTATGCACAAATTTGACTGAACAGTAATCATTTGTTTGGTGAGTTAATTAATTCTGACATGGATTTAAGATATTTTTGACTGGATTGGTGATGTTTCTCAATTTTTGATGAACAATGAATTTCTAACATTTTCGAGACAGTATTTTTGTGTGATAATGTAAGACCCATTCTCCATATACACAAACGTTTTAGTGCACAGTAACAGTCTTATCCAGCACCACTGGTTAATGTACACATGATAAATGTACGTCAAATATCAATGCTAAACAATGTTAAAACTCAATGCAACAAGTGTGATAGTAATTCATACCTTCAGAACCCCTTGTCTGACAGGTAAAGGTACAACAGACCAGTTGAATGATTGAGCTGCAGGCCAGACGTTTGTCCAGTCCTGATCAACTGGCATCAATTCACTGCGAGGTTGTGGTGGCTTCCTTACCTATATAAAAACAATGGAAATGTAAGATAATGAATAATAGTGGAAGATTCCTATTAAAAACTTTTATCATAATCAATGGCCACATCCATTTTGAAAACAATATGAAAAAATAAGTCTCACAATTAATGCTTTAAAGATCCTTTAAATTATATCTAGTCCATCTGAAAATTGTATAATACATGGAATCAAAAAAGTAAAACGTAACACCTTTAGGGGTATTTAAAAGGGAATATTCAGCATAATCAAGTAACACAAAGATAATAAGATATCAAAAAGACATTCATGTACCACAAACATGAACTTGTAACACAAAGCTCAAATCAATGGTTCAGAACAAAAAAACGAAAAATTCCTTTGTAACCTTTTCCAAATAAGTTAGGTCATCAAGTCGGATTGTTTTTATTCAATACCTATTAATGATGGAATTGAATAATGCAAAATCATCCAGCGATTATGAAAATTAACAGAAAATGTAAAACATGAAACAAGTATATTTATTCCCTTTGAACAACAGCAACACATATAAAGGTCATAGTTTCTGTCATATGTTCTGAAAATGTGGTTATTATTTTCCACATTGCTGTGATCAGTTGAATACAATGTAAAAAGGGAAATAGCTGCTGCATAATGATTACTTTGTGTGGATGGTAAATCTTTATTTCAAATTGACCAATATTTAAACTGAGGACAAGCCTTGCATTTCATATTTATCTGACCAGAGAAAAATCTCGTCTCAGTATTGAAATTTCTGTTCATTGATCAAAGTACAATAGGTCATCTATGAAAATTACTTATCACAAATTATACATTTCAAGTCATTGTAGATGTTTACTGAATTCTGAAGTCCAATGTTATCAAGTTGTTTTGATTATGTTTGTAAATTTCTGCAGCTTAATATGTAAGAATACTCACAATTTTTTCAAATTTTTTTCTTTGAGTTGTTGCAGCATTCTTCCTTAACTTGTACTCTCGGAAACCTGAAAAAAAAACAGAGCAACTTAAAACATATACAATGATACTTGAGCAGGCAAGGTCTTTCATTTTTGCTGAATCCAGGGCTATAGTTTAAACTGTTATGGATGTAGTCCAACTAATTAGACTGTTTGTGACAGTGAGACATTTTTTTATATGGCCCCGTCCTGCTCAGTCTAACAAAGAACTGCAGGTCTATGAAACTTGAAAATAACTGTTTCTTCCTAAATAGCAGCTATGTTTTTTATAAATCTTCAATTCAAGGTAGTAATCTGACTTGATCAGAATTGAGCAATTGACTTCCCGAGTCACATATATCATTAATCCATAGCTCACAGGTCACAACTAAGTAGTTTGTAAAATCTTAATGGGTGGGGAATGGTGCCTAGGTCAAAATAAATATCAACCTTCCGCGTCTTTTTTGAAAAAATCATCATCATCTTCTTCAGCATTTCTTCTTGAACTTGTAGTTGATCTTGAAATCTGCTTGAACAAAGTTTGACGCTTGTGCAGGTACCCGATGGTATGTCTATAACCATAGAGGCAACCTGACTTCATGGGAGCAGCCATGTTTGTAATCTCACTGACCGCGAGATTTGGACGAGAAATCGCGTAATTTGCATATTCTAGCGCAGCTGTCATGGCGGACGAAAAACAGCAGACAAGTGCCATTTTTAAGAGGCACGAACAATTAAAAAGATGGGAAGATTCGGACACAAATAAGTGCTTAAATCATACCTTAGACAAAGACAAAAAAGTGAAATTTCAAGATGGATGTATTTTCTTAGCTGCGTGTTCTAGCGGGGACACTGAAGAAGTGGAAAGGTTACTTAAAAGGGGAGCGGATATAAACACAGCAAATATAGATGGTTTGACAGCTTTACATCAGGTAAATGTTCAGATAGAACGTATAAATTTTGGGATTAATGTGCGTTTTAATCAATAAAACAATTCATACATCTTATGCATGTAACACATGTTGTAATTTTATTTCCAAATGTGGACATCATTGAAGTTATAAGTAGGTCACCGTAAGATGAGCAGTGTGTTATTTCCTGATAGAATTGTGATTGTTCTTCGCTATCCTGTGTTCACTTCTTGGGGGCTAACCTTGCATTAGATCCAAAATTAATTGTTTCTAACTAAACCAAAGTTCGTTGTGTTCTTTTTTGTTACTTTTGTTCATCCTTGATAAGAAATCCTTGTTACTTTTGTTGCATATGTGCGTTCTTAAGTTCTTAAGGTATTTGACTTCTGCTGGTGCTGCTATTGACTGTTTCACTCCCAGATACCTTCCACATGTTTCAGATGGAAACTTATTTTATATGATTTTTAAAAATCTTGAATGAGTCCCATTTGTTCATATATAGGCCTTTGGTAGGCTGGGCTCAACAAATCCACTCATAATTTACTAATTATGAGAAGAAATTGACTCAGGATGAGTTGAAATTGCTATAGAACTAGTTAAAATTCTTAGCTGGTTGTCCAGCAGGACGAGTAGCCTGAAAAAAATTGTCAAACCCTGGTAGGAAACAGCTTTTGGAAGATGTTGGTGAGGAGTGTCCACCTAGTAGTGATGTAAGAAAGCTAAGTTAAATCTGTATTTTTACATCCGACTTATCAAGCTTGTTTCATTCTTCTGTCTGTATAAACAAAGAATGCTGTGAAGGATCAAACATGTTTTGGAGTCTTTTATTTTTAAACAGAATGATTTATTCATTGTGATATGTCTGTCCTTAGAATTAGATATAAAGTTATAAACAGGTCAACAGTATTTCATTTATGGATGGTCAGTTAGTCCTACCAGTTTCCTGTTCTGTGTACCTTGTTGTTCATTAGTGACTTCAAATTCCTCCACATGAATGATCTATGGTGAAGTATGTATGGATGTCTTCAACCAAGTCTATAAACCACTTCTGAAGTGTTCTGAATACATGGAAGTCTGATTCACTGATTGTATCCTTATTTACTGATGTGGAATCTCTGAGTAATAACCAAAATAAATTCTGTAGTTTTGGTTTCAATAGCTGGAATTCATTTTCCTCAGAGCAAGATAGAAAAATGTGTAGTTTGAAATTTATCTCATGTGTTACGTAATAATTACATGATAATTCCTTGTGAGGTTTATGTAACAGACTAATTCCCTTGTAACATTCAATACAGTTGTTTGCATATTTTTGTCCAAGTGCTTAACCTATTTCATTATCTCACTGTGTTTATTTTTGTAAATCTGATTGTAAACAAAAGTTTCTTAAACCAGAGCAAATTCTTTATTGTGTGCTATTGACCCTGTTCTAAGTTTGCAGTATAAGAGTCTATGTTCAAAGCATCAATTCAGCAAAAAATGATAAAATCTTTTTCCTTTTCAATGCAACCAAACAAAACTTACAATGGTCAATAGTGTAAAATAAGCATTTTTTTGTATTGTTTTGTGGACTTTTTGTAATATGATATTTCTATTGTAGTGACTTTTTATTAGTTCATATATTATTGAAGAGCACTATCTTGTTCTGTTATTGTTAACTTACTATTTTACTTTTTACGATAGCTTATTGACTCTATGTCATAAAAACAGCTGTTTCAAACTATTAACATTTTTTTTACCCATTTAGTAGCAGAAATAATGCCATTCTATGATTGTTCGTTTAATTTTAAGTTTTATTCCATTTTTTTGCTGAAAAAAATGTGCATAATGAGCCGTAAGAAGGTTTTCTAGTTTTCTTGCAAGCTAAAGCCAACAAAGGGAGATTTTCAAAAGCAATTCAACTGGCTACTGACTCTGGACTTGTGACTGAATTTCAAGTCCTATAGTGATAGTTTTCTTGTAAGGAAAACAAACTTACTTAACTATTTTATTATGCATATCTATTTCAGGCATGTATAGACGACAATCTAGATATGGTAGAATTCCTTGTGGAACATGGAGCTGATGTAGATGTTTGTGATAATGAAGGATGGACTCCATTACATGCCACAGCTTCATGTGGCTTCTCAGAAATTGCTAGGTAAAGTCTAAATTGCCGTAGGTTGTAATTTGTTCAAAGCCAAAAGTTAAATTGGCACAATGTAGAGTCTGACTAAATCTAAAAAATATTGGAAAATTTTGAATTTCTCATTGACTGAAAAGATTTTTACCAAACAGGTCAGATGGTGATACATTTGGTTAATTCCGAAATTGAGGGCATTTAATCTGAAGCTTTACAATTAAACTTGATTTTTAGATCCCATATCTTGCATAATACTCCTCAGTTTTCTCAGAAATTTATGGGAGGACATTAATTAAGAAAATTTTAAGTGTTTGAAGTTAAAGCTTGCAGAGTTATCATCATGAGGAAGTTAAACATCATAAAATTCAATCTTTTGTATTTAGGTAAGCAAGGAAGGTTGACTCAAGAGTATTTTATTTCATGTAAAATTATTGTTTCTCAGGTCCTTAACCAATGGATCAAGTTATGATAGTAGTTTTGTGTTAAATATTCGAGATTTGATTGTGTATGAAAATGAAATTAGTTTTGTGTCTAACACAGAACTTTGACCTCACATAACTGTGTAACAAATTCAGAATTTCTTCCTTAAATACTGTTTAGCATTGTACATAATGAATGCCAGCATCTTGTTGTGTTTGTGTACATTTGCTTCTAATTTGAAACACTACTTAGCAATAAGTTGCAAAAATAAAAGTGTTAGTTTATGACTGTGAAGCTTTTCACACACTGTCACAAGTCGATACATAAGTGGCTCAGATCACACTTAATAAATATACTGTCTCCTCCTGGGAATTAACATGTAGTGTTACTTAAACTTGTCTGAATCAGTTTTATTACAGTCATACTAATTCTGTCTGGAAAGACCAATAGGTAGTCCCTAAAAGGAGTTGTTTATGTAGAGGTTATTTTGAATTTAGGATATTTACATCTAGCTTAATATTGCCAGTCTGTAGAGCCAGTTTTTTTTTATCCTCTCAGAGTCTTTAGAACATGTATATTGTAATGTATTCTGAATTGTTCTGTAGACTTTATGTTAACTGTAAAAAGGACATATATGTCATTGAGAATGAACCATTATCTGTGGTTAGCATTTTTTTAAATACCATAACTCAAAAGTTACAGCTTTCTTTGAAAATAGCTAATTCTCTAGCTGAATTAGTTACCCTGTACAGTTAACTCATTGTATGTTCTGTTTTTTTTTTACTATGATGTCATTTTTGTATTTTTTTTTTACCATCTTGCTGATGAAGGTACTGTAGCTTGCTGACAGTCCAATTGTATAGTTTGGCAAATAGAACCAGCCCTTTCCAGATAGAAGAATTTTTCTCCATATGTTGTTAGAGAAAGTATCTAATTTTTTTCACTTGTCCAAATGATCTTTTACTGAATATATTAGATGTCAGACACATTTCACTGACTCTTCAATTGATATGCCACAATTTTTGATCCAATGATCCATCAGACTTGAAAGTTGAATGCTTAATAGTCAGAATTGTACTATATACATACTTTATTAGACCAGTTTTCTCATGCAAGGTGGCAAAATTTATAAGTGTTCACTTAATTGGAGTGTATCAGAGTCTGAAATAAGGCTCTCATAGTTGCTAGCATTTAAATGTCACTGTCTGAAATCATTTAGGAGGCTTGTAAATGTTATATTCATGTCTCTTGTTTGAATGAAGTTGATATTTTTGTTTGAATTCATCAATTTTGGTATTGCATGCTTTCTATATCATATGACCAGCCATTTTAATCATCAAGGGGTCATGACATTGTGTCGCCTTGTGTCAAAGATTTATTGTCGTGAAAATGATCACTTTAACATATTGACAGAGTTTTCATAAGTGATCATTTTGATATGAAAATAACATAAAATCGTTCTTTCCTTTAGAAACATCAAACACAGTTTTATTGCTGTAGGAAATTTTCTTGTTCAAATTATTTGGTATTTTATAAGTAAAAATAACAGAGTTATGTCGTATATATACATTATATTTTTGTAAATGTTAAAGTGACAAATTTTGCCAGTCATTTTGCTTATAAATGTGTTTTATTTTTGTAAAAAAATAATGAAAAATGTATAACACATGTATTTTGAACACTATAACACGGGATTAGTGACATTTCATATTGCTAAGGTATAAACCCTACTACTTTGATTTTGTAACATTTTACGATTTTTTTAATCCTGAGTTTTCCTCACCGTATGAAACCGAAATGAAAACTTAACTGGTGAATTTTTCCTGATAAATGTCCATCCTCTTAATTACAAACATTCAGGCTCTTTGAGAAAAAGGAAACAGCACACTGTAAATGCTTTATCTTTAAAATTATATCAAATGCATTCCAAAAACTATTTAAACAACAAATTTCCTTCTAATTTTATGATAAATTTGACCCTTTGGTACAAGTTCTCAAGAGTCAAAAGCTTTATTTTATTGATTTCAAGCATCAAAATGCTGTTTTAAGGGTCAAATGAATGCCCTGCAACATACTGTACTTGGAGCATTTGTTAGGGTATATTGGTAAAACACTTTAAAAGTTGTTTACCAATACTTCATATGTTATCAGTTTAAACTAAAGTGCATCTTCTTATATAATATGAATAATTCATGGCTACAGAGTGAAGTTAGATTAATGTCATAAGTAGACTCTTCCTGTCATTTGTTTATTGTGTCTTAAACAACACAATACTAAACTTAATATATGTACCACTATATGTACCACTGTCAATGTCTTCATTGTATGATTTTTTTTATTGATTTTGTACTTTTTTGTTTTGGAAATATTTTTTAGCCTCTTTTCCTTGTATTAAAGTTTCTCAGGACATTTATTTTGCCAAAAGAACTTAAAATTTTCACTGGTTTGTTACATAGATCAATGATATTTTTATTTATCAGTATGAATGTGTAGTCCATATTTCTTATTCAGTTCTGTGTGTATTATTTGAATACTGATATTCGTAAGGGCCTGTCCCTATATATGTGAGCATATGACTCGTACTCAAACATTTCTGATCAACAATTCATTAATAGTAAGATTATAAGGAAAATTCCTTTCATGAAATTGGAAACTGAATTAGTAATTGTTTCATATGAAGTATTTATATGAAATTGTTTGAATCATTTTTTGTATGAAGTATTAAATACAAGTTTTTGTACACATTATTTATGTGTAAAATTTTATAAGAAGTTTCCCCCGCTAGTTTGAAGGTTTTAAGTGTGAAATTACCATTAAAATCTTCACAGTAGGGAAAGCTTTTGTTGTAAACCTTTATCTTGTAAGCTCAACATGTTAACTGTTCTACATTAATGAACATTATGACTACATGGTGCACTAAACATAATCGTCAGCATTCCTGATTCATTAACCTGTACAGCTGGAGCTATGCTGATAGTTTTTGTGTACCAGAACTCACAGAGTGTATTATTTTATATGCCTGAAATTAATGATACTTCTTAAATTCCATAATATCTTGTTAGTCACTCTATATACAAGTTTTTACTATTACATCTTATGTTATAAAACATCATAGTGTAATCACTTTCTTGTACTTGTATCAATTTATATTTCATATAATCTATGAATTGGCTACACACACACACACACACACACACACACACACACATATATTGTACTATAAACACTGTATAGTATATACCACAGTATATTACCTATCATTATGTGCTACTTGGCTCTCTTAGTCACAGAATTGCACTGAATGGCTATAATTTACATGCAGAATAAATTTTAGAGTCTTTGAGTGTTCACATTTTGCAATACCTCCACTTTGAAATGATACTGTAGTGGATAATTTCAAAGCAACAAAAAAGATACAATTGAACTTAGCATAAGAGTAAGCTCCAAGGTTAAAACTTGTAATTTGTTATTACTTTGATAAATACCTGACTGAGGTAAAAGTTGTATACATCCAAGACAGTACTGTTTGATTATTCTCAAGTGTGATGTATTTGTAAGCCAAAATCTTCTCCTATTTAATACTTACTGTTCAGTGAGTGATTTGAAACTTTCAAATTTTATTGTCTATCCATTTTGTTGCCTACTTTTCATGCTCCAAGATTTTGCAATGTTCGTACTGTGGTATGTATCAAAGCCTGGGTTTTCATACGAAATTTGAAATTCTCCAGAAAACGGCCGGCCCTTATCTTCATGTATGAAATGTCTTTTATTACCGTTTTGGTTCTAATTATCTACCTCTGCATAACCTTCTTTTCCTTAGAGACACATGATGTGTGTCCATTTTAATTGGAATTTTTTGGCCTGTCAGTCTTGCTAGTATGCTTGTTTTTTTGTCTGTTTGAATTTTATAAGAAAATATGCTCATGAATACTTGATAAGAATATAGGATTGTTTTCTCTGCTGGGTGTATTTTTTCAGTATTCATGGTAATATGAAATGTTACTTAGTTGATATGAAGCACATTTTTGTTTTCAAAATGAGTTTATAATATAAATGAAAGTGAACATTTTTTCAAATCGGGCGTATTATTGGTTGAGTACTGCCACTAAAATATGCCTACCTACCTACCTGTTAACAGTTGGCAACAGTTTAGCATTAAGTTGTTAAATTGTGTTATCCTCAAATACAAACAGCTGCTGTTTCACTAATCTCAAGCATTTTGTCGACTCAGCTCTGTAAGGTTTTTCATTTCTTCTGTAATTCTTAAAAAGTTTACCCAGTGTGAGTGCTGCACTTCTAGAAATAAAATCTGTTTATTGGTTTATATTTGCTAATTTTTCCTGAGTCAATGAATGAAATGTTGTCAAGTTTACAGAATAACCCTTTTCTTAGTACTGTCAAACCTGTGAGCAAAGGCCACATTTGGGAAAGACTAAATGTGGCCTTTATCGACAGATGGCCTTTATTTTGAGGTCAGTTTGTTCAAAATAATCAGTGATGGTTTTTAAAGAATGGTCTTTATTCACAGGATGGCCTTTATTCGGAGGTTGATGCAAACACAGGTTAGACTGTATTCTTAAAGTTATGGTAATTGACAAACTTATTCAAGATTTCATTGGGCACTTAGATCAGTTTGTTACTAAATAATAAAATGTCATCTTTTTACAATTTCTGGAACAAATCAGTAACTTGACAGATTTTGCTTTTCTGGCTTATCAAAATGTGTAGATATGAATAATCAGCTGGTATCAGTTCTGAGTGAGAATTAAATTTGTACCTGTCCTAAACTGAAAAAATGATGAATGTATTTTTTTCCTCCAATATTTAACATTGCACCAAAAGCCAGGGTCATTTTCCAGCTTTAACATTAGAAGAACCCAGCTTTCTACCTGGGTGGAACCACAGAACTTCCGTGAGCATGTATGAAATTTGTCTGGTCCTGGATGGGATTCAAACTCACGGTGGTAATGGGTTTGTGATTACTAATCAAGAGACCATAACCACTTGTTCACTGAGGACATTTAGGGAGAAATATCTTCTATTTCTCACCTGTATAATTTTATGCTGGGAACCATGACCATAGAATCCTTAGTGCTGGTTTCTGATTTTGTGACAGCTATCATATAATTACGCAGTTTAAAGAACATGTGGGAACTGTTAATATCTGGCTTGCAAGTCTTTAGTTAGACAGTCTTCATGCTTACCCACTTGGCCAAAGCCTGGGGCTTGTAATTTTCTATTTGGGCTTGTGAACTTTCTCAAAATCATGTATTTGGGCTAATGGGATTTTTTTTTTCAATAGCTGACTTACAGTTTGGGCTAATTGAAAACATGTTTTAAGAAATATTTTGAACACTGTTTGTATGTCTTATAAAATTATTATTGATTTATATTAACTTCTTACGAAAATAACACTGCTTTTAGTCTCCTTAAAGGTGGACTTTGTAAATAAACTAATGCTTAATCGTTCCTTCAATAAAATCACGCAAATTAACACTATTCGCAAATTAAATCTATGCATAATCAGTGCAGTTTGTTTACAACTGAAAGTTTTCGATTTTCACTGATGAATGCTAATAAATTCACTGAGATCAATGCAAGCTTTGTATTTATTTGTATTTTATTCGTGATGCAACAAGTGTGTTTAATGTCCAATTACAATCAGTTTGGTGTTAATATGTAAAGTTGGTCCATTTCATCTGTGAAACAAAACAATTTTTGCACTGTGTTTACATTTTACTTACATTCTATAATTCTCCAATAAAAAGACTTAAAAGAGAAAGTTTAAATGTCAAATTATTTATTGAATGAAAAATCAATCCTCCCTATTCATTAAATATTAAATCCACGGCAATGTTCGTCTTTTGTGTACTGCCGGAGTGTCAAGGTTGTGATATGACATGATTTTATTCTCAGGATAAATATTGGTACAATGTATCAGATATTGAGATATATGACTGGCCATGCATAAGGGAAATATTGTAGTTTGTTTATTATGTTATATAAACTTCTTACAGTATTATAAACCATGGTTTGGATTTATGAACCTTTTCTTAATCGGTCATAAAATATGATTTTCCCACTTGACCTCACCGATATTTTGAAACAAACCACAAAAATATCTGTCATATCTTTCATATGTGTTTGATTATCTTATGTACTATTTGAAGTTCTGCATACCTATGTTTCTACTGTGAACTCTTCCATGGTATTTTTTCATGTACGTTAAGACTGTTCCATTCCATGTTTTAGGTAAATGTAATGGAATTTCCATAATACCCATAATTCTTTGTGGATTTTCCCACCCTTACGGATAAGGATTGTGACATTTTTTTAAAATTAATTGACCTAGGTTGTTTATTTGAAGTTAGAATGTACACTGTTATAGCTTTTTGAAGTGTCTGATGGATTTATTTACAAATTACTAGACTTCCAAAAATGCCAAAAATTCATAAAATTATGATAAATAATGCTGCAAACTGTTAATTAGCTGTTTGTAATAAATTCATTCTTAACAGTTATCTTTATTCAATAAAGTTAACTTGAATATAAATCTTAATGTGTAAATGCCAGACGTGGCATATTTTTTGGCATTTTTGTTTCTTCTTTATTTCTTCTTATATTACTCATGTTGTTCACTTGTTGTTGTTGTTTTTCCTTGAGGAGAGGGTTATGTGAATGTCAGTCTAACACACTAATTGGTATTGTCTTATATCTGGAATTTACAAATAATTGTCATTTACTATAATACCTTGGCGGCACTCATGGCCAACAGTTGAAATAACTTAAGAACTGTTTTGTAAGGAGCAGATTATGCTAGGCTCGAGTTTGACATTAAGAACATGATACGTCCCCTCCCTTAATCTTTTAGATTACAGTAAATGTTAGAGCTATTTCCAGGAACATTGAAATTACTGCAGTTTTATCAGAGTACCATCAACAGAGCCTGCTATTATAGACTGAAAAAATTTCTGTGTTTATGGAAAAGTCACAACTTTAGTTACAATAAACAAAAAAAACAGTAATACTTACTAATGTGTGAATAACAGCCTTTTGAAATTACTGTTGTCAGGTAACAAAAAAGCTTGATGCAGAATTCATTGTTTTGGCTATTAAAAGCTACTGTTTTACTAGAACTAATGTTTCAAAATATCTCAAAATAACAATACTTGAAATTTGTTCTCAGATGTAGAGTCCTTGTACATTGTAGGTTTATGTTTTATGTGCGTGATCAGTTCGGGATTATTCTGTTCAATATTTTACTTAATGTCATTCTTATTTATTATGCATGTTACTTAAGTGCAGTACTGTATTGAACCCACTAAATAATGTTTTGATTGTGGCTGGAAGTTGAAATGTCAGGAATTATTCATGACACATCGTAAAACTCATTCACACAATAGAATATAGTTCAGCTGGTTGGATGTTTGAAAACCAGAATTTGTTAAACAGTGTTTTATAGCCATTCAGTTTCAGAAAAATACTGTACTTTATGAAATTATTTGATCCCAGAAAAAGGGCTGCCCTTTCCTGACCCTTTCCTTCAGATCCTCAAAATATCTCATATGGATATGTCAGATAAATTATTTTGGAGAAGGGGTATCTGGGGGTTCAATGCAGTATTGTGTCCGTTGTTTCAGAAAAAGTAGCCTGCGGGAATGCCATTGATTTTTCTGGCTTCTGGCCCATTTTTACACCCCTGAGACATATGTCGTGACCACTATATATATATATATATGTATGACCAGTGGGGGGGGGGTAAAACTTTGTACTTAAGTGCACAAATATATTGGATGTAGAAGACAATCTGAAAGAATAGACTTATTATTGTGTAGCATATTATACTCTGACTGTCTAAATACATAAATTATTGGAGTGTGGTCATCCGGTTTAAAAATAGTGTCTCTGACCTTCCGTGCAATTGAAAGAGGAAGTTAGTAATTGCTGTGTGGTTTCGGTTCAACAAGTGATGTCTTCTTGGTATCATTTTCTAATTATGGACATTTTATGTTTACTGTTACAGATAACAAAGGATGTTTATGAAATATTGTATGGTTCTTCACTGTACTGATAAATCTCAATTAAAATATTGTATGTAAAAAAATTCTTGTCAACCAGTGTGTTCATTTGACCCTTAAAATGGCATTCTGACTCTTAAAATTGGTAAAATAAAACTTTTGACTCTTAAGAATTAGAACAAAAGGGTCAAATTTACAGTAAAATTGATAAGGAAATTTTGGTGACTCTTCCAGTTATTATCAGTCAATGGTCATTTTTTACCCTCTACTTTTGACGTCTAGTGAGCACCTGTCAACTTTCTTATTGCACTTGATGCCCTCGTTTTTGTTTTCCTTGTTCAGATATGTGTTGGAGGAAAGAATATTATTAAATAGAAATATCCTATCTGTTTGTACCTGAAATCATTACAGTATCCACTCTATTATTACAAGTCTGAGTTTGTAGATAGGTGTTGGCAAACTCATTTACTCTATGCTGATAAACATTCATTTTGTTCAAGATTTTAGTTTAGCTCAGACTCCTGAATGAAGGAGCTGTCCAGTTAGTTTTTGGTAGGAAGGTAGTTCTAGCTAAGTGAAAACCTAGGCTTTCCTTTGATATTTAGATATTTGCTGTGTTAGAGCTTCAAAGTTTGCATGTTTTTATCATGAATTTGTTTCTTTATTTTCAGATACTTACTACGTAAGAATTGTAATGTGGCTGCAGTTAACAATGATGGGGATCTGCCTTTTGATATATGTGAAGAAGATGAGATGGAAAAACTATTACAACAAACTATGGATGAACAAGGTAATGTTAAAAGTATTAGTCCTCAGTACTTAGGTTGGTACTGTCTCACAACTAATCTCTGATATTTTGTGACCCATCTGATTGGCACAGTTGACCTGGTGGCCTGCAGGAGGTAGGTCAGGGGTTGGATGCTATTAAACTGTCAATATTTCTGTTGGCAGTTCCAGGATTAGGGGAGGGTGACATGTTAGCACTGGTGACCCAGAAATGATGGTCTAGTCAAATTTTAGCCATATTTGAATGACTTGAAACTTGAATCACCTTTAACTGCATTTGACTTTATCTGTTTATTGGATGACTAGTCTAGTTACTATGTTTGTGAAATAACTATTTTAATTTCATTCCAGTTTATATGTTCAAAACTTCTTCTGTTAAAAGTTGTTAGGTTTGGTTGGTTATGTCCTTAAATATGGATCAGTTCTTGAATAATTTCAAATTTCCTACCACAGGATTAATATTAAGTCAGGCTTTGTTCCTGTATTAAGACTGTTTGGCTGAAGTTCCTTGCACTAAGTCAAGGGATACATTTTCATGATTCTTGTTTCGTGAATATCTAAATTTTACGCTTTAGGAGTTGATGCTGATGCTGCACGACGTGAAGAGGAGGACATGATGATGGAAGATGCTAACCAGTGGTTAAATAGTTACCAGAATGGTAATCCTCCTATAGAACACAGACATGCAAAAACTGGTGCCACGGCTTTACATGTCGCAGCAGCCAAAGGATACGTTAAAGTTATCAAGTACGTTATCAGTGTGATGTAGTTAAACCTGCCCAGCGACTTCTTTAAGGTTTTATACCCATAATGCCCAAGTTCACTCAATTTTCTACTTTGTTTTAATTCTCTCAGGTGCAGTATTGTATCGTGAAAGGTCTGAATGTCTTTTTTCTAAGTAACCAAGTTATATGAGGAATTGTGGGGGTGGATTTAGAACAACTTGTCTTTGTGATAAGTGGGCTAAAAATAGTTGTAAGACTCTTATGATCCTTTAAGAACCAAAATTCTCATTGTATTGACGTTTCTTTAAAAGAACAATAGCTAATGTGTGATTTTTTTTAAAAATAGTAGGGTTATGGCTGAATTCTTATTTAAAAATAAAATTATTTTTCCCATTTTATTTGAATTTTATATGCTTTACATGAACCCTGCTCTGTTTCAGTGTATTATTACAAGCTGGTTTAGATATAAATGCTAAGGATATAGATGGTTGGACGCCAATTCATGCAGCATCACATTGGGGTCAAGAAGAAGCATGTAAAATACTCGCAGAAAATATGTGTGATATGGAGGCGAAGAATCTTGCTGTGAGTTTTTTGAAATTTGTGTCATTTAGTGTCCTTTGTGGTATAATCATTATCATTCCTTGACATCTGCTGGTTTTCACTAGATGTCAAAAGTTTAGGATAAAAATGACCCTTGACTGATGATAATTTGAAGAGTCCAGAAAATTTCCTTCTAATTTTATTGTGAATTTGACCCTTTGGTACAAATTTTCAGGAGTCAAAAGCTTTATTTTACTGATTTCAAGAGTCAAATGCTAATCTTAAGGCTGTTTGAAAATTGGATCTTCCGAAGTCTGTAACAAATAATATGACATAACTGTAAATACATGACTGTCTATGAAATTATATTGCATATTAAAAACATATTAGAGGCTAGAAATTAATCTCACTTTTTTAGTAAACAGTTGGCATTCAGTATCTGAATTCATTATCCTATTGGTCCATTAGGCAGTAAATCTGTCTGCCTGACGTGTGAATGATAATTTGTTTGTCAGGCATTATACGCACACTCTTGGACTTAAATGATTATCTACCACTCACTATAGACTGTCATTGACAGAACTTTGCTTCATACACTCAAATTATAAGCCAGGAATCAGTATATATTTGTGTTGATCAACATTTGATATTTGTGTGTCTTGTTTTGTTACAGGGTCAGACAGCTTTCGATGTGGCTGACACAGAGCTGGTCAAATTATTAGAAGAACTAAAACTTAAACAGGCCTCTGTATGTATCACGTTAAAACTGATAATCTTTTATTTTAAAAAAATATCTTCTACTTATTTTTGTCAAAACAAATTTGTCATTGTGATAAAGCTTGTGTCACCAATTCAATATAGTTCGTATATGTAAGTGATATAATTTATACATCAGATGGTGATCTGAAATAGTCCAATTAGTTCCTTCATATGCCTTGTCTGGAAAGACATATTCATGGTGGTAGTTAAAATGTGATTAAATAGATGAAGAACCTGATTTTGTGTTGTTTAAAGTTGAAATTTTTCATGTTTTTACTTCTTTTGGTCCTTATTACTAAGGTGTTTGTACCTTATATATGATAAAATGTTGTTTAATTTTCTCAATTCTACAGATAATAAGTGCCTTTGTAGGATGTTATTATGTGATGTTTAATCCGTTATTTTGTATGTTATTATGTGTTACTTTGTATATTTCAGTTGAAGGATCAGCAAAAAGACTTACAGATTATACAGACTAGATTACCATCATCTCGGAGAAGGTGGGTCATGTGACATTATGACATCATAGCCTAATATGCATGTTTATACTCCGGTGGTCATATACCTGAATGTCCGATTTCAAAAGAGTTGGTTTGATATGGCCTTGAAAAATTTAATCTCCTTGATAACTTGTTTTGCTAGAAATTAGGATACAGTCAGGTGTTAGGACTGCAACATTATGAATCTGAGAATGCTGTAAAAGATGGTATGCCATAGTAGGGGTAAATGCTGAATTTATCTGTCAATTATCAGAGAAAATTTGTTGAATAAGTTGTAGGCTTGTTAATGTTTGCCCTGGTTACAAGTTTTACGCTCCTGTCTGGTTAACAGTTATGAAATAAGCGGTGTTTTTAACAGCCATAAGATGAACACAGCTTCATTGAATGGGATTAAGATTGGAGCTTAACAATCAAAGACTAATAACCTTTTATTCCATGAGTGACCAGTGGGTTCTTTTAAATCTAAAGTTCAGTTTGGTGGAAGAATTGTTAAGTTGTGTATAAAACTGTTCTGTTGGTATTTGAATGGACTTTCGCATGGTGATTTAGTCTAGCTAAATACAAGAGCTTGTTGTTCGAGTTCCCCCATTGTGTTAATAATCCATCAGAATGTTATTAATTGAGGTTTCCTTAATTTTGATCGATGATGCATGAAAGTTGAATGTTAGAATGTGAATTTGATGTTTTTCAAATATGTAGAGTTTGAGAAAATCTGTATTTCACATTCATGAAACCTTGGTTACTTAACTTACATACCACAGGATCTTGACTGTAAATTTTAACATTTAGTCCAGACCCTGTGGTCTAAGCATGATGTACAGATTTTTTTAAGTTCTGCATATTTTACCAACTTTTAGTCTGAATTTATTTGTTCTGTTCATATTGATGAATGTTTACATAAATTTAGATCATTTTAAAAAAATCAGCTAGAAAAAAGAATTTATGATAAAGAAAGACTTCTTATGGTAGAAACATCTTAAGTCAGATAGGTTTTCAGATAGACATTCAAAATTTATGAGAACATATTTCTGGCTGGTACAAATATTGCATTTTAGTGTGGTATGTTAAATGAATGAATTGTGTTTTTTTTACTAATTGTACTATTTTTACGTTATTTTTACAGCCGTAACGACCCTGCAAGGTTATTGTCAGCACTTACTTTTTTCTCTATTAATAGTCAGGATATGCATCTGCTGGTCTTTCCTGATAGTGTTTGAAACAAGGGGAACTGTTTTATTAAACTGTTCTGATATTATAAACTATGAGTTGAGTTATGAAATAAATTGGGTTATATAAATCTTTAGGTTAGTTTGGAAATTTAGTGATAAAACTTTGAAGTTCTGTGAACAATCTCCAAAAATTGGGTCATAAATCTAAGTTTGGAAACAGATCTCAAATCTCAGACATCTGATTGGTTAAATTTTTAAAGTAGTAAAGTAAAATTGACCAATCATATCCAAATTTAGTGATATAACACTGTGTCCTAGCATTTAAGATTCTAGCAAGATCATAGCTCTCTACTCCAAATATAAAGCTTGTGTTTTCTGTATGAAGATTGCTGAACATTTATGTGCTAATATCCTAAAATTAGTGCTGTTAGTAGCAAAAATGCTTTTATAATTTGGCTTATTTAAGGCGTGTGAAAAGCTTTTGTTACGCTTAAAGGGACTCTTCACAAACAGTTGAAAGCTGAACATTATGGTTTCTGCATTCATAGATGTATTCATTATAAAAAAATGATTGATATTTGATGTGGGTTTTTACTTGAGAACTTTGTATTGAACTTAATACATGGTAAATCTAGGTAGAATTGTCTCCCCTTGTTTCTCAATGTCTTAATGCAGGTGTTAAAGAATCACCTAGGAAATGCATGATTAATTAGTCAGACTTTTAAGCATGGGGATATGCGTGTGTGTGTATTATCTTCTGCACTCTAAATGTTTTGTTTGTGAATCTGTGCTGCACCCATTTCTGGTAGAAAAATAGTGAAGGAATGTCAGATAAACAATACTTTGTGGATTTCTTAAACCAATATTGATTTTGATTAGTTTACAAAAAGTGACACATTTTTGATAATTTATGGTCCTTACTGCGTGTTGCATGCTTTTTAATCAGTAAACATTGCTAATGTTGCATACAAGCGTTTAAAGAAATCGGATTACATTCTGTCTCAATAACGGCTTGTTTTGTTATATTTAATTTAGTTTTATTGCATTCAAGATAAACTGCCCAATTTTCTATGCTTTTTATTACTTCGACATTAAATTCATTGAAGCGCAGTTCAATTGAATCATGCACTTGCTAGGCAATGCTTAATGTCTGCTTTCTGTTGAAAAAAAAAGATTTCAAGGGAGTTAACTCTTGTGATGTGTTGTAACTTCTGAGTGTAAGAGTGTCACAGTTAACTGCCCTTGTTTGATTTGTATTTCAGTGTTGTTAATTTTGTCACTATATCCCTGTCTAGTGCTGAATGTTTCTCTGTTGTGTGAATTAAATTAGTTTGATGTGTATGCAAGTAATTTTTTAACTAGTTATGTGTGTATTGTGTTGTCATATTATTAGCATGACATTGAGTTTTATTTCTTGTAATCGGAATTAATTTATATGTAGTAAATTATTAACAATTCACTATCATTTACAAAATTACCGATCATCATGAATATAGTCCCTCTTTTCAGGCAGTTGATTTAGTAATATTGATATAACCTGACAGTGACTATATGGCCAGCATCTGTTTTTTATATATCTTAAGTTTCTTAATAAGAAAAAGTGTCAAAGGTCAGTATTTTCTTCAGTTAAATACTTAATAGTTAATCAATCATTTCAGATTTTTCATTTTTGTATTTTTAATTTGTTATGAATGTGTTTTAATGTCCTTGGCACATTTTTTGTGTTATTTCTGATCTTCAATATCAGATATGACAATGTTTACTCTTTGTATTCACATTTCGCTGAGAAATTTATCACCTATTTATATATAGTTTTGATTGTGAATGCAATACTACTTTGCATTAAGTTTTAGTTTATGTTATAAAAGAGCTGTATGTATGTCTGCATTGTTTTACTGGCATACATCTGTTGTCTCCTCTCATTGTCTAAAATTAACATGGTGACATCATTTATTATTCCTTCGTTAAGTCGATTTTCAATGCAGTACCAATTATACTTGATAGCTGTCCTATATTAATATTGTGTCTATCCAATATCAAGCTTGTATTTTTCACAAAAGTAATCATTGCGCAAAATACTGCATGAAAAACTCGTGCTCTGGACGTCTTTACTTGCTGTGCGCCTCCTGCGATCTAATATTTGGCTTATATCTATTACATAGGAAAATAATAGCATGTTGTTTACCTGCAGTATTGTCTACTCTTCTAGTGAATTAAAGGAAATGTGGATTCTTGTCTTGTTCCCATGTTTAGAAAATTTCAAGCACATTGCATTTAATTGTTTAGACAGTAGTTGGTCTTTACAAGTATGTATGTTTGAATGTAATCATTGAATTTTAGTGTATATTAAGGCAATTAAAATGTAAAACGTATGGTTTGCTTGAATGAACACATTAAATCAGGTCTATTTTTGTCATAGCTCATTATATGACCTGATCATGTTAAATATGTGTAAATATTCATGAATAGAACTGATTTCCAAGTAAGCTGTTCTTTTTATACGTTCTACTTTTGAAGAATTATTTTAAAATTTGTACTTATTTGGTATGATTATTCTGTGTTTAATGGGCTCCTTGTGGTATTGTCTGCATGGGAAATGTGAGTTCTAATTTTCTGAAACTACAATTTCTTTTTTAGGTTAAATTTATTTTCTATTTGTTTGTATTGTTTTCATGTGTAAATACTGAAGGATATTTTGTACGTAGATAATTACGTGGAATCAATCAGTTATGTAATTAGATCACAAGGTTCATAGATCGCTAGATTTATATGTCTAGATTAGTGTGAGATTTTTCTGTTATTTTGGTTACTGAAATTTTAGCTTGTGTTGATCAAATCATTTTTTATGTCCTTAAATGAAAAACAGTTGAAATTATCAAATTATTATGATAATATATTTTCTTATTTGAATGAAGTTTCAAAAGATTGTAATGATAAATTTGTACATTTTAATTAAGTATTTCTGTACAAAAAATATCAGAAATAATGAACTTTGGTTCTTATATTTTTTAAGATTTGTCTGTATTTATTGTAACACCTTAATGTTGTGTGACTGGTGAATTTATTGTGAATCATTTGTGGTTTATGATATCATACACACATGGTTGTCTGTTTTACAGAAATATACTTGCTTCTTGTATTCATTGTAGAATATTCATGTGTTTGATGTTTATATCATCTGTCTAATTAATGCATTGTTTAAATCTGATACCATGGTGATAAAACTTAGTTTGAAGACCAGTCTCAGAGAGAGGCCATTGGTCAATGTTCTCAGAATGCAGCCTTTCCATTGGTCATTTTTTTACCTTGCTTAGAACCAACCAGTCAGGGACTTGAGCTGGTCTCCAAGCTCTGTGTGGTTACCCCATGAAAGATATGACAATGTGGACTATTGTTAGTGTACATAATGAATAAGGCTGCTGTATTTTGGGTTAGGGTTCTGATTTTACCATTTTGGCCTTGAATGGAATTAACTCTAATAACTGCCCACTGAACATTACATGATACAGAATTACTATTAAATTTATTCGGCTACTGTTAGTTTGATGTTTTTTTGACACACCAGATATTTTTTAAAGGATTATTATTGCAATAATGTTACAATAGTAAGTCATCATTTTTATTATCTTAAGGAGGGCCCTGGGCATTTATTAGAGTGTATCTGTCATCTATAATGTAGATTACCTTGAAATTTATTTCTAATTGCAAAATAACATTCAGAAGTCTTCCTTCCTGTAATGAATTCTTTCAAATCAGTATGGACAAAAAATGACATCCTGATTACATTATGTTTGTTGAGCATCTTGTGTATATGTTCACGTAGTGTCGTATGTTTCCAGGCGTTTATGGCTCAGGGAACGAATAAGAATAGCTCTGAGGTACTCGCTCGAGCAGATAATTTTATCTATAATAATAATTAAAAACATTGAAATGAATTAATGCCTATTACTTACTGTTGGCATGAAATGTTTGCATTAAATACACAATTAAAGACGCTTAATTCTTTATTTTGCTGGAAAATAACATTTTTATCCTTAAATTGATTTTTTTTGAAGTATTAGAATATGAATAAATTCCATTCTTAGACTGGTTGCTTATTCAGATATCTAATTAAAGTAATTAGTGACTTGATAGAATTTTTCTTTTAAACCTCTAAAAAATTAAGAAAAATAAAATTCTCACAATACAAAACATTAATTTGAGTTCAGTATTTAATAAAGTATTTGTAAATTGTGCCTTAAGTAACTTGTATGGTGTGTGGCTTATAGTATGCCAGATCTAAATTGGTCTATCGTGACTTCAAGATTTGTATATGTTTGTGTCATGAATTCTGCCATTAATCTCATACTTGTGCATGCTACCTTTTTTTCAGTGTGCCACTTGCACTAAACTGAATGAAAATTGCAGTTATTAAAAAAAACATAATAATAATTTCCATGTATGATGCATTTTGTCTGGAATGATTTTGTTTATATACTATATACGTGTGTATGTGTGTATATCTGTCTATTTAGGTCATACCCAGAATTGCATGATACCAGTACGAAGCCAGTTTTACATAAGAGGTAGTGTCTTGAAGCAACCATTAAAATGACTACTAAGCAATATTCAGTTCATAACCCTGTTGCCTTTATGGCCCCTAATCATCCCTTTCTGCTCTCCAACTATACCAACAGCCCCTACCAAACGATACCAACAGCCCCTAAACTGTATCAAACCTTGTAGCCTCTAGAAATGTTTGTACTAACATAATGATCAGGCCCTGATAAAAAAATCTTAAATTTCTTACTGATAAAAAAGTAGACTTTCATTATTCTTTTTATAAGGACATCATTCTTAATGTTCTTTAAATTAATTTGGTATCCAGTCATTTTTCATGAAATAATTTTATATCAATGTACTTTCACTTAATATTTTCCTATCAAATTAGTTCTTTTGTTGTACCCCAATCAGAAGTTTCCCAAAACCCTCATACAGATCCTGTCTTATCAACTATTCAATGAGTTTATCCATATTATATGTACCCATCTTTACAATTTAATATTCAGGCTTGTTAATTTTTTTTTCACTGGGGTGTAAAATTGTATTAACTGTCTGGGTCACTTTTCCAGTTGTAATGGTGGAGGAAGAGCCCAGGCTTACACTTGGGTAGAACCACCTTCCTTCTGTAAGTGACCTTCCTCACATGTGAAATCTGTCAGGTCCCAGATGTAACTTCAAAATCTTCCAGCATTTTTTGTTCTGTCAAAAATATGTCTGCTACACAATTTGAGTTATCTGAAATTAAAACTATTTTATGTCATGTGTTTTAACATAAACCATATAACCCTGCATTTTAATTAATATTACCTGAGTTATTTGATGTTGTTTGTGTCCAATAACCTCTCACCAGACGTTATCTAACTGACTAATCACAAAAAGAGACTCACTAATCGTACGTCTACAGTTTTATCAGAAGTTTAAAAAGGCTAAGGAATTAGATTGTGATTTATGCACATTTGTCAATGTATGAAGTATGAATTGTTGAAGTGTCAACATCTCGTATTTTGAAGTTGTATAATTAATATATCTACATGTCATGTCTCTCTGTGTTCTGTTTTTAGTAATCATTATTTCATGTGATTTAGGAATGTGTCATTATTTTAAGCATGTGATACTTTTGACTGGATTTTTAAGCAATTTTTTTTTCAATCAAAAGAGTTAAACACAATATAGTTGTGATTGTGTAAAGTTATAAAATATGTTAAAACTGATTATCACAATAGTACTGTGTTTAACTCTGAATTTTTTTTTCTTTGATTTTTGTGGATACTAGTAATGTATTTTGATCAGGGGAAATAACTCTGTTAAAAATTTCATTTGTGTGAATTCTTTCATTTACATGATGATAGTACTGCATATTCTGATATTAGTGAGTTAGTTATATATAATTATATTTCTATATTCCTCACAGGAGTTCCGTCACGCGTATGAGCGTAGAACAGAAACATAATGTGATGAAGAACATTGATGGGCAGGAGCGGGCAACTCTGGATACAAAAATTCCCCCTACGAAGGAAGAAGAGAAAAAAAGTAGTTCAAGTTCTTGTAGTGAGGACGAGACTTCAGAGTCTGAGACAGGTAAACTTTCTGAAGGTAATTTAGCGTCATCTCATTTCTAGCTTGTCTGTTTCAAAGAAAAAGTCAAGCAATTATGATCACTGAGTTGTCCTTGTCATCATCATTATGGTTGTTGTGCAAAAATTTTGATGTAGCCCATTACTCAACATGACTCTTGGAAAACTTGATTTTTGTGACAAGGCCCAGTTGCAAGACAGGGGGCATTATTCTGAAAGCCATATTTTTGGAGTTATGCCTCTTTTTATCTTAGAATTTTGGTCAAAATTATACCATATCATATTCAAACTCAAAATCTCAAATGTGGCCACTGTTGCTGACACGTAAAATAGACGAGTGTTGGTGCCGCTCTGCTGAGCTCTAGTTCATCTGATGTAATTATTTCATCTGACTGAGCCTTATATTCATATCCACATTGGGTTGGACTCTAATTCATTATAGTCTATGTGCATCATTCCGTCAGTGTCTTCCAGAATTTTGGCAAAATTTTGCATTTTTGATATAGGTAAAAAGTATATTGAATATAAGTAAAATTATAAACTCTGTTTCATTATGTTGTGGCAGCTTGCTAGGTGAATGTTGATCAAATTCTTCCTATCTTTTGAATGTTATTGTTAATTTTCTTTTACAGAGAAGAAAAATGAAATAAATAAAAAATCTTCACAGCAGAATCAGGTAATTTCGAGATTTTTGTTAGAAAAAAATCTTCAGTCTTGTAAACAAGTGTGGTTGATGGTGTTTTGTTACGAATTTGATGAAGAGGGAAACATGTGTGACTCAATTAAATGTTCTATGCTGTTCTGATCTATAATTCTCAAAGATCTTTAAAAATATATAGAATTTGTATTGTGGATGTTGACTTTAACTAGATCTAAAATTTTGTGAAATAAATAGTTTTGAGTAGTCTGTTGAATTAGTGTAAATAAATGAAATTAGTCTAATAGTAGTTCTGTATTTATGAATGTCCACACTTATAATGATTAAGGCATGAAACATGTAATATGTCTAATAAGATGTATAATTGTATGCATTAAGCATGATTATTGTCCATTGAAAGTAAACTGCAAAAAAAGCTATAAAAATATTTATCAATTGAATTACAATATGATTATTAAGATCTGTATTTGATTAATTATTTTGTAGATTTTTTTTCATTTTGATCGTCGGTCTGTCAATTTTAGGATATTTTGAAAAAAAAAAAATTTCAGAAGTTTGAAGACTGTCATCCTTGTTAAGGAAAAAAAATAGAATCCTCGTAATTGATCATAGTGTAATCAGAGTTATGACTTATTTTGTCTACATTTAATATCTAACATATTACACCCTGCCATTAAAATGTCTTAGTTTTTGTAAAATTTGTCAAAGCATGGTGAATACCTTCTGGACTTGATGATAATTATAATGGTAATGATAATAACAACAATTATAATGAATGAATCGTCCGTTCTTCCTATCATCCTTAATTCTAGACTGATAAAATGTGTAACATTTTTGTCCTGTTAGTGGAACAAAGTCATAACTCGTCTTGTATGTAGTTGTTGAGAGTTACAACTTTGTCGCACTAAAGGGCAGATAACTGTGTAGAGTGGTGTTTGCTTGTGTGATGTGTTAAATGTATATTCTGTCTTCTTGCGCATGTTTAGCCTATAGACCGTGATAAACCACCGATTATGGCTACCGTTGAAATCCTTGAAAAACAACCGACAGAAATGCCAAGAATTGAGGAATCTGTCGAAACATCTGACAAAGAAATGATAAAATTCATTGATGAGGATGATGACGTAAAAGACAATGATATTAAAAAAGAGAATGAGGTTATTGGTGATGGACTGAAGGAAGATAAACTAACTAATAATGTAAGTTGTGCTAGTCGTTCTGTAGGGAATTGTAGAAATCTTTTTTTGTTGCCATTTTTTTGGAAATGCTTTTTTACGGTCATTTCATATAGTCTAGCTTCTTGTGCTTGATGTCGTGATTCAGATGTTGTGGTAAGTTTTTTTTTCACTTGTTATTGATTTTCTTTATATTTCTTCTGCTGTTTAGTAAATAACTGGGTTACAATATTCATAATTTGGGCAATGTTTGATCCATTTTAAGTATTGATAAAGTTGAAATCCCTGCAAGAATTGAATTGATCTGAAGACGAGATAATCGTCTCTTGGTCTGAGGTATACTGATAAGGAGACTGTGTCTTCTATACTTGCTGTTTCCATTGTTTTTGTACTGTTTTTTCATCATGGTTTTAAGGAAGTATTTGTTTTATGGTATGTGTGAAGTACTTTCATGAATAATTCATGTTGGAAGATTTTTTTTATTGCTTTTTAAGTTTTTGTATTTTAAATCGATGTTCCTGCCTGCTTTGCTTTCTTGTATGTTCTGCATTTATGTTTAAATATTAGGGAACTTTATGGTTTATCAATCTTGAGGTTAAATATTCATGCTCTTTTTTCATTGGGCTGTATACATAATGGTTATATTAGAGTTTAGACTTTACCTAGGCTGATTGAACCTTCTTATAAGCTCATAGGTGAAAATTTTATGGCTGGAATTTCCCTTTTTCTCCGATGAAGACTGGACCAGTATTTTTGTTTTCGCTCAAGTTTTAGCTTAATGTTTACATGTTTTCAAAATTTTCCACTTTTTCCATGTTAGCAAGTTAGTCATTTGTAATATAAAGTTTTGTTTGTCATGCTTCCTCTCCTAATTTTGACCACATTAAGTGATTGGTTCTTTTTCATGTCGCTTAAGGAAGTATGGTTTACATGCAAAAATTTATGATTCAAACTTTCAGGGCTCTCTAAAGTTTTGTGCCAAATTTTATGCAGATTTGGGCTTTATGGATAAGACTAAGTTTTACAGAGCATGAAAATTTAACACTTTTGACTGGAAAAAAACATGATTTTTGCTAATCGATTTTAAAAACTATAATTTGATATAAAACATTTGTTAAACTGTGTCGAAAGTGTCTTTCAAATACAAAACTTCTCAAGACTTAAAGGTAAGTTTGAACTCCCCAATTAAAACTCAGGAATATTTTAATAATGTGACCTTATTGGTAAGGTAAGTATTTGAGAATGAAATACGTAATATGTGCATGAAATCCAAGTAATTTGTATTGGACTGTATTATATCTATGCATGGTCCTTGTGTAGGGTGATGCCAAAATGTATTAAAAAAAACAGTATTTTATTTGATATGAAAATTGAAAATGGGTGTACGGCCTACTAGATCTTACATTGTAGTGAAAGTGATAAATGTTTTACCATTTTGCAAGTGAAAGATTAAGTAAGACTTTTTTCTTGTATCATCATATTCAGTAGTTAATTTTTATTCATTCAACATTACAGAATTAAGCTAATATTGATTTCAAACAATGTTCTCATTTTCTTAATTTTAGATCTCAAAAAATCGTTCGACTTCGAGATCTATTCTCTTGTGTAAAAAATGCTTTCTTTTTGTACTGATAGCTTATTTACTGTATTAGTGAATTTATTCATGTTGAAATCAAGTATCATTATTTTATTAGACAACTTGAGAACTTTAAATATCTATGTATTGGTGTTTTGTGTCATTAAGCATGTATACTGATGCATCATACATTTATATCTTTAAATTAATTCCATATTTGCAATTTTGTAATTTCTGTATTGATCATTTATTTCAATGACGACATATTTATACTTAGTTAAATGTTCTGAAGGATAACACTGAAAATAAAAATGAAGAAAAGGTTTCGAAACCTGAAAAAATCGATGATGCTCTGAAAGATAAAGTTAACGTGAACAATAAAGAGGAAAAGAAGCCGCTGGATATAAATGAGGAAAAAGAGAAGGATGAAGAAAAGGTCAAGGCCATTGATAAGGAGGTCAAAATCATTGACAAAGAGGTCAAGGTCATTGACACTGTTAAGGAGAAAGACCTTGACAAGGGCACACCTCTGATTGAAAATGTTGCACCTGTGAAAGACAAGGAGAACTTAAAGCGAACTGTGAGCGCTCCTCCGAATGTCACCGAGGTAAATGCACCGTGCTTGAGCTGTTTATCATACTGCACGTGCATGTGGTATGCAAGCTTTAATAAACAGATAGCGCAGTCTTACAGTACTAGTGTGTGGGTTGGTTTGTGGACAACATTAATCAAGATCTAGCACTTTGTTGTTGAGTTCTTTGTAACAGCCATACTTACGTTTACCAATATTTACCCAGTTATTTAAAAAGTCTGGTATGGTTGCACTTAAACCTTTAATTTTAACAAAACATGTTATCTTTTATAACAACACTATGTTTGTATTAATTGAAGAACAAAGTAAACACTTCTTTTGAGGAACTTTTTACTCCTTCAACATTCGTAGTGTTTACGGCTGCATGTAAGGTAGGTCATAGTTTGTGCTGTTTATAGTTAAGCTTCAACCATCCTTCTGTCAATGAATGAATCCATTCATTAATTTAGTATTTATGCCTTAGATAAATTTATTTTCAATTGTTCAATCCTTGGAAATGACACGAGATCTATCAGACTTTTTTCTTTGATACTGCATGATACTACTTTGCTAAATATCTTAATTTTATTTTAATTTGAAAAAATCCTTTCTCTAAACTTTGGATAGGTTCTCAAGAACTGAAATTATATTCAATGTGTGTGTGTGTGTGTTTTAAACATTGAGTGTATTTAAACAGATGAAGTAAATTTCCCTTATATTCTTTTGGAATCCTAATGTTTTCTTATAAATTCATACATTAGGTTAAAGGTTTGTAAAATTTACAGGAATCAAATGGAAGAATGGTTGATAATTTACAGTCTTGCATAATTCCTCTGTTAAAGGTAGATTTTCGATAGAGCTTAATGTCCCAGAAATAAATTTACCATTTTGATAAACTCAATATTTCTTAGCTATGGCCTTCTTTTCCCCCTCTTTTTAATCAAAATTTAGTAATAGACATAAATTAACAAATTATTGGGTTATGCTGCTCACTCATATCATGGCGGTTCATTTAATTGATGCAGTGTTCATAGTAAAAAAATTGACCATATCTTTGTGTAACAAATTTTTTATGATATTTTGTCTTATCAAAATTTCCTCAAATAGTGTCAGTAAGTTTAATTTAGAAAATCTACCTTTAAAATTTAAGAGCAAGTAACCCGGTCAAAGTCCAAGAGATAAAAGTTGAGATTAGTCTTCAAACTCAAAATTGAAATTTTGATCTCATAATTAATTGACTTAGTAAATGGTTGTAAATTAAGTTGATGACCAGAAAAAAATAGGTCATTTTTTGAATATTGTTTGATAATTTTATTCTAACAATATCACATTAAAAGATGAGATTCAAGCATTGAAACCAATCTCGAGTTGAGAATTTCTTGGGCTTGCTTCAAGTATTAATGCCAAGGTAAGTCTTGTAGTTGAACATATTTCTCGCTTTTTGTGGTAACATGTCTCTGCAGCTTGTATCTATTTGTGTACACTGCTTTTCATTATGTTTGATTTTCAGGTGATTTAATCAGTATTTGTTCATTCATTTTGCTCAATTCTCTCATCGTCAGTCTAATGCTTTTGCATGTTTAAACTGCATATACTTATACTATGACTTGTAATCACTAGCTTCTCTACACTGAGAGTTCGAATCTTTTCTGGGACATAATTTCACTATTAAGGAAGCTGTCCAGCTAGCTTGTGGAAAGTTGGTGGTTCTACCCCGGTGTATGCCTGGGATCTGCCTCCATCATTAAAGCTCGAAAAGTTTTCAAATGTCCCTGGTTCTTGGTGCAACATTAAACTCCAGAGAAAAAATCTAAGTTAAAACTTTGTTGTAAATGACAAATTTAGGTAACGTGTCTGTGATGAATTGAGAGCTGACTTGATGCTGCTGATGTTGTGTATATTTTGTGGCACTTTTGTCTGACTTAATACTAATTTACATTATTGGATCTAATGCATTTCTGGAATTAAAATCTAATTTTGTTGTATGTGTTTAATGTTTGATCTTTGTTTTGGAAAGCATGAAAAATACTATTTTAAAGTTTGTTTCAATGATAAAATTTTAATCTAAATCCCATCAACATAATTTTGTGAAGATCTTTAAAATTTCATACTAAGATTAAAGTGATGTAGTCAACAAAATTTATATTTAAACTTGATTCCTTCAAAGATCATGTTTTGTCTTTGTGCCATGGGTTCAACTTATTGAGATTTTTACCTTTTTGTCCTTTTGTTTGTACTTACAATTACTGAGTGATTTGTTTGTCATTTTTATATGAGATTCAACATGTGACTGTAATGTTGTCCAGCTGATTTTGAGAGCCTCTTGTGTTTATATTTACAGTCAATACTTGCCCTAGTCTGTTTATATTTATCTTTGGTTTCCAGTGAGAAGGTTGATTCAAAGTCTGTGACTTCAGGTGCCACTTTTATTGTGTTGATTTATAACCTCTGTAGCAACTGACTGTTAGACATTTCAATAATTTATTATAATGACCTTTGACCACATGTTGACGCTCGTATGGAATGTTGTCATCTTGTCTAAACAGCCACAATGAAAAATTGAAAGTTTCTGAAGTATTTAATACAAAGAGAGAATAATGTGTTCCTAACAGGTTCAGTTCTGTATGAACAGTTATGTAAATACATACTGGGTCAACTTATAAGATATGTATAAATGACTTGTAGCATTTTTTTACATGAACATATTAACCAAAGATCACATACTTTACGTATAGCCACTTAATTCTGGTTTATATAAATACTTTTATATCATTTTTTTAAACTGTTTTATTTTATTGTGGCTGTTCTTTGATTCATATGGGATGTTGTTGTTTGATCATTTTCGGCTTTGTGGCTGACATTTTCTGCATGTTTGCTGTTTAGATCCCGAAGATTTCTATTAACACTAAGTCCCTGAAAGACGATGTCAAAGGTGAGAATGAGGTACCATCCTGGAGAGTCGGTCTGCGTAAAACAGGAAGTACCAGTGCCGTTCCAATCGACACCACCGTCAAAAAGACGAGTGAGGGAGATAAAAATCTTCCTCGTTCAGCTTCAAGTCCTCGTTTAGCAGAGGACGATGAAAATAAGAAAAATGAAAAGAACGTAAGTACTGAAATGATAAGGTCATCAATAAGGTCATATGTTGAAGGTCAAGGACATGGAATTTTTTTTAGTGTTTTGTGACCTGCAAATTTATGGGTGTGATTTTTGTGTGCTAATGTCTAAAAATCCTTTTGTTAGAAGACCCAATTTGTTGGAATAACAAATGAAATCATTCTCAATGCTTATCATTTCATACAATATGTAAGGTATATTTTGCAACAGAATTTTATCATCAATTTTAATCTGCACTCCATACTCTCTCTACTTCTTCCTTACAATGGAATTCAGTAATTGACACAATATCTTTTTATCTTTGACTCTCATAAATGTTTTAAGGTTGTTTTTTCACTATGAAAAATCTTATAAGAATAAGAGAGTAAAAAGTATTGGTTAAAAGTGTTACAATAGTTGAGGAATTTTTTTTATTATTTTAACAACACCTTTGACTCTTAGAGGTGAAGCAAACAGGACTGTTTCTATTTAATTATTTTATTGGGGTCTTCTTGGCCAAGTGGTTATATGCTCAGACTAGTATTTACAAGCACCTCATTTCCGTGAGTTTGTATCCCACCTGAGACCAAATTTCACTTGTGAGAAAGCTGTCCTGCTAGCTTACAGAGGGTCATTGGTTATACATTATTGTATGCATGGGGTCGTCCTCCACCATCAAGTCACCAAATGACCCTGACTGTTGGTGCAACATTGAACTTGAGTGAGAAAAAAAATGTTTTTATGTCAATGAAAACATACTGCTAGTAATGTGTTTTTGAAGCACAGATTAACTATATTATTTTTATACATGGAAAAATAGCGTCAATACTTAACTAGAGTCTATGATGATCTTATTGTGTTTCTCTTGAATTGTTGAACATTTTACCGAAATGCAGATTGTTTTCCAAAATTTTGCAACAACAACAAAAAATTGCAGAATCAAATTCCAGTTTTACCTGCCTGCTAACAAAATGGAAGATAAATATTTATCTGTTTGAGAGCCTGTTAGGAATTTATGTTTCATTGAGAAAATATTTTCAATGAATCTGTAACTCAGCATAAGTGTTTATGGTAGATGCATTGTTGGTGAAAAGAGGATATTTCAATATTTCTGACTTAAGGTACTAGACTTAGTTGATCATGTATTTGTCTAGACTTTATCTTTGTTACTTTTCTGTAGTTGTTCATTATTTTGCTTAATTCATATTATTAAAAAAGAAATTGTCATTTTTTGTAGATTGTATGGATGTAAGAATACATTTTGAAAGTTTTTTTTTGTGTAGAATTTAATATAAAAATATTGTAAAAATTTGCCTCAGGCTAAGAAAATACACTACAGTTAATGAATTTTAGATGCTAGGTACTTTTGCATGGTGTTTTTGTGTGTGTGCAACAAGGCTTCTGTTAATAACATAAGTAATTAATTTTAACATCAGCCTATAAAAGAATTACAAGTTTTATCCATACTTCTTTTGAGAACATTAAGTATGCATCAAGATATGACCTAATGGCACTAAAACATACATAAAACATGTATTTTTGCATTTTTTTCAGGATAAACCTTTGAGCAGACGGCCGTATTCCTCATTTTCGACAGCCGACCAAAACAATTCAAGCTTAACTGATAGGTGGGTAGTACTTTGTATTGTTCCATTCTTTACTAGTATTATCATCTGACTAATAAACATAGTTGACTGTCAGTTTTCCGTCCCTTTGTATTTAGTAAAATCTAACAAAAGCATCAATATTTAAAGAGTTTAAAACAATCCTGGATTCAGCATCTTGAGTTATTTGTCAGTAATTTTAACAACACAATTGCTGTAAAATCAAAATTATCACCAATGTATTACTATGGCAACCTAAATATTGTGTAGAAATTATATTTGAAGACTTGTGAAATTATTTTATTGTTATGATAATTAAAATAGTAAAGCATTTTAATTTTCTCTATTTAGTCAAGTTTTTCAAACATTTCATTAATTTTGTCTTTATTTAACAGAAAACATGATATATATATCCAGCATTATCTAGAGTTATAAGCTAGTGTATTATCACATGCTCTGACTGTTGAATAAATTATAAATTATATATAAAACAATTTTTGATGATTTAGACTACAGCGATGGAGAAGGTTTGTTACGTTTTGACAGTTAGATGTACCTTGACTTTTTCTGTTGTATCCAAAGTATTTCTATCATCAGTTTTATGTTGGCCTCTGTGCCAACATCTCTCACTGTACCCTGCTTTATGCTGATTTTATAGAGATCCCTCAAAAGATCAATAAGGGGTCACCTTAGGTCACCGTGCTTAATGCTGTCTTAGTTAAGTATGACCTCAAAGACATTTGGTGTTTTTCTGCTTCAATCACTTTCATAGTCATGTTTTAATTTTTTCTTTCATAAAATAATCATGGCTAAATTGTTTATTGAAATGTGAAGGTTTAGGTATGGCTTATAAGCGGTATGTCTGTATGGTTTATAAGTGAAAATCTAGTATTTTGACAAAAAATGTGGAAATAAAAAAATGGCATCTTTTGGCTCTCTTGAATTTTCACAGTTTTAGTCCCTCAGATAAGTAAGTTTTACGTTGATCCTGCTAGCAATACATAAATTTTAATTCTCATATTGTCCTTCATTTCTTGTCTCTGTTGCCCTTAGATTTAAAAAAATAATTTTCTGAAATGCTCTGGTGCAATGTTCAGTGTGTGATGCACAAAAGGTTTAGAAAACATTAGACAAAAGTTCCGATTAAAATAGGAATTATATTGCCTGTAACTGTTTGCCCAGTATTTATTTCCCCTGTTTCCAAACGCTTGTAATTCTTTGTCCGCTGTATCGTTACTCAGTTTTTCATGACTAGTTTGTTGTAATTCAGCAGTTTGGCTTTCCCTTTGTCACTTGCTTATCCACAATGTTTCAGTGTTAAAATAAGCTTTATGAGACATTTACTTGACCCCCCCCCCCCCCGATCCAGAGGTCGTGGGTTCAAATCTTTGTAGTTGTTATTTTCTATTATGACCTCTTAACCCAGAGTTACATATTTTTACTGGTTATAAGCACAGGAAACTAATGTTTACAATCTGAAACAAGTTCAAAGTCATATGATTTACATTCAGTGAAATGGTAACAATTAAAAAAAATACATGTGTGGAATAATACCAGTATTGTGATTATTATATTTTATGAAATTCTCTGATACTTAATCTTTAGCCAATGGTATTTTTTCCCTTTGATTTCAAGACACAAAGGACCAGTTTGTGATTATCAAGTGCTAGGCCAGCCAATGTGTGCTCAGTTAACCAGACGGCAGATTTTTGGGGGACAAAATTTTAAAATCTTGTCTTGATAAATCAGTCATATGTCGGTTCTCTGTGATATTTTCTGTCTATTTCAGGTCATTGCCCTTCAATTTTCTGTGTTATTTCTTTCTACTTTCTATCCTGATCACATTAGGCTATGTTTTTATCTGTAATTATAAAGAATACATATTAATTTATCTGTATTCTTCAATGTAAAGATTTTTTGCTGTTTATCCATTTATCGTATACAATGCTTTGTGATGTCACGATTTCTTATTGTATTCACTTATACATAACATAAAAAAGTATCCCCGTTTGTTCGTATCCTCAGAAAAAACTTCTTAACTGAAATATGCACATTTTAATCTTCAGTTCTTTTTACGATTAATATTTTAGCAGAACTTAGAAATGTATTTTGTTGGCATTTGGATGAACGCCCATCTAAAAGATGTCCAATATGATTGCCTGATAAGGTTTTTTACATGAAGAAATGTTACTCATTGTTTGATAATGTTATTTTAACCTGAGATTTCATGAACCCAAAGCCCTTTTACTTGTTTTGTTATTTATTTATGTTGCCAAAGTAAAATGTGGATTGTTGTTTTTAATTTTTTATCTTAGTTTTTTATGAAACTTTTGAATTATGACTCATTCATTATGGAACATTTTGATACCGGTGAATTCTGTGTATATGTTGCCATTAAAATCAATTGTCTATTTTCTTAAAACTTTAATCATCATTTATTCATTTAGCATGTATGCTATTTGATAAACTTATTTTCTTCAAATACATGTTGATGCTGTGTATTCATATCATACCACTATTCTACCTATGTAGTGTCTGTAAGTGTTTTAAACTAAATAGTGGAATATTTTTAAAAAAAAATTTTGATTACATATTTACTTTTCACAATTGGTCACTTACTTACCTGAGGCCCCCAGCATATAGAATTATAGTTGATAATTGCAAATTTAAAAAAATAATTATAAAACTATTAGAAGGATTATGAAAAGAGATTTAATAGGGTATTCTGGTAAGTGAGGAAAAAACTTGAGGTACGAAGAACCACATGTCTGTTCTATAACTTATGTTTTGTATGTTCATGCATTAAACATGCAGATAATTTCATCTAGTTGTTTGCCTTATTTGTCTCTAGCATGGCTGGAGATTGTTTTTTGCCTCTTCATCTACTAATCATCTGCATGTTGCATGATCTTCACTGTGGTACTTTCAGGTCCCAGGGTCTTACAAATCCTTATCGACCTTACTCTACCGGCTCTGGTATTAATTCGACTTCTTCATATTCATCATCCTATGTCCCGTATCACCGACGACAGCAACAAGAGAAGGAAAAATCAGAGAGGGACAAAGAAGCAGCCGACCGGGAGAATGTTACTAATAATAGAATATCAGCTCCAACCTCCTTAGCTGTTACCACAGGAACCGTTACCACGGCTACAACTTCCAGTGCTACTACAATCACAACCCCCACGTCCTCATTTACTCATTATAGGAAGTAAGTTGTCACTTCACTACATTTCATCCTCATCTGGCAAAGTGTAACATGCCATGTGCATGGGTTAAAGTTGTCTGGTATGAACCAAAATTTCAATCTTTTTTGCAGAACCAGACATAATTTTATGGTTTCCACAGCACTGAGCTTAAGTTTTTGAGTTTTTCTTTATTTTCAACTTTCACCGATACGCATATATGAAAATAGATGGTACTTAAATCAGTCAGGAGTTATGCCTTTGTGACTCAGTGTTTCTTATTTAGATATTACACAGGGGGGCCTCCATGGTAGAGGGATCATGGTCTCTGACTAGCAATCACTAGCCCCTTTTGAGTTTGAATCTTCCCCAGGACTGGACAAATTTCATATGTAAGGAAACTGTTTATCTAGCTCATGGAAGGCATTAGTTTACCCAACTGTTAAAGCTGGCTAAGTCACCAAATGACCCTGGCTGTTAGTATGATGTTAAAACCCTGTAAAAAAGTTGTTTACCCTATTTGATTTCTCAGCTACCCCCTCCTGCCATAAGTTAATGGAGGAGGGGAATTAGTAATAAATAGTTTGAACTAACCATTACCGGGAACTTGGAAACATTGAGTTATAAAGACTTCACATTTGACTTCATTCATATTTCTATCACAACATTCTATCATTTTCAACCCATTCTCATACTGTCAGTTCAAGTCATCGTGTGTTGGAATGTTCTTGATTGACCGAAAGCATGACTGTTTTATCTTTTCTGTGTATGGTTTTACTGATAGATATGTAATTTTTTATTATTCTTGTATTGTAAGTAGTCTATACTTTATTGTTTTCTGTTCTGCGGAGATTTTTGTTGAAACAGATGATGTTAGATATGAATATTTAACTTTTTTTGCAATCTTAAAATAAAACAAAGAAAATGACAGCAAAAATATGCTGATTTTGTTTCTGTTTAAGTTCAAAAGAAAATAAGATTAGCCTATAGATTCAAGCATATAAAGTTTATTATTTAATGTTAAGTGAAATAATGACTTAAAAGTATTGTGAATAATTCCAAGAAGTAGTCATGCTTGATAGCAATATGATGTGATAAATTATTCTATAATCTGGTATTATAGGTCAGATGTATTTAAATTCTCTTCCTTAGTAATGGAATGCTTGACTTTTAGTGGTTTTTAGCCTAGTATGTTGCATTGTTAAATATTCAATGTAGTGTAAGAATTTTGGTTAAAATTTTTCAAAATTAATATTGCATTGTGAGCCATATATTATGCATATGTTATAAGTTTATATTATTGAGTTAAGATGTAAGGAAGAGAGGATTGTGTTTTTTTGAGTATTTAATTAAAATGATATTTTCTCAATTTCAGGTCATATGAACCGCCAAAGCGGGATGAAGAGACCGAGATGTTACGTAAAGTGCGAGCCAAACGTGCAAGGGAGACTAGAAGGTCTACTCAAGTATGTTGTCTGACTTCTGTCATCTTTAAATTAAAGAACATGTCAGAAAGTTAATTCTTTGACAAAAATATTACGTTTTATTTTAAGTAATGAAATAGCCAAGTAAAAAGGTTCAAAATAATAGTTGCATTATGATTTATATAAAGTAATTGGTAATGTTGATTTTAATTTTTTTTTCAAATGATGGAACATTTTTGTAGGGAGTCACTTTGGAAGATGTTCAGCAGGCAAACGAAGTTCTTCGTAAAAACGATCCACCCCCTGTGGACCCCAGTACGACAGCATCCTCAGCGTCCACAACAACATCATTGTTGGACCGTTACAAAAGCTTTAGTGAAGATAAAAAATCTCAGGATGGTACAGACTCAGTACCTAATAGAACTTCTAGTGATAAAGATATTTATAGTCGATTGTCTGGTGACGTTAATTTACGACGGACTAATTCCTCTATGGATTCAGATAGTTCTTCTATATCGTCATGGCGACGTAATAGGGATGTAGACACCAGTAAAAAAGAGGCAAGTATGACAATAAAGTTTGACATGTTAAAACATTTGACAGGGGTGTAGAGAAGCTGGTAAGTTGCTAAAAGTAGAAGGGGGTCTGAGGGTTCCCCCCAGTTGAAGGCAAAGGGGCTACGTTCCCTGTCGGGAAAAAGTTGCCCGTTAGAATGCTGAAATAGTCAATTGATTTTTCCGGCTTCTGGCTTATTTCTACACCTTTGACTTATGATTCACTGATATTTTGAAAATTGAATTAGGAAAGTAGTAAATGGACAAATAACAGCTTTTTGATGCAGTTTGTGTTCCAGGGTATGATAAAATTCTAAATGGTCAGATATTGATTTATAAACACTTAGTTGACCAATTCTTTTAATATGTGACTGTTTTGAAGAAAAAACACAAGACTCTCACAGAATGTTTAACTCATTTTTTACTTTCCCTCACAGGATGATAACAGTGGTACGAGGAGCAGTAGTTTTCGACGGTCCCGTGCAGAAAGAGATCTTTCAAATAGTGCACCATCTAGTAGCTTCTATCCCACAGATTCAAGTAAGTATAAACATTCAACATATGCCTTAAGGAAGATTTATTTCCATTGAAAAAACAGGATTGAGTTGCACACCTCTTATAGATGAGTGAATACAGTAATCTATTGAATTATTAAAAATTGCCATTATGTTTTTTGAAATTTAATTATTTGTTTTTATTAATTCATAAAGGAAAATTTGACTGTTTAAATTTATATTTATATATTTTGTATTTAAAACATATTTATATTGATGTTTAATTTTCTCTTCCAGCATATGTACCTCGAAATCGTTCTGATCGTCCTGAACGTAACGCCTTGTCAGTGGCTGATATAGGAAATACTGGCAGTAGCGCTAATTTAACTAGGTCAGCTTCTTTACGCACAGAAAGATTACGTAATACAGATGATGATACCACTCGTGTAGAATTACGTAGAGATAGAGAAAAAGAAAGGGAGAAAGGTCAGTTTCAATTTTGTTGGCTTGAAGAAACCAGCCTTATGAATCATATTCCCGCCTTATTTTGCAATATTATTTTAACATAGTATCAGTAAATATTAAAAAATATTATATTGACATCCTAATGTGATTTTGGTTTATTTTCCAAATAAATATTACATATTTATTCTTACTAATGGAAGTTAACGTATTTTTGGACAGAAGGAGCCAAAGAGGATAAAGATGACAAACGTCCAGAGTCAGCTGCAATGCGTAGCCGTAGAATGCGTCGAGAACGTCGTTCCACTGGCATCGCTAATTATACTCCCGAGGTAAATTCTGAATTTTATCTAAAATACTGTTTGGAATGCTGCTTAAGCTTTTGTCATAGTGTGGAAATTTTTATAGAAATGCAGCGATTTTGTTAGACATTTGGTTTTTTTTATCCTGATTTGGATTTTTTGGAAAGTTTTTGAATGATATATGGCTGTCTTTTGCTGAAAATGACCATTAAGGGAGGTAATTAATGAACTATTGTGTAGATTAAGTGAATTCATTGATGCTAAATAATCAATATCATTTGCAATTATCTGTGATGTCCATTGGGGCAACTTTATAGTCTGTGAATGAAGACTTAAACCTTTGTTCAAGAAGTTGCAGAAATTCTGTCTGGACTTTTAAGCCCTGAATTAGCCTCAAATACTGGTTTGGTACCCAGGAAGTTAGCTGAACGAGTAACAAAATGATACTGCCCATCAGTTAATGGGGAAACATGGTCGTTTCGCCTTTGCCTTGCCTATTTTTGTAATTTGATCTTGATTTTTGTACAGACTATACGACGAATTAGGGAGAGTGCAGCACATATAGGCGACGATGCTGTAGGTTTTTATCATAAAAACATGCACATTTTTCTCACATATCCTGGATAGACTAGTTTTGTGTGGAATTAGTTGGTTCATTTTGTCACTGGGTTGAATTTGTGTACCCTATGTATATGTGTGTATGTGTGTGCGTGTGTTGTGTACCTGTGGGATTTAATCAACTGTTAGAATGCTCCAAATCAATCCTTCTAGTCGTTTCTCTTTCTTCATACAATCAAACCTGTAAGCAGAGGCCACCAAAAGATGATAGAGAAGAAATCTTGACTTGTATGCATGGTATTCATGGTGACAGACAGTCAGCTTTTATTGGCTCAAAAAGATCAATTCCTTCTTTTTTTCATATCAAAATTTCATTTTTCTACCAATGTCTATTATTCTTTACTGGTCAGGTTAAACAGGCTCTTTTGTATACACTGTAGTTAACTTGTATTTAGAGTTTTCTTTGGTCTGATAAATTCATAAAGATGTTTTCTTAAGCATATTCTTTGTTCACATAGTGACCTATATTCACAGGTGGTCATTAATCAGGTTGATTGTATATTGAATAGAGAATTACAGGCTAGTACAGCTGAAGGAATGGAGTGTTATTATTTGTACAAAATATGTTTGTGTGTTGGTGGCTATCAATAAACCTTTTGTAGTATATGCTACACTACCGAAAAACAAACATTAGAGACCAGAAACTATTAACTTTAATTACATTCTTAATCAACATACTTCAGGTTTTTAGTATGGTAAGTCCCCAACCAGAATTTCCTTTCCTACTTATTAAATTTTTCCTCTGTATTCAAACTTTCCTTCATAAACAATCCTGTATATATAAAAACATTCTATTTATCTCTAAGCAAGAAAACTCATGCTTCTCTTTGCATGAATTTAAGCATTTTTTTCTTGACTTCAAAACTGAATCTGTGGTCATTTATTAATTCATTTCATTAAGGAATTTTTGCCAGAGATTTGGATTATTCATGCTCAGTTTGTTTGTGAATGTGTTAAGTACTTGTCTGTGTTTTAAGTTAGTGTATGTATAAACATTGCGTTGTTTTGTCTAGATAATGATGGAATCTATTGAACAGTATTACCTGTGTTTTGTTACATTGTTAGCTGTTATTCCTAGCTGATAAACAGAAATATAGTTAGACGTTAAAGCTAAGTTTGAATCCCATTCAGGGACCAAACTTCACATGTAAGTAAGCTATCCAGCTAGCTGACAGAAGGTCAGTGGTTCTACCTAGGTGTACTCCTGGAGTCTTCTTCTAGCGTTAAAACTGGAAAAGCTGTCAAATGCCCGTGGCTGTTGGTACGATGTTGAACTCCAGAGAAAAAAGAAGATATTTGTTAATTTGATATTGACTAGAATGCTTAATCCCATGTTTTTTTAATTAAGTTTAATTTAGTCAATGAATAATTTCAAGATTTTACTTGTTATTATAATCTGACCAGTTAATGTTTGTTCTATTTGATAAAAGTAATAATACGGTTAATCAATCTATGATTGGTTGATTAGTGTTTATTGGCTCATTATATAGTAGTACATTAGGTTACTATGTTATTGCATTTTTTTATCAATACAAATATTTTATTACTAAAGTTGTTGGCATATTTTAGGGAAATAAGTTTTTTTGTGATATCTTGGCTCTTCATTTGATTTTTTCTTAATTTTGTTTGTATGTGTCTGAATTTATCTGAAATACTTCTGAATTTTTGTTTTTATTTATCTTTTGTCTGAATTTGTATGAACTTATTAGAACAAATGAGAAACACGATAACACAAGGCATGAGAGATCCTCACAAGATGTTCAGTGTATTGTTGAACCACCTCAAGGTTGCTGTCTTTTTTCCAGCTTTGTGTTCACCCCACCCACTAATGTTTGAAATGTAACTTGGTATTCATCTAGCACTTTTCTGTCAGTTCCATTTCTGTGCTCTAAACAAAAACCCACTACTCGGCATTCTAGAATGACTATCTTGGTTCTCAATTAATCATATACTTTTCTATCATATAATTATACCATTCAATCTATACTAGATTTGTTATATTATTATTTGAAGTCTCTTGTTTCAATGATTGTATAATTGCCTCATTCATGAGTGGTTTCAATGTTACTTGGATTCAGTGTTCTTTGTGAAAATGATGTCAAAGTCTTAAATTACTTTACCTTTCAATTTGGTCAAATTTTGATTTTTAGGAAATATATTGTCTTCACACACTTCTAAAGTTCAGTTCCTTAATCTGTGCCCATTAATCCTAGGTCTGTTTTAGTTGATGTTGTGAGAAATATCATGATAGCCTTAAAAGTTGATAAATTCAATGATTTATGATTTATTTTTTATTGTATTGTTTTATTAACCAGAATAAAGATGATGAGGAGGAGAAGGACAAAGAAAATAAAGAAGACTCTGATACTAAAGATTCAAAAGATACAAAAGATACTAAAGCTGAAACAGATGATAAGGTTAGTAATTTTAGAGTTTTGAAAGTGGAGTCATTGAATTAAGCTTGAAGATCAGTGTCTCCTATAAAACAATTTGATTAGTTATTGAATTAAGCTTGAAGATCAGTGTCACCTATCAAGCAATTTGATTGGTTATTGAATTAAGCTTGAAGATCAGTGCCACCTATCAAGCTATTTGATTGGTTATTGAATTAAGCTTGAAGATCAGTGTCACCTATCAAGCAATTTGATTGGTTGATTCTGAGCTTTTATTAAAAGTGACTTAAGGTAAGTCTGAGTTCTTCAATTGATCTTCAAATTAATTCTGTATTGATTTTACAAAATTGCCTTATAAAAGTCTTCTGTTACTGTTTGTTTGTTGTTGTTTGTAGATGTAGTTTTATTTGTCTGTTTAAAGTCACTTATGTGTATTCATGTTTGTAGATTGAATTATGTGTAGTGATGTGAATTTTTCATGATGACTAATGTCATTGTTTCTTGATTTGTGCAGATGTCCAATGAGAAATTTTATAGATGGCGTTCTGATGCACAATTGGTACACTTTTTTGTTCTTGAATTTTTTCTCAGTTGAAATGTTGATTATTGTTCTGTTGTAAAAGTCTGATGTTGTTTGTTCATCTTTTTATTATTTATGAGAGTCTTTTGAGAAATACTTTTGTAATTTTACTATTTGGACTGGAGACATTGAAATTCTTTGAGGTGAATATGTGCTGTCTTGTTGGCATTTAGATTATCAAGTAATCTGTTGCTTTAGAATGAAATATTTTTTTCAAAGTATTGTTTGCTTATTTCCATAATACTGTATTCAAGCATTGCAGAGTTGTGTCCCCTTGTTTCTTTTATAAAGTTTTGTGGGTACTTTTAGGGAAGATTTGTGCCATGTTTTCTTTCGGTTGTACATGATTTAACTTTATTTATATATGACAGGTGTTTGTTATCTTATGTTGTCTAACTTTGATTCCCCAGTTAATCAAATAAAAACTTTAAATTAACTTTAGTGTTGATTTATGCTTGTTTAATCAGAATTCTATTCATTTGTATAGATATTTATGTCTATAGATATTAAGTATTCGTTCCCTGTGATATAAATACTGGTGTTTAATTTACTAAATGAATGAGATAAATGAAGGCTTGATATGAAGAGTATCAGAAATGTGTTTATTTGCTTGTAAGGTTAGCGCGTTATGTGTTATCTAGTTGGGGATTAATATGTGGATGATGAATTTGTAAGTTTGTTGTTCTTTTTAGAGTCCTCAAGGCCAGAAAAAAAATGCTTGTGTTCAGGATTACTGGACTGTCCCTGTTTTTTTTTTTTTTTGGCACCATCCCTTAAGTTTATATGTAATAGCCTAATACCAATTCGGAATATAATTGGGGATGAATCATACTTTGTAGTCTAACGAAAGGTGTTTAGAAAAAAAAGTAGAAAAGTTTTCCAACCTAGCGACCCTTGATTTAAAATCATGTTGTTATTTTAGTTGCACAAGTCAAACACTTAGCTGGTCTAAAAGTATGTTATAATCATGCAGTACATGCATGCAGTATTTTGTTACATATTTTTATTTAATTCACACATTCAATCAGTTCGATCAGTTCAATATTAACAATAAAATATGAAAGAAATTATTATTTTACTCATAAAACTTGTCATAAAAGGATGAAGACTTATGTATGGATTCCTGTTTTTTTTTATCCTCAGTGATTTTATAAAAGTAATGTTTGATGTTTACAAACACATGTGTTCACCATAAAATAATCTATTATACTTGTTATGAGAGGTTTATGGTTATTTCTAGGATTTTATATCGATTTTCATCATATGATATTTAAACAAACATTTTGTAGATATTTATGACTGTACTTTTCTAGCCTTAAAGTTTTAACCAACCAAAACTAGAATAACAACAGTAACACTACATTCTAATGGATGTTTAATTGTGTTCCAAAAGTTTTATAATATTTCTGTGATATAATACCACTTCAAGTGGAAGGAAATGTTTAGCTTCTAAGTTCTACAATTAAGATTTTTAGCAGAAAACTAATTTGAAGAAATAAGAGTTTTCTTAAATCTGCTCCAAAAGATTTTTCTTGGATTCTGTATGAATTTCTCTTTGATGGTGCTATAAAAGTGTCTGAATTGTTTTGAAGAATTTCAAACATACTTTTCTATTGTTTGTTAGGTTTTGAAGATTAGTATTCTGTTCATATTCTTGTTTTAAGCTTTTCTTAATGACTTTCTGCTTATTTATTTAGCTCATTTGGTATAGTACTGAACCGTTGATCTGGAGACAACAGGTTCGAGCTCTGATCAAGGAATGTATCTTATTGGCTACTGAACATAATCACATTTTTTGTCATTTATATCTCCTGATGTTTGCTTTTTGTGTGAAGTCAACAGTTTTTGTGATGATTAACATGAGAACACATCTAGATGTGTGTTCAAGAAGTAATATGGTCAACTACTTGCTATTCATCACAGAATTACTGTAAATTATGTTAAACTGATCCGAATGAATATAGTAAGCATGTACTGATACTATATGTATATATCTGTTGTCTCAGAGAAAGATCAAATGTACTTCTGTAATCATATACACACATCTCCTGACAATAATTGCCAACAATAATAATTATCATTAAGTCGTAGAGGGAATACCCCACCTATGTATGTATGCATGTTGTTACATAGTAGTGCTGTTCTATTGTCTAGAATACAGGTTGATCTTAAACAACCTAATTAGATGGTTAACAAGTAGAAAGCGATAAAATTGGAGCCTGCCTCAGATTCTAAATCTAATAAGAAAAGCTTGGTTGGAACATTTTGGTACAAATTATCTTGAAATCATGTTTAGATGTCAGTGCTTTTTCTGTGTAAGATGAGTTGATATTATGTTGCTCTTTGTTTCAAAATCTAGCAGCATTTTGTGTACCTCTACTGCAGATAAAAAATGATTGTGAAGATGCAACTGTTTGGCATAAAGAGGTTTAATCAGTGCCAGTTTTTGTGGTTCTAAATCTAATTAGTAAATTGGATCCATTCAAGGTATTCTGTACCTGAGAGATAAGAAGTAATTATGTAATACAATTAGCCAGCTCTTGTATTTCCATTTAACAGATGTGTCTGTTGGGAGATGCTAATTATCATGCACTTATCCACAAAATTATACAGTAAAACCCCACATAGTGACCATTTTGACATTAAGACCACCTCATTGTAGTGAACATTAATTTTTGAAGTAGTTTGCTAATTTTTCTTCTGTATTTCAATTTGATTGCTGGACTACTTCAATTTTAAGACCAATTTTCAAGAGTCTACATGGTGATCTTAATGTCAAGGTTCTACTGTGTTTCATATTATGGAATTAATGGTATGATGTCTGTTCATTTTAATACCAAAAAACAACACTTATTGTAAGTCAATAACAACAAAATTAGATGAACCATAAGTTATACATCTGAGCTGGCTCCCTGCTGGCTGCAGTAATACACTCTGAATCAGGGTACCAGTTTCATGCCTTATAACTTTATTGTTCGGAATTTTCTGTATACCAGATGAATTTCTATTCTTGACTGAAATTTTATGACATTTCTGCATATCTGATTCATTCAAACTCCTTGTTGTCAAATTAAATAAAATGGATCATTTCCCTTTATATATACTTTTACAGTATTTGATATTAAGTCCAATTCCTTGAGCTTATTTAACATTTGAACTACTAGGGAACAATGCTGGAGAGGACTACACTTAAAAGTGTCAAACTAGAGGTTACAGTCAACTGTGAATAGAAGCCAGCTGTATACAATGGCCACTTTTTAGCACATTTTTTGTATTATCTATGAACCTCAGAATTAAAGTCACCTGTGCATAAATTTATGTTCTCTCCCATTGGTGACCATTATTCTCAGGTTTGACTGTAGCTTTACAGTGAAGGATATACAACTTGTGTACATATATATTTATTTGAAGTTCGGCCAACGTTACATAGCAATGTGATCATTTACATGAAATAAATACCAACCCTATTTTGCATTCTGGTATGACCATCATTGTCATATCTCATCTTATTCATACTATGAACACAAGTTTGGTTGTAATAACATGAATTACCTCCCCTTTACAACAATTGGTGGGGGAGTCTGAAGGTTGCAAAGAAATTGAAACAAGGCTGATCAATAAATTTTGTCCACCTCCCAAGACTTGGTGATTCTCATTTCTTATCGTTGTCATGGATTCTTTAAATTAACTTTGCAAGACTTTCTACTTTCACCTGCCTTCTGATCAGATGGAACTGTGTGGTGTCATTAGATATCTTATCATACTTCTATACAACCTCTCTGGAGCAACACCCTTTGGGAGAAGCAAAATTATGTTGCTGTTGAGAGCCTAGAGAGGTCATTGTTCAAGAGAGGTTAAATTAATAGTTAAGTCATACAGTGGGAAAAACATGCTGTTGTTGAAGGGAGGTTGTTCCTCAATAGAGGACTGCTCTGGAGAGGTTTCACTGTATTTATTGCAGAATTCATCTAGGTATACCAGATATTTCCTAATCAATGCTCCTTAAGGACATTGTAGTTTACTGATCATTTTTTAATATGTATGATTATTTCTTAATGATTTTTTTTGGATATTTTGAATATGATATGAGATAATATGGATGAGTCATGATTTCTTGTTTAAAGTGAGTGGGTGGGGATATTATTTAGGTGAAGGTGTGTTCATATAAAAAAATCTGGTAATTTCAGGAAAAATTTACTGTGGGAAAATTCTGAACTTTGGTTTACAATCTGGATAGATATTTTTCTTATCATTTTCTCAGTAAGCTTTGATTTCAAGTACTTTGTAGAAATTATTCTGGATTTTATTGCTGGGATCTGCACTCCTGTAGATTTCTCTTACATTATAATCTGTGTATCTTGATACACAAATTCATCTCAATTGAAACTATTGATTCTGGTGGGTATGACTCACTCGTGTATCTTACCCAGAATTAAATGATGGCTTATCATGCCAACGATACCACTTCATGGAAAAATTTATTCAATAAAAAAACAGGTTTTAGAAGCCAGAAAGTTAGTGAAAAACTTTGTCAATGTAAGATTACGATTCATGGTTTTATTTTGTCATTTAACATTTATTAAAAGTTCTGGGGTTTCAAACATTGGTTTTCATCATGCAATTTCATGATTGTTTTGTTATTAAGAATTATAAAAAATGGAAATAAGATGAAATGATTGTGGAATATTTGATAGTTTAAAATCATTTGCTGAACATTGAGTTTTAAGAAATATTTGCTGTAAACCAGGATTGATTATTATGAACTGCTGGATCAAATTCATATATAATCTTGAAATTAAATGCTTGTCATACTTAAACTTTTATTGTAAAGGCTGTACTAGTATTAGTGTATGCTTTTTACCTGTGCACCCTATCCCCCTCACCCCCATCTTTGCAATTACTCTTCTCAGAGCCTCCCCTGCCCCTACTATGTTTGTTGTGAGTAAATACATCTGTAAGGTTATTGAAGGTTGTGATGTTTTCATTGTGAGTAAGCATATATACTGGTACTGTGAGCATATACCAGTACTGTAGTGAGCATATATACTGGTACTGTGAGCATATACCAGTACTGTAGTGAGCATATACTGGTACTGTGAGCATATACCAGTACTGTAGTGAGCATATACTGGCACCGTGAGCATATACCAGTACTGTAGTGAGCATATACTGGTACTGTGAGCATATAACAGTACTGTAGTGAGCATATATTGGTACTGTGAGCATATACCAGTACTGTAGTGAGCATATATTGGTACTGTGAGCATATACCAGTATTGTTGTGAGCATATATTGGTACTGTGAGCATATAACAGTACTGTAGTGAGCATATATTGGTAATGTGAGCATATACCTGTACCATATCTGATACTTAACTTAAACTGTTTACCATCTCAGTTGTTGATCATGAAGTTGACCTGAGCAGATTAAGTATTTTATTCTTGGTGGTAAACATTATAATCGTGGATCTCGATTTTATTATTTCTATAATTGCATTTAATTTGCAATTATTTAATGTAATATTTTCATTCGTAATAGCCGATTAGTCTTAAATCCTCTCAATATGGATTAGAAATAAAGTTAAATAGCTGGGGACAATGTCTGGTAGTGAAAAGGAAACTTTATTTACACTTTAAGTCTTGTCTTATTATAAAGTGTTTATGCAACCTGACAGCGACTCAATTGCAATTGAAAGGAGATAAGCCTGGTGAATGCTTTTTGAATTTTGTGGTCAGAGACTTTTGATCTTTAATTCGATTACGTTCAACAATGTCTGACTTTACTTGTATTGACTGTGGCTTTTATCATAATCCAATTTTATTAAAGAAATATAATACTAAACAAGAAATCTATTCAGATACATAATTGAGATATATTTTTATTAAAATTTTATGTTTTGCATTAATTAAAGGGTGGTGATTCAAATTCTAAATTATTTGGAAAGTTAATTGTCTTGACAGGACCCAACAAATCCACTCATCAGCTTGTAATTGTGAGTAGAAATCCACTCATCAGCTTGTAATTGTGAGTAGAAATCCACTCAGGACAAGCTGAAATTGCTGTAGAACTAGTTAAAATTCTAAGTCTGAGAAAAATTTGTCAAGCTTTGCTTGATGAAGTTGTTGGTGATATTACTTTATGTTGACTTTAGTTTCTACATTGATGTGCCTGAGAAACATGGATTATCTTCCTTTTAAATGATTCTTTCCTTTCTTCACAGAATTGTTGTCTTTATCATCACATTTTTTGTGCATCATGAGTAATTATTAAGGCATCATTGTTCAATTCTCAGTAATGAATGTGGGTAGTTATACTATCTAAACACTCTATGTGTAGTTTACCCACCTTTAGATCTCTATACAGTTTCCCAGGTGCTTGAACTGCTCATAGTACGGAGAATACTTGTATTGAAGTGTAGAAGAATATCTGATGGAAATACACTGAGTATATATGTGTAGATATACTCACTGTTCGAAATAGGGGATTTTTTTTAGGATAATTAGGTGCAGTCTGTGGGAAATACTTGGACTAGAATGTTGATTTAATTTGTGTTAAATACATCATTAGTGTTGTTGTGGAGTATAGTGTGTTGTTTTGGAGTATTGGTGTTTTAGTTGTAATGATTTTACTGAATTGGTTGAACTTTCTTAGTATTTGTATCATACTTAAAGCTTATCTATGTATTGTTGTTATTACATATTGTGATATTATTGTTGCTGTGTGAGAGATAGTGTTCTGAATTAGTGGGCTTTTTTTGGGAGGTGGGGGGCAATTACCATGTTTTTTTGTGAGATGGACATGTGTATAGGAGGTACTTTATGTACTGATTTTCTCAAATTCATGATCTACTGGTCTGGCTCTACAATATGACTTATTTTAATGTTTGAGTTAATAAAAAGTTAATTGTTACTGGCTGTTAATTTGCCTGATAAGCTGATCAGCAATCACAGCACTAAAAGTACAGCTTGCTCAGCCCTAAGGTTGTCATTAGCAACACTTTTTTTGATTGGTTATCTCTGGTGTACAAAAAATTATGAACAGATTTTGATTGGTTACCTTTGATATCTGAAAAAAACATTGTTTTTGATTGGGTAAACATAGTCACTTAAATTTGATTTTAATTATTTGAAGACCTTAGGAAAAAATCATCCATACTATATTTACATGTGAACATTTTTTGCTGTTTTTCTTTGTTTCTCAATGCCAGCTCAATTATTTTTTTACTATTCACTAAGTGACCTCTTTTTGTTGTTATATTTACTAACATGGAACAAAGAACTTAACCCTCTTATTAAATGCTTGATCTTTATTAAGTAGCTGTTTCCATTTTTGTGACTGGTATGTTGGTGTATTTATGGTTATATATTTACCAAAATGTAGCATCTTGCCAACCCTAAACACTTCAAATATTCTTCTGAGAAATAGACTGCCAATTTATTACCTTCAAAATGAAAGGAATTACAAGTAAATGACTGGTATGCATTGTTCTGTGAAATAACTAGGACACAGACTGGGCTTGCTTGATATATGTTTAGATTGGGGTGTAATAATGATATTATGACCTTGATTATAAGTGCTGATAAGCCTGTTTGGAATTGTCAGATCTCAGAAATACCTGATGGGTGGGGTGTTTTACTTGGAATATAACTTGTGTTTTTATGTGTGAATAAGAAGTTGTGGTGAAAGTTCAATCAATTTGGTATGATTATCATATTGTAGGATTTTCTACGTTTGTCAACATTGAATATTTTGATGATTTGTAACTTGCGTACTGGTTAACATTGTGGTTCTCACTGTGGTGGGTGATATTATTTTCACTGAGGAATATTCAAGGAGGAAGTTATGTCTTATGGTAGCGGATCGTTCCGCTACAGCCCTCTGACTAAGTATGCTGGGACACCTAGTCATAGCTTGTATGGAAGTAGCCATTCCTTAAACAACTATCCCACTGCGTATGGTTCATCTACATCAGGTGCTTATGGGACTAGTCCATACACATCTGAATATGGGTCTGGTTATGGATCCGGTTACAGTTCTAGATCCGGTTCCACCAGCAGTATATCTAGTATTGGAAGTACCGGATATGGGGCTAGTTCGGCTCCATACAGGGTAAGTGGATATTACATAGTACCGTAGTTCCATTATTAATGTCACTCTGCATTCTTGTTGTAATTTTTGGGTGATTTTTCATGTACCTGTAATGCTTCTCTTATGTATTTTACCAGGCTTGTATGGTAGTATGTTTTTTTACTTAAGTCGTTTGGATATCTTGATAATGTATGTATAACATTTGAATAGTAAGTTTACTTATCAATCTAATTTTTGTTTTTTGTGGGTCCGCCTAGTTATGACATTCTTTAGTTCATACATTGTTTGATTGCTTTACTTGATCTGTGCTAATCTAAATTGATAAACTCAAATCTTGTTTGTCAAGCTATGAATACTAAATGGCTAATTTGCATGTACATTGTACTTAAAATCCATTCTTAAGTCACGATGCTTTTCAGTGTTTCAATTATTCTAGAATTCTTTGGTCTAAAAAAATGTTTTACGATCATTTTTATGTTAACATTCTGGAAGATCATGAAACATCTTGGTAAAGAACAAGCATTTTTATGCTAAGTTATGGTGTTTAATTGTTTGCAATTTGTCATACTTTCATATGCATTGTGAATTTACTTACTGGTAGTGATAGAAGGGAGACAACTTTTGTAAAATTTAATCAGCATTGTTATCACTAAGGTTTACAGACATCAGTTAAATTTATGTCAATATTTACACATTTTATGGCCTTTCGAATAAAAATGAGCATAATTGGTATAATTATATAAGCATAGTTTTATATCATGAGTCACAATTTTTTTTTCAAAGGTTGGATGGGGCTTTATTTATTGGCACATTATTTTAATGAATCAAACTTGTCTGTTGTAATGTACAGTTTTCTTGCTCCATATCTCAGAATGATGGCTTGGTAACTACTTGAAATTGTTTACATTACCTCAGGTTCTCCTGCCATCTGTTTTTTCCTTAGATTCTGAATTTACTTTTCAACATTCTCTGTATATTAAAACTGACTCACCTCTGGGAGAATGTTGATTTTAGGCCTCACGTTTGTAAAAAAGTGCTTCTTAGTCCTGGGTTAAGAATTAAATCTGAAAAAGAAATTTCAGTTTCTTTCATTGTTTTTTAACTCTTTGCCTCATAATACCACATTTCCCTGCGTCTGAAGCAGACAACTTTTGACGAAAACAATGTGCAAAAGAAGTCATTGCTTGTAATGGGAAATGACTTCTTTTGTCACAATGTTTTCCGCACGGTCAGGAGAAATTACCCAATTTTCTTAAATAGTTGTTTTGTATATTTGCTTTGAATTTGGAAGAGTCCACAATATACTTATGAGGTAAATGGTTAAAAAGTATGAAGTTTGTTACTGATGTGTTGTAATAATAAAAATGTAAAAATACTTCCCTACCTTTGGTAAGTATTTCTCTAAACTTTGATAAAATTTTATGTAAAATTGTTTTGTATAAGATCTGTTCTTCTGAAGGAATTGTGGAAAGTCAATGATTTAAATGCTTAAATATCATAAAAAACACAAGAATTCTACCAATGTTCCATTATACTTCAGGTGTCCAAGTAACAAATGTCTTACCCTTGCTTGGCCTGTATTTTTTTTCTAATGTACATCAGGTGTCCAAGTAACACATGTCTTACCCTTGCTTGGCCTGTATTTATTTTCTAATGTACATCAGGTGTCCAAGTAACACATTTTACTCTGACTTGGCCTTTTTATGATTTTTACTGCTCAGGTAAACCAGGAAGGAATGGTGATAAAGAAACAAGGCCTGCAAGTGGTTTTATGTGGTAAAGGCATTAACTGTTCAACTGACTGGAGCTAATTGATTTAACAGCTGTACAGATTTCCCCATAATTGCTCATATTATGATAGAACTATCATACCTGTATTTTGAACTATTCCTCTTTGAGAATCTCTCTGAAATCTATTTTGTGGGAAAATTTATGTTCACTTTGAGGAAATTTATCCTTGAAAAGAATTTAGTGAAAATTTATGTCGTCAGACATATTTTATCATTAAAAAAATGCAAAATTAATGCTGCAACTTTCCATTGAAGTACAGTAATATATTTCACCTGGCAGATAATGGTTTAAATGTTGAGTGTATAAACTTGTATTTCCTTTCAAATTCTGTGTACCCTCAATATCTAGGGATCTCATTTCTGTAATAAGTGCACTGTACCTATTAGGATCAAAGTCATTTCCAAGTTCAGTGCTCCTTACCTCCCAAAGTAAGTTTTTACTGGAGCAGCTTCCTTTTTGTCAGAGTTTAACCTGTGACAGTTCATCTAATTGTCATGATAAGGTTGTGAGTCTATATACATATGTGAAGGAGTGGGTTTCAATATGTTGCTTCTAAGGGAAGGAAAAACTTATGTTGGCTGTTTGTATGTTTCTTTGGCAGATTTAATGTTTTTTGACCTATGTATCAAATACCTGCAGTTGATGGATTATTATTACATGCATTTTGTTTCTGTATTTATGATTAAATCATTATCACTTTCATATCTCTGCCTCAGGGAAAGTTACCCACTTCTTTGTATGAGAATACCTCTGTAGATAAATATCTCTATATGCATATTGTTGTTGATCAGTGTTCCAGAATATTTGGCATTCATTCTGCAAGATGTTAGACCATCCTTAAAAAATGTTTGGTTTGAGGTTGTGCAACTGACCCATTAAAAAATCCCCTTAGTCAAAGAATTTTTAGCTATTTTTTTCCAAAAAAAAATCATCTTCTATATTAGTATAAATCATCTTGTCAACAAAAGAATTATATAAAAAAAATGCCTACCAACCTGAGCAGTAATAAAAGTTTGGGTCACGTAACTACAAACCAACATTTTTATGAATGGCCATACATTGAAGCGCTCTGTAGAGATTGATTTCTGTTACCGAATTGTACTTAATAAATGCACTTCCCCTAATAATGGCCCCATCTATTTAGATAAAAAGAGAAAATTCTTTACCTTTGACCCTTTACAAAAATTCATCCAAAGGTTGTTTAAAGTTATAACTCCTCAAATTGGAAAATGTTCAGTGAAGTGTGTCACACCTTTAAATGTTTATTGGGGATTATTTGTTGTATATATATTTTATAACCATGGTAACTGGAATTCTGGTGTATTTTGCTGGTTTATAAAATGGTTCCAATTAGGCATTTATTTATGTGTAAATGAATATGAATTGATTTTAGGTACTTCAGAGTTGTAGATTAAAATAGTTTTGAAATGAACCATTGGTTGTACACTAAATTTTCTTGTGTGTGAATTCAATCATTAAAGCAGACTGCTTGGTCTGGGTATTTCAAAATAGATTTTCTCTGTTCAGTATCATTTCCTGAGTTTACCTGCTGCATTTTGTTTGTTTAAATCTTTAGGCATGCGCTTTGTGTCATAGGCAGCTTTTTGATTTCACATGATTATTTCCCTTAGTTTGCATAAAAATGTAATGGTTACCTCCCTTTGATTAAAATTTAAATTCTTGTTACATTTTTGTTCACAAACATAGACTTGCTACACATAAGAATCACCAACTGTCAGTTATATTCCCGCTAGTTATTTTTTTTATCCTCATTATTGTCCTCGTTGTCTGAGAGGTTATCTAAGTATTATTGATATGTAAATAGTCATAAATCAGTAATTTCATTGTTGTACTGAAAAGAAATAAGACTTTGATTTGAGGTGGAGGGGCCTCAGTGGTCAGGTGGTTATGGTCTGTGACCATTAGTCACACACCACTCATTGTTTTGAGTTTAAAATATGTAGATTTAGGAGGTCAGTTTACCAATTTTTTTTTTGAAAGTTCAATCTTTGTCCTGTCAGATTTCTAATTATAAAATGTCTTTTATATAATGTCTAGGAAACATCTTTGTGCATTATTGTGGACAGCAAGTCTTGTCCTTTAATGTAGCTGAATGTATTAGAAAATAATCACTGATTATGATTATAAAACAAATATATCTTCATTTTGATATTTTTAATCTTCAAAGAATCTTTTCTTTGTCTGAAACTAGAATTCTCTTGTGTTGATAAAACATAGAAAATTTCACAATGTTGAATTGCAAACTTCATAACACTATCTTAAGTTGAGATGGAGTTTTTCGTGTAGCCATATCATAAATAATGTGTTTGTTATTATCTCAGTATGATTTCATGGTGTTTGGTATCAGTTTCTCGTGCTGTGTGTTGAAGTTGTGCATAATTTGTATGGTGGATGGTGGAGAAAAATGATATTATGCAACTTGTTTTTCGAAACTGTTTTCATTTATTAAGTATCTGTATTGTAGGAAATAGATGAGATAATGTGTTGATAAATTTAAATTACCTGAGTTCTGATATACTCAAAATTTTCCTTGAAGATAGTAGAACCAGACATGTTGAGTTTTGTGTTTTACAAATCATTTGTATAATAAGATTATTGTTAATATGTGTGGATAAGATTTTTCTGCATTGGAAATGTTAACACCTTAACAAATTTTGCTTGTATTAAAAATTTTATGCTCCTGGTTTCATAAAGTGGATAAAAAATCTCAGACAAATATCTTACTAGGTCTAAAATATCAAAATAACCAGAATTTGAAATATGGATGCTGGGAATTTACTTACATATTGGAATAACTGTCAATAATTTTGTATTCAAGTATATGATAAAAAGATGTTGTACGACCAAGTATAAATTAAGTGCAGTGTTTTGAAATTTTTGCTGGGCAAGAAATGGAGGCGATGTTTGACATTTGTATTCAATGAATGCGGATATTCAGTGTTTTTATGAAATAATTTTTGTTGAATTTTGATCTGTTTGTCAGTATTATTCACCTGAGTTTAGAGTTGGTGATGTGGATGCAGCAAAATGTGAATTTGTCAGAAATGTTGTTGTCTGTGAGATGAAAAATACTTGATGCTTTGTCAGTTTTGTGAAACTTGAGTCAACAGTTTGATTTTTATGAAGTATTAATTTATTTAAATTTATGAATAATCCAGTTAACTACTTCACTGTTAAATTGGCATTTGCATTTTCCTTTGAAAGTGTTCCAAAATGGATTTTTATTTTCATCCATATAAGGTATATGTTACAAATTATTCAGTTTATAGTGGATGGTGTATTGTCGAGGTGATTTTTTTACTTGGTCCACTGTGGATATAACATTATCAACAGTCTTGTAACTTTCTTTGACTTACGTTCTTATTGCATAAGTTTGGTATCTTATGGTAGTTATAAGTTGTTTTAAATATCATTGAAATGTCTTGTTAGCTTCAATTTTGACTATTCTATGTATTTTAGGTAAATTGTTGATGCTATGTCTATTTATAGTAACTCAAATATTTGTCTATTTATAGTAACACTATTGTTTGTCTATTTATAGTAACACTATTGTCTATTTATAGTAACACTCTTGTTTTTCTATTTATAGTAACACTAGTTATTTACAACTTGTGTTTGTTTATTTTTTTAATTGTCCTGTTTGGTATAGATTTATTGTTTTAACATTTCCAAGGAAGAAAGGAAGTGCCATGTTCCTTATTATGCATTTTAAATTTAGTGTTTTATATTTTCAGAGTTCACGATACAATAGGTATGGTTCAACATCAGATGTCCCCAGCCATCTATCAACACGTCCTAGCTCCTACAGCGAGTACTCTCATTCAACACCCTCCTTACAAAAAGATTATAAAAAGGTAAGCAATTCTGTTTAGCTTCTAACTCTTCTGAGCTTAGTTTTATTTTATAAAATTATGTGAAAAAGTTAAAATTTTTCAATGTTCATAAATAGTATGATATGATGAAATGATATTGACAATGTCTTGGACTAAAATATCATTTTTTTAATTGACTAATTGAGTCAGTTTATTGTTTTTAAAAAATGTTGCCTTGGTAACAAAATAAAAATATATTTTGTGAAGCTGATGATAAGAATTTTTTTAGTCTTTGGTTGTAAGTAGAAAATTATTTGGAAGGAAACTATGAATTGAAGGAAATATACAAACACGAAAACATGTAAGCATATTTCAGTTATACGAAGAAGAGAAATATAAAGAAAAACATGTTAATGTGTAAACATATTTCAGTTATACGAAGAAGAGAAATATGAAAAGGAAAAGTTAAAGCGAGAGTTAGAGCAATGTAAAAAAGAATTGAGGGAAGCCAAAATAGAAATAGATAAACAAATGAGGAAGAACGAGGCTAATCGTGTATCAGATACTAACGATAAAAGGGTTTGTACAATGTTTCAGTCCCTTTTTTGTCCCACCACCACCTCTTAAGAATTTATTATGGTGGCTGCGGGGGGGGGGTCATTGTGTTCCTCTTCCTTGATTTATAAAAAATGGTGATGATAAATGAGTTTGTACATTGTTTTAGAGCTTTGTCTTTAAACTAAGTTTTAAATTGGAAAGTTGTCCTTCTTTGTCCTATTTTCCTGTGCTTACATTGAAAATGAGTAAATAATTTTTTTTTGTAACCTCGTTACAGGAAAGAAGGGCATTGGAACGAAAATTGTCAGAAATGGAAGAAGAAATAAAGGTGAGATAAACTTGTGGCTTTCTGTTGTGTAACTCAATGATTAGTGCTGAAAGTTGATGCCAAACTGTTGTATTTGTTCCTTCAACTAAATGAGTTACAGGAATTTGGCATAAGACTTCCTGGTTTTGGGGGATTGATCTTGCAAGAGTAATAAGTTTGGTGTTTGAGTGAATTCATGTTGAAAGTTTTAGAGAGTTTAGCTACTAGGATGAGCTGAATTTTTATAGCATAGGAAAATTGTTATATCATATAAAAAGTACAAATGGTTTACAGACTACCAAATATTCCCTTATATTTGACTCTCCTAATTGATGCCCCTAGTCTTCTCTAGAAAAATAAAAATTTGTGACCTATTGATGCATTAATTATCTCTCAGATGATATTCAGTGTGGTAGAAAATCATTTGAACAATAATTGGAATTATTGAAAACTAAATTGGAAAAAAATGGACAATTTAACTTTTTGAGACATTTAATAGGAAATATTTGGTAGTGGCAAATTATTGGTGTATAGTTTTGTATGGTTGACCACTGATGCTGGTTACATGTTTAGTGGATTTGAACTTCGGTTCATTTTGAAAGTGGAGTATAATAAGAACTGTGGTATATCTGATAATACTTTACTGTATGTTATTTGTCTGTACGTTATGTGATGATAACTTTACATTTTTGGTTGATCATTTAATGGTTGTGTTAGTGTGTATGTATGTGTATTAGATGAAAAATATTGAGAGACTATTTTGCTGTTTTGATGTGGTTTATTTCATTAGGCTTTGTTTAGTTAAATATTTTTGCAAGTTTTAATTCCTATTTAGCATATGTCTCAAATATTGTTACTGAAACGTAGGACAGAAATGTGATACTGGATAACATTTTTATGTGCAAATACAGTACAATCAGTTTACAGTTTACACCACATGTGTATCTTGACAGTCAAAAGTTTAGCCCCCTTTCAACAGTCTGTGTATTTGTCAGTCTCTGTACTGTACAGCTGTCATTGATAAAAATGATATTGATGTATGGGTGATTCTTTTTCCAGTCAATCTACTATCAGTACGCATTTTAAAACATTGATACAGTACAAGTGTAGTGATCTGAATGAAAAAAATCCCCAAAACAGTTTTATACACAACGCAAGGACTGCTCCATAACAGAAGTTGTCAAAAACGATCTTGTCTGAAAATTATACTCTAACATTCTTTTTCTGGTAGCTGGACTGTGTGTAATAGTTTCATGTTAGTGAGTCAGTCTTAGTTTTTTGTAAGGATTGAGGAACTAATTGTTTTCATTTAGTCATGAAAAAAATATTATTTCAAGTATCATGGAAGCCATGGTTAAACCAGTATTTCTGTTTGACTTCATTCACTTTGTGTAAATCTTGCTGATTTCATAGAAAAAAATGAAGTATTATAGAATGCAGAATTTTTGACAATTTGATGCATATTTCCAGCATATGGACAAACTAAAGGCTGAAAATGCCAAACTTAAGGAGGAAAATAGAGCGTTAACGCGAGTGGTTGCCAAGCTTTCAAAATAGGTAAAACTGTGGGGCCACGTGGTAAAACACATTGGCCATCTTGTGCTTGATATGGTCAGTTATATAGAATTATTTTTGCTCACCCTTCCCAACTCTCTCCAACCTGTATGTTGAAATTTTGTGTTGTGGTATCTTGCAATTATTTTATGTTCCACGATTGTTTTGTTTTTTTCCATTCAACAATTTTTTCTGTTAAAAGCAATTGGTTCTTATTTTTGTATCATTATTGCCTTGTAAATGCTTTGCATTTTGAACAATGCACCAAGTTAATATTAAGTTTGCTCTTGCAAATGATGAATATGTTAACAGTGCATGTGAAAAAGACACAAAACTAGCCTTTGAGCATGCTTGAATTTTAATGGTGCATGTTTGAATGAAAAGTGTGATCCAAATTTTATAATCACCTGAAATTCTTTGCTCTTTGTTCCTTGAAACCTCAAACCTTCGTGTTCCCTGTTTGCTGTGAAAGGTAGGAGCTGTTTTCAATTTGTATGATGAGTTGCAATCTGGAGTTGTTTTTAAATTGCAGACGGCTTTGAAATTTGGTGCTGTTATCAAATTATAGACTGGTTTGAAATCTGCAAAATTTTGAATCCTTTAGACTGGTTTTGTAATCTGGCGCTATAATGAATCCCATGTACTTGTTTTGAAATAGTGTGCTAATTCATATCCCAGACTGGTTTGAAACCCATTACTGTACATACTCTCACAGGCTGATTTGTAATCTGATGTTTTTAATTCTTGTGACTGGCTTAAGACCCAGTACTATATTAGTAGACTGGTTTAATGTTCTAAATCTGTGTTGACTTTTCAGTTATACATGCTTTTCATTGCATAATTATATTCATGACAGAGTTAGTCCCCTTGTTGCATCTTAAACTTTTTATTTACACATGGACACCTAGAGTTATAATTTCTTATACATTACTTTAAAAAGTATGAATTACTTTAAGAGATAAATTTTAAAAATCTGGACAGTTTATTTATCATATTATTTTGTCTAAGGAAATTTATCTTTCTTTAAGCCCCACCCCCTGATTCTTCCAGAAGTGCTTCTTTGTCCTGTTGTCGTACAAAAAGTACATGAGCTTTCTTTCTACTTCTTTTTAAACTGTGAGTTAATCTTTAATTTGTCAGATTCTGTTGCAGCAGTTGTGCATCAAGCCCTTGGAAGTCGTTACATTCTGATCTGTATCTATGCATGATGTTGTATTGTCTATGAAAATGTACAAATGATGCTTGCTTTGTATCAGTTATTATTAGCTTATACATCAGAATGGCTGTAGATTGATTGTTCAGCTTGAATGAAATGCTTGTCAAATGATCATTTTATGTTTCGTTCTGTTCTGTTCAGTTGTTGTGCAGTTGCTCTCTGCTTTGAGGCTTTTTCTGTTGTTATTTTGTTGTGTCCGTACATGTTGTGGTATTCCATGTAGATTCTGTCATTGTGTTAGAAACTTGAAATGTTCAGTTTATCGTCTCTGTTGAAAGTCTCGGTAATTTTATTGAAGATAAAAATGAGACTTTCCTCGGAGAGTGATTTCAAATTACATGTAAATAACACTGTTTTACTAGAAAGCTTGGCAATCGCCGACACATTCTGTAGCTTGTGTTTTTATCAGGCTGCGCTGTTGTGGTTTTACTGGTTTGATAACAATCCTTGTTTTAGTTACACTCTGTAGCTAACTTCAGTCTAGATTTTATTGTATTTTTTGTTCTGTTGACCATTTATGGTCTGTATTACATCATCTACTCAACCCTCACTGTACCTGTGTATATAAAAAAATCCTAAATCAACAAACTACAAATTCTGTACCTGTGTATATAAAAAAATCCTAAATCAACAAATTACAAATTCTGTACCTGTGTATATAAAAAAATCTTAAATCAACAAATTACAATTCTGTACCTGTGTATATAGAAAATCTTAAATCAACAAATTACAAATTCTGTACCTGTGTATATAGAAAAATCTTAAATCAGCAAATTACAAATTTTGTACCTGTGCACTTTGTGTGATTACCATTTCTATCATGTTAAGGTGACCTAATTTTCTTTGCCTTTTTATGCTGGTCTTCACTATCTTTTATTGAGTATTAGTTGCAAAATTGGTGTTTAATCTTTTTCCTCATACAGATGTGAACTTGATTTGAATTTTTTTGTATCGTTTATTTAGAAGGTTGGTAAGGCTTTACACAATGAATGGCCACGTTTATTATAAACATTGATTTGTGTGTGAATAAATGATTTCCAGTTATTTGCATAATATCAAATATTTGGTGCTTAGTGACATTTACTGCATTTGTTTTCCAAAAATTGAATCAATGTTAGTAACAATTATGCACCAAGACTTTAGTACTTGACAGTTTCATGGTCATTAAAATATTTGTATTTTATATGTTAATTATTACCAGAGCAGCAAGCCAAGAATGCAAATGGAATCCTACAATATTTTAACAAAACACTACATTTGTATGTATATGATAGGTTTTACACTAGTGCAATTTTCATGATTTCACCCCAATGGGCCTTTGTGGTTGTGGCATCTGACTAATAGTCAATTACACATCACCACTGTGAGTTCCTAACCCACCAGACAAATTTTACATGCAAGGAAACTCTTCAGCTAGCTTACAGAAGATCAGTGGTTCTATCCAAATGTACGCTTCGGGTCTTTTTCCACTGAAAACAGTAGCCAAATGAGCTGATACCTTGTGATAGAAAATGCTTCTTTAAACAATAGTATGTGATTTCGTAACTACATTTTACACAACGATTTTATTGGTTGGTATAGTGGAGTGTCAGGGACTTAATCTCTACAAGTGTGAACCTCTTGTTGATATAATCAAACTTGAAAATTATGTTAAAGTTTGTACAAAAAATGTATCTCGAAGGTTCCCTTTGCATTTTTTGAATTGATTTTTTTCTTTTGTGTATTTATTTGGTGTATACATCAAAGTTGAAATTTTCATAATTTATGCTTTTTAATGTATTAATTTTCATTTATTTCAGAAAATGGATCAACTAAAAGAAGATAATCGTAGACTTCGTGAAGAGAACGGTGCTTTAATTAGAGTTATAAGTAAACTTTCGAAATAGCATCGTCTATGTGTGTTAGATACGAGTCATCTTAGTCTCTGCTGTCTGTCCTGTGTCATCTGTATATTGAGTAAATTATTTTGATGAATTTTTTTATAATGATTTTCATTATTCTCTGATTATTTAGCATGATCTATTTATAGTATTAGGGGCTGGAACCTTAATTGAATTTCTTTGGACAATCTTTGAAAACTCTCACGATGTAAGCAGTCAATTAAAAGTTTCCTGTAATAACTTGAGATAAAATGTTAACAAGTAAAACACTTCGGATTCAAATTAGCATATATACAGTTATAATTGTGAAATCCAATAATTGATTGTAAAGTTGAATTGATTGGATGTGTATAAATGACACATGGACAGAAGTCAGATGAATAATTCAAAAGTGCAATTTTCGTTTATAAGCGAAGCTGATTGTGATAGTGGTGAATTACAGTATCATTGAACAGTCATAAGCTTGTGAAGGAGGGAGTCTCTTGTTATGATTGTGTCATATGTGCACGAACTGCAGACATGATTCATGTTAAAATACTGCATTTTTTTTGCTAGTAAAATCTTTGTCATATTTTTTTCACTGTGCCTCATACTTTGTTCAAATAAGCTTTGTTTGTGTGTAGGAGAGGGCATTAGAGAAATGTGAGAGGCGTGGTCTCATCCATGTTGCGATTTTATTTACACAATTGACCAAGTAAAAACAAGGAGTGCTTATTTGTTTTATTGTCATAAAGACAGAATCCTCTCATCATCATCATTTTTTTTCACTTTTTTTCCATCTGAGCTAGAAATTCTGTCCATAGTTTTAGAAAAAAAAAACCATGCTGAGCCCACAGAATTCTGTGATCGGTCAATTTCAAAACCAAAATACAGTCTGGTCATTGGCCAGTTGCTCAGAACCAACTAATAGGAAGTTTGGAATAAAATTGGATTTTTTACTTGATAAAAACAATTTACCTTCAGATGTTTCATCATCATTAATGTTGCTGTTTATTTTCTAAGCTAATGTTTTCATTGGGACAAACAAGCACTTATTGTTGATGGACCAAACTTGATGTTCTTTAAAATTGTCACATTGGTGAGATCAAAAATATACTACTTTGTCACTTCTCAACTTTTACTCTTTTTGTTTCTTGGATTAAGGTGATTAATGTATTCACCTTTACTGTTGGATAAATAAACTTGTCTTGTCTTGTTAAAATCCAAGGGGTTGGGCAGGACTATTAGAATCCTCTATAATCTAGTTACAATAAGTTTACACCAAACTAGCTTTATAAATGGTGAAGTTGTTCTAAGATATTTTAAGTCAGTTAAACATGCTATATTGTAACCAACCATATCATGGTATAATGTGCTCTGATGCTGTTTGTGGTGGATGAATAGGGATGGCATACAGCAATGAGCTATAGACTTATGTCTATTTATGCATATACAGGGGTTCAAGTTTTCCAGTTTATACTGGGTTTCCAGTTTTTGAAGGGCTCTGAAGATAGTTTTTTCAAATCAAGGATTTGCGTTTGAAGGCCCTCAGCAATACTTTCTGGTTTTTAGAAATTTTCTACTTGAACCCCTGCATATATAGTTAAACAAAATTAAAACCATCCTGCTCTCCTGCTCAGGCATGTGGAGATAAATTCAGCATAGTGTCTCACTTGAGGTGTGATCAATTCAATTCAAATAATCTTAAAGTTAAGGAGCACGGCCAATAAAATGCTGGGATCTCCATCAGTATAATATTTTTACAATTCTAAAGATTTCTATAGAGAAAACAATGTTGTTATTTGAATTTTAGGAATTGTCAAATGTTTGCTGATTGTATACTTTATTCTGCTGGATTTTGAAGATCTAAACATCAAAAAGGGGACATTATACCGTAATATGGGGTCCTGTATTCTTGTGTGTATTCATCTCCTGTCGGAACCTTTACTCCAGATATAATTCTTGTCACTATTAACTTCTCTTTACTTTTTGTTCAGTATCAAAATTTTGTACTCTTCACTAATTTTCTTAATTAATTAATTGTACTATTTTAACAAAAGTTCATATTTAATCATAGATTTTTTATTTTTTGTGTATTGTGTCTGTATCTTTAGCAAGAAGTAGATTCTACCTTATAGAAAGCGACCGTGTATAAACTTGGTGCGTTATATTGTACCTTCTTCGTATGGTGTGAGCGTGATTGTTATATTAGAAAGCATGTTTGTTCACCTGACTAATTGTGTACGCAGTGTGGTATCAGTTGGAACGTTCAAAATTAGAAGTTCTTGTTGTCACGGTTACAAGATTCAGCCTCATTTTTGTATTCAGTTTATGTTGAAATTACCTACAGCCCTTCGATTGTGAGTTAATGTATTTTGTCATGCGTGATTTTTTATTATGTACGAGTGATTGATATTTTATTATTATTGATTGTTACTTTTTACTGCCACTATTAATTATTTATTCTACTTTTTCTTCTGTTCCACCAATGGTGCTAATGTTGATGTCTATATGATGTTCTTTTTGTTTATAGAAAGTCTGGTCTGTACTGGTCTATGACAGTTCCAAAAAAGTCTTTTTAACATTTTTTTCTTCAGATGGATTTTTAGGAGTGGGTGACTAAAATTGAATCATAAAATAAAGTACTAGTTACATGTGCCTTATATAATGCTCATTAGCATCCTTGAGTAATGTGATATTAGTTGAGGTTGAATAATTCATTTACAGTCAACCCTGAGTTCGCACCCCCCCCCCCCCTCTGTGAATAGTGGCCACTTACAAACTACTGTCACTATTTGGCAAACATTTGCTGACATACAAAAAACATTTATACATCTGAATAAAGGCTGTCCAGGGCCACTGTGGTCAAGTGGTTATGGTTTCTAATTAGTAATCACTAGCCCTCACTGCTGCGAGTTTGAATCCCACTTGATGTCTAATTTGTCATGTGAGAAAGCTGTCCAGCTGCTTGCGGGAGGTCAGTGGTTCTACCTTAGTGTTTTCCTGTACAGTTGAAGCTGGAAAGTCACCAAATGACCATAGCTATTGGGGCGACGTTTAACCCAGTGAAAAAAGTAAAGCCCCAGTGTAAAAAGTCCCTCCATTGGTCCTTGTTTAGAGGTTTGACTGTACTTTCTTTGTTTACTGTCATTTGGTAATGTGTTAGTTGACTTAGCTTTCAAAATTTAACTAAATTATTATTGTTTTATCATAATTTTGGATATATTTGTTTATTATAGAAAAGGGAGCATGTATATTCCTTAATTTGGCAATATTTTCATCTCATAATTAACTTACTGCCCTGGGGAAACTTAGCATATTCTTTTACTGATATCTTGTTTGAATTTATTTTATACTTAGCTCGTATTTCAAACTTTTGTGAAATATGCAAATTTTGATACATATGTGAACATGTGACTTTTTGCATGTACCGAAAACAATGAGATTAGTAGTGTAGTTGTACTCAAGTTTGATGAGTCATGAAGTTTTGTATATATATAAAAGTTTATCGTAAAATTGTAAATAATGTAATATAGATTGTGTACATATGTCCTAGGAAACCACACATTGTTTTGTTAACCTTTTTGTTTCTTGCTATCGAATATGTTACAATTTTATATTGATCTCACATATTATAAAAACGTGTGAAAGATTTTGATTGTAACATGCATTGATAATTGTATGGGTTTTTTATGTTTTAAGGAAAGCAAAATGCTGCCAGTACTGTGTAATTTCTTGCCATTTGAATGCTTGCTATTTTTTGTCATATTTAACTTTTATTATTGACTTTCAAGTCCTTTACATGTTTTTTCCTCTTGAATAGTGCTTGTCTACATTGTTAATATTATTGTTACATGTTTTATTTATAATCTCATGTTTATCACTATAGCAACTGAATTGCCAATCAGATGTGACACTGCCATATATGAATGCATTTGATTGGTTAGTTGTCATGTGACACTTTGTTAATTCATTGTTATTGCATAATAATGAGTATAACCCAGGTTTAAAGTCCCAAAAAAGTTGGTAATCTCTATATCTTCAAAGTTTCACAGACTTAAGTTCTTTGAAATTCTTACATTCGTCAAAAAAAATCTGAAAGCGTAAATTCTGACCTTGACCTGTTCAGAATTGTCAGTTTAACTTGACCTTTCAGAATCAAGACCTTGTTCAATGACATGTTGGATTGAACGCTTGTAGAATTTTGAAAATTTCTGTTCTGTCTGTGAAGATATTTTGATTCATCAGCGTTTTTCTTCAGCAATTTACCATTTTGTACTCTGATCTGAAGGCATGTTAGATGTTGATGGTCATATCTTAAGCAAAAGTTACTGTTGCCATGGTAACTGTTTGAAGCAACAGTATTTTTTGATTGATTTTATGGTTATCAAATATCTTGTACAGGTGACATGTTGGATTTGTACCTTGCTTTTTGTATCACAGATACTAATGGTAGCCATATTTATGTTCATATCGTTAACATAATCTCTTGCATTTTTTTTACCCTTTACTACTTAATAGATATTGATGGTTTTTAATCAATGCATTGACCTCTTTGATCTAATGTACTGATTGGACAAAATTCACCAAACAATAAATGAAGTCACAACATTTTTATTTTATTAAATTCTTTAATTGATGACAAAATTTAGCTATTTTCCAGTTTTCTTTATTTATTTTACAAAAAAGTTTTTTTGTGTTTATATTTAGTTTAGATATTTTATGTTTGGCATTAGTGGTTAATAAGGTCACAAAGTGTTACCATGACTGTATAAGATAGAAACAATATAACGCAACTTGTGTCAGATGGCTTCATACATGATATTTTATGTACCAAGTTATACCATGGACTGATAAGAACTAACTGACAAAGGCCTATTTTGCTTGTGTTATATGTTTCTATTCCATGTGCACTTGATTATGTCTCCAGATTATGGCTAGTATTTTACTTCACAGATGTATAGATATAAAAAAGTAACCCATCTTCTATTGGTATCACAGTACTCAAAAAGCTTTAAGCAGAAAATGATATTTCTGTTTGGAAATAATTTTGGACTTAGAATCATTTTTTCAGAAATTAGATTGACTCGTGTAGAAAACAGTTTGATTAAAATGAGAGAATACTTATGAGAAAACTGTTAACAGATAGTATTTAAAAAATTGTGTAGCCTGCACAAAAGATTACTTTTAATTAGTTGATTAATGTTACCATAGCCATAATCCTGTTGCCATAGTTACTATTAGTGCATGCTGAAGATGAAAAGGTAAGGGAAGGAACTCGTGTATCAAAGGAAAGCAATCCCTTGCATAGATTCTACATTGAGGTGGTAGACATGTATTCTCTTCCACTCAATGTAAGAATGTTATATAACTCTGATTTTGACTTATAAAGTTTTATTGTAAACTCATTGCAGATAAAACGCACGACAGAGTCAAAGTCATTGTGTCAAAAGCTGACAGGATGTATTTCAGTCAGCACCTATTGTCTGTTCACAAGTGTTGGTACATGACAGTCAACTGACTGAAAATATATTCAAATATTTTTTGGCCTTTTTTTTAAGATAATCTTTTTGCCTTTAGTTAGCTTGGTTGTTTCTTCTCTAAAGGACTGTAACTCTTTGAGTATTGTTTCAGTTAATGAGTTGTCTCCCTTAGATGACATGTTGGATCTAAGGCCTGTACCATCACTTCTGAAACAGACAATACTGGAATCCATATAAATAAACTGACGTTTAGCTTTGATCCCTTTTGATCATGAGTTTTATTTATATGGCATTCCCTTGCATTGAAGTAGCTATCTTTGTGCTAGCATTGTGGACTAAATGTGTATTTTTCGTTCAAAAAACATTTTTTTCGTCACTTTGTGCTGTGTATTTAGTACAGAGCGCATAATGATATACGTCATACGTAAGGTTATGGTATAAACAGACAAGTACAATGCTTCGATAAAAAGATTTGCTATTAAAAGGAGTTGAGAGTCTGTGATTGTTGGCGCTTGCAACATACTCTTTTATTTTTTATGCATACTAATCTTTGGGCATATTTTTTTTTTAAGTTTACTTATGTTCAAATTTTGATGAATTTTCTCAATTTCTGAAAAGTTATCTCACTTTATTTTGAAATGTTTTATATTACCTTTGACTCTTGTTTAGTTTACTCCGTCTAAAATGTTGTAAAAACCAGAATGACAGACAATGGCTCAGTGTGATGTAGAATTTTTACTGTAAAAAGCTAGTCAGAACTTAATACTGGTAGATGAAGTATTTCTGTACTCATGGTTTAAAAATTGCTTGATTAAATATGGTTAATGCTTCCACTTCAAATGGTAGTAGTGGTTTATCATTCGTTCAAATATATGGCATTGTTTATTGTAATTTATTATTTTATATACCATGTAGTTTTATTAGAACTTTTGAGGTAGTGAATTTTGTTGACTAATACAACAATCAAAATGATGTCAAATCTGTCGGTATTTAAGATATTTGAAATTTTATTGATTCTATCTCAATTTTTTTATATGATCTGATGTAAAATTAAATCCCCTCTTCCACAACCCCAGCCCTTTACTCCATCACCCATTCAAAATATTTAACACTCCGATTCCTGACTTATAGCAATTCACCTTCACTTACCCCACCCACCCCATTCTTGTTTAAATCTTGTACATAGAAACTTGTATAAAATTTGAAGTGCTGTTGTTTTATTGTATGATAATTTTCTTAAAACATACAGACATGTGCTGTTGTTTTTTCTATTTAATAGTGGCAGTAAAAGTAACAATATTCATTAGTGGTATTAGTGTGAATGTGTTGATGTTTGTTTTTATAAACTGATGTATTTTCTGATTCTTGTCTCAGAAATGTGTATATTTGGGCTGACAACATGGAAATTAGGTTAAAATTATATTTTCTACGTTCAAAATAATTTGTTGATGTTTATTGTTCAGTTTTCAAATTGTATTCCAAGTACAATATAACTTCTTAATATTGTCATATTTACTTGGTAAATTAGTAGATATGTATGAAACTTGTATCACTGAAATAATTGGCCTGACTGAATCGCTGATGAGACAAAATCTTGTAGCCGTGTCTTCAGTGTCCAGGTATTCATATCATTACAAAACATGTCCGCTTTTAATGTACAGGATGTTTTGTTTCTCAGACTTGTATGTGTAATTATTACTATTATTATTATTATGTAGCAGATTAGTTATGAGTTATCCACAATAATAATGATAATAAACCTGTTTTGCATTAGAGCATATTTTCTATTGTTTATATTCCTGATAGACTGGCTTCATGCTCACTTTGAGAATAGGAACCAATTTAAGCCATTTCATATAACCCTGTGAAGTCTGGTTCCCATAGACAGTTCTTATGCTAAGTGGTTTTGTATGTGTGAGAAAGTAACCAGTTTACATAGAACAAGTCATGTATGTTAGTTCTATAAAGTACCTGAATAGAATGGGCAATAAAACACAAGTGAGAGATTTTGCTGATATTTTTTTCTATTGGATCTTTCAACTTGAGTGTCTTATGAGGACTCAGTCTAATAGTACAAAGACATTTTCTTAGTGTATGATTTGTTATGGTGGGGTTATCTTCCAATTCAAATTTATTTTAAAAAAATTACAACAATATTGTAATGTAGATGTATTGTTAATAGAAATATTCCGTTACTGTATGAATAGATTATGTGTGCTATAAGTTTGGAAATTAATTAGAATTTATATTAAAGTTAACTGAAGTCTAACACTTAAAAAAGATGCTTGATGATGATACCCAGCTGTGTCTGATGACTTGATTGTTAAGATAAAACAAGACGTGTTGTAAGTCTTGGAGTGCCTGGAGTCTTCATTATTTTATGACAGAATTTGATAGACTTTTCTGTTGCAAAGAAGTTATCAAACTCTCCATAAATCACATTGGTTGATGTTTTTCAACCCCCAAGATATATTTACAGTATCTTAAAGGTTTACCGCACTTTTAAAATCATTAACTTCCCATACCTCGGAACATTTGAGTACAATTGGCACTACCATGCTATCAAATAATGATAATTTGGTTTTTACATCCATTAAACTCTGTCAAAAAGTGCAAGTAGATTATGGTAAGCTTTTGGTGCCTACTCTGAGTAAAAGATTCAACATTATCAATTTTTTGCCACCAATAAAGAAGCAGAATTAGTTCAAACTATTAAAGCAAAGTGAAATGTTCGAGACTGACTACTGTGACTGTGATCATGTCATGAAAGTTTTCAGACAAGTGTTAGGATTAGACAGGCTCGAATTATCAGAACAGAATTGTACGAGTACTGCTCCCTGATTGTTCTACTGTACCACTTTGGTCCTGTTCAAAGATGATAACTGGAACTGCAAACTGCCTAGTCCCAATTTCTTTCTTATCTGAGAAAATTCTTTAGTCCCAACGTGTTCCTTTTTATTTTTGTGATTTCTTTTATTATTATGAAGTACAGCATAATGAGGTGGACTTGATGTTACAGTAGTCAGTGAGGTTTTATGAAAGTTATTTTTTGTATTATATTTTTTGTATTATAACATGTTCCATGAATACAATTTTAGGTATCTCACTGTAATTAGACAAGCAAAACAAAGTAAAAGTTTGCTATTTATTTTGATGAGTCAATACATCAAAATCATGATGTGTTTCTCAGTAAATACCAGTTTTTTCTGAGACCCACTGACGGGCATAGCTTATACGGGAGTACACCGAAGGCTTAGTTCCGCTGCACGAGGATGATCCCCAAGATGTTACGCCCGCCAAAACTTTATTACCATTTTGGTAGCACATGAGTGGACCACCGGAGTCACCCTGAAATTATGGGAACAAATTTTCAGGTAGTGAAGGCAATTGATCATCTTTGACATATTAATGTGAAAATTCAATTTTCAAAACTGTAATACTTGAATATCCATTGATATTTGGGAATGGAAATATTTGGGTAATTTTCCCCTATTCATGGTGTAAATTCAAGTGTACAATAATCTTTTTTCATATGAGCAACGTAAATTAGTAACAATATCGACTTCGTGACACTGGGTCCTTCCTGTATTCGCTTTTGTGTTTTTAAAATTAATTAAGACGCTTTTTTGTGGATTTCTAATTGATGACGTCATATAGTTTGTCCCTGCGGCATGTACCGGTATACATTAACTGACTAATGCATGTACGTCGCGACTTCATTGCAAATGGTTGTGAAGTCTATTAACATAAGACCCAAGTACTAGTATCCTTAACGGTGTATAAAAGTGACGTGACGCAACCTTTCGGTCAGAATGAACTGCGGACAAGACATGTCACTGTTTGAGTACATTGAGAGTTTATCAATTTACATATTAATTTATCGTAGGCGTACCTCGCGTCAATTTTTCTTTTCATTACTACTGAAGAATTCAATACAGAAAATATGATAATGATGACTAACTGGGTCATGATTATTTGAAAAATTGAGCGAAGCCAGCTCTTTATTTACTTATGAAGCCAACCGTTAAGCCTGACTTCATTGTATATAACCCACATTGCTATATTTAACAGTGGTTTGTATGTATTTACGGATGAGTGTCGACTTTCTCATTTATAAAAAATAATCACGACGTACCGGCATGGTATTTCATCTATTTAAAGGAGATATTTATTCATTTTAGGAGATATGACGTGTGAACACGAAGGACAGTGTTAACCACAAGTCTAGTTATTTGGAGACATTCTTTAAAAATTTGTTCAGCTGTTGTTGTTTGAATGCTGTATTGTATACATAGGTATACATACTGTATTGACCTAAACACCTTGGATAGAAGGTCAAGTTACACAAAGCTATTACTTTTAGTTCACTGAAGTGTTTTTCTTAATTTTTAGGTGTTAGAAATCACGCTACAGATATTGCAGGATTTTATCTATCGCAACTGTGACTTAAAACCAAACGTGCAGAAATTTCAAAATTGTGATTTATTGAAAGTTTATCAAGGCGTCAACCGTAAAAACTTTATCCACTGATTACTGTGTATCTAACTAAGGGATACCGTGAACAGTTTTAGATGAGTGACTTTTAGCTCTTGTTTCAGCATACTGAGAACAAATTTGAAGCATCTGGCGATATTTCAGTTTCTGCGATTTATTCCCAAATTTCACGAAGATCATCTGCCTGGGAGGAATTTTTGTCTCACGTCTGGTAAGAAAAGAAACCAGTTTTCATCATGAAACGCCAGATTCAAAAAGTGGAGAACTTTGTTTTAAGGTGGTATGACAGATTCAGGGATATTTTTCAAATGTTTACGCCGTTCCCTCTTCCGGATCCTCTGCGAATGTTCCTCAGGGTGGTGCATAAAATCACTGGATGACTTCCGGTGCAAAGACACAGAGACTTATACTCATCATTAGCTAGAGATTAAAAACACGTGTTTGTTTTGACTTATAACTTGTCCGTATAACACTATATACGACTTACATATTGTGGAATTACAAACTGACATTAAATTGTGTCAGCTGTACGTCTTTGATCACATAAAACGTTCCCGACTATGATCAATTTGGGACGAAAATCTTATCTTAATCAGCGTTCATTACATTTCATGATGTTAAAAATAAATCATTGATAGTCCAAGATTTCTGAATCTTTTTATGCAGATCAACTTTGTGTGTTTGGTATACAAAGTCGCAAATATATGAAGTCGTATGTCACTTTAAGATCGAAATTGTGAATAACCCGAAAGTAGACTTCAGATCTTATAATGACCATTGCTTTGAAACAGTTTATTCCATTAAGAATTGTTGTATTAAGTGTATCCCTGACAATGTCTTTGCATGTGTCTGTTTAATTCAGCAGTAAATTTTCCTGAGATTTACTTGAAAAAAAAAACACGATAGTCGTAATTTGATTCAACCTTAAATTTCTGAATTAAACAGACATATACAAAGACTTTGTCAGTCTCAACTCGGATCTCCACAGCTATGTATTGTAGAAAATATTGATTTTAATAAAAAGTCGTTTATTAAACTTCATTTTTGTTCTATAATCGTTGACCCCCCCCCCTACACAAGTGTTTGTCTTGACATTTAACTGAAACCAAATAATTGTCATTGATGGTCATACTGTGGCTTTATTGACAATAACGTACATGGTGTCATTCTGTGGTTAAGACTCTTGTCAGATTTCCAGGTCTTGATAACAAATAGTTTCGTTCAAACACAAACTCGTTAAGTTTACATGAAACAGTAGTACATTGTATAACGACTGAATTCTACAATTTGGGACAACCAGTTTCAATAGGTTACGTCGCTCTGTGACTGTGTATCGACTAAAAAGAGTTTCAGCATTTCTATTCTCTGGTGCATTTGTAAAAAATAGCTAATTTTCGGAAGTGAGTTTATTTTATGCACACCATAATCATTTTAATAAATTAAACTTTATGAAATGCAGTCACTGTCCACATGTAGGGTTCTTACAAGTATCAACATGTACACATTATTCCTTCTCAGGAAAATAATTCAACAAACATAAAGTGATCAGAAGAATTCACACCTCCAGACTTTTATATGAAGGAGATCTATTTTATCAGTGTCATATGAACACAGAATTTAGTTCAGTCAAATCTCACACAGCGATCTCCTCAATATAATTCTTTTTAACGACCGTTTATTCCAATACTTTTTCTATGTATCAACTTGATAAAGGCACCACCTCAACGTTAAGAAGTTATAATACAAGTCCTTAAGATTGTAAATACGTAAAAGTTTATAGCAAGGATTTCGTGCCATGATCAAAGCTGCAGTCGGTATTAAGTATTTTATAGATTGTTTCTGTATGAATCCTGAACTTCTCATGTTTTAAATGACTGCAAGACGAGATAATCTTAGTGATATATCATAGAAACGCATATCGGTACATTGCATTAATAAACACACTATTGTACGTTCGTGCTAATGATAAATATATCAGTCAAATAATAAGTAAGGTTGACCTGATATGACAATTAAACATTCATGTGACGGCTAATTATACATAAATCATCCTGTTATTTCCTAAAAAACATTATTCTATACTAGCGTATAGCACATGTTGATACCTAGCCTATCATAAAATTAACACCGCTATGAGGCTATCATACAGGCGAATTTGACCATGACTTTAGCGTTTATATCACATAAGCTGGATTTTAGTAATATTTCTTCTAAGGCGGCTATAACATGTACTACAATGATATAATGTGCCGGTGTTTGATTCAAATTACAAGTATTATAGTCACACTGGAAATACAGTGTCCGAGTTTATAGCTACATCTGAATAGACACATCAGCATAGGCCTAAGAGGATGTGGAGCTATGTAAGAATAAAAAGAACGAAAAGTAGGCACCGTGGTATGTTAAAAAATGCACCTATACTTTCGACTTTTTTATAAATTTAAGAAATGTAATTAGCGTTATATGTCAAATGATAGCTTGTAGTCTGCTGGTAACTTAGTGAAAAAAATCAATGTTTGTAACCTGTCTGACACCCAAAAATCGCTGTCCAAATTGAATAGATAATGAGAAACTGCGGCACATCCAACATACAGCGCGCCTCCCTGAAACAAGGGAGACAAATCGTACAGTCTTAAAGAAATTGATTTTCAAGTTGTTTCCCTTAGTGAAAGAAAAGATCACGCTATAGTGAATAACACGGTCACCCTTCTGGTAAGTGGCTCTATATTTTCAGGTAAAAATATAAACACATTAATTGTATTTAAAATGTTTAAAAGTTGAAATTTCATTAAAAAAATATTTGAAATAAAATGATATCGTTTGCTCTCAGGCTTAGGATCAGTTGTCATATGAATTCACGAACATATCTTGGAGCCATTACGCAAAATTTTCATGAAGTTGTGAAAATTTCTTCGTTGCAGGAAGATGCAGATTTGAAGTTCCGAGTAAAGTATGTTTTTTAGCATAAGTTATGTGTTGTTGGCAGTCACTCGATGGCTGAGTAAGAGGCGTCGAAGGAACATGTATTTGAATGCTGTCAGGCAGGTAAGATATTGAATGTAAACCTTGGATCATGACCAAATTAAAATATTTTATGCACTCTTACATGTGAATTTGAGTTAAATTATAAAGCCATGTGTTCGAAGCAGTGTTTTCATGTATGCATTCTTTGCTAATTAGTGATTTTGAAGTTTAGGTTGGAACAATAGAGTGGAATAAACTAATTGTCAGGCTGTTCAACTTCAAATATCTAACTTCATATTCTGACATTTTAGGGAACATTCCTTAATCTGTGTTGGACAACGCACTATGAAGAAAATTTCTCAGTGTTGTAAATAATCTTGTTACATTCGAATCCATAATCATCATCAAACCATTCAATTATGGATTCACTGAAGTTCCTGGTAAAGGAAGAATACACATTTCTCTTGTCTCTCCTAGTGTGTTTTCTTCTTTAACTTTCAAACAATCATTCTGGATCACTGAACTTGATCTTGCTATAAATCAGAGCTTGTAAAAATGAGAATTTGACAGTCACATAAACTGACAAGTTTAACAAATTTGCATATTTGGTAAAATTTTGGGAGTCTTTCCTGTAAGTCAGTAATGGAGTAGTTTTCATGCATGTTGATATGTACGAACAGTGCATTGGTGTAGGCCGGAATGAGATGTTTTATACTTGCAGTGATTCACGATGTGCCAATTGGGAAGGGTGTGGGAGGGGTTTTACAACTTGGGTCACAAAATTTTTTGTATGCATGTACATATTGTGCATAATGGGCACTATGCCTTTGCAATGTATATTGAACTTCTATGTAAACTCCAGGATGTAGAGTTGTGAGTCAATACATAAATAAAAGGGAAATGATAGAAAATAACACTGAGAGCTCTGTATAACAACAGTGTTTTTATTAGAATACATTGTGTGCATATATTCATTCATTTTACAGTTTGCAAGACAGAGTAGCATTTTCATATCGAGGTCATCTGCTGAGTCAAGTGCCAGATCTCTGATAGAATCCCCCATTCTAAATGGAGCATTAACTTTCTCAGAGAGGAATCTTTTGAAAGATGATCATATGAATATGTCGTCCGTGGAACCTCTGGTACTTTTAGCTTCATTATTTTTTAATGTACTCCAGGACGGTAAAATCTCAGATAATCTTATTTATCCACGGACAAGTAACTTTGAAAATTTACTTGTCCTTACTTAAAGTTCACTTGTTCATATCTTTTTTTTTCATTTTTACTGTTGGTTTATAAATAAAAGAGAAACTTCTGTGTTTGCTTCTCACTAAAGTCTAGTATTATTAAATATACAATATTTCACAAAAAGCATTAGTAGATGTAAAGTGGTGAAAGTGCATTGCGCAAAATACTTCAAAAACTTTGTCTGCAATTGCACCAGAAATAAATGATGGTTTGCTCAAAATTTTTACCAAATTTGAGATGACCGACATATGGATGTATATATAACGTAGGACCACATATTAGTTTTACAGCCAACTATTAGGAAGAAAAAAATTCTGTTACTGTTTCTGCTTTTGGTTTCATGATTATCTGTTTTATTGGTAAGGAAAATTTGGAATTTCTGTCAGAAATCTGACCATAGCTGCTGAATTTGTACTTGTCAACATACAACAAAAATTCAAAAGTTCACTTGCTCAAACCAACAAATGTACGTCTGGGGCAACCTCGGGCAATTGATATTTCTGGCCCTGTACTCAGAATACATTTGTGTGGCAAACTTTTTGAGTCTCTTTGTAAAGCATTCATCATTGTTCCCATTCACTTCTGAAATAGGTGGTAAGCTTACCCCTAGGTCTGAAATCTGGGGGTAAGAGAAGTATTTTGGGGGTATGAGCATTTTTAAAAAAAGCAACATGCATGTGCGCATTCAAATCAAATCGTTTTTGTATTTAGATTTCAACTTTTCTCATACGATCGTTTCGAACAGCCATGTAAGGTTATCAAGTTTCCTCTCTAGAAATCTTAAGCTCGAAGTAAATACACGATGCTCGTAAAGTTGTATAGTTGTCAATTTTAAACATAAAAGCATAGCTACTATCCAGAATAAACAAAACCAGTCTGGTTTGTTGTATATGTCACAACAACGCACCAATCATGGCACGTCTACATTTGTTTCGTAATGTTTTTCCTGAAAATCAGTGATTCGTCCTTAAACATATTCGTACTTGTGCGATCTCGCACCTGATCAAAATATGTTGTGTGATGCCCGATTTGTTGCATGATTACACTAGATTTTATGTGAATGGGAACACTGATACATCTAATTGTCTCACCATGTAAAACAACTAGTCTTTGGAATTAGCCAAATGATAATTTTATTTATATACACTGTGAAATTCCTGAATTAGCCAAATGATAATTGTATTTATATACACTGTGAAATTCCTGAATTAGCCAAATGATAATATTATTTATATACACTGTGAAATTCCCTTTTTAGACCCTGTGGGGTATAGCAGGAGGGCACTTAATAAGATGAGTTTTTTCCTAAATCATAAAACAGCGAGAACAGTTTTAATTGTGCTATAAGGTGTTTATTGAGGTTTATAGCATCAATAGATGGCCTACAGGACCTTATTTGTGTAAATGTTTAAAGTTTGCAGCATCAGTAATTTTGGATTTACTCTTAATGGGTAGTTTTGTTTTTTTCAAAATGGGGGGGGTATTAGGGGAGGAGCTTTTTATAGGAATTTTACGGTATATTTTAACCTTGACTTTATCCAAATAAAACTTTTTTAAATACATGTTAAAAGAGGAACAGTCCTTTTTTTAATGTAAAGTGCAGCAGTTATTTCCTCATAGAAGGTGGCAGGATTGATGTTTTTACTTCCTGTGTCGTTACTGAGTACACTTGGTTTGTTTTTGAAAACAATTTGTAAACTTCTCTGTTCAAGGTTATGTTAGCATTGTTAAACTGTGTTATTTTACTTTGTTTTACTTCTGTTTCAAAATTTATTTTATTAAATTATCTTTAAATGAATCTGGACCTTAAAGCAGTTTGTTGGCATTAATTTCATATCAGGTAGGAAAATTTTCAATTATGCAAAAAATTAATGTATCAACCACTTCCATGTGAAGACCACCTGTTATGACAAACATTTATTTTTGGACTGGTTTTTAACATTCCTTTTATATTTGAACTTGATAATGAGAATACCTCAGTATTATTACTGTTGTTTTGGTGTCGAAGTTGCTAATTAAGGCTTTATTTTCTTTCCAGCAAGTCGTGAATCTCATTGACTGGATATCATACTACCGGCCACAGGGCACGTTTAAGCACGATGAATCACAGGAAGATGTTATGCTAGTACTTGAAGCTAGGAGACCTACTGATGTTGACAGCTTTCTGGAACATGAATTAGAAGTTGCTCCTGCAGATAAAGTTCATGTAAGGCTGTCCTTAAAAAAACGTTGGTTTGCATTTACACGACTGACTCATTAAAAATTCTCCTGACCTAAAACTTCATGTAACAAGAAATTTGACATGAATTTTTTCATTCTTTATTCCAGCTTTTTGTTTTCAGTACAAGTATATGAAGTTTATACAATACAAAAAATACCTACCTACCTACTGTAAAAAGCTTGGTTGTGTAATCATAAACAAACATTTTATGAGGATTGTATAAAAGAGGTTAAGGATAATGGGTAAGATAGGTCTGGGCATATCACATGTTTTCTGTGATCATTTGGTTAGTTTAAGTAAAGTCAGGTGAAAATTTGTGAATTATATTTTTTATCAGATTCTGTCACACGGGTCAGCTATTGCCTGGAAGTCTGGTACACCATTTGGTATCTTAATGCATTGTACATTAGATGAGTTTGTGAACCTGTCAATGGCATTCTGTGACGGTATTTTAACTATGGATGAAGATCTGGAAGTCTGCTCTATCATGTGTAAGTTGTAGTATTTTTCAAATTTCTAATTCTTCTGTAACAAACATAACACCCAACACATGCTGACCTCTGATACATGTGTAGGGGGTCTCTGTAGTTGAGTGGTTATGGTCTCTGACTAGTAATCACTCGCCCCTCACCCCGGTAAATTCAAATCTAATACTGGACCAAATTTCTCATGTGGTGGTAATACCCAGGTTTATGCTTCCTGGAGTATGCTTCCACCGTTAAAGATGGAAAGTTGCCAAATGACTCTGGCTGTAGGTGCGACATTAATCCCAAATAAGAAAATTACTACATGTGGTATTTATTTTGAATGATTGCTTACGGCATTTTACCTACCTTGCCTGTTTACTTCCCTTTTCATTATCAAATTAGACTCAATATTAAATGCAATCAGTTCTATGATTATCAACATACATACGTTAGAATCATGATATCTCTACTTCAAATTACAGTGAAATATATTCATGTTGTATTCTGTATATATTTCTTACATTATAAATCTATGTTTGTTAGTGTTAATTATTGACTCTGAACATTTTTTGTTCTATTCACTCACTAATTGTATGCTTTCTAACTTTTCAGCTGTGAAACCTGAGGGAAAATGTTCCAGTTTGTTTCCAAGTCAAGATGTGAGTGCTAATTTTAAGATAGATGGTGCCTTACAACAAAATTCATCTGCTGATCGACGCAGTGTACCTAGAAGTGATGACGGCGGTCAAATGGATGGTCTGTTTCCACCTCCCTCAGAAAACAGAGACCAGATGACTGATCTATGGTCTAATGAATCCTTGGCTTCCAATTCAAGTGTCGGTCGAACAAGTATGCTGGAGTTAGATAGAGAACTAGAGTTAGGAGCTGAAGACGAGGCAGAAGATGCAATGATGGAAAGTGGTTCTGGAGAAGGGCTTTGCGATGACATTGACTTGGCGACAAGTTCCAGTACACTGTCTGGATCTCTGTCACAAAGCTGGAAAATCGTTCGTTCAGCATCTGTTTCTAAACCTCCGAACGTCCTTATATACACTGGTAAGATTGACTCGGTCAGGAAGTTTGATAAAGTAAGAAAAGTTATAGAGCACCGTCTAGACACTGACTGTTATGTTATCTATCATTTGAAACATGAAGATCTTGTGTCCACTCCTTGGATAGAGAATACAGTTCTTCTTGTCATTGCTACCAAGAAACACTATTCTGACGCTAACGATCAATTTCTGAAGTACTTTCAGAGTGGAGGTAGAATCCTGGCTCTTGGCAGTGGGTTTGACACAACGCTTGTTGGTCGTACCCAAGTCAGAACAGAGAACTGGATCAATGCATTTTCCTACAAAAGTTGGACAAACGTTTCTTTGGTTTCTGGATTTTTTGTATACAATCATGGAGATGTTGCTATTGATAATTGTCATGTGACTGAACTTGCTAAGGATAAAGACAATAATGTTGTGATCGTAAAATGTGATCAAGAAACTAAGAAGTCTCCAGGTTGTGCCATATTATCGCAGGTAAATGATTGTTTTGAAAATTTTTTCTCTGGGGTTTAATATTCTGCTAGCAGTCAGGGTCATTTGGCAACTTTTCCAGCTTTAAATGGTGGAGGAAGACCCCAGGCATACACCTGGGTAGAACCACTGACCTGTAAGCCTGCTGCATATCTTCCTCACATGTGAAATTTGGTCCTGGATGGGATTTTAACTTGTAGCATTGAGGGGCTAGTGATTATTTAATCAGAGACCATATCCACTTGACCACATAGGCCTCTTTTGAAACTTTTATTTTAAGTTTTGATGCATATAAATATTACAATTATTTCGCTGTACATTGTATTTATAATTCATGAGCTTACTGTGACATGTAAGTTTGCAAATAGCTTACCGGTACTACTCGTAACTGTTTAGCTGTAGAAGGATTACCATCATTTACATTGACTCCTTTTTATTTGCTTATAACTCTGTTGTCTGTAACCTGTTTTCTGGTCTTAGCCATTTAAATACATTGATGCAGATAACATTTATTATTGTTTTGTTTCAACATGTAATACTAGCATTTTCAGTTAGTTATAGACTTTGCTAAGTGTGTCTGACATATTTATGTAAGAGTAATGATTTTGCTTTATGATATAAATATTTTTATTCTTTCTATCTTGTTGACGTTGGTTCTATTTGTGTGTATTGATACATGTTATATTTACAGGTTTTGTTTGATCGTGATGCTGGTGACCTCGGTGTGACCCCAGAAATGTTCAATACATTGAAGAAATTTAATACTGCTAGATTTGAAATCCTTGAACAACTGCTGACCACTCTTGGATTGGAGTGTAATCCCCAGTCTTCCCCTAAATTCACACCTGCTGTACTTGTCACAAAAAATCAGGTACTGTACTTCGAAAAAAAACCTCAGAAAATTTGCATTATTTCCTATGAATCTCCGTAGAAAAAAAATTGCAAGATTAATTTTATTCTCACTAGATTTATCGCCACAAATAATTATGAATTATGAAGCAGTTATAAGTTGTGAATGTGAAACTTTGTAGACCAGTCTAAAGACTGGAGCATCTGATTGGTTGTTTCAAGGATAGTTTAACCAATGAAGAGGCTGCTTTTGGACTGGTTTTGGAACTTAATTATTGATATAATTTTATGTCAGATTGACTAAGTATTTTTCTATTTGGGACTGTGCATTAATTAATAGGTTTTATTTTACACTTGAACTATTAATTGGTTGGAATGGTTTACTTTTTAGTCTGCACCTGCTATCATCTTTATCCCTAATAAGGAATGTTTTGTCTGAGTTTCAGTTTGAAAATTAATGTTTTTCAGGAATTAAAACAGACATTCATGAAATCTGTTCAACATAGACTGTCATCTGGTGTCCTGAAATCTACCACTCAAAGTTTACACTTTACCACCAATATCAGTGAAACAGTTGATGAAAAAGTTCTTCCAGTTTTGACAGAGGAAAGTGATACAGTATTGAGGAATTTCAACAAAAAAGTGTACTGTGAAAATCTTCAGAGTAGAGTTTTGGGGAATAGCGTGTTTTATGTAGATGTGGTACCTACAACAATGACAATACTTGATAGGTAAGATTTATACAGTATTCATTGTATCCTTATATGGAAGTAATACTGGTATTAGAGGCTCATTAGTTGACCCTTTCTTTGACTAGTAACCATTAGCCCCTCAACACTGTATGTTCGAATCACACGCAGGACAATATTTTACACGTGAGTGAACTAACTTACAGAAGGTTCGTGGTTCTACCCAAGTATTAGCCTGGGGTCTTCCTCCACAGTTAAGGCTGGAAAAGTTGCCAAGTCATGTTTGCTGTTGGTGCGATTTTTAACTTGAGTGAAAAAAAAATGAAAAGCTCTTTAATGTCTTACATATGAAGGCAGTTTTTTTTATTAATAAAGTGTTTGTGTTAGCTCCTTTTATGATGTACAGAAATGTATTAGACTTATTTACCAGCTTATATAATGTGTGTTATAGTTGTTACCATAGAGACAAGATGCAATATCAATTTATTTTTTCCTTATTTTCAGTTTAATGTTTTCTGTACCCAGTGAAACAGGGTTGATTGCTGTTGCTAGGCAACAGACCAGTGGAAAAGGTTTGATTTTAGTGATATTTTTTTACATCATCAACCTCAAAAATAAGTCCTAGTCACTACATTTAACAGGTTTTTGGTTATTATGATTTTTACTGTAAAAACAATATGATACGTGTAATTACTTTTATGACTGGTTCCTCTCATTGTCATTAAGTGAATATATCACTTAGGAAGTTTTTTCTAGTTTTCAGAAATTTTTTGGTGCTATTACAGTAAAACTTCATTATCACTAGGAGTCATTGAAACAGACTAAATGCTCGAGATAAATGTGGTGCTCATAATAATGAGACGTTTGTTTGCTGGTTGAAAATTATACGCAAGTACAAAAACAGGATTTAAAAAACACCTTGAGATTTGAGGTAAGTTGGGTGTTCGTGATATCAATGTACATAAGTTTTACTGTATTTTCAGGTCGTGGTGGAAACAGTTGGTTAAGTCCTATTGGTTGTGCTATGTTTACGCTACATGTCAGAATTCCTCAGGACAGTCACCTCGGAAAAGCTGTTTCATTCTTACAACATATCACGTCACTGGCTGTGGTACACAGTGTGTGTAAACTGCCTGGTTACGAGGTAAACAATAGAAAAACTACAGTACACCTCTATATTAATACCACCTTTGGAACCAGGAAAAAAATGAGGTGGTCTCAATATTTAGTTGAAACATAGAGAAAGTATTGAAAACCAGTCTTAAAATAAGTGGCTGTTTTAATGAGGTGGTCTTAATACTGAAGTGGTTACTATTTGGGGTTTTAACTGTACTAGTAGAATAGCAAGAATTTTGTTGTTCAAATTCTAAGATTAATTTAGTTGCCAATTTTGTTGAACTCTTTCTCATGATTTCTTTAAGTTTATGATGTTCTTATGAATATTACATAACTGACCTGAGATCACATGTCCCTCACTGCTGTGAGTTCAAATCCCATTAATAACCAGACAAATTTCACATGTGAGGAAACTGTCCAGGTTCATACCTGATGTCTTCATCCACTGTTAATGCTGGAAAAGTTGCCGAATGATCCTGGCTGTTTGTGTGAAAATAAAAAAAGGTTACATACTTTGTTAGAATGACTGAAAATCCTTGAAAATGACCCATTAAGCAATACAGTCATTATGCCTACTTTATTGCTCTAAAAGCCATGGATGTATGCTCATGGTTGATTTAAAAAAATGATTATAGACTAGTACAGTGGAATTATCAGCTCATTGACAGATTTTTTCAAGTTATCAGTAAAAGTTTTGTTTTACTGTTCTAGGAGATAGACCTACGTCTAAAATGGCCGAATGATATATACTACGGCAAACAGATGAAACTCGGAGGTGTGATTGTGAAATCTACATTCATGGATGGAAAAATACATGCTTCCATTGGTGAGTTTATATCTTGTGACTCTTGATGAAAACATAATGGATTAAATCTGTCTGTCTATCTGTCCGTCTGTCTGTCACAGAGTTTATTTAGAACAATTTTTGTTGTTTTGTTTCATTTTAATGAAAAGTGTCTGTTTGGATTATTTTTAGCACAGTTATGGCCTTGATTTTTACAGAATGTAAGTTTTTTATTTTATTTGTAAGTAGTTTAATGTTCTCTCTGTCACAGAGTTTCATTGTCTTATAGCTAAAAACGTTTTTTTGCTTTTTTCTTGTTAAATAATCTTATCTAGCGAATGCCTGTTTGTGTTTATTAAAATGTGTTACTCACTTAAGTTATGATATTTGTAGGGTGTGGATTCAATGTTAACAACAGTAATCCTACTATCTGTATAAATGACGTCATACAGTTACACAATCGTCAGGAAGGTGGTAATCTGTCAGCATGCAGCACGGAACAGTTGATTGCTCGTACAGTGACATATATCGAGAAGCTTATTGATGAATTTCAAGCACAGGGTTCTGATAGCTTTAAACAACAGTATTATGACAGTTGGGTCCACAGGTAACACTTTACTAAAAGCACCTGGTACTGTGTAACAAACCTTTATTGATTTAATTTGGAGTACTTTGCTAAGACATTAAATTCTGTAACAGATATGATGATACAGAATTTGCAGGTTTGAGACTCTGTGATGTTTTATGATATTTCTTGATGTGTAGTGCATTTCTTTCAATAACTTTCTATAAACTTTTGTTAGATATACTATAAAATAAGCAGTTTTGACCCTTTTTCATTTTTTGTGAAGTTGGTTCCACTTGATCAGTACTCCCAGGTTACCAAGCCATATGACATCTGAGACAATTGATGTTTAATATGGTGGTAAAGTTTTCTGTCATAGTGTCATTGAAAAGTTTCTAAGACAATAGAAGATGTAAAGGTTTCTAAGACAATAGAAGATGAAAAAGTTTCTAAGACAATAGATGATGTAAAAGTTTCTAAGACAATAGAAGATGTAAAAGTTTCTAAGACAATAGAAGATGTAAAAGTTTCTAAGACAATAGAAGATGTAAAAGTTTCTAAGACAATAGAAGATGTAAAAGTTTCTAAGACAATAGAAGATGTAAAAGTTTCTAAGACAATAGAAGATGTAAAAGTTTCTAAGACAATAGAAGATGTAAAAGTTTCTAAGACAACAGAAGAAGAAGCTCTTTGTCTACCCACATGTTCCACACTTTTCTAATTGTTATTAAAAATGTTTGAATGTTTTTTATGATCTGTTCTTAACATTTCAGTGGTATGAAAGTTCAGCTTCAATCAGAAAACAACCGTGAGGTAACCATCATTGGTTTAGATGACTTCGGATACTTGCTGGTTGAAGCAGAAAATGGTGAACGCATCAGTGTGACCGACGATGGAAATTCGTTTGATATGATGAAAAATTTGATAAGTATGAAGACTCGGTAGTCATGGTACTGAAATGAGGTTGATAGCAGACTTTCTGAAGTTCTGTAATGTGAGTGCCTGTTTACTTAAATACCTAACAATGTATACAGTGGAAACCCTCTAAACTGGTTCCTCTATAAACCAGTTTCCCCTCTAAATCGGCCAAATGTTCCGACTTCATTACCAATAATTCAAAAATCCCCTCTGAACTGGCATCTCCTATAAACCAGCCAAATGATCTGGTCCCAGGCTTGACCGGTTCAGTGGGGTTCCTCTGTATACATTGTCAAGGTGGATTAAAAGTTAGGTTGTATTGATGTACTTTTAGGTTGAAATATTCATACCATGTTTCATATTTTGTACAAACGTATTGCCAAAATACAGCCCTGAAGGGCTACCAAATGAAAAAAATTGCTAAATTCAGCTTAGTTTACACAGTAGCTTCGATTGCTGGATCAACTATCAGCATTTTTTGTATGCATAGATATGATTCCTATAATGTGGCTAATAGACTTTACATGTAATATTTCTGATAAGATTATGATATTTTTACTGCTCCTTGATTTTGTCCTATTAAGCGTAAGCATGTGCATGTGTATAGATGTATAATTTAAGATCAACAATCCTCTGTTTACTTAATTTTGTTAAAATTAATGTCTGTCTGAATTCTAACGTTATCAAGTGTTTCACTTTTTGAAGTTATTTGTATCATTGATTCATTCTGTTACATGAAGACAAATGTTGAACAAAACCATGATGGCTGCTACACTATATTTACTTGGTGATATATTATTTTGTAATCAATATTTATGATACATGTATGTACAAATTTTCATACTCATGAAGTATTGGGATATTAATTGTATGATATAAATGAAATTTATATTACTAAAATAAAAATCCAGTTGTATACATTTGCCAAGTGAAGATTTTATACTTACTTTGAAATCCTTATGGATAAAATATTTTTGTGGACATCTTTTGTATCTTTTCTTTATTTTTTCTTTATTTTGTTTATAACTTGACTGTCTGCTGTTTTTTTTCACTGGGTGAAAGCGAGGGTCATTTAGAAACGTAACAGCTTTAAGGTTGTGGAAAACACCAGATGATTAAAATGAGACACCTTAGTCTTTAGTCCCATGACTCTGAAATACAGATTTGTAGTGTTTTGTATATTCTTGTTGTTACATTGCTCTATTAGGAAGTAAACTTCCCTTTGTCAAAAACATTGCAACATCAAATCACACATAAAGATGAAATTTTAGTATAAATTTCTATGTTTTTCAGTAAGGAATATATGAGAAGAATTTTCATCATTTCTTGTTGATTGGTTGGTACTTAATTGTAAAAATATGGAAAAATGATTGACAATCAATGAATTGTTTTATACAGCATTATAAACTGTGTCTTTCTAAAATATACAATTACATTTTCTGTGGATTTTTGCTTTGTAAAGAGTATGTCACTTCATAGCCATAGCTTCATTTTTGAAGATCTGTCAGAAAGGCAAATAAGAGTTATTTCCCCTCTCACCATATTACCATATCATGTTGGTATTGTCTGACTGTGACCCCATTTAGAACACTCTGATTGTGTCTACTTTAGACCTTACCTGGTAAGTCAGCATTGTAACTTCGGAATTCAAGGATGTAAAACTGACTAAAACGGTTAGGTGGCCCCTTATGAAAGAAACACCTGTCAAGTTTGTTTTTTATAAACTGCTGTTACTATGTACTGTAGAAAGTAAATGATTACACTGCTTGAAGGACATTATTGCAAATAAAATACTAGACAGTCTGAGATTGACACCTTTTAAAGACTTCTGTGTTTAGTTTGTCCTTTTTTTATCATTATTTAACAAAGATATGATGATATTATTTGCTCATTCATTCCAGATACAAATGTACTTGATATTTTACATTGTTTTGATGACATTAAGACAAGTGTTACTTTTCTTGAAAAAATATTAAATTAACCTCCTATATTGTATTATTGTTTTGTTGGTGCATCTATTTTTGTATACTTGTTTTTTTCACTGGAGTTTAACATTGCACAGACAACCCGGGTCATTAGGTGACTTTACCAGCTTTAACGATGGAGGAAGGCCCAAGGCATGCACCTAGCTAGAACCACTGACCTTCTGTAGGATAGTTGGACAGCCCCCTTACATATGGAATGTTTGTCTGGTCTCAAGTGGGATTTGATGTGGTGAGGGGCTAGTCAGAGACCATAACCACTCGATCAACGAGACCCCTATTAACGGTGTTGTAATTTTACTTTGTAATCTTACCATATTCAACCATGCATGTGTCTCACATTTATTTGTGGAAGAAGGCTCTTGTTTATGTAATGTAATGTTGCACTTTATATCAATCACTAACATATCAATATTTGAATCTTGGATTGTTTTTTTTGTATTTTCCTTGTGTTTTCAATATGTTTGCTGTTTATTTTAGGATATTCTCATCAATGTCTCTACCTTAGTCTTAACTTTTTCCTTTAATCATCATCATTTTGTAAACAATTATTTTTGTAAATTACAATCCTGGTCTTTATCAATATTGTATTAAATGAATGAAGATATCAGGACATAATTTAGCTGCTAGCAGTTATTACTACATCTGTTATTTTCTGTACCTAGAAATGTTCACTTATTTCATGTATTTAGTGCCTCCTTCAACAAAGGTCTTGTATATACACCTACAATAAATAAATATTGATTCTGATTCTGAAAGGGGGACATATTGTTTTTGTTTTGGTTGTTTTGCTTATGTTTTCCTTTTTCATCTGAAGTAAGCCCTGGATGAAACTATTGATTTTTTTCACCTTTTTTACTTCAAACTTGGAAATAACTGTCCATCCTTTATATTTGACCTTTGTCCTTGAGGATCTAGGTCACTTCGTTCAAAATCCCTTTTCTCACTTTCTTTATTGTTATGTGCATTGTTTACAGACCATTCTGAAGTGTTACCTTCTGAGAAATGGTGATTTGTCCTCCATTTTTGTATGAACGTTTGTGTTGGTTAGTTATTGGGTAGGGGGAGTTGGGGAGGGTAGTATTTTGTGGAATCTGGGATGTTTTGTGTGTGTATTATTTCTGGCAATTTTTTTCTTATCGGTATTCAAAATCTGATATAACACAGAAAATGGTAATTGATGTCAATGGTAATGCACAGATTTACATCAACTTTTACAGTACACAAAGGATACCCAAGTATTTTTACATGCTTGATTCTTATTTAATAAAACATGTTTAATGTTTGTAGAGACTTGCCAGATATAAACCTTGTGCTCAGTTTATTCAAGTGCTGATGTTTTTTTTTGTTTTTTTTCTTTGTTTTGATCCATTTTGTATTGGATTAAAATTTCTTTTTGTTGCAATTTTGTCTTAAATGACTTTAAACTTAATGTTTGATTCAGTAGTTTCTAGTTTTTTCTTGCTCCTAGAGTTATACATACATGTAACTTTTCTGCTTAATTTGATTTGTCTCACTTTCCTGTTTTCGTGAATATTGATCAATGTCTGAGTAAAATCAGTTTCTAACCAATTTTTCTTGTTCCCTAAATTGCCCTGTTTTGTCCTTGTTTTGCTCTTTTGGTTTGAATTTGGAAGAGACTAAAATATGCTTAAGAGGTAAAGGGTTAAAGAATGAATAAATAATTTTATACATTTCGTGGATATCTTTATTATTTTTGTTAAATATCTTGCTGCATCAGTTAAGTAACACCAGGTGTTTTTGGGTCTCATATAAATGTTAAAGTTCAACTTTTTATGACATCTTTTAATTATTTTTTGCATTAAACCTTATTCGTACAAAACTTACCTACCGACATCAAAGATATATGTTGACTTATTGTATGATTCCAACAATGATACAGTACATCAGATTGTAACCTTCGTTTTATCATTGGTGCTGTAAGATACAAAATCCTGGATTTATCCTGAATTTTACATTCATAATGCTTCTTGCAGGAATGAGATTCATTGTTGTGTATTGAGACTGATGTTTATTTTGTCAACGAGATACATATAATTATACTTTTCACATTTTATCTTTTGTACATTTATCTCTACATGTTATTTGTGTTCTACTAGTTCTATACTGTTGTATTTTTTTTGTATTTTTGATTGCTTCTTTATCAAAATATTGTCCAGACTGTTGCCATTCAAAGACCTGTCCACTCCAAAGCTGATGACCTTGACCTTAATCACACCTGTTGAAGGTCATACAGCTCTGAATTCATCATTTAATTTTTTAAATTATCTTTAAATTGCCATTCTTGAATTTTTTTCTTGCTTAAAACAATACCCACTTGATTTATGGCAACTGCTGTTTATGGATTTCAATTTTTTTTGGTTTTCTAAATAAACAGAGAAGATTCTAAAAAATGGCAATTATATACATTGTAATTATTTTATGGAGAAAACTGCTGTAACAGTGTTTGCTTTTTGTGAAAGGGAGATAATTTCACATGTTTACAGATTTTTATGTTGTATACTAGTATTGATTACCTCCCTTCTTAATAGAATACAATGAGAACGGTTTGATAGTCTTTTTATTTTTCCATTTTAAAAATGTCTGCAGTCTCAGTCTTCCATTGATTGATAAGAAGCATTTACAGAACTATATATTTGTTTCTATTGTAACAATTTTACAATTACCATCAAAATATGATTCAGTTAAAACTTATTCCAGAATTATGCAACTTTATTTGGCTTACAGAAAATACAGCATATTGTATTCAGTACTGTAAAAGGTTGTGACTCTGACAACGTATGGATGTCTTTATTCAAAAGCCAAGACAATGAAATTAGACTCATGGATGGAAAAAAGGGAAATTATTTTTAAAAGGGAGAATAATCAAATATAAAGGGACTAATCTTACGTATATGTCCCTAATGGTGACTTTCTTCAACCTTTTGTATTTTATGTTGGAATAATTGAGATCAAAATCAGTCAATCACTTGAAGTAGATTGAATTTTTTTTGGATTTAATTTAAGGAATGACGTACCAGTGTGTGTCACATTGACCAATATATACATCATACATACATGTAGTAGCATACGACCAACAATGTTTGGTTGAACATGGTGGTTCAGCATTTGTCAAAATTGTCATTGTTTTCTCGATGTTTGTACACAAACATGGACATGTTCCTCTTTAGGAATGTATAATGGAACCGCAGTTTCGTATTTGCCGCAAATAGTAGAGTCCATTACAATAGTAAAACTTCGGGTTTTTCCACGTCCTCCGTAAAATAAACTAGAAGCACGAAAACTGAGGTGAGCGGACTCGGTTTGTAATCACACACGAAGACAATGAAAATACGAAACTATCATGAAACAATGTAATTAAACATTCACATAATGACGCAATCGTTGTGACATTTGACCACTGGCAGACTGCATATATTAATCGTTTGATTTGCATTTAAATAAATGAATAAATAATTAGAACTCGGCTCCGACGAAGGAAGTTTTCGTGGCCGTACCTTTGCATAAATTGCCGGCGTAGTTATGGATTCGTGTCGGTTATGTTCTGGAATAATATTTGTTCATTAAGTGAATGTATTTTTGTTGAAACAGTGGCTGTACATGATGGACATTTACCTTGGTATGGTAGGACTGTTGTTGACGAATTGTCTATTTCTGGAACATAACACAATCTAAATTCGTAAATGCATTCGTAAACATTCGGAATTTGTGTGAAATTCACGTCCTCAAACTGCATCATTATGTTAGTGATTATCGTTTCAAGTACTGACTGGGCGCATTAGATCGAAAGATAAAAGCTATCTCCGACACATTAAACAGTTGTTACTGAACTTAAAATCGTATTAAAACGAATGATACACCACTAGGGTAGAAGTTGCATGTCTAGTCCTGACTGTGCAAAGTTTATTTGTGAAAACTTCAAGTTTGACCTCATTTGTCCCGAGAATCATTTTAAAAAAAATATATCAAAAGGGCACAAAAAATCTGCCGACGTTTGTCTTAAAAGTTTTATAAGTTTCCCAAAACAAACGAGAGTCCCTGTTGTTACGTAAGAGGGTTTTAATTTTGTGTATGTTTTTTGTAAGTGTTATTTTTGCACCAGTATCAAGTCTGTAAGATTTATTTTTTAATATTGTCTTGTTTCGTTCGGCGAGTTTTTACGCTGCACATGGGGCGCATTCCGGGAGCGCCGCGCAGTAACTAGATCTAGAACTTCGTCCTATGTGTACTCGTTGCTACGAGGACGTAAACTTATCATAGCAACCACGTCTCTGCCTTCAAATCCAGGTGCAAGTTTTCCGTGTTTACTAAATGTCAAAGTTGGATTTTGAATCAAATCCTAATTTCATTCAGGAAGCATTAAAATAAACCAAATAAGAGTCTTTGATTAATGGCCATAGGCGAAACAAGAAGTGAGATGCTGCTAAAAGAATGATTCATAAAAGTTGTAGAGTTTCACTTCATGCTAACGTCAGGATCATCTTTCTTACCCGCTTTCCGTGGCTGATGAAGCGCTTTTCCGTTTTTCAAATGACATTTACTAAAATAAATTAAATCAAAAGACTTATTTATACATTTATATTAGCCCTACAGCGAATATGGACTTTGATTTCTTTTATTTATATCAATTAGGATGACCATTTACTGCAAGCATTTGTCCAGATATTACATTACATTGACAGGGTCGTTCACCGGTAAAATACTGACCGACCCTAATTTTTTTTTCATTTTCAAAATTTTATTCGGTGTTTTCATTTATGCAAATGTAAACAAAACCATGCAATGAGATAAGTCAGTTCGAGGTTGTAGCCTGATCTTATATAACGCTGTCAATATTTCGTAATAACCACTTAGTGTATATTTTGTTACGTAACGTGCAGTTTTCTTGTCTCGTCTGACTGTGAAATCCGTCTGGTCATGTTTCTTTATTTGTACTTACACTGCGGGACTCTAGGATGATAATGCATCAAAATAATTGACTCGCTTTTGAATGTCCAGGAGATGTGAGCACGGTGCTGTTTGGATAAATATGTCAGTTGGTGAAACGTCCTTTAATTAAGCAATTGCAATTTTTACCGGATATGACGTCTCGTCCCGTTTTCTACTTTTTGCAGTAATATCACGATTTTTCAAGTAATGTTTAAACTCATTCCCCGTTGTGCATGTAGATGAGACAATGTTATGAAAAATTAATTTTGTAATCAATATTTTAAGATCTGATCAGACCTCCAAAGTGAAACTCGCGGCGATCAAGATTTGATTGGGAGGTGCGTCAATTATGTATTTAGCAATCGATTTTAACTAATACTTCGTTAGGATTAAACCCGGTGTTCGTAAAAAGCAAGCATCTTTATATAATAGAACAAGTAAATGTCGCACATTTTTTTGTCAATTAGGTGCCTGTGTGTTGACACTTAATAAACTCAGTGTAAAATACGTACCATCCGACCCTTTCACATTTTGTGCGATTTTTCTCATTCTCAAAATAAAAAATGAACAGCACGGCGTCATAGTGGAATATTTAACTTCTAATGAAATAATAATAACTTAGCGATTTGTCTGCAAATTGCCTGTACGCCTCAATTATAGCGAGCCGATTTTTTTCTCTGTGCGAGTCTTCTTATTAGATTTTCATTAATAGCAAATATGTTGTCCAGGTGTTTGAAAGCGGGTATCTATTCATTATAAGATTGTCCATATACAGCGATGGTATATCTGGTTACAGATTAGCGTTTCACGCTTTCAAAATTACTTTCTGTTAACTGGAGAACTTCACTCGAACAACGATAACAGTTGAACATTTTGATAACGATTTTATTACCTATGATCGAGGACTGAGCCAATCACTTGTTAATCCTCACCCTTTGTTAGAAGGTTTGTGGTTAAAGTACTGAATATAGTCCACTTTTTCCTCGTGGGAACGTGAAGTTTATTCCGTTTTATCATTATGAGGCAGAATGCGGACTGAAGATTACGTTGACTTGTATTCTTTTATATTAGTATCAGACGTTAATACTCGGTTTGTGTGACAAATATCGTAGTTAAACGTTTTGTAGATTATACAGTCAAACCTCACTAAGCGACCTCCAATACCGTGACAACCTCAATATTATGACCGCTTATTTTCGGACCGGTTTTCTATATTGCATCTATGTTTCAACATTATTATGTCGCCCGGTTTATTCATTTATGTACAAATTCATGTTTCATTTTCTCGAATTCCTATGCGGCTGGTATCCAGCAAAATTTTACACATTTTGATACATGTTGTATTATGGTATACATAATCCGTCTCTGCCATACTGAAAGTCGTCTTGGTTAGGTTTTTCTCAAGAAAAATATATTTAAGGAACCCCTTCTACATTTTTTTCGATCAATTTTTATGCTCGGTGACATATAGCGAATTTCATAAATTTTATAGACTCAAATCGAGGCCCAGATTTATTAACGGTGAATGTTCTGTTTGTCATTCGGACACTAAACATGTCTCGGGTGGTACCCGTTGCAATTTAACTTGACTGGTACCCATTTCATTGATGTCCGTGGTCATGGTCAACGGGGACCAGTTAAGGCATATTTTTATGTCTCTGTCATCATCACGTTAACTTGCTGCATTGAGTCACTGTCGTTCTGTTAAACCATGTTGTTAAAACCCCGTTTCTCTCAATGGTTTCAAGCTGGTTAGTTTATGATGAAATTGACCTGGACATAAAAATTCTCTGATCCAGTTGATTTCGTCTTAAATACCCTACTTTCTCCTGGTTTATCCTCTTACATCATACAGCACCATCCGAATTTATGAAAACTAATTTCAAAGCATCTTACAGGTTGAGATATTTCCAGATCTATCAGTGATGTTGAAGCTCTATTTAGGATTAATGTCGATTCCGATCCTCTCCATTTTATACGGCAGTATTTCATATAGAACGAACGTGATTTGTCGCAAATTGGAGCATTAAGATCATAATACGGTTCTTAAAACCCGCGATGATTCCCGATAAACTGCATCAAAATGTGTGTCGATTTCATACACCATCAACTCCGCACAATACACACTGGAGGGGGACGCAGAAATGTTCAAGGAGTCGCTCGGTAAGCCTGATGTCCATCGTTTGTTTATGAATGGCAAATTTGGAAGAACGAATGCACATAAAATCACGGATCAATTGAAAGGTTACGCAGCTGAATTCTTTCAGTTGAACAATGACAGTTCGTTCCGAATCCACCAATACATACCAGACGTGGGATAGCGAGCAAGCAATTTGGTGCAAACTCGTTAGTCATTATTGTCAAAAATTCTGGGACCAAACATTGAATTTTTTGTTCGGCATTTACTTAAAATCATTTTCTTAGCTAAGAATAGAAAACAACAATGATAAAGATAAGAAAAAATAAAAATAATGGCGTATTTTCTTCTGTTGGCAAGTATATATTTATGATAATTTCTCTAAACTAGAATTACGATGTATAATGTAAACATATTGCATACATTATTCATGTATGTTGAGGTGCGAGGTGAATATCTATTGAATTGTATACATGGTGTAAATACTACACTTTGTATGTAATACACGTACCAACAATAAGCAAAAAATATCAAATTATCACATGAACAATTACAATAAAAAACAGAACTTCACAGGCGGTCGTTGTTCACACATAACCTATGTTCACAAGTGGTCTATAATATCAAGTGGTCGTTTACTGAGGTTTGACAGTATAAAGTGTCAATTTACATAACTTTGTATTACTAAAGACTTGAAAATTGAGTGCCATAAGACTGACATGTCTGAGAGTGACCAATACACGCTGATTATCTAACAAAGGAAAGTTTGGACTTCTGAGATCTTGTCTGTATAATTATCTGAACACTGTATGTATAATGGTCTCAGGTTACAACAATTGTTAATTAAAGAATGCTGAACTTTGTTTTTCCAGTCGATTGTTGCAGCAAATTACAACATTGTAGAACCAAACTTAATGTTTGTAAAAGGTTGTTTTTATTTTTTAAGATAAGAAAATCATCATAGTTCACTCGGCAACTTGATTAAATATAAGACAATACTCTATAACTATGCTTTGTATGGAAGTTTGTAATTGAAATCAAATCGCGTTTTAGTGACCTTCACATTTACCCTACAGAGAAGGGAAGAGCATTTGGTCAAGGACGTTTGTTATCGACATCATTTAAGTCCCATATAAGTGTCTTGTTTTTATTCACATCTTCAAATTTCATAAAAGCTGGCGCCTGTTAGGTTTCTGTTTATCTTTAATACTGACCTACTGCATGCATGGAAATAAATAAACATCGGCAACGCTGTTTCTTTATTTGCGTGTTTGCACTAAATTGTTTATCATTCTCGTCAAAATGCAAAAATACGCACAAATAACAGCGTCGATTTTCACCTCGTTCTAACTCTATGATTTACCGGTAGTTCCCAACGATTGTCGCGTAGTTTTAAGAGAAAAATACGATCGAATTATCCATGTTATCAAACTAAAGTCATGTAACAAATCTAGACGAATTGTTTCAATATTTTATTTTTCATATCAAGCACATATATTTCCTCAATCAGATGTCAATCGATTTTTAAAACCATTCGGGTCAAAATGTCCGAGTGATTGCGATTTTCCAAACTGAATATTCAACCCCGGAGCGTTCATTAATAAATCGTTCCCGTGATTAAGCATGCCTCCTTCTTGGTAACCTAATATTACGTACAACTTTTGTTACTTTAGAACTTTAGAATTGAGAAAACCAAGAGGAACACAACGAGGTGTCAAAAATGCTGCAAGAAGTCGACCAGCAAAATATTTATCTGCCAGAAAAATATTAAAACAATCGTCCCGACATTGTGATATGACAATGTCTAAATACTTGTGTGGTATTTATTTACACTAGGCAAGCGAATAAAATTAAACTCGAAAGACTGACAAGTGTTTGCTTGAGATAAACATATAAAATGTTATGGAGTGTATATTTCGAATCATCGCGTGGAGATCCTAGATTCCATTTCCGTTTAGTTAATGGTCGAAACGCAGTGAAAATTAAACGCAAATAATGATCTTATAAAATTCTAGCATTCTTCTGCTGTCTGAGTTATTATGTTGGTCGGTACATCTTTGCCGTTTTCAAGCTAATCTCCCTCGGTGAAATCCAATTTCTATCAATAAAGTAGGCGTTCCTGGGAGTTTCTTCTGATATCTTAAGACCATCGCAGTCCATCAACCAATAAAAACTTTTTGTTCACAGAGGTAACCAATGAGGCGCGTTTATATGTCTCGCTGTGGAGATGCCCCGCCTACCGGCTTTAAAGAATGCTCTATCAATCATCTAGTCTTTATGAACCATCCATTGCTCTTCTTATAGAATTATATATTTAAAACAATAGCACTTTTTATATTAAATATTCTGATTATTTATTCAAGTTAGATTATCGGCCAAGCCACTTATAGACGTCAGCTGAAATAGGAAATTCACTGAGACATGAAATTAGAACGTTGAGTTTACCGCACAGGTGTGCGTTTGGAGTGGTTGAATTACACTTCACTTGATAAGTAATTCATATAACGGCGGATTGTAGTAATAACTTAAAATATCCATCGCGAAACCTTGCATTTTCAAGTGATTTTTTTATATTCAAATAAATTTAAACCACTTTAAACGCTGGAGACTATTTCCACAAATAGACGAGCTATACAGACGTGGATTTTATGTTGTTAAACAATTTAAATGAAATTTAGTTTTAAAATTTAGAATTTTCGTTAAAGTAACAAAGATATCCGCTAGTAAGTAAGAATTCTTCAACAAAACAAACTTCTAGTAATTCCGAAGTTAACCGAGAGAATGAATTAACAGTGGCTTAGCATTTCGTTTATAACCGAAGAGAGTGTGACTAAAATAATAGAAATCCGTTTACTTTGGCGTGCGGCTGCACACAGAACGTGCCAAATCATTATTGTGCGAGACTCAATCGAGTCGGCTTATCATCGGAAACTTTAGGAGCGAAACGGTCTTGGAGTCGTTTCCAAACAAGCGTTCCTATGTAGAACGTGCTTGATTGAAGATTTTGGACTTTCAACTCGATTCACAGACGGGAGAAAGAACGTGCCGTAGACTGGAATGGAACGACTTATAACGTGAATTGAATCGAGGAAAAATGAGTTGACAACGTATTATTACCAATTGATACGTGTTGTTTTAGCATTTTAGTAGAGTTGATTTATTGGAACTTTGTAATGCAAGGTGAGTCCTCGTTCATTTTGATCTAAACAAACTTCACGCTTTGTAGTTGATTTTTTTTCGCCTTTGGTCGTATATTATGAATTGGAAATGTATTTATTAGCTTGCTCCTTTATTTACTTGATACTTTGAGGGAGTTACGTATCTCTTCTACACCTGAACAAACAGTTCGGCAACACGATAAATTACAATCACAATTACAGAGAAGGAAAACGAACAAATTAACAAAATTTATCAAACCCGAGGTGTAAATGTCGGACAACATATTTCTACAATTGCTCTTATCTTGAGTGATGTGGTATGAATGACTCTTGTTCAGTGAGAAAAATCTTCATTTCTCATCAAAGTATCTATACAATACAAATCGGAGGATATATAGTTAAAATAATTATCACACAATGTGATCAATACTATTTCGGCCCTATTGAATAATGAATTGGTCTTTAAATGTCGCTCTTTAATTTAATGATATTTGAATTTGGACACACGTCTGTTTTATTTATGAAATTGTGAATAAATATTAAAACAATATACAATTGATAGATAATTGTTAAATTTAGTTGAATTCTGCGCTGATCTGGATTTGTTATGGTTCTATAAGAGGGATAAAACACCGAAAAAAACACTTATGTACAAATGAAGGAAATATTCAAAACTAACTTCAAAGATTTCCCCAAAATAGTGACCTGTTCTGTTCTGTTCCTATTTTAATTGTAAATTGAAAAGTGTTAAATTTTCCGTGTTTGTATAGACAGCAAGTTAAAGGGTAACATAACAAAATAAATTTTAAGTCTGTTTAACGTAACATCTTAATCTGGGCGCTCTTGCTTTGATCTAGCCGCCAGTGTCACCATGAATTGTAGAATCACTCAATTCAGTCCGGATTTCATTTCATATCGAAGCAATTACTTGAAGTAATATTTATTTTTCCAGACTTTTATTTGTATCATATAAATAGATAAAGAATGGTTAAATGTAATATATGCCTAATTCAAGTTTGCATTAAATGAATTTAAGGTACTGATCGTTTTAACAATCCCTAAAAAATTCGTGTGTTAAAAAACCCTTCGGTTTATTTTGCTCGGCTCTAAAAGGGTCGTTTTGTGTTAACATATTTGGAGCAAGATACCAATACATCGGTATATGAACAATAATGTAATGACAATATATATATTTTGTTGAAATTTCATTTTCATTTTATTTTTTCTATTTATTTTGCCATTTTTTCTAGGAAAAATTTCGTTTAACTTATGAAAGGAATGCATCACGTCACAAAAGATTTTAGTAACAGAATGCAAAACGTTGAAACCAAAAGTCTATTAAATGAACTTATGATGAATTCTGATTTTTAGAAATCGTGTGAAATAACAAAAATACATTGTAAAAAACCTGTGTGACATCAAATGTATGCACGTCTGAAAATGCGCAGTTCGTGTACTTTTGGATGTACGTAATGGAAGACAAGCTTTAAAAATACATACAATGATCATAAAGATCAGTTCTGTGATTTGAAACAATAAATTGGAATTCCGTACTAAAAGACAAGACTTGGCTTTGTCCAAACATCGTTTTAATAAAAAAATAACACAGCGTGAAAATACTAAACCACGTGATGTTTTAAAGACTAAGTTTGTCTAATCTATAAACTGATGTACTACGGATAAGTTAATTTTACTTTTTTACCACAATTTGTTTTTACTTTCATTTCTATTTTTTTTTAAATATTTCTTATAGATATGACTGTCTCGCTTTACGCTTGTGTCAGTGTTTAACAGACTCACTTTTTAGTACCAAATAATGTTACAAAATAGATTTTGACATGTAACTAAACTTAACAAATAATGTTACAAAATAGATTTTGACATGTAACTAAACTTAACAAATAATGTTACAAAATAGATTTTGACATGTAACTAAACTTATCATTAAGCTTTTTTTCATGAGGATTTATCACAGCTAAAGTTAAAAGTAAGCGCGAATCTACTGTTTCGGTGATAGAAAACTTTAACAAAATACCATTGAAGTAATATATCATGTATTTGGGTAGAAAAAAATGCATCATAGTGAATTAAGTTGCATTAATTAACACCCACAACCACGAATAGAAGAATCGTTAGTTGGCAAAAAGTTGTACACGGTTTGGAAAACTTTAATTACAAACTCAGTCGCTGCGAAAGGCTTTGAAGTAACTTACTTTTACCCAATGTTCTGAATTTAAACGTATTTTTACATAAATAATTTTCAATAAATTATGATTGTTATTTTTTGTGTTTCATATTTACAAAAATAGAATTAACTGAGTTTTATTAAATAAAATTGATGCATTTTGCTTCACCACTTCAAGATTCACTCGTGTTTGTAGATCAAATGACGTAGGTTTCTGTCAGCCACCATCATCTAAACTAAACTTATCCTGTTTCAATGCTAATATATACGAGAGATGCGGTGAGAATTCGATGTTGCATTAAACACATAAGTGCCCGCACAGGTGTGCGAATTTTCCGTAACATTTTTATTCCTTTCAAACGCCAAATTTCAATCTAAAATTGACACTCCGGCATTGCTAATGTTGACAAAAAGTACATAACACGACCGCAGAGAAATTATGTTAACACCGGGCGACAAGAAATTATTCAGCCTGCTGTTTGGAGTTATTGAATTGTGATTTGCTATTTTTGAATAGGCGGATTAATGTCATGAGATGTTTGTGAAATATATGTATATAAACCAAACTCATAGAAGAAAATATTTCCATCAACAAATTGTGACTTTGGAGCTTCATCAGAATGATTTAACTTCTTGTTGAGAATGTCATATTATAGTCGTTCTCATCATTGAATCTTTATTTATAACCGCTATAAATTATTAATATTATTTTTTCATTTATTTATTTATTTGTTTATTTATTTATAAATAACTATATTTTTGTCATTATTGTAGATACAATTATTTATGAATTATTATCATTACAGTTAGCATTACAAAAGTATTATTTCTTTTCTGAATAATTTTATTATTTTTTTTGTGTGTTTCAAGATATTGCCTAAACACAATTGAACTGGGTATGAAATTATCATGTGTATGTATGTGTTGACAGGGACAGGTCATGTTTTTTTCGGCTCTGATACTATTGCATTTCTTGAAGGAACTACCAGGAATAAAACAATAAATTTTATATCAGCGCGTTTGTTATCTTGTGGACTACATGATAGTGTAGCTAGTTCTATAAAATTATTATTGATAAAGTGGAAAAATTAGAAAAAGTATTTTTTCCTTTGTTCGTTTTGTGATAAAAAAGAAAGAAATGAAAAATTGTTGAATTTTTCTCAAAGGATTATAATCAAGCAAAGTATACACTTGTACCAGTGCTGAGTTGCGCTCAGGGATTATAATCAAACAAAGTGTTTATATGCTTACACGCTTTGGTTATTGTAAGTGATTGTGAAAACGTGCATTGTGTATCTAGTGTACTGGATTATACAGGATTATTCCGGATTAATACACTATACTGTTACCATGGATAACCGAGAGAATCAATCAGTCACTCTGAATGATATTATTTGCCATTTATCTACTCTTCAAACATCCATTGATGAAAGTAAAAATGAACTTATTACTGAAGTAAGGGATGTGAAAACATCAATAAATGAAATGAAACACCAGTTATTATCACTCCAATATAATCAAAATAACTTGAATGAAAAGATGAACCAAGTCATAGAAACAACGAATACTCAGTCCGATTTTCTGAAATCAATAGCGTACAAGTCAATCGATATTGAAGCTAGGTCTCGAAGAAACAATTTGATCTTCAGAGGTTTTATTGAGAATCATGGAGAAAATTGCGCTCAAATACTGCATGATTTTATTCGAAATCGCTTCTATATAGATCCTGATCAGGTGTATATAGCGAGAGCTCACAGGCTTGGACAGAGAGACCCAAGAAAACAATTTCAAAGTAGACCTATCATAGCAAATTTCCGGGACTATGGCGTTATTGAATTAATTATGCGAGATGTTAGAAGGCTACGTGGTACAAACTTTTCCATTGATTATGACTATCCAAAGGAAATACAAGAAGCTCGTGCACGTCTCTGGCCGTTGTATAAGTCAATCAAAAATGAAAATCCAAAGTCCAAAGTACACATTGTATATCCAGCGAAACTCATAAATGATGGATCGCTCATTCGGGACGAACTCCCAGAATGGAGTCGATATGTTGGTGCAAGTAGGCTTATTCAATTAAACAAATTGGAAACGGTCAAAATTCACTCTGCTGAAAACATATCAGAATCTGCCGTAGAAACTGTCCATGATAGGCAAAACGTAAATGAAGAAATTATACGAATGGAAGTTGTCAGTCACTCAGGAATGACACTTCAATCGTCAATTAACAAGAATCTCACTCAACCACCGAGGGATGAATCAACAAATAGTGCTAAAAAAGTCGGCAATACAGATGCAGTGTTTATAAAGCCAAAATCAAACGCTGGTAAGAGTAATAAATGGAATGTTAATATATCGCAATCGGATGGAACAAGCGTGAAATTATTGCAATGTGATGCTACCAATCCAAATATTCAGCCAGCAAATGATAGTGGACCTATACGTGGTCGTGCACATGCATCGCGATCAGCGACTAGAACTCAGAAACGTTCTCAATCGGCAGCACCTTATAGGAGAAAAAGTGTAAGCAAAACACGTGAAGACTGTCCGCAGGTTTTACCAGAATCTAAAAATAGAAACGGAAACGGTAGCGATCGCGAGTTGACAAACACTGAGTTTTCCAATACCCAGCCAGGTATATCTATAAATAGCCAAACTTTATCTAACGGACAATGTACTGATAATGAATATAATTAGGGACACGACCGGAAGGTCACGCTTCGATGTGCATTATTAAATGTACAAGGTTTAATAAGCAGACGTACAAATAAATTACTGTCGCCTGAACTGAAGTCTGTTTTTGGCACGCATGATATTGTTTTATTTACAGAAACATGGACAAATGATTTAATGGACTTGCATGTAGATAATTTTGAATACTTTGTTTTAAATAGAACTGAAAACAAACAAACAAGCAAACGATCATCTGGTGGTGTAGTTGTTTATGTGAAAGATACGTATGTCACAAAGGACACGTTAGTTTTTACAAGCCATGATGATATTATTTGTGTAAAGTTAAATGGCAATATCTTTGGAATAGAAAATGATTTATTTATCTGTTTATGTTATGTTGTACCAGAAAATAGCTCAAGACAAAGTATAATTGAAACACATACTTTTGATAGACTATTAAATTTTATTACAGATTTGAATGTTAAAAATGAAAATAACTTTAACTTTGTGTTATGTGGTGATATGAATGCACACACGTCTGATCATCCAGATTTTGTATTGCATGACTCAGTGTCTAATATCGATGTTTTACCTTCAGATTATTGTGCTGATACTTATTTACGTCGTTATTCACGTGACAACGGTAGAGTTGATACTTATGGGGTCATGTTGTTAGACTTATGTAAACAGACTGGTTTACGCATTTTGAATGGTCGTTGTGATAAAGATTTAATTGGTAATTTTACACATGTAGGTAATCGAGGTAGTAGTGTTATAGATTATGTCATTGTTTCTCCAAATATAATGAGTAATGTATCATATTTTCAGGTACATGGTCCAAACATATTGTCTGATCATTGTATTGTTGATTTTTCATTTAATTTTGATGAGCCGGGTGTAATCGCTGAAGATTGTACCTTAAACAGTTATAGAGTGATAAATGAAAAATATGTTTGGAATAACAGTTTTAAAGATTCTTTCATCCGTGACTTGTCTCATGAAGACACTACTACAAAACTCCAAAATTTCAGCGATCATTTGGCTAGGGTACAATCCGAGGGAGATATTGATCTTTGTATAACTGAGTTTTCAACCATTCTCAGTAATGTAACCAAACCTTTTAAACGTACTTTTTCAACCGATCCTACACGTTATGAATCTAACGATAAGCATCAACCTTGGTTTAATGAAGAATGCATGATGAAACGACAAGAATTTTACGCTAAGCTCAATGTTTTTAGAACAGATAGTTGTGATTTTAACCGAATAAATATGATCAAGGCCCGTACACAGTTTAAATCTTGTATTCGTCAGCGCAAATATGAGTATGATAAATTACAGACTTCTAAACTCGTGGCCGCCAGATATAAAAACGCCAAATTGTATTGGAACATGTTGAAGCAGAGCGCAAATGTTAAACACACAAATATACCACTGAGTGATTTTGAACGATATTTTAAAAGCGTTAATAATCCAAATGACCCATTTTTTACTCCGGATGATGACATATTACACTTCATAGATAGGTACGAACGTAATGAGTTTGATATTATGTTTAGAGAACTAAATGAGCCACTAGAGCATAACGAATTAATTAAAGCTATTCGACAATTAAATACAAATAAATCTGGTGGTCCAGATATGTTTCTAAATGAGTTTTTTAAACATGGTAGCCGCATTCTATCTCCTCACATACTGACTCTTTTTAATAAAATATATGAAATCGGGTATTTTCCTACTATTTGGTCAGAGGGTTTTGTTGTGCCACTGCATAAAAAGGGAAGTTTAAATGAAGTAAATAATTTTAGGGGTATTACGTTATTAAGCACTTTGGGGAAATTATTTACTAGGGTTTTAAACAATAGATTAACAGATTGGGCTGAAAAATATAATGTATACATAGAGGCACAAGCTGGTTTTAGGTCAAATTTGAGCACAGTTGACAATGTTTTCGTTCTGCATGGCATCATAAATCATGTTTTGAATACTGGTAAGCAATTATTTTGTGCTTTTATAGACTTTACAAAGGCCTTTGATTATATTACTAGAGACAATCTATGGACAAAATTAATTAAACTTGGATTAAGGGGTAATATATTAAATATTATGAGATCTATGTACGCAGCTGTTAAATCTAGAGTTAAATTACATAATCAGTTAAGTGAAGGATTTGATTGTATGCTCGGCGTTAGACAAGGGGAAAGTATCTCGCCGTTTTTATTTTCAATGTTTTTAAATGATATAGAGGATATATTCATACATAAGGGTCTTTCTGGCATTGATGTTGATACATATAAAATATTTTTGATTTTATATGCTGATGATATTGTTATTTTTGCAGACAATAAAGAAGAATTACAGTCAAGTTTAGATATACTTTTAGATTATTGTAATAGATGGAAATTAAAAGTCAATACAAATAAAACAAAAATTATGATTTTCAGAAAGGCAGGGCGAGTGTCGAGAAATATGAAATTTTATTACGACAATACTGAGTTAGATATAGTGGATCAATTTACATATCTTGGATTAGTTTTCAGCTCGGGTGGATCTTTTTCAAATGCTCAAAATGTTTTGTCTGGTCAAGCTTTAAAAGGTATTTTCAAAATGAATAAATATTTATATAAGTTTACGGATTTATCAGTGAAAAATAGATTAGAGCTTTTTGACAAGTTAATATCACCAATTCTTAATTATGCTAGTCAAGTGTGGGGCTTTATACAAGGGAAGTCGATTGAACGTGTTCATTTGCAATTTTGTAAACGATTGCTTGGTGTCAAAAGAAATACACAAAATGATTTTGTTTATGGTGAACTTGGCCGAATGAATTTACAAACTATTAGGCATATAGGTATAATCAAATATTGGATTAAATTATTAAGAACTGATGAAAATAAATATAATAGAAAAGTGTATAATATGTTAAAATCAGACATAGAATTACACCCTAATAAACAAAATTGGTGTTCTTTGTTAAAAGACTTATTGTGTTATCTTGGTTTATATGATGCTTGGTATTTTCAAGACATTGGTAATGTTAACATATTTTTATCTCTAATAAAACAAAGATTACATGATCAATTTGTACAAAACTGGCGGACTAGACTGAATGACTCAAGTAGAGCATTATTTTATAAGAACATAGCTGATTTTAAGTTTCAGTCATATTTAAATACTTTAAACATACCCAAATTTCGATTTAACTTTGCTAAACTTAGGATGTCCTCTCATAGATTACATATAGAAACTGGTAGATGGAACAAACCGATAGCAACTCCTGTAAATGATAGAATATGTGTAGCCTGTAACTTGTTAGAAGATGAGTATCATTTTTTGTTTGAGTGCGAGTTATTTTCAGAATTAAGAAACAAATATATTCCTTTATATTATAGAGGAAACCCTAGTATGCATAAATTAATTGAATTGTTTACAAGCGAAAATAGAAATGTTATAACGAAATTAAGCATTTATATCCAAAAAGCATTTGATATTAGAAATAATATTACATATACTTAACTGTGTTACCTCTTCATTGTGTTGTCTTTTTTACAATTATTCGTACTATTCATATTTTGTGTATCAAATAGTAACTTTGAGAACTTTGTAGATTGTATATACATTATTTTGATATCTTCATTATTAAGCATACTTATTTTGTTTAGTATATATATACTATGTCTTAAGTATGTAACTCAGGTAATGTCTAGCTATTATTTTCTTTTATGCTATAAGTTTTTTCTCTTGTTCTATGTTGAATATTTGAGATGTAGTTTTGTGTGAACATTTGTCAGTTGAATACATGTTTGTATATATAATTATATATATATATATATATTAATTTGTAGCATATATATTTAGAAAGATATGTGCTTGTGCGTGCGTGCATGCGTGTGAGGGTGTGTGTGTCTGTGGTACACTAAGTTTCTCTAGACATTTCGTTTCGGTTTAGAGTTACTGTTATAGTGTTTTAGTGGTGTATGTTGTCCGAGAGGAAGCGAGGGTGTAAATATAGTATATTGTACTTACATTTTATGATTGTAAAATGAATGTCATTATGTCACATTGTAAATATTTGCCGCATGGGTCAATGACCTTCCGGTATTGAAATGAAATAAACTTGAAACTTGAAACTTATCATGATACAATTACATGTTATCATTCAACAAACATTGGCTCAATAATTTGAAATTTAAGTCAACAACAACGGAGCAAGTAATTATTTAATCCCGTGATAACTGAAGTCGGGTAATGTTGCTTAACGAGGATTTATATTCAATCGCTGTGTTAAAGAATAAGGCGAACGAATGAATAATATTTAATAACTAATAATAAATTCATGGGTTGCGTATAAAAACTCGTCTAGACGTAAATTGCGTAACATCGGTATTATACGGAGCAGTGCTGAGAAGACAGGGGGTACGGATTGTTCGAATTATATGCTCATCTCTGTTGAATCCGACACGTGACAGATATTTTGTGTATTAGCTCGAACGCGTCAGGAATGTCACGTGTCACCACGGGAGAAATTACAAGACGTAACGTTACCTGGAGTGTCTAAAACCAAGCTTCGGAGATTTCTTTTAATAATTTATATTGAAATCTCGTTAACTTCGTGTTTTTTCTTCCGCGGCTCCACTATCATTTGACCCTCATTAAAAACCGGACCGTAATGAAGAAAATTGATCACATGGTTTTAAACTAAAGCATTATTTGAATACACAATTACGCCCCACCAATGCCCTCCACAGATGTTCGATCATTTTCGTACAACAAAAATCAATAATAGAAAATAAACAAAGGCTGATTGACTTTCTATGCAAGCTATTATTTACCGTTAATTAACATAAGCTTGTCATTTCACTATCGTTCAAACGCTTGATAACGTTCACAATTGCTATTAGACGCATGGATTATCGTTCTTTATCAGTGATTATGACCCTTTATTGTGTAAAATTCGCCGCCTTTAATAGATTTATTTAACAAGATTTTCAATGATTACAATAGTACTTAACAGGTCCATGTGAAATATCACTAACCCCATATTTTGTTTGCCGACCGTATGGGCTAGTAAATAAAATTGTTTAAAACGCGCGCTGGACTGGTCAAACATCAAAGAGGACCGCTAAGGATGATATGTGTCCTAATATTTGATAAAGCTACTAGATAGTGTTAAGGGATTATCATAATTCTATATTGTTGATTATGATGATAATGAACAAAATGTAGTCGTTAGAAAGTGATACCAACCTTCATGTTGATTCTCACGATGTGTTGTTTGCACAGTGACTTAAAAAGTCACTAACTTTCGTACTTTTGAACTTGAAAAATTCACAAAATTCAAGTGCACTTAAAGACGAAACCTTTCATGAATAAATCATATTCAAAACAAAATGATTAAAATTGTTAATCTTTCAAATCGAACGTTGCATAAAACGGAAGGAAATATCTTACGTGTTTATTAACCGTGCGCTTTCCACGGCCGTGAAATAAAACGCTTAGAATACCATTAATAATGATTTACGGGTTGATATCAAATCATGATTTTTTTAATAAAAAATATTTAATATGCGAATAGCGCATGTAAGTTATTGTAATTATTTATTTTTTAGCTTAATAACCTTAAAATGATAATTACGGAATCCGGCGCTATTTTCATGAGCTTTTTTATCGCCATAAATTTCACAAATTTTAATGAAACAAAAATTCAGTCCTTTTTGATGTCATTATAATTATTAATATCATATTCAAGACCACAAATATTCCCGGAAAATAGTTAACTTTGTAACTACAGAGCTATAATTGATGGTTTAATCACGCGATTAAATGATTAAGACTAGCCTTAATTTCATTACAGAGAAAACCTCATATACAGTAAAACTGCAATATTAAGACCACACACTCAGGAAGGACTATAAATAGCCTTACAAGTTATCAATATGGAATAAAGACAAAAAACTATCTAAACGGAGTGGTCGCTACAGTAGCGGGATCGTAATATTGAAATGGTCAGCCAGTGTGTTTTCACTGCATTTTTAAGATAATAATATTTTTTTTAAAAGAAAACCTTTTTTGTGTTTCCAAACGCACGATTAATAACAATAAGACGGAATCTAGATTTTTTAATAGGGAATTATTGTAAAATAATAAAAGATATTTGAAAATAATAAACATCAAATTTTATCAATAGTTACTTTCTATTTGCCATGCTCTCTTCTGATTGTAAATGAAAGTAGTGCAAGATTTCCATACCTTATACTTTTATTTTCACTAAGGTTTAACTTTGCATAAAGCTATTAGGGCCATTTGACCTCACATTTGATTTTTTTCTCTTCCCTGGTGGGATTCAAACTCACAGTGGTGAGGGGCTAGTGATTACCAGTCAGAGAGCTATTTATTTTACAAAGATGAAAAAAAATGCTAATAAACGCACGTTTAAACATAATAGAATTAATGATGAAGTCCTGTTTGACGCATGGTCGGCTCTGTTACTTTGGAAACCAAAAACATAAATAAATAAAATGGACATAGGTATTATGGCGCGTTTAGGTCACACATGTACATTGATTGTAAACATACAGTGATAGAGATACGGAAATTTGTATTTAAACATGTCCGGAAAGTTGTATTTTAAACATGTCCGGTGCGCTTGTCCTTGTTATACGTTGGGCCAGACGTATCGGGTTACCAAATTTAATTAAACATCTCAGATACGCTGGTTACGGTCAGTGAAAATCTGCACTTCTCATGACATGCGAGACTTAACATTATCAAATTTGATGCTGGGTGGGGTAATCCTTGCCGGAAAGGAATTACGACTAAAGTCTAAGCCGTTTAATTATTGTATATATCAAATACCTCCAGGGTCAACTTTGTACAAGGATGGACCGTCAATGAGCGGCCTTGATCCGTTTAAAACCGAACTTCATTTTTTGTGCTTATTTGATGAGCAAAAATGATGCGGAAAACGCAAACTTTCAGTTAAATGTTTGATAATTTTTCAACTCGCAACGATAATTATCAGTATTACTTTGTAGTGAGACTAACTGTAATCTTGTTGTAACTGGAGAAGCATTGTAAGATGATATTTCTTAATACATTATTACCAAAATCAAAATAATTTTATTATATAACATACTTTCTTATTGTTTGTCTTCGAAATACCTCAACTTCAAAATAAATATAGCGTTTCAGACGTACATGTGTTAGATACAAAAAATAATGGTCAGTAAAAAAAACCCAACAAAGTCTACACAATTAACAGAAATATAAATACCCTCTCTACGAATCAAGTTTAGTAAGTTAGGTATAAAACATCTCGTCCAGAACAGTATTAAGAGACTATCATAATATTGTCCACCAAATTTCCCCATATGTGCACCCGGGTGCAAGAATATTGCTACACCGGGAAAAAATGAATAAATGTATGAATATATGACGTATAACATAAATATATGACGTGTGACATGAAAATATGACGTGTAACATGAATATATGACGCGTAACATAAATATATGACGTGTAACATAATTATATGACGTATAACATGAATATATGACGTGTAACATGAATATATGACGTGTGACATAAATATATGACGTGTAACATGAATATATGTCGTGTAACATGAATATATGACGTGTAACATAAATATATGACGTGTAACATGAATATATGACGTGTAACATAAGTATATGACGTGTAACATATATATATGACGAAGAAAAAATATTTGCTTTAATATATTTATATACGAATCCTTTTATTGTCGTAAGAAAATACATCATAATTTCTATTAGCTTAACAGAAATGTAGTAAACGAAATCAAATTAATTTTGAAAACTGTTGAAATCATCACAGTTTCCGGATATTTCGTACACTTAAAATGTATTTTTCAAGTTATAGAGGCATAATCAAATTCGTCCGTCAACATGTAAACAGATATGAACTGATCACAAATTTTTTATATAGTTTTAGCATTGAATATAAATACTTTTTATATTTTTCCATAGACAAGTGTTCCATTGTTTATGTGAAGTAATTTTATACAGTATCAAGTTTAAGTTTGATTTTTTTAACATAACTCCTATTTTTAAGATTCTTATGAATACTCTTCTCTGTCAGAGGGACCTATCTTGATTTATTTAGTCCTTTTTTATGCTTACCGGGAATCAACAATCATGGTAAACTATTCACTGGAATTATTATGAAATACACCATTCAATATTCGTCTTTAGAATAGAACTTGTAATAACAAATTTCATCAACAATACGATAATCTTTCTTCTTTGTGCAAAGAGGCCTTAGTGAAAACAAACTAAGATGCAATTTTCAGCTTTGTTCTCACGATAATGATTATTTATCAAACGATATATCAGATGTTTATTTCGTTATACAACACATGCAGGGCTGCCGTCACAGATGTCTGGATAACAATCAATTATACATGATAATACATCAAAATGGAACGAACCTTTTATTTACATCCAACAATTTCACAGCCTATCTAATAGGTCCATAAATTACAATTCAATTATCTTTTCACACTTATCTGAAATAAATAACACACATTATAACTTAACTTGAATCAAAGACAGAGTTCTGTAGTGTTCATATTGATAACAAACGGAGATAAGGACAGTGTTTAGAAACATACAGGTCAAATTTGTTCGTGATATTTTGGAAATTTGGTGAAATTCTAACGTACGGTAAGTGGAATTTATCAGGTTTTCAATAATACTTAAACAAGTATAAAAGTCAGACAGCACGGACGTTCTTAAATCAGTTTTTGATAAGACTTTGATTGCTCCGCGCTTACTTCTCGACATCGGTGGCACGATTCAGTCTGCATGGATGAATTGTTGAAGCATCGACCGATGTGAAATAAAACAGTAGGCTCCGAATGTTTCAGGTCGTTAAACAGCCACTTAGGGAGATTTTAGACATACCGAGACGTGTGACACGGAATTTATCGCAAGCTGCTTCTACATTTAAACGTACTGACGTCACTAATTTTGAATATGTTCTTGTGTTTAGTAATTTTCAATAGAAAATATGCATTAAATGGTGTGAATTGGCTATTTAACACGATCCTTGTCTTTCAAATAAATAACAGTAGACGAATACATAAAATAATAAAATGGCGTCTGCTGTCGCTGCGTCTTTTTGCATCTTTTTGGTGACGTCATACCTCTGAAATGTGCATATATAACTTCATTGAAATGTAACAGTCAGAATTTAGGTTACTAATAATATGTAATTGGTCAATTACAAGACTTTTTTAGAAATTATATTTTACAAGCTAAGGTTTATGACATAGATTTTAACCTTAGGTCAAAGTCACTAAATTACTGTTTATTTGGAGGTTAACAATCGTACTTGTTCCATTAACATCTGAACGATTCAATACAAGGGTCTGGGAACCTAACATACGGTGCATAATTGTGTGAGCAGACGACCTTTTCCTTTCCTTTTTTGACCCACATCTTAAAAAGTGTAATTAGGTCAGTGTTGATAATGATGGTAACAGAAATGATTTATTTTAACAATATCAGTAATAATTTGTGGTGATAATGATGGTAACAGAAATGATTTATTAATATTAGTGATAGAGGTGGGTATTGCTAGGAAAAATGACCCAGTGATATATTGCGATATTTAAGACGGTATTGCGATACTTTGCAATATATTGTAAATAATATTTATTTTTGATGTAAACAAAAACAATATTCACATTTATTTTCTTCCTCTTAATAATTTATGCTTGTTGTACATCATTACAAAGGTTTGTGAATTTAACCGAAAACTCCACGTTCAGGTTACAATTGTGTTTTAGAAAAAAAATGTATACTATAGATCAGGCAGGAAATTTTAGAAAAATGATTATGTCTTATTTACTGACATATTAAAATATTTGTTTACAATTTTGGTCGAAATATACTTATCTTCCAAATACTGGTATTTGACAATCATATCGCGATATCATATCGAATTTGAAAGATGCTGCGACAATCGGATATTTCCGATACATTGCACACCCCCAGTAATTATGAATATAATTTTCTTAAGTTTTAAGAATTGAATTAATATTAATACAATGTTATAATAAAATGATAACACTTATTAAATGCAGAATATTTTAATAATGACAGTTATAAAGATAAAAATGCAATACATAAATTAAATAAATAATAATATGATAAGAAATAGATGAAATAATTATGATATGAATTTGAACTATTCTGTGATATAATATTATTATATGACAATATTCAGGAGAATATGTCTTTTTAGTCTATATAAAGAAATTTATTGGTACAGATAAACACATACTTAATTAAACTGACAAAAATCAAAATATTTGAATTTAATGAATACATACAAATTTTCTAAATATAATGTTTTGTGATTATTTTGAAATACACGCATTTTCCCTTCCAAACTCACTATTTTTATACAATGAATTAAGACATTAATTAAATATTGCTTGCTAAGAAAACCAATTTGAGAGAAGTTCGTTAATAAATACACGTCTTAGTATCAGATTAACATTTTATCATATTTTTTATTTTCATTTCAGGATTAATATTCTAAAATGAAGGACAAATCGAAGAACGCAGCGCGGACACGTAGGGAGAAGGAAAACGCGGAATTTTATGAATTAGCGAAGTTATTACCCTTACCAACTGCAATTACAAGTCAACTTGATAAAGCTTCCATCATCAGATTATCTACAAGTTATCTCAAAATGAGAACAGTCTTCCCTGATGGTGAGTAAACGTTTAGGAGTATAATTATATTCTTGATCCGGTTTGTTCGCGAGCACCCGGAAATACATAGCAGTTGGTATGGTACCCTTCGCCAAATGCAAGTCACAGAGAATAGCATGTGTAAAGTGGAACCAGTTTAGCTCAGGTTCGTAGGCTGGTTCCTGTTTACTTCTCCTACGCTCAAAGGCCACTTTTCTCCCATTAGTGACCGGATATGCGATAGAAATATAGGCCAGGTTCTAAAATTTCGACAAATGCTAGAACTATCACCTAAAATAATGTCCACTTACATACTAGAAATATCACCTAAAATTATGTGCACTCACACACTAGAAATATCACCTAAAATAATGTCCACTTACATACTAGAAATATCACCTAAAATTATGTGCACTCACACACTAGAAATATCACCTAAAATTATGTGCACTCACACACTAGAAATATCATCTAAAATTATGTGCACTCACATATAGAAATATGACCTAAAATTATGTCCACACACACGCTAGAAATATTACCTAAACTATAAACACTCCGAATTAGACTTTCCTTTAATGTTTTAAAAGCTACAATTGTCTCGTCATCAAAACTGGTAATTACCTACAAAGTCAGAATTGCACTGATTTCTTTGTAACACATGGTGCAAAAACTCTGAAGTTATTGCTGCACCAGACTCTTTATAACTTTTATAGTACTTGCACCTTTTGAAAGTGGACACGTGTCATAAAAAATGTCTCTTTAATAAAAAAATATGTTTGCAAGAACGTGGAGGATATAAAACCAATACAATGACTCGCAACATTCAAAAAAGCGTGCCGTATTTATTTCATCGTCGCGTGATATAAACTACATTGTATAAATTGACAACATTCAGAATCCCGGTCGAGTACATACCTCCATCTAACGTAGTCAGTCGAGGTGTTCCGAATGAAATTGGGAATAGCTTGACATACTTGTCAAAATAATATGATTTCCAATGCCAGACATTTGAAGAGTGAACTAACCTCGCTTATGATTTTTCTTAATATCTAGAATGGTTTTCCTTCACTTGCTAAGCATTTTTACGACAACATTAAAACAAGCACATTTTAGTTCCCCGTTTATGTAGGCGGTGTACGTTTACATAACAAACGTAGAAAAGTAGTAATAGCTCTTACTTCCGAACGCACATTGTGCATGTTGAATTTACGACAAATAATAAAATTTTCATTTCCGAAAACATATTTGGAATCTAAAGCTATTCTTCATTACAGAGAAAAGTTTATTTACAAAAACAATAATCTTGTCGGATAACACATTTATCATATTAAATTGATAATGTGGTTTTAACAAATACAGATAAATCGTTTTGACTTATCATTATTGAATTCGTGCGGTTTCAAAAGCAAGTTTTCAGCGCTCAAAGAAATGTCGACAGAGCCTCACTCGACCACTTGTAAATGAGGTCAACTTTCAAGTCTTTTATTCTTCAAATTTCTCACTGGACATTATGAGAAAGCAATTTTATTTCATCAATTATACCGCACAATTGGCCACATTCTGTTGAGGAATTCTAATCCTCCTTCAAGAAATTTTTCAATGGCTACTTTCAAATCGAACAAACAAATAAAAGACGACATTTATTGATTGAGTTCAAGTGTCAGAAGGACGCATGCAAGCAACACAAACATTATATGCAAGTAAAAGATAGTTATTGCGCAGATTAGCGAAAACGCCACCCAAACATTTTAAGACCTTTGCACGGCGAACACGTGGTTTATTAAAAAAAGAAATTCCTAAAAATGATCCCGAACTGTTTGTATTTGGTTGTTTCCTCTGAACGATGATGGCTGTCTGGTTAGACAGATGATCTAATGTACTTATCTGCTGTTTGATTGGTCAATATTTTGAAAAAGTGGAGATTGAAGAGTTATTGACCATCAATTCAGAAGCTATAAATTCAAGTACTCTTATCTTTGCGGGAATGCAATGAAATCAGGAAGATTTATTGGGATATGTGGATTAAAGAAGATCATGTGTCCAAATATTGTTAAGAATTTTACATCTATAATGTTTACTCAATTTAATTTGACAGGTAATAGACTTATAAAGGTGAGTGGAAATCAATGGTCACGCCAGTACGCCGTCTAATAAACATATTGTATTTAAGATAGAGAGTAACATTACGGCGTTCAATGACTGTTCCGTATCGCAAATGTTTATGTAGCGGCTCTCAAAATGGTATAAGCATTTAATCTCATGATTTACACATCTTATGGCCAGTAAATCACTAGATTTTTTCCGGCGGAACAAAAGTATTTGTAAGGCTGTTATCTTTCACACCTGGGACTTTGGAGATATCTCATTAATTTGAGACAACGCTACGTGGTTGGTGGCGAGAACGTCAAATATTTCTCAACCTGTTTTTGCTAATAATAAGACTTGGATAAAATACTCCAAAATTAGTAAATAGCGTTGCGATATCTTAACAACGTTGTAAATATTCTAGAACGATAAATAAACGAACAATTTAATGATGTTTTAGATTTATAAAGTTTAGTTTCAAATAAAAGTGAACAGCACTTAGAGCAAAGTTGACAGAGTCATAATGATGTCAACCGTGAGGATAAAATCTAATTTATTTAATTCAATATCAGATTAAATTAAGTAGTCCAGGTTCTTTGGTTATAAATCTAAGATTTCAACAATTTTCAATTTCCGAGCATCCGATTGTTTTTTTCCAGAGCATCGTATTAAAATGCACCAATCCGAAGCTTACAATTAGGGTCTTACAATCAGGGTCTTACAATCAGGGTCTTGGTTTTCAAACCTTGCTCCAAAGTCTTACAAGTGATTTCTGAACATTTCAATACTTAACTCTAAATTCTAATCTTCTGAATCATTCAAACAATATTTTTTATATAACAGTTTGTAATACATACATACTTTCATACTTCAACATGCGCGCGATTGCCGTCATTTGACTGCTAAATGTTTTCTAGCGTTATTTTCAAGGAATCACTCCAGAAGATTTTGTTACAAACTAATGACGCACAAGGGCACGTTACCCAAATGCGCCCAATCACAGCAAAGGACCTAGACCTTAAAAGTGATAAAATTTGTTGATTTTATGCTTATTTTGCCAGACCTACTTGTGGTATTCGCGGTGTGGTCTTTTAAAGATTCCTTTATCCTTTTTCGCCATGGGTATTAATTGGGGAGGTATTTGAGACAGCTTGATTTAAGTTACACCGTAAGATGCGGTTTAATGTTCAATGCATTTTTATAATAACATTAGGTCATGTTAGCATGATGCGTGATGCCTTTTCACTGCTGACAAGACAGTATAACACTATATATATAATGCAATTATACGACTTCATGAAGTTCATTACACGACTCCGTATATCGTGCATTGATCATTTTCCTTACATTCTGCAACTGCGCCTCTTTAAGTAACTCGCGGTGCATGGTCTAGGACATTTTTATACGTGTATGAATATTTCCGTAATGAGGTAGCACTATGCATGCCAGATGTATTCGCATATTGAACATATTTCTAATTCGATTAAATACAAGTATTTGATTATATATTACGACATTATGGTGTTTTGTATGTAGTGAAAAAGATGAAAATTACATACACAGATCAGCTGCGACATATTTATTCATTAGAAAATATTTTCCGATTCATCAGTTGGTGATTATTTTACTCTACACCCGCCATAAATAAACCTCTTAATCTCTTTTGCTAGGGGAACACCTGGTCGCACTGTCGCACGATTCATCGAATTAACTTTTCTTGTTGAAACTTTGCCATTGAATAAACAAAATCAACATGCTTCCAAAATTTGTTCCATGTTCCGCTTAATAATTTACTTTTTTTGATTGAAAACCTCACTGGGCTGTTTAAACCGAGGATTAGTTGCGCTACCTTCCCATAAAATTAGCCAAAACGTTATTACCAATAGATTTCTGTGCAAGATTGACAAGTGTTGTATGATAAATTGGGGGACTTACAGTAAAGGTGACAGAAGTGTCTTGTATCGCAGGAAATACGGAGGTACAGCTGAGTTGTATTTCTACTCAAATAATGTGTACAGTCCTTCCATAGACTACTGTGAGTTTAGCAATAAAAAATAAATGACACTTCGTTAAATCAATGATCACTGGCGACCCAAAATCAGCGATATCACCTCCTCTACCATCACTGTTTGTTTCTGACCACTGAAGCATCGATGCCGTTTGAAATACGTGTACCTCCAAAAGCAGTTCAGGAGTAACACTTTTGTGACTAAATAAAGTCTAGTTAATTTAATAGCAAAGTACTCTGGATATACCCCTCGTGTGTTTGACATAAAATATAATTTCTTTTAGTTGAAGTAAAATCCGAAGTGGTCCCGCCAGTGTTATGATACTGGGGGTTGCGCGTGTGTCCAACAATTGTAAGTGCGTGAAACTAAGTATGAAAAGCAGAATAAGACTGTGGAACAAATATCTGAGTGTCCTCAGGTACTCCACCGCTTTTATTGCTAGATATATGTTTAGTCCATGTGGCAAAATGTTGAAGTAACATTGGACAATTATGAACATTCAGCAATTGGATGCTTTCTTCGATATCAATTTAAGGTTTGCAGAAGCTGTGAAAAGTTTTTAATACTAAGCTTTTCCACCATAACAGTTTCAAATATATACAACATATACACATGTTTAGAATATTTAAAGTTTTAGTACGCCCTAGATTTATCCGAACACCTGACTAGGTGAAGAACAGTAAGCATAAAACAATGGGGGCCGGGCATGTTGATTAATATTAATTCACGAAGTAAGCAACCAAAACACGACACAAGTAGCATCGTATCATGTTTATGAATATATTAAATCATTGATTTATGACAGCGTGTTCGTGATCTAGAATTTATTTCTCAGTGTTGACTTGATGGTATTTTTGTATAATTGACTTGTTGTGCTAATTCTTCTCTGGCTTCTGTTGCTTTACTTTGAATTTGTCGTGAAGCAGTTTTCTAACTGTCTGATATTAAAGTCTTGTTGTGTTTTTATCAATACAAGATTTCTTCAGTGTTCTGAAGATGTTTACTGACATTTGATACAAATTACTCAAAGCCTGGTTATTTTAGTTATTTTATTCTATAAAGTAAAATAAAGTTACGGTTTGGAAAAAGCTCACTTCCATACACGTGTATTTTGATATGATATTATCTGTGTCTATAGTTTATAAATTTCTGCTAAATCTGGATTGAATTACATTTATTTGCTATTACCTTTCTGAAGCAATGCTCACTTAATGAAATCATTTGGTACTTTCGACATTCTTGAATAAACGGTAATAAAGTGGTGTCCAGGAAACGAAGCTTTTCAATTAACTAGAATTTTTTCATATATACATTCGACGGTTGATTAAAGTCGCTATGATATTTTTCGTGAAATGAGGAACAATTCTTCAAGCGTTAAAAACAAAACAGAAAACATACAAGTTTTCTTTGAATACTTTTCAAGTATTGCAATTTAGGTTAAAATTAAGTACAAACCAGTCGCTTAATACGCGTGGTCACTTGAGAGCAAAATTGATTGTAATGAAATTTGTATTTTATTTTCCATCTTCAAATCGGAGTTAAATTTAGTAATCATTGATGGGAAAATTGAATCTATATTTTATTTTAATTCCATTAATTTCCTTTATTAGGTTCGTCTATAATCAAAGCACTGTGAGTAATCTCTGTGTTTAAGTAATATTTCATCCTCATTTTTGGTATCGCCGAAGTTTTTTTGTAATGTACATGTGTACACTAAATTTATTATGCATCAGGCTCTACACTTTTGTAAATGTGGTTAAATATTTGCGTAATGAACACATCTCATTCATTGTTAAATCAGATGTTTAGTTAATTCTATTGTTATTGGATGTATTATTGATTTATTGCATTTACAATGACGCGAGATAATACCTTGAACAAATAAATATTTGCTGTGGGAAGAATATGAAAAAGTTTTTGATTGCCTGCGAGATTCATAAATTATTAAAAACAATTATATCATTGAAAACATTTAAAGTTTATTTTTAATAAAATGATACCATTTTGGTTAGCCTTGGGCTCTTATGTTTTGTACAATTACTTTGAATATTTAAATATTGTTTTAATATTTTAGAACGGAATATGAAATTTTTGTTGAAAGAAAACTACAACATTATTTTCTGGTGTGAATATTCTGAGAGCGAGCTAAAACAAACGGTGGTTGTGAACTTTTAAGTTCATATATTGATCTATCGCGTTAATTAACTCCTCTTGGTCGATCAGTGGTAAAATTGAGTGCACAAAGAACAAAGTAATGACGCAGGATTTATGTCAAAAATCATAAAATAATATTAATAAGATCTAACTTGATGATCAAAGGAGCGATTAACAGGAAATTTAAAGTATCAGTGATGTACTGATGGCTTCAATAATCGAAATCCCAAATCGTTCATTTAATCATTTTGTACCTTGAACTAACACTTGCGATCGTTTTTTGAAGTGGCTCCTCTTGTTCCGTTTTCCGTAAGCACCAGTTCAATTGGAGCAGCATAATCCCCGGCGAGCGAGTCAACTAATTCATTGAAAAAATGATAACGCATGCATAATTGACCACGTTTTCTGAAGCATTATTAGCCTCGTTTGTCGCGTCAATAACATGTTTAGCGAGTGAATTCCATATAATCACTGGTTTAATAAGGCGGTGCTGATTTTCTGTTTTATTCTGAGAGACTGGGGGAAGATCTTGTTAAGTCGAAAATCCAATTAAGTATTCAAAATTGACGATAGGGCGATGTAATTAAATGTTGCTAATAACCCGCTGGTAACGTTACCGCCGTATAGTGTGCTATGAAATGACACTATTAGTTCAAAAGGCGAACTTCAAAAAATATGTTAACTGCGGACAATCGTTGTTCCGAACGGTCCGCCAGCTATTATCGAATATTTAATTAAAGAATTGATAAAATAAGTGTGGATTTATGTGGCAACATGACTAAAAGTAACTCATTGTCGTTGAAAAACACTTTTTTACTTTTCGGGGGGTATTTTCATATTTATCCGTCCACCAAAATTCTAACATTCCAAATGCATAATACATTCTTTTTGCAGCATTTAATGTGACTACATAAAATGATTATTGGATTGTTTCAATAAACTCATCGACTCACAAAATACGTAACTTAATTCCATGTAAAAATCGCAAATAAGTAAGGTAAATGTTTGTCATTTTATCATCTTGGAAATTCACTAAGCATAACTACGCAAACAGTGATTTAACGTGACTTTCTAGTTTTAGACATGTTACAAGAAAATCCAGAACAAAGTAAATCTTATATTCAAACTTGAAAAAAGAGATAACAATATGCCTGAATGTTGGCTATCTTTAATTGATATTTACGTACATGTGTAATTTTTAAAAAAATACTAATAAAAGACACCTATCCAACTACACTTTTTTGTAGTAATATATTCAAAGAATACTTCAGATATTGATTTAGACAGATGAAATGTATTGTAACTCATGGATATGAAATGAAAGTTATTTGTAAAACGATTCTTTGTATTCGTAGATGAACGGTTGCAAATTGCAAATATCTCGTGTGTGGTGTTAGCAACATGTTCTGCCTGAAAGCATTCATCAAACAGGACCTTAAAGTGTCAGTACAACAATCTACAAGAACTCGTATTAGTTTACAATTAGCTGGCGTGAACATAGGCTATCTATGAGGTTAATAGATTGTTAATACCCATGAAGATAGGAGAACATTAATTGCGAGCATCACCTCATTATCTACAAGACGTTGATTAGAAAAATCCTGGTTTTCACCTGACGATTGTAAGCCTTCTATAATTACATCATGGTGTTTTGGTCCACGCGAAGTTTTGGTATTTGTAGAAAATTTGTAGAATATTCTATGTGGGAAAATTTGAACTTGTGGCATTCATCTCAACTACTTATTAAAGATTTACATGTTTTTTTTTCTGTATATTCGAGTTTGTGCTGTTTTTATCTTAACATTTTGGTCCAGTGCTTTATGCTGGTGTTGGGTCTAATGAGCAAAGCATAGAAGTAATATATTAAATTTGTATCAACAATTTGTTTTACTGGCAGTAAAATCCAATTGTTTTATTGATACAAATAGTCCTTTGATAATTTATTTGAAATGAAGTGTGGTCATTTTTTCAATTTATGCCGGAGCTTGAGAAGGCGTTTTGTGGATGGTTTCCAAATGATAAAGATAGTTTCAGTTCAGTTTTAGTTTTACTTAATAAGTTATCAATGTTTATTCTTCATTGTCATTTCCTTTAATCATTGTCTGTATTTGAAATTACGGTGGTAAAAATTCTACGATTGATTTTTCATGTTCATTCGTCAGGTGACGAACAGCTCTGCTAGGTGAGCCGTACGGACCTAGACCTCCGGTATGCGAGATATCGATAAATATGTCAAAATTATGAGTCTTGTTTGTGATCGCTATTTTAATCTCAATTACCGTTTGGATGACAGTACGCGGAGCATCCCCAACTGGAGCCCCTTTATTTCACAGAAGGCGTTAAGAGAAAGTCAACAGACATTCCCGCTAACACCTGCGAGACTGTTGATAAATTAATCAGTCGTACTGGTACGGAATGCAGTCCTCTGTTTACCTACCGATTTAAATTGTTCCCTATTCAAGGTGGTCAATAGAATTGTATTCATTTTTGCAGCTCTATCGTGGTAACTGAGAAATACTGGGTGGCCCCGTGCATTATTTTTTTACTCATTCATTGATTCGGAACACTATTTTGTTAATTATATTGTCTTTATCAATTGCGCACTGAAAACTGTTTGGGGAATTTAATGATCTGAAAATAAAATCTATATTATTATTGATAAGTTCGTTACGGTGCGGGAGCGGAAGTAAGACACACATAATAACGATCTGTTTTTGCTCGTGTGAACAGGGCTACAATAATATACTAGAACATATTTTAATATTTTTTTCTTTATTTCATCCGATTTTCGAGCGGTATTAATTGGTCTAGTCAGATTATCTACGGTATTTATAAATCAATTTGATATTTGATGTGTTCTTTTTATTTGATTGTTTTATCTTCAGTGTTAAATTTAAAAAAAAATATTTTCATGTTTTCAGTTATTTTGAACCATTATTAGGTTGCCCAGGTAACCGCCTATTTGTGTGTCGAGTATATATGAATTGCAGTATTTAAATAATGTAGTCAAAGGGACTCGAATGAAAGTACTGTACTGTACTGTACCTCACATAGCGGCCACTTCCATTTTAAGACCTCGTCATCATTACGACACAAATTTTCAAACCAAACTTTAGTGACCAAAGTGGTCCTGAAATTAATGTTTTTCTATATATGCGCACCATAGTATGTTTTGCCCCCCATAGTAAAATAAAATATATTTTTGTGTTTTTTCTTTTCACTCCCAGATGTTGTGCCGACATCACGGACTCTTCCAGCCTTTCAGTTAATATAAATCTAATCTGGAAAAACAAGACGTGTGAAATTTTATTTAAACAAATTAATGGACCATAAGATGTTTATCTTCATTTATCTTGTCAAAGTTAGCTTAGAACGTAATGTTTATATACTTAGACAGAACCCATTCAAATATATCTTTATCTGAATTTATTTTTTCCACACTGTTGCGTAACTAAATGAAATGTTGAAACAATTTTTGATACTTGTACTTGAAGATTTCGTCACTTTCCGGCACTTTCCGGTAAAGTTAGTTTTATTATTAAAAGTTGAGAAGTGAACATCAGGATGACATGACCCAAAAGTCAGAGAAATTTACATCAGTGATACCGATCTTTTATAAATGGTATTCAGGGATTTATTTGTCCTTTCAAATCACTATTTTATAGACAAACTCCTCTAAAGTAAGTAAAAGTTAACACAATTTCCGTTCCATTGCATTCTGTTCAATTCTGTCCTGTTAAACATTGGATAATAGCATATTCTTCAAAGATAGGTATAAGTGTATACTATTTTCTATACGTTAATATTGGAGAGGAAAAAAACGTGGGAACGAAAATGTAGATAAGAAAATTCTCAAAAAATGGTGACTGAAAACATCTGTCGTCCACTAACACGTAGGTCCAAAGTCAGGTTTTTACTAATTTGCATAACATCTCGAAGGCATGCATTCGCATAGAATGTCCGAATCTGTATGTTTGCTCTGGTCAATGTCTGGCAAAATTTGGTCCTTTCAAAAAATCATCCAAAATTTATGGACCTTTCGTTCCGTATTGTTAATTCATTTGGCACTTTGACAATGAATCCTCGTTTAATTGATCAAAACGAGACTTCAGACGAGAGTTCGCGACGTCACCGCACGTGCTTTGAACTCGAGCCTGCGTTTTCATTGACGCTTGGCTGTCAAAACAGCGCTGTTAATAATGCTAAATTGAATCTTAAGAGGCAGTAAATAAGGATCCCTTAATTCCTAAAGAGTCATTGCAATGAATGATCGAAAAATATTACTGGACAGAAATATTTCATTTAACTAAGATGACTCGCCTCTTACACAAATTAAACTTCTTTCGTTCGGGAATTAATTGTAATATTTATATTTAATCTCCGAAATTATTTTTTTATTTCAAATACTCGTAATTGAATAGATTTTTTTTATTTAATCCGAATGAAACGTATTTATGCCTATTTCAGACGATCATTAATTATAAAATGATCGCAATTTTAGGCATGCGTATGAATACATTAACAATTTTACCCAGAAAGAACTACTTTTCTTGGATATAGTCTCAATAAATGAAAATGCAAAAGAAGCAGACTTGTTATTTACAGAAACTCTGAAGAAAAAAGCGAAACATAAGAAAATTGAAGTTTAACATTTAACACCAATATTCTTTTAAAAAATATTTAAACGAGGATAAAATATAAAATGTAATTTGAACAATGCGGGCATTAATTAATGTTTTAGCGTTAATTAATAAATCTTTCTGAAAAATTAAACATGCTTACACCTTTATTCATTAAAATGTAAATATATATTTAAGTATGTAACCTTTCTTTAATTTTATGTTATTTTTATATACTAAAAATCTGCTTCAAGAATATAGTCATTATGTTTTCAGCAATCAGAATAAAAAATACCGGAATAACATTAATTTTACTACTTGGCTTAGTATCTGGTCGTGGTATATCTTCAAAGTCTCATAAATATTTACACAATATATACACACAATTTGCAGATAAGAAATATATCATGTTGCAACTTATTTTATGTGATATGAGAGTCTATGAAATTCGGAGTCACTATAAAATATACCACAATTAATTCATGAAAAATAAAATTCTGAAAATAAAAAAAAACTAGTGATGGTTCTCTTTATTGAGAAATAATGCTACAAATGTTTAAGCTAACTCACAAACTTCATACGGGTAAAAGAATGAAGATATTTCTTGTAATATATAAAACATAATTTTTACGACGGACATGAAGTATAAGATCTACATAAATAGATAAATATAAAATTATAGGCATTATTCTGTGATATCCTGATTTTCTGCGCAGTTCTATTCTGCTCTGTTCTATTCTGCTCTGCTCTGTCGTTTGTTTAGAATACACGGGACACTACTGAACAAGTAAATACATGTGATAAAGGTATCATGAGAATAATCATCTTTTATCAAGTTGTTTACTTTGTCGGAAGATCAAACAAATTGTTTGTCTTTGATAACGGCCGAATGAAATTAAATTGTCCAAGACATTGTCGGTGAAATGTTCAAACAATGTCCGCGGATTATTTTATCAGAAATTATTTGTAGTCAATTTGTTAATGGAAGAAAACTCATTTGTATTCACAAATTCGACGAGTTTTTATAATGTGAAAGAATCAACGAAGAAATGACAATGGAACAACGAAGAAAAAATTATTGTTTAATATGTTAATTCGATCTCAATTTAAGTTTATTGTCATAACGAGTTGTAATAAATTGTCTTGGACCATTTACAATATGATATAATTTTGTGGCAAAGGCATACACAATTCAACTTGTGTACTTAAGTTGTTTAAACACTAATATGAAATATGCATTAATTATTAAACATGCATCATTTGAGTAAACATTAACTATATAAATGCATTAATAAAGTTATAAATTAAAATGAATGAAGTATTGAAAAAAATGATGAAATTATGTGCTATATTTTTTGGCACTTTTTAAAATTCCTCTCTTGGTTTGTTAGTATTGTCAAACGTAATTGAATCGATAAGAAAAAAAATGTTGATGGTTATAAATATTTGAATTTATGAGGTACAGGACCAAATAATCGTGCGCGCTAAATGACCAAAGTTGTTCATGTGCCGTAAAACAACATTGAGAACTAAACAAACATAAACGTATAATAAAAATGTTTTTTTTTTTATTTAAATTGATAAACAATTTGTAATGCATACATATGATAACTGACGAAGCATCTCGAATGTACCTATATCACTTCCGGTAAGACAAATGCGTGAAAATTACGGAAATGGAGTGATGACATATAGTTTATCAATCACAATTATTTTAGCAAGATTTTATCTAGACAACTTCCCTTACAAGTACCGTATCAATGATAGGTTTATTCAAAGTGTTTATTTGAATGAAATCTTAGCAGTCTGAATTTAGAATGATGAAAACTGGTATCGTCATGGACAGTACAAATATTTTGATCCCGGCAAAGATTTTGCTGTAAATGTTGCAGTTTTCATTCGTAAATCAATTTTTGTATGGTATCAACGCCAACCATGTATGAGACGGTATAAGATAAATTACACGTGTTATAGATACCGCAAAAATGTTCGTGCACGAGCAGTTAACACGTGAACGCACGTGAGTTAATCAAATGATGAATGTTTAATTGACGCACAACCCGTACTGGGACGGATTGCATAATCACGCAGAAGTGGAATCGTGTCTGAAATATTAAATGACGTCACTCAGAAGTTATCCTTTTTGATGACAGTGATTTTGTTTACACATTTTTTCAACATCCTGAGAAGTCGTGTGTGCAATTACAAAAAAGTGTTCACAAGCTGCTGACCAATTTATTACCTTTTTATTTTTTTTGCAATGATAGTTTTATTAATTTCAGTTGAAGAAGTTGGCCATTTTATTTGGACCAAAACACCACGAACTACATATGTAAAATACAAGGATTAAACAACAAGAATAACAAATGTTTTTCACTGGCTGTTACATGCCATGTCGGCCTAAATCAAGGATCTTTCCCTTTTCCTTTGTGTAAAACAAAATAAATACACAGTCTCATTATTTACATACCGCTACCATTAGTTTTTATTTCATATTATCTAGATGCCTCGTGTTAACTCTGCTGTATATATATATATATATATATAATGGATTTTCGTACCGTCGGCCTCCTGATTTTGAATACAATATACATCACTATAGTGACGCATTGAATCATCACTTAATGAACATTTTCTGGAACGTTTCATCTGGTTTAAGTACTTTAATAATCTCAGTACTCGCTCTTGTCTCGAACTTTGTCTTTTCCTCTCGTTTCAGGTTTAGGAGACCAGTGGGGCTGCGTGTCCTCGAAACACAGAACCCCGCTAGAGAGGGAGTTAGGATCTCACTTACTTCAGGTGGGTCAAACAATCATATCACGCGTTTTGTGGTTTTCTTCCTTATAAAATCATGATAATAATTTACTGTTACTTGTTAAAATATGTTCAAAATTTTTAACTTTTTTGTAGAATTTTATATTTAACAAAACGATCCTCATAAATTGGATGCGGTCTTTATCAAGGATATGACAATCATTGCTCGAATTTTTAATCAAAACCTGGTTAAAATATTAAAACTGGATTAGTGTAGATGATGGCTTATGCTGGACAGTATTTGGATGAATTAAACAATCTCTGTATGTGTATTATGCTTAGTACAGCTTCAAAAAATGTTGTTATTATTTATTTGATAGTTTTTTTACTTTTATTCCATTATTTTAATTCTTCAATTAAGCCAAGGTCTAAACAATATTTCACGGAACTATTTTATGTAAGATGTATACGCCTGTGTTTTAGAGATAGAAAAATAGTTCGTGACTTCGCATAAAATCTTCTTCCGGAATACTTCTTCCTCTTGACGCTTGTAGAAGACGATTATTTCTTGGATATTTTCTCACTCGACTAAGACACTATTGTCATTCACTGTTTATTCAAGATAATTGAAATTTGATGACATTTCCCCACCCAGTTATTGGCGTAACCAATCGCTCTATAGTAAAAATATGCAAATTTATTTGTGTTTGTCCTGTGCTACAAAAAGACGGAAGAATAAAACTGAACAAAATGTAACTACGTATTTAAATGATTACAATTTCTAATTTAAATTCCATCATTGTGATAGGGAGGGTATGGATCGGGTTTGAATGTATTTAGAAATATTGAATTCCAGCGAAAGTTAACTTTTAATTAAGAACTTGTTTGTTTGGTCTCTGAAAATAATGAATATAAAGGGACTAGCTTAAGATTCATGACTTATTTTTCCGAAATAATCCATTAATTTAATTCTATTGTTTTTCGATATCATACGTTCCTTTCATTACGAATGTGAAATTCAAAACAGGGTTCATAAAAATCTTTAAACTTAAAATAAAAAAGACACTGATAACAACACTTGTTGCTCATTACAGCAAATAGTTTTTTGATTTCGATGAAAACTATTATTTATAAGTAAAATTCGTGTATAAGAATTACAGTCAAATCTGTATATTGACACCACTATCAGGAAAGTAAAACATGTGATCTTTATTGAAGGTAGCAGTTATATAGGCGTTAACTTCAGCCTGTTGTATTGTAAACAAAACTATCGGTCTCTATAGACAGGTGGTATCTATTCGTAGACAGTATTTAGCATATGTCTGGCTGTTTGCTCAAAATGAGAAAAACTCATCCTATCATATTTCTGAACATTTTCGCATCATATTCAAACAATATTCGTGATGATACACTTCTTTCAATGTTACTCATTGTTATTTAATCCCAATCCCACGTTATTGTAATTTGCCCCCCAAACTGAACAATACGAAAATAGACACAAAATGTCGAAAACTCGTTATTGTATCACGGAGGAGAAAGTCGTGTTATGTTATCTTTACTGAGATAATTTCACAGCTGTTCGGAGCATTGTATCATTGAAACTCTCATCTGAATCAGGCAACAATCTGTGAACTGTCATTCCCGCCCGGTCTTCATTGAATCGCTAAATGCCTGTCAATAGCGCAAATCAGGCATCGCATTTAACGCCGTAAAAGAGCACTGTAATTCACTAAAAGCCTTTAAAACGCGATCACAACGATTTATCTTGTAATGATACCATGCAATTATTTAGACCCAACCCGGAATCTCGAACGATCCGATTTCCGATTTCTCGCGATCCGAGCAAATTGATTCCTAAGCGAGTGATAATTTTGATGTATAAAATGGAAAACAAATTTGTCGCATGTCACAATTAATTACATCGGGATTGATGGAACGAGTACGAGGCTTGGGTTGCAGCTAAAACCCGTCGGGTCACGTACGCGATGAAAGAAAAAAACGGCGACGTTTAAACCGAATCATCCGCAAAAGTATTTGAGTTTTTGATTAGTTAAGTCAGCTTCAGGATATGAAAAATCTGAAATATAAAAAAAAATGTAATTTGTGTTCTTTATCAATTATACAGTTCCAGTAACAAAATACTAGGGGGTAATTAGGGTATACCATTTTTATTGCTTTCAAGTTATTTCTTAAAAAAAGATATTTCGTTAATCATTGTCGCGTGTTCAGTATGAAAGTACAGAAAATATGTGAATATCGTAAAATGAGTAATTGTTAAAACACGGTGATATTATTAATTATCTAAGTGGTGATGAAAACTTTCGGTGTATTAGAATCATGAATTTGACCATGCGGTAGTTCTACGCTTATTTTCCCATGCAAATTTAAGTTCAGCGAAGGCATATTTTATTGATGTTTGCAGCTGCTGTTGTTTTTGTTCTTGTTGATGTTGTTGTAATTGTTGTTGCTGCTGTTTGTGCTGTTGTTGTTGCTGCTGCTCTTGCTGTTGTTGTTTCTGCTACTACTGCTGCTGTTGATGGTGTTGTTGCTATTGTTGTTGCTGTCGTCTCCTCTGATGATTTTACTTGTTGCTGGTGTTACATGGACTAATTTTGTTGATTTCAGACATTAGATGGTTTTATATTTGTTGTTGCTCCTGACGGGAAGATCATGTACATTTCTGAGACTGCATCCGTCCATTTGGGATTATCACAGGTGCGTCAGAAGTTCTTAGATATATTACCATTATGAAATAAAACATGTTTTGAAGAATCTAGAAAAGTTACCAGTGTTTTAGAATTAAAAGTGTGATTTATTATATTAGACAATTTCTATAATCGTACGCAATCCCGAAAAAGCACGCTCACCTTTAATATTAACAATAAAAACAAAACACCACTCTTGTTTTTCTTGTATGTGTGAGGTAATGTTACATTAATTAACGTTAAAATATTATATTTATAAATAATGGTATAAAATATTCCCACCAGATTCCTGAAAGTTTGGGCGGGAAATTAGTACCAATACGTCAAAACTTCATGTTTTTCTTTGAAGCCCCATAAATATTTTGTTGTAAATTTCGGCCACACGCAGTCTTTATTCAAGCCATTTTTAGTACACTGTATATATAAATGCTGCCTTTGTTTATATACTAGGTTGAATTAACCGGAAGTTCAATTTATGAATACATTCATCCAAATGACCATGATGAAATGGCTGCCGTGTTAACAGTTCAACAGCCGTGTAATTCTCATTTGATCCGAGGTAAATGTTATTTTATAACAACTTTAAATTAGAACTTCAATCGAAAATTGTATTATCCGAATTGTTGCCACTTTATCGATAATATGTGATGTTTTCTATATTCAACTGTATGCTGTCGATCAGTCAGTCAGTCAGTCAGTCAGTCAGTCAGTCAGTCAGTCAGTCAGTCAGTCAGTCAGTCAGTCAGTCAGTCAGTCAGTCAGTCAGTCAGTCAGTCAGTCAGTCAGACTTGCGTTTTAATTGATTATGTTTTTGTTGGACACTGGCGTTCGAATTCATAGCTATAAGATTTTATAGGAAAATTTTGTCTCAGCTTCTGTCTTTAACTAAGTGCACGTATATTTCTTTCAGATTATGAAATAGAGCGTTCTTTCTTTATCCGTATGAAATGTGTTCTTGCCAAAAGGAATGCCGGTCTCTGTTCCGGGGGATACAAGGTACTAACTAGAATACAGTGAACTAAAAACACAACACTAAGTTCCATGCAAAAATAAACCATTGTCATACAATTCTCTTTAAATGATTATACCCATATTTGGGGCATCTAGGATCGAGTGGTTATAGTTTCTGACTAGTAATCACTAGCCCCTCACGGCTGTGAGTTCGAAACAAATCTTTCATGCGAGGAAGCTGTCTAGATATAGCTTACAAACGGTCAGTGGTTCTACCTTGGTGTTCTCTTACAGTCTTCCTCTACTGTTAAAGCTGAAAAAGTCGCCAAGTTACCCTAGCTGTTGGTGAGAGATTAAACCCAAGATAATATCATTACAATATAATATCACCGCACGACCAATGGGTTCATTCGATTTGGGGAAATAAGTACTTGAACATGTTTTTTTCTATATAACACTCGCTACGTCAATCGGCGTGTTAAGTTTCATTATACATGTATTACTAGTAATATTGTAGTGCCTATTTCACAATTACAAAACTGATTTTTCCTTGTTATTATAACAATGTAAAAAGATACACTCAGGAGATACATCAATTTTTGGCAGTTTTTATAATACTTTTTTATTTTTATGTATGATTGCAGGTGATACATTGCAGTGGTCATCTAAAAATACGACATTGTCCAGTCGAGATGACGCCCTATGATACATACTTACAGAATGTTGGAATGGTCGCCGTTGGTCACTCCCTTCCTCCAAGTGCCATAACAGAAATCAAATTATTCAATAATATGTTCATGTTCCGAGCGAGCCTCGACTTGAAGCTTATATTCCTTGATGCAAGGTAACTAGTTCATTTACATAATGGAAATTGTCAGATCTCAATGATGCTGCTATCCAAGGGTTGTTCAAAAAGTTAATTATCAGATCTCACTGATGCCGGTATACAAGGGGTGTTCAAAAAGTTAACCGAGAATTTTTTTGTCATTTTTGATGCAACCGTTTTTTGTGTAAACTCATTTACACAAAACATTTCATGACTATCTCGTGCATGTTTTATTGTGTCTTCTAAATAAACCTTAGGCTAGAAAAAAACAGTCATGTTTACGACTGTTTGATCCTTAAATTGTATAAATATATCAGAATATTTCTTAGCTATTTTTCCCTAAACATACCATTTATACTTTGGAGGTACGATTCGCCCGGCGGAGGAAGACCGCGGGCATACGCTTGGGTAGAACACTGACCTGTAAACTAGCGGGACAGCTTCCTCACAATTGGAAATGTGTCTGATCCCAGATGGGATTCGAACTCAAAACGATGGGGGACTAGTAATTAATAGTCATAGACCATGACCACTCGACCACGGAGGTCCTCGCTAATACGGAATTATTGTAATTTTGTTTGAAATTATTGAATAGCTGTAATAATAATCCACTTTTCCTGATGGACACCTGTTAACGATTATTTTTTAATGATTTTAGTTCAGCTATTTTATGAGGTTAAAGTATATTGATAAAATATTGGTTAAGATATTTAAAAAAAATCATATTTGTCTTGTGTTTTACAGAGTCGCTCAGTTAACAGGATATGAGCCGCAAGAATTAATAGAAAAGACATTGTACCATCATATACACGTGTGTGATATTATAAATATGAGATTTGCTCACCAAACTTGTAAGTATACTCGTAATATATACATTTTGTATCCACAGTAAATACCCTCTCACTTCAAACATGAACAGGTTGGGAACATCTCGTCTACAATCTTGTAGATAATCTGAAAATTTAACTGATTAATCAGAATGTTAAATGAGTGTGTAGGAAAATCATCTAGAAATCATTCAAAACACACAGACTTACATACATCCTTATCGTACGGCTTAATTCATGTACTAAATTAACTTAGATGTCACATAGATTCAACCAACGAGCTAAAACCTGTGTCAGCAATGGTCACGTGTGTGTAAATAAAATGGACGCACCGGTGCTTCATTCCCTGGACATACTATAACAATAATTTGTCACTAAGTGACTCGAAGGAAGTGTGTACATATTCAAGTACCTGGTTTCTCACTTTAAATGTGACTGAACTCTTCTTGTCTTCACAGCTGGCAACTTGAGGCCAACAGAATGTTAACATCATGTTTTCAGATAACAAAATGTTTGATAATTCAGGCGAAACAAAGTCTTGATATCAAGAGATGTGTAAATCAATTAAAGGGTTGAACTCTCCTCGCTTTTATCAACTTAGGGTTCTGAAACGTTCAGCAAGAAATGCTTAAGTATCAAAGTAACAAATGTGGAATTTATCTTAACTGTAAAAAGATTCAATTCGCGTTTACATTCATGTATTATATTGTACGACTGAATCAAGTGATTCATGTACTATGTGCTCTATCAATAATGTCGCCATATTTGTATCACAATGCTAAATGAGTCAAATACATTCTGGTGATATAATTCTTAACTTGTTACTTTCAAATGGTTTAATAAATGTGCAACCTCGGCCCTTTCTTGAGCAACAACCTTCTAACAACAGCAAGATTTTTTTCACACTGTATGATTTAACTATTAATTTAACCTCCCTAGAGCAAAAATCTCTCGACAACAACATGATTTTGTATCTCCCAAAGGGTGTTGCTTTGGAGAGGTTATGATACTTTAAGACTGTAATAACAAAATAGTAATGATACAAAATTACTGCTGAAGCCAAAAATCCGCATTTTTATTTTTTTTTGTCTTTCAATCTCTCTATTGTTTCCTCGGTGTTTTTAGATAAAAACAACACTATTCACGACATTGATTAATTTACATTGTATTTTTTTGTGTCATTCCAGTAATTTTGTGTTCATAACCTGTGGATTATTTTAGCGTGGTGTTAAGTTTTTCATGTTTTATACTCATTTAGAGAAACAAATTAATGTTAACGTACACCAAACATGGACTTGTTTCAAAAGTTTATCTACAAACGGTAGCCAGCGATTTGTATAACATTATAACACACGTTCTTGTAGTTTAAATTTTGTTAAAATATTGTTAACAGAGAACCGTAAATATTTTATTGACATAGTAAAAAAACTGATGGCCTCAGTGGTAAAACGTTGACAAATTGTGAGAAAAAGTTCTGTATATTCGAGAATTAAATGCCTTAACAATCTCCGTAATAAAATGCAGTATTACAACAATTTATCACCACGTATGAAGAGAAGTATTGAAGCGGTGAAGTGCTTCTTTAAGACCATCAAAATCTCTTGAATTATCATGTAGCTTACTTACGGATGGTCGTCGGATTACGTGAACAATAAACATTGTTTAACAATCGAGCAATTCCTCCCTATTGACACATGTTGGGTTAGGAAAAAACTGTCTCGTAGCTAGAATGAAGCGAAGAAATATGATCTAACACACAATATGATTGACGTTTTGCAAATGTACAAACTTGCATACTTGTAAACAAATATGACCGCTACTTTACAATCAGTTGTTCATCTCTGGGATTTTTTTGTTTATTTATAATTTATTAAGTCTAACTATTCTTCATAGACTGTTGTTTAACTATAGTTTGTGCTATATCTACCAAATAATTTAAAAATGAAATCAGGAATGTTTGAGATTTGTTTCCAAAAATGACGTAATTTCCGGAAATGATGAACGTAGTTTTAAACATTAACATAAATCTTGTTATTACGTTATTACGACCAAACCGTCTCCAATAAAAATCAGTAAAGATGGTTTCTCTAAAGAATTATAAATAATAATTGTTCACAGGAATAATTATATGATACAAACGCTCTGCTGCTTTGAGTAGCTGTCTGTTGATGATGATGAATGTTTTACAAGACGCTTTCAGTTAATTAAATAACGATTATATGAGAAGTTTTTCTGGAATAAGTATACCATAAGCAGTTAAATTGGTGACATAAAAATATACAGCTGGGTTTTATTGGAAATCGGGTCTAAATGCAGTAACATCGTTATATTGTTGCATCATATTTAAACATATATAAATTGTTTGACTTTTTGACTCTGTGGATCTTTAGAACTTTCATTTCGTGATGAATGCTTAAGACGCTAAATATTCCTCAAGAGTACAAGGAATTAAAGATGCACTATTCTGATCCGCCCCTGACTTTTCATACATTAATACCAGCGTAGTGCTGATCTAAAACCTCGGAATTTGAAAATAACTAATGACTCAAAGTCGCTGGATTTAAACGGATAAATATTTCGCACGTAGATAAGTAATTTGAAGGCTTATAATGAAATAAAAATGAAAACCACCTGTTGTCCATTATTCCGCCATGTTTGGTAAAAATGGGGTCATCACTGATTCATGATAACAAAATTTGATCTATCAATGCCTGACAGGTCGATTGTTTTGCACGTGCTCTATTAATCTAGAACACAAAGCGAGCGGTCTGGCACTGTGAAAAGACGGACGTACGGATCAAAGTTTTAACCGGCCCTACTCATTTTTAGTTTAATTTGCGATAATCTGGATGTTCGATGCCCAATACGATGAGCAGAATTAAAGAAAAGTTAAGCTATGAGACCTTTTAACTGAACTTTTGCATAATTTAAACTGACTTATCGAACGAATGACTACTAATGGTTTCCAGAGGAAACATGTAATACTCAAACGATTGTTTGATGATTGTAAAATAAGGAATTAAATCGATTTTAACATATTAGGGGACTTTATGTACATCAGTCGGATACGATGTTCGGCTCAAAGTCTTTATGTAAATTCTTTCGGTCGTAAAATTTGATAAAATTGGCTGATAAACGGTTCATAATGTTAGACTAAAACACCGGCTTATTTTCTGTCTATGATTTAATATAAAAAATAGAGAAATAAATTCAAACTGTGGCTTCTGACCGATATTAAAATTGTACTAGATAATATTTAAATATACGTGTATTTTGTATCAAAACGAGGACGAAAATGAAGACGTATAATCTACATGTCTACAATTCAAATCGAAACGACCATACATACTGTGTTAGTAACATTAATACGTATGTTACATGGGCGTTATTTAAATGCATCATAATACAACATCTTTTCAGACTGGAAGTCAGGGTTAGAACCCCGCAAAGGATCAAATAATCCTTTATCTGGGAGACGAAAAATAGACAAATAGATTTGTCCCTGAATATACGTGTGTTTCGGTTAATCCACAACTGTTAATACACGATTTCATTACTTATTAAATCGTCAACCGTTTATTTTTTATTTCCAGTACTGATGAAGGGACAAGTTACCACCCAGTATTATCGGTTTATGTGTAAGGACGGAGGCTGGGTGTGGGTACAGAGTTACGCTACTATCGTACACAACAGTCGTTCTTCTAGACCTCACTGTATAGTTAGTGTCAATTATGTTTTAAGGTGAGTTTATATTTATCCGAAACTATAAATCTTACTTAAAGGAGAACTTCTAAACTTGAGCTTCTGATTGGTCATTTCTCGGACCAATTTTTAATTAACCAATGACAAAACTACAAAAGAATCAATGCACCCTCTTAAATATACAAGCGATCAATTCAAATTGTATAAAGAAATTCTTGATTATTAGTGGCAATAATTTCGATAAATGCACTAAGAAAATACATTATTAAAAGGTGACATACACCCTAGGACGTAGAAATACAAAATATTCCAATTTGGAAGTAACAGTGCGAGGAATCGTTTTGAATTCAAAAAAGTATGAAATCCATGTAGCAATCATCAACTATTTATTAACTTCGACGACAACAATAAAAAAACGAGCCTCTTTGGTAGAGAGGTTATGGTCTCTGACTAGACCCTCACCACTGTGAGTTCCCACCTATGTCTACACGTGCGGTTTTCCTTCTCCGTTAAAGCTGGTAGCGTCGCCAAATGATCTTGACTATTGGTGCGACATTAGACTCCAAAGAAAGAGAGAGAGAAAAAAACAGTAAACAAAATGATAAAAAAAATTCTGCCAGCAATAGGTTACGGGGCCTGCATACGGTAGATACCACCTTATGACGTATTGTATGTTATTGTATGTCTGTGTATTTCAGTGATGTTGAAGCTGGAAATTTACGTACGCACATCGACCAAACCGCGCAGAAAGATGTTCAGGAGTACAATCTACAGGACCGACACAAAGTGGGCAAATCACGGACTCCGAAAGGAAAACAAAGGCAATCGCCGTACCCACCACTTTCAGACACAAGAGATTATTCCATTGAATTCGAAAATGGATTTAAAAATGATACTGACTTACCTAATCCATTACAAGGATTCCAGGGTATATCATATTCGCCATCTTTGTTATCAAGTTCTCATGATACTTTGTTAGAACGGTATAATGCCTTGTACTCGACGTATTCCAATCCCGGTACTGTTGCGTCTGCGTCAACGCAATCATTTAAAGACTGTGCATACAGCTATCAAGCACAACAGCACAATTTTGAGTCTGGTCCGTATAGGGTAAATTGTGACAATTCTTTCTCACCGAGACAACCGGCAGCCGAATTCCTCCATTTGCATACAAGCACAGACGAAGAGCCGAAACTAAATGAAACCATACATTTGACGCCATTATCTCGCGAAATAAGGTCAACCGGAAGTTGCTCTCGGAGTAGTAGTAGAGGGGAAGCGTTTGGTGCGTCACTGCTGCAGGAAGTTCCTAGTAATAGATCGGATTCATCCGCATCTGAAGTTGACGTCATCTCTGACGAAATAGACTCATCGAAAGTAGACAATCTTAAGTGTGGAAAAGTGAAAGACTGCCGTACTGCTTCAACAGAACCGATTCAACAATCCGTCATTATGCGAATGCCGAATCAATCACAATCTTATTCTTCTTCACCAAGATATAGTTGCGACTACAACCGAACTACTTTGTCAAAGTCGCCACGTTCTATTCACACAGATTTGGCGAAATATCCTTCCGAGATAGAAACTAGTCCCAATTCGAATTTCTTTGTTGATGAAACAAATGATAAGCTTTATGATGGAATTAAACAATTTAGTTCGAAAGGATATACAGACGATCCATTGATGCAGTGTTTACGAAATGGGTTTTCACCTTACGACAATTTCAATCAAGGAAGTGTATACGCGACAACCGGACTTCCGCCAAAACCATATAATGTTGTCCCTCAAGCCGGGTACACTAGTGTTATAGTGGACACGAATCAATATCAAATGGCTAATGGATTTGTACATTAGCATCAGAGTAAGTACTGCCAAGATTTAAGTCATTGCTACATTCGTTGCCAAGAATATAAAATCGTCCAATGAAAGTATGTTATTTACTTACCGTTTCCACAATATGTTGGATAGATAAACATTTTTTATAAATGTTTGAGTGTTGACTAGTCAATGAAAACAACAACTTCTCAACAAACACGAAGTACAATTTATGTCTTCTAAGGCTAGAAAAAACAGTCGTGATTACGGTTCCTTGACCAAAACATGGGGCACGTAGGTTTAAAAACATTTCTTTCAGGATTTTTCAAATCGTAACTTTCGTACTTTCACGATTCGCCCTCAAACTTTTTTGTACCTTGGATTTTGCAGTTAGAAACTTTAGGGTGGGCACCAAAAAATAACGTCTAACGACTAACCGTAAACACGACCGTAAACACGACTAGTTTTTCTGGCCTAAAATATTCAATTTAATTGAATTTATAAAGTACAATAAATGTGTTCAAGTCTGTACTTTTTTCCACACAGTTTTTCATACAAAAACAAAGTGTACTGCTTTTAAGCTTATATCCAAGAGTTGTCGAAGATTTTACTATATTTTGAACCACACATCCATCCAAGAAATGGTTCGCATATTATACGAGAGGTTTTCTTCTTAGATTCTAACCCTATTTCATCTAATAGAATTTCTGTCGGTTTTAAATGAGATCGATTGCGCATGCGCGGTTCCGGTTACTCATAGTATTAAAATTTAATAATAAGTTGAAAACCTCTCCCACATGTTTGAAGCTACAGGGTATTGTTATTTTTATATGTATGTTAATAGAATTGTATCATTACACCGGATGTGACGAATTTTATGTAAATCATTAAATCAGATTAACCAATCAGATTTCTCCATTGTCGTACTTATGAATATTTATTATATGCGTTCTGTATTTATGCAGTGGTGCTAATCTTGCATCTGTATTAATATGTGGTAATTTATTTGTTACATGCAGATTTTATTGAAATTGTTTATGAATAAAATTTACAAAACCAGATAAATCAGTTTCCTCTATGGCGCTATAAATGCTGGCATCCCTGGGTAGATATTTGAACATTAACACTAAAACTGTAAATTCTCTGTGAGATAAACTTTTAATCAGGCCAATGTTGTTTTGTCTGAAGGAACAGTAGAATAACTGTTTTAAGATAATCTGTTGGACCCAATAATAATTATTATCACAATGAAATATAGAAATAAAAGAGAAAGCCGCTCTGAAGATAAGTGAACTTCATACAAAGAAATCACCAAGGATATAATACATTTTATTGGATAAACAGTTTCTTTACGCTTCTGAAATGTCTTTTACAGCGTTGGTTGATATTATCGAAAGAAATGTTCACAAAATTTTAAATGTTATCAAAATTGTTTACCATTCAGTGAAGTTAGGTGAAATAAATACTTAATGTTGACCCTGTTGGTCTATACACCTCGTTTAAATAATTATCTCTAAAAATGGACTGTGACCATGTACTCGATAAAAAGTACCACCGCTGACACATAATATATAAAGTATAGTTCATTGTAACTGAGGCAAATTATCGAACATTCTATATACAATGTATTACCTTTTTACTCATGTACATAATCAATAGTATATTAATACAAAGTTAACTTGATACGTAAGCAATGGACACATTTTGATCTATACATAACATTGATTAAAGTATAAAGTATAAAGTATCAATGTATTATGACAAATTTGTCATGAAAACACTACAACAACAACAACAAAACAAAACATTTCCTTGTGAGAGGGAAACAATCCAATTAAAAGGTCTTCTTTCTTTTCACAAAACTTATAAATGTAAATTGAAGGATTTCCTAGTTCATTAATACTTCCAGATTTCAAAAAGATCAATAAAATGAACGATACTTGACTATTGCAAGAATTATTTTTGATGTTGTTTTTCTTATTTCAAGATACAAAGGCCATTTTTATAAAAGTGAGATTCATCCTCTGAACAAGTACATAATTGACATTTACGTTCGTTATAAGGTATGACATACATGTACATACAGAATCATTACATGATTTACGTGTAGAAAAATGTCAACGGCATACCTTTGGCGCTTGTCACGCACATAGCAGTATGGCTAGAGATTTTAATACCTGAATATATTGCCAAATCTCAGACTGCACTTTTTAAGTGACTGCAGCCAATCAGGTGCTGATGTTGTTCTGCTCAGCTTCAGGTACAGATCTATTACCTCAGACCAGGGGCCTGTGTGGTCAGGTGGCTATAGTCTGTTAGAAATTACGAGCTCTTCACGGGATAGGAGTTCGAATCCCATCCGAAACTAGACAAAATTTACATGTGAGAAAGCTGTCTAGCCAGCTTACGCGGAAGGTCCATCTAGGTGTTCACTCTCCTCCATCGTTAACTCTGGAAAAAGCCAACAAATGAACCTGGCTGTTGGTGTGACGTTAAACCCCGGAAAATATACGTCAGACCTGAAGTCGACGTGAAAGAGAGTTTCAAGACGGCTCTAAAATCAATTAATCATTAATAATCACATATTTCTCACAAGCGTTAGACAAATATAAACTATCCATGTTCATGGAATCAAACTTTATAAAAGTGGGGCTACATGTACTAAAAACTGAGATCATTAACACTTAGTCAGAATCATTTATTTATAAAACATCAGTTTTGGCTGATTTTAACAATTTCGTGCCAATAATTTGAAAGTTTCGTGATGCTTTTATGAAAATGATGTATTGCAGACTTCATTGATAATTGATAGAGACGCAATATTAAATCAAACGTGCTGAAAATAATTTATTTTTGTATCTATACAGCAGAGACTCGCTCGTCGACCACTTCAGTATTAAGACTTCATCTCTATAATGAATTTTGACCTGTATTTATTTTTCTCCATATTTCAACCTGATAACGAGACCGCCTAAATGTGTAGGTCGTTTTGTGCTGGTCCCGAATGCGGTCTTAATATCGAGGTCTCATTGTAGTTCATATATAAATAGTGACTGATTATTTCACATTTCATTAAAAAATAACCTTCATATTTCGTGCTTATGTTTTTTTATGTATGAAATAAAACAAATCAAAACAATAGAAAAATGTTAAACGGAAACATAAAAAATTTGTCTTGTTCGGCAAAACCTTGATAAACTCAGATATCACGTGATCATCTTCGCTGGGACGAGACAAATAATTTTGTTGAGCTGAAAATAATGCCACATTCGTGATATTTGGAACCAAACCATACTGAAAGGAATGTTTAAGCGCCGTACTCAAGTAATATAAGATGAAGCGACAATGGTCGTCAAATCACAAAACAATGGCAAATGAAAATGTAAATTCCTCATTCATAAAGACAAATCACTGATTCGGAGTCTGTTGTTGAACGATAAAAGACGAACATGTCCGAATAATATTCCCGATAAGAGCGCCAAAAATTATCTCGGCTGCTACAAGCTTTTTCGGATAATGAGCTTGTTCGTCTGCTGGGGCGGAAAATGTGATAGACAGTTAACAGAGAAAATCTTTCAAAAAGAAAGCGATTTCTGATTAATTATGCAAAGCGGTCCAAGTGGCTTTTCAAAGCATCATTGTGTCGTTTAAGGTGACACATCTCCAAAACAATAAATATGTTCTGCCCTATTCTGGTCGCATAAAGTGGTTTATTAAAAAGCTAGCATCGCTGTTTTTGGTATTATTGGTAAAAAATAAAAAGACAGTCTCAATTGTCACGTAATGTTGATAGAAATACATGTATATATATGTATATATATATTGTTTATTGTTGTCATTGTTTATTTTTTTATATATATATATACAATAACGTCAACAGTAACAACGATAAACAATAACAAAAATAAACAATGACAACAATAAACAATTACAACAATTGACTATAGCAACAATTGACTATAACAACAATTGGTTATAACAACAATTGGCTATAACAACAATTGACTATAACAACAATTGCCTATAACAACAATTGACTATAACAACGATTGACAATAACAACAATTGGCTATAACAATAGTTGACTATAACAACCATTGTTTATAACAACAATTGACAACAACTGACTATAACAACAATTGACTATAACAACAATTGACTATAACAACAATTGTCTATAACAACAATTGACTATAACACTAATTGACTATAACAATAATTGACTATAACAACAATTGACTATAACAACAATTGTCTATAACAACAATTAACCATAACAATAAGAAACGTTACAGTAACAAGAATGATAGATTTTACTGTAATTTAGTCTCATTATTATATGGTGATACTGTAATATAGAGTCTTATTATTATATGGTGATACTGTGATATAGAGTCTTATTATTATATGGTGATACTGTAATATAGAGTCTTATTATTATATGGTGATACTGTGATATAGAGTCTTATTATTATATGGTGATACTGTAATATAGAGTCTTATTACTATATGGTGATACTGTAATATAGAGTCTTATTATTATATAGTGATACTGTAATATAATCTTATATTATATGGTGATACTGTAATATAGAGTCTAATTATTATATGGTGATACTGTAATATAGAGTCTAATTATTATATGGTGATACTGTAATATAGAGTCTTATTATTATATAGTGATACTGTAATATAGTCTTATTATTATATGGTGATACTGTAATATAGAGTCTTATTATTATATAGTGATACTGTAATATAGTCTTATTATTATATGGTGATACTGTAATATAGAGTCTTATTATTATATAGTGATACTGTAATATTGTCTTATTATTATATGGTGATACTGTAATATAGAGTCCTATTATTATTTATTGATACTGTAATATAGAGTCTTATTATTATTATATAGTGATACTGCAATATTGTCTTATTATTATATGGTGATACTGTAATATAGAGTCTTATTATTACATGGTGATACTGTAATATAGAGTCTTATTATTATATAGTGATACTGTAATATAGTCTTATTATTATATGGTGATACTGTAATATAGAGTCTTATTATTATATAGTGATACTGTAATATTGTCTTATTATTATATGGTGATACTGTAATATAGAGTCTTATTATTATATAGTGATACTGTAATATTGTCTTATTATTATATGGTGATACTGTAATATAGAGTCTTATTATTATATAGTGATACTGTAATATAGAGTCTTATTATTACATTGTGATACTGTAATATAGAGTCTTATTATTATATAGTGATACTGTAATATAGTCTTATTATTATATGGTGATACTGTAATATAGAGTCTTATTATTGCATAGTGATACTGTAATATAGAGTCTTATTATTTATTATATAGTGATATTGTAATATAGAGTCTTATTATTATATGGTGATACGGTAGTATAGTCTTATTATTATATGGTGATACTGTAATATAGAGTCTTATTATTATATAGTGATACTGTAATATAGTGTCTTATTATCATATGGTGATAACTAGTTCTATAAATATTGAACAATAAGAGAACAAAGATTGCAAAACAGAAGAAAGACGAAGAAAGAAATGAATGAAAAGTATTGTGAAAAAGAAGATATAGATTACAATGATGCATAACTAAAAGTTATAATTTGTTCCAATGTAACATAGATCTACAAATATATGAAATATTGTCTATATAACTAAATGGGTTGAAAAATGTCGTCTGCGCGTGTTAAATTTGCACAATTTTACATAAAACTATCAACATTTCGTTTTCAATCTTCTTCATTAAATCTTAAGATAAAGACACAGAATTCTGAATATCGTGTCATGGAAACACGGATATTACGTCATGCGGATGTGTCGTCTGCGGAAACTCCCATGTTTACTACGTCCACGTGACTCGAATTCAAGACACGAACATCGACGAACCCTACAAAAACCCGAATGAAAAGTTGCAAATATAGAGACTTGCGGAAAACGATGTTCCTTTTGTGAAGAAAGCGAGCGTGCAAAACCAAACAAATGATTCTAGTTAGTGATACGGCGCATTGAAGCAATTGTAAGAATTCTGACAGAAATGTGGGCTATTCTAAACAAACATGTTGGCTGAGAATTCCATTAATTTTCATCTCTCATTATGTGACTAGCGATGCGTACTCCATGATGAGAGATTGACAGCTTGTTACAGATAACATAATGATCAACAGCTTTTCAGAGAGAGAGAGAGAGAGAGAGAGAGAGAAATTAAAGTTAAGAGAGTTTTAGTAAAAGAAACTGAAGATATACACGTAGATATCTCCTCGTAAAAAAGATAAAATTATTGTGGAATTATTTAAATGCATAAAGATTAGATGTAAAAAGGTTCCTGTTCTCCACAAACCCGACCAACCCATTTTTTGTCAACTTTTTTTCGGTCTACGCCAGTTTTTTCTTGTCGATTTCATTTCATAGGAACATAATATCAGAGCTTAACAAATGTAGATATTTAAAATAAGTTCTTCGACCTACCTATCCTGTATGTAAGGGGATGTTAGTGGAAACTTGGTTTTTATTTTTTTTTGCCTAATGAGCGTTTTTCTCATGATTTCATAATATTCAGTCAGATGAAAAAAATTCAGGAATACCTGATGAACTCTATTTTCAATTTGCATTATTCAACCTGTTTTAGTTCTATTCATTTTCAGTCGAAAAGTTCTCTTTAGAATTCCGAGCTTTCTGATCAATTTAAAAGTAGTTTTTAGTTTGAAAACTTCTAAAACACATACAATAATATATACAGAATGTCACTGTAAGTTATTAACAAGCAGGCAAATTTACAAGTCCAAATCGCATCCCATGCTGTACAGTGATAACTTTTCGGGGCGACTCATAAATTTCACTTAGACAGTCGGAATGCTTCGTATATATTGATTCTGTTTACATTAATCATTCAAACTCATGGAGAGAAAATGTGGTCAAATAAAAGGGTTGCCATGTTGTCCAGTCTGTCACAAATATGTTGAACAGGTTTTAGACTTTCAAAAAGACTCTGAAGTATATGCCCTTCCAGTTGGCTCTGACATCCAAAAGAAGGTGAACATTTCTACAGATGAAAGAATCGTCCGGCTAACTTGGCCGGAAGAGATGAACTGCGAGAGGTCGCGGGCTCAAGATTTCTTTCAGGGGACTCCGTGCCTGAGTAGTTACGGTCTCTGATTAGTAATCACTAGCCCCTCATTGCAGTGAGTTCGAATCCTACCAGGGACTAGACAAATCTCACACATGAAGAAGCTGTCCGGTTAGCTTATGGAAGGTCATTGGATCTACGCCTACGGTCTTCCTCCGCCGTTTATGCTGCAAATGCTCACCCATAGTAATCAAACTTTCTCCTTAGTGTTCACATTATGGGAGAGTAATTTGTTTGTTGCCGACGGAATGAGGGTCAAGATGTTACTGGTTGGTGATGCGGGATCTCGGTATTGATGGACCTGTTGTCTTGTTTTATTGACACGCAACTGATGAATGGCATCGAACACCAGTATTAATATGATTATTATAATATGTATGTATATGCATATGTATGTCTATAATATATATAATAATATAATATGAATATTATTTGCAAAAATCTCACATAGCAAGTTTTAATGTTCTACCTTAAGAGCATTAAAAGAAATTGAAGTGATTGAAAAACTGTGGCTTGGTCTTGAGAATCTCATACTAAAACAAGATTTTTTTGTTTAAATGAAATTTCATGTCTAGTGTATAATGGATCGTAACAGTGTTATTTATCATAATTGCGACAACTATTTGAACTGGTCAAAGGAAATATTAGCATACATACGCAAAAGATCAAGTTGAATGAACTTTGCTGAGACAATTCTTTGGATGAAAATATAACCAAACCTGTCAGCATTTCATTGAAGTTTGATTATATTTGACCTTTTAAGGCGATTGAATCCAGATTCGGTTAATCAAACTCCTATAATGTTACTGTTTGGTCATGAATCACAGAAATTTGAATTAAGTTCTGTTATTACGATCAAGTTCGCATTTTATTAAGAAACTCAAACACATTATCGAACTGTCTAACCACTGTTTTGTCCTCCTTTAATGAAGAGTTTTTTTCTACTTCCGTACGATCTGTGTCAACATTTACTTTTCCATCAACCACGTAATTCTATACCCAAAGTTAATTTAGTAGCATATGTGAAGGGCGTTGTGGTGTAAGGGTTAAATACTCGATCGATCAATGTTCTGTAAGATTATACACCGAAGGAAACGGGACGTATAAATACATGTAGTACATGTATAGTCAATGTGGCTGAACGGAAGTACTTGTTTGAAGTAATCGTGAATCATCGGGTATTTCCGTGTACTCCGTAGTCAGTCGAGATGTGCCGAATGCCCCGTAAACTTCGCCCCGTTTATCAATCGTGAGACATCGGATACTTCCGTAACATCCATATCACCCATCGTGAAACATCGAGAATCTCTGTCAACTTCAAACCGTTTATCAATGGAGTATTCATGGGCAACTCTTCATTGTTTAAATATAAACATGACCAAACAAACGCCTGAAAATTAACGCCAACTGAGTCGAAATGGCGGCAGATTTGATTTTAATTAAATTATTCTAACCGACCGGTGTTTCCGGTTGTATTTCGATTTCGTGAAAAAACTCATTCAATTTCTGCCATGATCTGATTCATTGGATGTTTTATACAAACTACTAGTACTTAAACAATTCCAAATCAGCCAGGATCATATTGTTCAAATAGGCAACGATCGGGCAAGTTAATTTCACCATATGGGTGAGCAAATATCATTCACGCTGTCGGATATCGCTTTGTCAACATCGCTTCACTTTGGAGTACATTTTACATTGAGGTGTGATCACTGAAATCTGTTTACACAGACGAACAAATATTAACTACATTTTTTAGTTCATTTCTGCTTCTGGATTTAGACATTCTCGTATTACGTTCGAACGACAATCACAGGCTGTTAGAGATACATTCAAACCTGAGTGAAAATCCTCCTGTGAATTAAGACCATTATGTGTAAACAAAGGTAACTTTTCCACACAGACTTTATCAACATAATAGACCGAATAAATCTCTGAATAGAGGTCAATTGTGTATAAAGACCACATTTCGCACCATTCTTTGGGGCTTTCGTTCACAGGTTTTGTTGTATGTCTGATTATGCTGTTTGTGATGACAATGTAGGTAACATGATACAAATTACACCAAACCAGTAAAAAGGACTTAAGATAGACTGACATGCATGTAAAGTCAGATAGTTTCTAGAAATGTGTGCACATTCGTTTGCAATATCATTTGACAGATGCTATTGGCCTATCTGAAGGAAGAGTTCTTAAGGACGAGGTACAAAGTTAAACTGAATTGAGTAAGAACACATGTATGTACATGTATTTATATACAGGTCCGTGTCAGTACTCAACCATTTTATATGCTTTTATGTTCGAAATTACAACAAGGATAAACTTACGGAAAATGTTTCATCCTCTCTTAACTTAGTTTTACCATGATGTCTGTTCAACCCTATAGCTAGTTTCCTGTTCACGACAAAAGTAATTAACTTGTCCCGAACTAAAACATATATTATATATACACAGCCTAAAGTATGTGCACATAACAAAAAATAAAGTTTTCGCAATTTTTGTCTTTTGTTTGTAATTTGAGTTTAGATAACCTCACACCAATGTCACGTGAGGAAACTGTCCAGATGTCGAACTCAGAGCGGTGAGGGGGTAGTGATTACTTGTCAGAAACTTAAACCACCCGACCACCAAGTCTATATTCCAATAATAGAAGTTAGGTCATCTGACTAGCGTACAGAACTGACGTTAAGTTACAGTACAGGGGAGGTAACCAAAAATCAGTCGAACATTTATATTAATAGTTGTCTTTCTTTTAGGTCAAGGATTTATTTAATCGAATATGCACAGATCAAAACTAATAACGCCCCTCTGGTCCATATTGTAAAATAACTTCTGTTTTTTAATAGATTTGTATATTTTTTAAACTGTGCTTAGTTTTCTGTGTTTCAAAAGGTTGATATAAACGTTCAGACAAGTATAGGCAACGATTTTGTAGCAGACTTGTTTTTACATAGACTTGTTTTTTGTTTGATTCTAAAAAATATCTATCTAATGTAAAGAAACATTAAAATATTAAACATTGCATGAAATTCGTTTAATAACGTACACGTTTGTATGTATGTTCAAAGATCAAACTTCAGAAAAAAGAAATGGCCAACATTTTCCAACCATTAGGGCGTTAATACTGAGCATCTATGAGTCCGCGCACCCGTTGTCTCCCCTTCCCGAGGTTGTCTGGGTACATCTCCATCTCTTTTGGCCTTTCGAAATTCGCCGACAGTCACTTAATAATACATAATAATAATACATAACAAAGACCTATATTATACATAACAGACACCTGTATTATACATAACAAACACCTATATTATACATAACAAACACCTATATTATACATAACAAGCACCTATATTATACATAACAAAGACCTATATTATACATAACAAAGACCTATATTATACATAACAAGCACCTATATTATATATAGTAAAGATCAAAGCAAAGGTGCACCACTCAAGTTGCTTCTAGTTGTAGTTGAACAGTATCAAGACTGGCAGATTTGTTCAATGTGTTATTGGGGCATTACATCCCCAATACAATGTTGTACTTTTCTGACGTTACAGCTAAATAATACGCAAAAATGTTGATATTACAAAAATAGTAATCGTTATTTTTCTGATAGTCACTTTGGATACTTAAATTTATTACAACACGTTTCGAAAAAAATGTAAGAGTTGTTTCCCTCGTCGATAAAAAAGAAAAGGTCTCAATTTTTGTACATATTTTGCATAGTAACCTTTATTTTTTCTTTGTTAAATTACGTTGATAAGTACTGTGCAATTGCATCATATTACTATGAGTTTTCATTGAAATGGATCTTTTTTCGTTAATCTTTTAAAATGAGTTCCTCCCGTAGAAAAGGACAATAACTCAAAATTGTCATTGTTTTTCTTAATTTCACAGTAAATCACTATCAATCATGGAAACCAATGAAAATATAAACGTTTACAAGATCTGGTATTACTGGGTACTGAAAACAAATATTTCGCGACAACAATATTATTGTGAACGAAATCAGAATACAGAAAACATATGATATTTTTATTATTGATGATATCCAAATGATATAAATTGATTCTAGTTATAGAATAGTGTTTATTTGTCTCGTATACGAAATTCCAAATTAATACATTGATTTTTATAGAAATTATGAAGATTTATAAAATAAGCAAGTATTTAATTTATTGTACGAGTTGCTTCCCTTTGTACAGAAAACAAATAAGGATATTGAAATAAATGATAATATTTTTATAAATGAATTTGAAATAATTTGATTTAATGATAGTTATGGAATGGTGTTTATTAGATTCGTGTACGAAATTCCAAATTAATGTATTGGTTTTAATGGAAATTATGAAGATTTATAAAATAAGCAACGGTATGATTTGTTGTACGAGTTGCTTCCCTTCGTACGGAAAATCAGAATAACACAAAAAATTACATTGTTTTTATTAATGAATTTGAAATGATTTAATTTGACGCTATCATAAAGTAGTGTTTATTGTACTCTAATTTACGCATTTTTTTAAAGTATGTTATTGCTACAAGTCATCATCCAAATTATGTATTTTTATTGCCGACTTGTGTGGATCTGTTTCTGCAGCTTAATTCGTGATCGGTTTATACCCTCTCAACGCTGAAAACACGAAATCAAAACATATCTATTAATTATATCTCCTATTTGTTTAGCAAATTCTTGGTAAGTCGTTACGTTGCCAGATATGTTTACACAAACAACTATTTTCATTTTGCCATTTCTTCATGAAAGCCATTCAGCTTATAACAGAAATCAGGAGATTGTAATGAGATTTCGCGATCATGAATTTAAGATGAAGGGTTGGTATGGTCGTCACGTTTACGCAATTTTGTTGATGTTGTATGAACATCTCAATAGTTGTTCTAATTATCACCTTACCTTAATCAATTAGTGGAATACAATAGTAAGTATAAAATTTATACTGATAGGGGTCTTGACTAGGGTTAATAGGAGTATTGACCAGGGTTAGTAGGAGTAAAGACCTGTTACCAATTCCACAATATATAGACCATGATGCTTTCCATGAATTTGGGTGTGAAATATCTCAATTTATTTAAAATCATGGGTATTACTCAATTTACTGTTATTGCCACTCATGGTCAAATGAATTATTCCCTTTTTTCAGGATTACCTTGGTGCAAAATCAGCTGAATTCATTCTTTTGCAGTTAATAATTCACTACCAAGATGGCAGTTTTACTTGAAACTTCAATTGGTGAATTAACTTTGGATCTATTTACAGAGGAACGGCCAAAATGTTTGTGAAGTTTCATATTTATTTTTCCTTAAGTAAAAATACTCAATAAATGACTGACTTAATGGATTATTTTACAGCATTCAACACATTTCACAAATCATTGTCCAGAATGAAAGAAGTGTCATTTTCTGCTGCCCATGACTTACATACCTATATGCAGCTATGGTTGTTATTTCTGTGAAATTTAACTAAACATAAGAAATACTGATATAAAAAATGCTTACTGATATTGTTGAAGTCTTTGGGGTATCTTAGTTCAGTCAATTCTGTGAAGAGATCTCCAAAAGTAGAGAAGAAATATAGATGTTAATTGTTATAAATAGTCTGTATTCTGTTCTAGGTTGCAAGAATTTCTTGAAGTTATGCAAGATCAAATACTACAACTTTAGTTTGTTTCATTCTGTACAGGTTGGTGAAATGAAGCTTACTACATTTACAGTGTTATATGTCATAAAATTCTCGATACAAATGAACATAATTCTTAAACATTAAGTTTGATTTTTTGGCATCCTTTCATATGGATACACTTACTGGGATCTGATACTAACACACATGGTACATGACCTAATTGATACAACAATAAAGATGGCATTTAATAGTCATTTTTGAATGACAAACTTTACTATTTAGAATTAAATTGGAAAATTGAGTGTATTTGTTGGCATTGCATAATTGTCTGTACAAGCATTACCAGTTAATGCACAGGCCCAAACTGTGGGCTATTGAAATAAAGCTATTTACTACTAGCCTTAATACAGAATTTTGAGAAAGTTTACTTGCACAGTTAGAAATATACTAATCCTGGGCTTATGGCTAGTGGGTTAGCACAAAATCTTCTGTATTATCTATGACAAAACAATGGGTGGCATGCCTTGGTATTGTATTAATGCTTATAAATGTCTATCATTTTTTTTTTTTAATGTAATGATTATTATTTTGTTTCTATGATTCTAGAGAAACCTTGTTGCTCAGGCAGGAGATCCTACTGGTACTGGTAAAGGAGGAGAGTCTGTGTATGGGTATGTTATACTCCAGATGCTAAATTCTTAGTTCTTGTAGGCAGTACAGAAGAAATGAATACAAATGCATTAGTCAGAACCTCCTTCATGGTTCCTATATAATAATAAATGATTTTTAAGCTACTTTCATGATGTTTAGCTCAGGATTTAGTTGTATTTGTCTAAACTTGGATCCATTTAGATATTTGAAAACTTACAGAATGCATTTTAAATGTTTGATTTCAGTATTTTGTATGGTGATCAAGCCAAGTATTTTGATATGGAATTAACCCCTAGATTGAAACATAGGAAGGTTGGAACTGTTTCTATGGTGAACAATGGTGGTAACATGCATGGATCACAGGTGGTTAAACTTTTAAATTTTTGTGGTATTTATGATGTGATCATAAAAGGAGGTTTAATTGTCATATTATACTCATTGCTATCAAACATTGAGCTTGATGTTTATTCCTTAATAAATACCAAAAATTTCAACCACATCATTTTGAGAAAAACAAACCAATACTACTTTTTCTGTAAAATATTCTTCTATGAGTTTTAAGTTTGCAGCATGATCCTTCAATGAAGACTTAACCCTTTACCTCATAATACCGCATTTCTCTGCATCTGAAGCAGACAACTTTTGAAAATATTGTGGTAAAAGAAGCTATTGCTTGTAATAAGTAATGGCTTCTTTTGCCACAATGTTTTCCACTCTGTCAGAGAGAAACAACACAATTTTCTTAAATAAATTGATGTTTTGCGTATTTGTTTTGGATTTGGAAGAGTCCACAATATGCTTATGAGGCAAAGGGTTAAAGTATGTTTGACATTGTTTAACTTTTGATGTTTCAGTTTTTTATTACTCTGGGTGAGAATCTAGATTATCTTGATAACCAGCATACTGTGTTTGGTGAGATCGGAGAAGGATTTGAGGTACTGTCCAAACTTAATGAAGCCTTCTGTGATAAAGAACACCGACCTTATAAGGATATCAGGTGAGAAGATGCTGGCAACATAAGTTCTTTTTCAAAGTATGTAATGCATTAGATGGTGTCTAGTAGTTATAATCTCTGACTAGTAATCACCAACCTCTCGGCTGTGAGTTCAAATTCCAGCCAGAACCAAATTGCTCATGTGGGAAAGCTGCCCAGTTATATTTCAGAAGGCCAGTGGTTTTACCCAGGTGTACACTTAGGGCCTTTGTCCTCCATTAAAGCTGGAAAGTCACCCAATGACCCTAGCTGATGTTTGGATGTTAAATCCCAGTGAAAAAAATGTCACAAATCACATGTCAAATAAACAACCTGAATTGAATTATTTGTAAAGATTACTTTAACTTGAATTTAAAGCTGAATGTTTACAGAATCTACCACACGATCATTCTTGATGATCCTTTTGATGATCCGACTGGACTAGAGATTCCTGATAGATCTCCTGAACCAACTAAAGAACAATTAGATGTAAGTACTCCGTCTATTGAGTCAGTGTGTTATCTTTAGGAAACAAGTTAGTTTGGTACCAGTCAGTCTTGTAATCTTCATTTCACAAAAAAATGCACTGATAATCAGACAAAAACCAAACACATTGGGATAAAAAGAGGAAGAAAATGAAAAAAGGTAAAGTGTTGGTTATTTGGTTACAAATTTTTTCACGTATGAAGGAAATGCATCGGTACATTCAGAATTATATCACAAACCATATTGAGATCCTTGTCATTTTATTTTTGTTTTGAAATGAGAATAATAATTTTGGAATTTCCTTCATCATAAAAATCGTTTTTATTCATAATTAAATTGGGATAGGATTTTTTCCCATCAAATGTTTTTTGCCCAATACAACTTTGCTTATTCTCTCTAATCTTTGTGCTAAAAGAAATTTACCTTTACAATTATTTTTGCCTAAGTTTATGTTTATATTGTTTATTATTGTTCATATTGTTTATATTGTCTAGTATTGTTTATATTGTTTAGTATTGTTCTGTATTGTGTATATTGTCTAGTATTGTTTAGTAATGTTTATATTGTATAGTATTGTTTATATTGTCTAGTATTGTTTATATTGATTAGTATTGTTTATATTGATTAGTATTGTTCAGTATTGTTTATATTGTTTAGTATTGCTTATATTGTTTAGTATTGTTGATATTGATAGAGTGGACGTATCGGCGCTGAAGAGGAGATCGATGACTTTAAAGGTATGTCTGAACAAGAAGTTCAAGAATTGATGGAACAAAGAGAAGAGAAAGCCAATGCTCAAATCTTGGCTATGGTAAGTATTTACTCATTATGTCTGTACTCTTTGTTGGTTGATTAAATTTAATACCTATGCTAGTCTCATAGACAGAAACATTGTATGTCTTTAGCTAAGTTAAGTCTGTACTACTTGGTATCATAGAAGTTGTGATTTCAAGTATTGCTGTCAGCTTGTTTGAATTTTGTTGGTTGAATATCAAATTCAGATGAATTAATTACTGAACTGGTGATGAACTAACAATGACCATGATGACATTGATAACTATTATACTCAAATAAGTAATTATGTTGTATTTATCATCAGGTTTGTAACAGGAAAATTTACCTGTAAACATGTCTTTTTCCAGCTATTGTTTTGCATGATTAATAAATCTTTTAATCAGTTATGAACAGGGTATATAATGCATAATTGTTATAACATGCATTCGACACTGGTGTATGAAATCTGTACATTGGTAGGTCGGTGATTTACCAGATGAAGATGTGGCTCCTCCTGAAAATGTGTTGTTTGTATGTAAATTAAATCCTGTTACTACTGACGAGGACTTGGAAGTCATATTCTCTAGATTTGGTACAATTAAAAGGTATTGATTTTATTTCAAACCTAGCTTCTGAATTTCGCTATTTTTTTGTGGTTAATCTTAGTTCAGTTTGTTCTTGTGGTTAATCTTAGTTCAGTTGTGCTGTTTGTTTTTGTCGTTAATTTTAGTTCAGTTGTGTTTCAAGATTTGGTTAGTTGCATTATTCTTAAATTTCCTTAAAAAATCAGTGTCTTGTGATCATGTTGTGTGTGGGGTTTAAATTCATAAATATCCAGGTTAAGTGTCCCACACTGCATAATACCTTTCTTAATTCTGTACTTTTTGATACATTTGCTCAGTGTTACTCAAAATGATAATATTATAAAAATATTTCCCAAGAATTGTTTTTTATTGCTATCCTAGATTCGTAAATTCAGTTATTACACATCCTGAAAGTTATGAAAGAGTTGTTGCCCTTGTTGAAAAAAAGAATATTTATTTCTGAAAGTTTTGCCCTGTGATTTATATTTTTCTTTATTAAATTAGATTGATGCTGTGTTTTTGCTGTATGTTTTTCATTAAAATGATTTCTCTTTCTTCATTGATCTTTGAAATACTTCACAATTCTTTTATCTTTAACAATAACTCAAAAGATTGTGATTGTTTTTAAACACTCTTACAATAAATCATTTTTGTATCATGGAAACCTGTAAGAATTATAAGGGCTCCCAAAATCCATTTGCTCCATTTCAGATAGTAATTTTGGTCATTACATGTACAAAACTTCAAGTCTCTATGCTTTCAATGGTGATTATTTACAAATCTGTTTTATATTTATTTTCAGTTGTGAAGTTATACGAGATCATAAGACTGAGGAATCCTTACAGTATGCGTTTATAGAATTTGATAATGTAAGTTTATACTTAGTATTTGATCATTCATATAAACTTCAATCAATGACAGTGTATATCATGTATTAACAATTATTTAGCCTAAAACTGCCTCAAAAGTCAGGGTTCCTTGTATGATTATTTGTCAAAACTGATGTAATGTAATGTATAATGTAAATACCAAACTTGCTATGTAACAGAATTTTCATCTTCTTTGATTTAACTTAAAACTACACAAGATTCAGAAATTTCTAGTGCTGCATTTTATGTCAGCAACTGAATTTTGTTGGCTGGCTTTCTTGCCTGAATAAAAACAAATACTTGACAATCAGTTTGTATTTTTGACATGGTCTGTAAGTATACTCAGTCTGTATTACAGGTCTGAGACCTTAACCACTTGATCACGGAAGCCCCCTGTTCTGTTGTAGATTGTACAGTGTTATGAATTAAATGATTCATTGTAGCTACATTTACACAATCAAATCTCTTTGTAGTTGTCTATTCTCTTGTGTGTAATAAAACTGATCTTAATTGAGTGGATGATCACTTTTTGAACTGTATTTAAACATATGTAAACACCTGTGAATTTGTTTAACAAAATGTTTTTTCTACTACATTATAGTTTATGCATCATTTTAATTTCTAGCCTCAGTCTTGTGAGAATGCCTACTTCAAGATGGACAATGTGCTCATAGATGACAGAAGAATTCATGTAGACTTCAGTCAGTCTGTGTCTAAATACAAGTGGAAAGGAAAAGGTTTGAAATGAAATAATGAATAGCTTGTATTAATTAATGAAAGGTAGTAACAGCTGCATTAATTTACACGTGACCAAATTATAAGTAGGAATTAACATACTGAAATCACGTACTGGTTGAATTAATTAACACTGGAAATATCTGATGATTATTTTATTTTTTTGCATAGTTTAATGTTGCATGAGCAGTCATAAGTGACTTTTTCTAGCCTTAACTGTTTTCCTCATAATACTGCATCTGAAGCAGATGACTTTGAAAACACTGTGGCAAAAGAAGTAATTGTTTGTAATTAGCTTCTTTCGCCACAATGTTTCCCACTCTGTCAGGTAGAAATAACCCAATTTTCTTAAATAAATCAATGTTCTGTATATAAGCTTTGAATTTTGGAAGAGTACCAAATATAAGCTTATGAAGCAAAGTGTTGAAGGTGGAGGAAGACCCTAAGTGCACACTTGGGTAGAACTACCTACATTCCATGAGTGAGCTGGATAGCCTTCTTTCACAGCTATTTTTTTCCTTCTTTATTTGGGTCTGGTGAACGGACCATTCCCAATTGAAAATAGAGACATTTTTTACTAATTCCTGAACTAAAAATTCCCAATTTCGGCATCGCACTGAACATTTTTCTGAATTGGACTGGACCTGGACCCTTCCCAAAATCGCCAAAACATCACTGTTACATGTTAAATTTGGTTCTGGGTGGGATTCGAATTGATAGCAGTGGGAGTCCAGTGATTCCAAGTCAGAGACTATAACCACTCAACCACAGAGACCCCTAGGTTGAATTAAGGAATTATGGATGAATATAATACATGAAATAAACTTTGTGTTGTAGGTAAAGGTGTTGAAGTGTTGAATGACTCACAGAAGGACGGTGATGATTTCTCTTCCAAATACAGAGTTAAAGATAATACCAGGAGAGACAAGTATCCTTATATAGAAATACATGGTGGTACTTAACAGTTTGTGTACAAGGATTTCATGTTGGAAATAATCATTGTATGGTGGAAAAATGTTCGAAAATATTTTTTTCTAAGGAAGAGGAGAAAAGAATGTCTCAGTGACCCAGTAATTTAATTGATATATACATGTATATCTAATATTTTTTTTGTTCCATGGATCTATTTACATCTGTAAGAAATTTACAGTAGTTTGATAAACAATTTATTTTTTTTGTGACAAACATAATTTCTGTTTGAGGAATGTTATGTTTATACTATACTTAGAACAGTTCACTTGTGTCTACTTGACAAATTGTATGAAAATTGTAATTGAAATTTTGTACAAATCTAAAAATAATTTTTTCCATTGTCTCTCTGAATTTTAAGAAGTCTGATGACTATCAATTTCATTTTGTTTTGGCTGTAGTGTTGATTAAAATTATTGAAAAGACTGACTACAACATTTAACATTTTACCATTCAATTAACTGTTGCATTAGCATTAAAGGTAAATTATCTTAGCCCCTCCCACCTCATATTAAATGATCCCTCTTTTAAGAGTTCAAACTATTTGTACCTTAACTAGATCAGTAAATATGATCTCGTGTTTGATGATGATGATGATGATGATGATGATGACAGACCAAAGAAGAAAAAGAAAAAACACAAACACAGAAAACACAGCAGCAGTGATGAGGATAGAGTTAAGGTAACTTTTTCCGCTGTGATATCAAATTTAGTCACTGTTTTTTCTATTTCACATGATTAATGCATCAAATATACAAGAGTTAGTCCACTCATAAATCTTCAGTAGATTATCATTGTGCATTTATTGTATTACAAACAAAACGTGCCCAGCAATTTGTTTCTTTACCACAAAAATTTGGTTAACAGAAGATATTTTAATCGTGTAAAATTCTTTTTTAAGACAAACACTGTTAAGCAGAATCGGTAATTGTTTGCTGCTAATGATTCTTAAAGAACTTAATTTCAGTATTAAGTGAAATAAATGAAAATTACATGAAAGAAATATTCAACGTTTCCAGGTTTCAAAGATGAAGAAACACAAGAAGGAATCACGTGGTGGATATGATAGAAGGTACCAGTCACCTGATTCTAGTGAGGAGGATCGTCAGAAAAAATATGCAAGGAAAAGATCTAGGTCAAGGTCACCTGTTAGGAGGAAATATAGGTCAAGGTCTAGGGAAAGAAGGTCAAGGTCACCAATGAGAAGGTCCAGTTCAAGAGACAGATACTCTAAAGACAAATATCGAGAAAGAGACAGACGTTATCGATGAATAATCAATTTCTATCAGCCTAATGATTTTGGTGAAATTTGATTTGGGAAGGAAGCATACACAGACAACAAACAGATGATGGTTTAATACGTAATGAACTGTTCATTGCTATGAGTAGTTCGGAGAATGAAATGATTTGGAGAATGAAGTAAACATGGTACTCATACTATGTCTACTTGAAATGACTTGGCCTTCTAATTACATTTTAGGCTATAGAAGGTTTGATAAATATAAAATATGTTGAAAGCCTACATAGTGATTTCCAGACTGTTCAATTTCATGACTGAACAAGTGTAAAGATTCACTAACTGTACATTTATTCCTTGTATTTTATAACTCTTCCTTGAAAATTTCTTTTTATAAAAGTCAATGTAGATAGAAATTTACTTAATAGGATGTTTTGTATTTTTTGTTGATGAAAGAAATCAGCTGATGTATTATTTATGTTTCTTGTATATGAAATATCAATGGAAGCTATAAATTTAGAAAAAAATATGTTTTTATGAAAAATCAATACATCTTTAGGGGATTGTGAAAAGAATTTTTAGTTTCAATGACTGACAATCTGTGTTTATACCACTATTGTTTGTTAATGTATTTGATACATCTGGATGGCATTCATTCTGGTCTGAAGGATCTGAACTCTCATCATGTGTCGATGAATTTGAATTCTTATATAAGCATTTCTGAACTTCACTATTAGAGAGGATTGTATCTATATGAGTGTGAAATCTTTGGTGAAGGTCTTTTAAAGATATTTTAATTTCTGATAATTTATCAGTAAAATATGACACACGTTATCTAAGAAGCTTTTTTGTCAAAGTGACCTATGTGTGACTTGTGTAAAGATGTGCCCCTTTTTCCTGAAAAAAGTCTAAAAAAACCCCAGTAAATTATCTTTTTATATTTTTCTTAGAAAAAAAAATATCAGCAAACAAATAATCACAATAACATTAAGTATAACACACAGCCATATTAAGTATAACATTCAGCCATATACTTGACAACAATTATAACTGGTTGCTTTATTTTTGATAACAATTATCAAAATCACAAACTCCACATGATCAATAATGCATGTATGCACAAATGTTTTTACCAACATGGAATTATAGTATATGGTATATATATATGTGTGTGTGCGAGAGTGTGTGTGTTAAACTATTCTTTCATAATCTTATATTGTTAGTTTAATGGATTACAAATTTTGTCAAGTGTTAGCCTTGGAGTTAAAACATTTTAAATAATATAACAAATATAGCTAAGATGATATTTAAAAATGCAAAAAATATAAAATAAAAATAGTTATAATACATATGAAAAGGAATTCTACTGAGTTTTGGAAATAACAACAATTAACAAATGCTGCCATTAAGTACATACAATCCTGATACAGTCTGAACTCGCTATTTCGACATCGCTTATTTCGACATTCCGCTTATTTCGACAAAATTTAAAAGTCCCGATTTTTACTCTTCTATATTTAATATAAAATATAATGCGTATTTCGACATGTCTATTCCGACAAATTTATATTTCGACACAATTTTTCGGCCCCAAAGTTACTTTTCACACTATACCACTAATGTTTAATTCGACATAAATTTGTCGACCGAAGGTGTTGATTGACAATGAATGGCCCACACATCCTATTGTTATATCGACAATTATATTGACAGTTTGTTTATCATTTGATAAGTGTCAAGCTGGGTCTCTTAAACGGCTTAAATCAGCGATTATAGTGATGAATAATTATAAACTTAATGTTTTGTTTGGTTAATGTTTGATCATCATTTCAACTGTATATGACATTTGATTTTTGATCGATTCGTTACACATAATAAAAAGAGAATGTTTCTGTGTGTTATGAACCTTCGTCGAAGTACCTATTTCGTCATTTCTCTTATTTCTACATTCGCTTATTTCGACATTTTTTTCACGGCCCAAAAATGTCGAAATAACGGGTGTGAACTGTAGTATGTTTTCTTACCCTTAGCATTTATCTGTCCAAGTCATGTGACCATTGACCTACTGACGTACATTATGTTAAAGGTCACCCACTGTCTCATGATAATCATTAAGCAAAGTTTGGTGACCACAGATCTTTTAAAAAGTATAAAAATATACTATACAAGTATAAAGATTGATTAAAAACTGATTGATTAACGAACAAATCAAAGATAAAAATATGTATCCCTCCTGATAACACTTATATATGGTTAAACACGTTTGAAATATCAGAATCATCTGAAGAGGAAAAATTGTGAACTGAACATGTATACTAAAAGTTACATCTATCATAGAGAACACAGTGGATTGAAAATAATCTATATTTATGACAAAAATCAATAATCCGAATTCAAATTTCATGTTAAACGGCCTACACTCCAGACATATGACCTGATGTTTTAATCTCTAAACTTTATTTGATACAAGTTATGATAAAAAGGAAAATCAGTAAGATCTAGGATTGAAATACTGTGTTTAAGAGCTGCAACACTTGCTTACGTCTTAAGATGGGATTAAAATGTCAGTAGAATTAGTCAAACAGGAAATATTTGCAATAAGTTTAAATATTCCATGTCTGTAATTTCATAAAATATCAACAAGATTAACAATTACAAGTGACACTTGACCTTTAAGTTTTTTTGGTCTTTTTTATAACTTTTCATTGTCTTGTTTTATTTTGTCAATTTAGATTTCTATTCCTTTAATTAATAAGAAAGCATATTACACTAAACTCAAACCTGAACACAGTTATGAAGAGACAATAGTAATACTGTGTACTGAGTTGTAGAGTAAACTCCAAGCTAGTCCTAGAGGGTATGTTTATTTGCACATGATTGTAGGCATTGGGGAGAACAGATTTACAGCTTAAGAGAATATAGTAAAATGAGCAGACATTGAATCCAGAGAAACTGTTGGCTTACTGGTATTTTAGATGATAAATAATCTCACTTCTAAAAATGGCCAATACGGAACCTTGCATATAGTTTAAACATTGAAATTCCTGACAGTAGTAAAATCAGTGCTTGAGTTTCATTATAAATCACAGATAACAATTGTGACACCAAAAATATTTCAACTACATTAAGCTTGAAGTGGTATGAGCAAGTTCTTGGTGACTGTTCTCCGTATTAACTCGTCGATCACCTCTGGCGTGGTGATTTTGTGCCACATGTATCCTGAATTAGTCACAGTCTCAAATGTCTCGTTCAGATGTTCAGGTAGTCGACACACAGGGGTAAAACAGATCCCATCATGCTCTCTTGCAGGAATCCCACAATGCTCAACTGTCAAAAGTCCATCACACGTTATAAATAATGTGGGTGATAGTGATTGTTGATTAAAAGCATGCTGAAAAAGAAATAAATACTTATGTAAAATATATAATATAAATACAATTCAAATAAAACTAAGTGAATGATAGAAGTTCCAAAAAATTACTACACCATTGATGGAAATTGTCTGGAACAAGAATAATAATTTCTTTTTATGTATGAAGATCCAATATAATCTATCCTGCTAGAGAGCAGACAAGGCTTATGTGGACAATGTAAGGGCAATAACTCCAGAAAGTCTGAGGTGAATTGGCTGAGACATTTTGGCCTTAAACATAACCAAGTTTGATGAAGATCCAGAAAAAACCATTCCTGTTAGATAGTGGACACCTTTCTGAGCGCTGCCTGAAATCCTGTAATACAGTCTAACCTGTGTTTGTGGCTACCTCCAAATAAAGGTCACCCTGTGAATAAAGGCCATTCTTTGAAAAACCATCATTGATTATTTAGAACAAACTGACCTCCAAATAAAGGCCACCTGTCAATAAAGACCATATTTTGTCTGCCTCAAGGGTGGCCTTAGTGCACTGGTTTGACTGTAAAACCCATTTTCGTGGGTGTATAAAAAATAATGCACAAGAAATGAACCAGAACTAGGTTGGACACAAGACAAATCATGGATAGGCTTAGATTTTGAATTTTCCATGAGTTAATCACTGAAGATTTTGTACCTGCATGCATTCATTCCCCAGTCTGATGCAAGAAGGGAAGTTGTCATGTTGTGTGAAGGAGCAGACTGTTGCTGGTTGTTAACTTAGGCCCAAAGCTAAATAGATCATAAATATTTGATCATAAATAATTTCGTTGGCTTTAGACCCCACAAAACCTAAAAACAAATGTGCAGTTTTACAAAATCTTACCTGGAATAAATAATTCAATGAACGGTTGAAGCTTGGTTCTCTGTGATCTAATTGGTAACATGGAAGACCTGGTTTGTCAGATTTCATGCAGCACAATACCTCTATATTCCTAAAATAAAAACCATGGTCAATAACAAAATCCATACGTTCTATACAAACCACAGGGATTTGTAACAGAGTCTCTGTTGTTGAGAAGTGACAGTCAGTAATTACTAGCCCCTTACTACTGTGAGTCTGAATTCCATCTGGTACCAAATTTCACATGTGAGGAAGCTGTTCAATAAGCTTATAGAAGGTCAGTGGATCTACTGAGAGGTTTTCCTCCATCATTACAACTGGAAAGTCACCAAATGACCCTCGGGGTTGGTGTTAACCCCCATTGAAAAAAAGGTTTTTTTAAAAAATACATGCAGTGAACCTTAAAATATAAAGTCATATAAAGCAAAAGTATGATTTATATACATGCATATTCTCATCTGACCTAATGTAAACAAATAATGTCACTGACTAAATTTCAATCCAAAGTTTCAATCCAACTGGTGACAAGTTTTTAAAAAACTAAACATTCCATAAATGAAGCCCTAGTACTCACTAACAACCCATGAAGTCAGTATTTGCTTCCCACACAATAGAATAGGGTTAATGAATGGCTTTACTCAATATATTAACAAACATTACCTGGGTGAGGTCTGTTTTAATATTACTGGTCGTACCAGTAGGTGCTTATGTGCTTGAACACCAATTTGGTAAAGTGGGTGTCGACAAGTATCTGACTTGGCCAAGTAGTCCCGGGCCAATTTTAAGGTGTTGAAAAAATCCTGAACTCTGAAGGGAGAAAATGTATTTCTGAGTTACGATTAGATTAATAGAGTAATTATATTACTGTTGTACATAAATTCACAGAATCCATGGTTACTATTTTCAGAATTAATTCATTCAAGGTAAGTGTTTGTCTTATTTTTGTACATGTAAGCATCAACATGTGTCTAAGCCTTCCTTTTGTGGAACATCATCTTTTCTGAATATTCATCAACAGATGGAAAAAAATTCCTGCATGGTTAGTGTATTGCTAAATAATACAGTTTTGAGGACAGCCTGATGATTAAAAAATTCTAACAAATGAATTGTTTTTTAGAGATGGGAACGAATATCAAAAACATCATTCGAGTATTTGACTGAGATATTTTCAAACATGTTCAAATACTTTGTTTTTTTGCCCATTCCTGAATCTGCCCATATGCTGCATCTGAAAACAGGTACAGTTAATAGTTCTCACTGTTCTCAATTTTGTTTATATCCTTTTTATGACTCTTACGATTTCATGCGTGTAATTAACTAACTGTATAATTTCAAAAGGTGCTAAATTACTTTGATATGAGATGTATATCAATTAAAACATTTCAAATTATGTTGTTATTGTTCTTGAATTACTATTAGTCATGTTCTAGATGTTTTTCTTCTTAAGTTCTCTAGAGGTACATCATAATCAATGAAGACTATCGGCATCTTTAATTGAAAAAAAATCAGAGAAGCATAGTTATTAGTCAAACATTAAATGAGCGTTAAATTGATTTTATTTTCGTGTTTTTTTTTTTGCTAAATTTCTGTCTTAAAATTCATTTTTCGTATTTGAATATTCAATCTATCCCTATTTTTTTCATAAAGATCCTATGATAAAGATCCTGTGTCATTTATTATATTAGTATCACATTTTAATTGAATATTTTAACAAGTTTTTAACAATTGTTTTTCAACTACTTCCAACTAGGGACTAACTGACCTAAATTAAAGTGATAAAATAAAAGGTCAAATTTTACCTCAAATTGATGCGACAATTCAATACTTCATCAACTGGAAACCATTGGGCCTGCATTGATTCTTTGTCTTGCTCAGCTAAAGTTTTTAACTTACCTCCTGAAAATAAATGCAAATTAATTGTCAGCAAATAGATCAATCAACTTTTACAGTAAAATCTTGATGGACCAAAAAGTCTGTCTTGACTCAGGTCTCCTTATCTAGTTGAAATAATGAGGAAATACTGAAAACCATCCAAAGAAATGGTCATTAGGACTTAAAAAATAGCTTGTTTCTGCCCCAACCGATCCTGTTTTTTTGCCACCAACCCGATGATTTTTTTTTCGGCCAAATTATAATTTTGAAAATTATGTGTCAGTCATATTCTGGAATAAAAAAAATTAAAATAAATCCCTACCTAACAACCCAATTTTTTTCACAGCTAGTAGCGGGAACAAGCTATTTTTTAGGCCTTATAATGAGATGATCTTATTACTGAGGTGCTCACTACATGATTTTTTTACCATACTGGCTGATAAAATATTTTCTATAATCTTAAAAAATCAATTGAATAGAACATTTTGCTAGGTAATCCCTCTTACATCTTTATATGAAAATATATAGTATTTGGGGCAAAACATTTTCTTGTTAATAAATCATTATAACAATAAATCTGAACTCTTAATTAATATAACAAGTTTTTAAAGAATTCACTTGAACAATCAGTGAATGTTGAAATCTGAATATATAGATTGGTCTTAAATTTCTGAAACTCACCACTGAGCGTGTTTTTTGTTACCTAGTGACCAGTCAATATCTAGACTGGTCTTAAATTTCTAAAACTCTTCACCCAGTGTCTTTTTTGTTACTTAGCTATCAGCCAATTTCTAGACTGTACATAAATTTCTACAACTCTTTACGAAGAGTTTGTTACTTAGCGATAAAACTAAACCTTTTCAGGAAACTGATGATTTTATACTCAATATCAAACAATAAATATAGCTGTCAGTTAAGAGATGGATATTTTAAACAGATGCTTTTATTTCTACCATTTCAGGAATTGTTTCATAGCAATATCTTAACTAAGATGGTACTTTTAAAACATATTATCAAGCAAATATTACAAATTCAGGTATTTACTTTGAATAGAATGCAAAAAGACAAGTAGGGACAACTATTGGTGTATGATATTTACATTATGGTAGGATAATTTAAGTATTTATTTAAGTTCTTTATTAGCTAATATATGACCAGACATGGACTGTCTAAGGAGTAGAATAACTGCAATAATCTTTATGTAAACAAAACATCAAACTTTTTATGAAACTGATAAAAGTATTTTTAGGTTAAGTTTTGACAATTTGAAATAAACATACTACAATCACAGAATATTTTTTTCAGTAAGTTTGACTGCAAAAAAGTGCTACAAAACGTACCAGTCACTTTTCCAACATAACAAACACGGAACCATTGAAGACATCCAAATGTTTCAATATAACACACAGTGAGCAGTTCAATTTCAACACCTGCTTCTTCGAATGCCTCACGTTTAACAGCATCCTACACACAAAATGTCCATTTCTCACTGATAATTTATCATCAAATCATCAAGCTCCATAGCTCAAAGCTTTAAAACATGAGAACGAATCAATCAAGTTCAAATCAGTTTCCTTTTCAATCTTCTCTATTGAGTTAGTACAGTGCAGTACAGTACAGTACAGTTGCCATTTGTCAGGTCATACAAGTCAAACATACAGTAAAACTTCGAGATTTCAAAACATATTTAACTTAAGTTTAACTCACTCACAGATATTGTAAGATCAACTAAACAGAGTCTTGACAATTTTCATACATAATAATTAACTGAAAGGTTTTATTTTTGAGAGTGAAAATGATTTAAGCATGAAGACTGTTCTCAGGTTTTATAACCTCAACCCTGATCTAGCTAACTCTACCAAGACACACATATGGTACAATTAAACCATCCATGTTATTATCATAATGAGAAGAATGCAGTAAAATAAGATTAAATAAGTTGGAACCGGCCATATTTTAATGCATTGTAAAACATTGAAAAATTTACAGGTGTTATACACCTAATGTCTTCAAAAGAAAGAATTTATATAAAGTACTAGACAAGTAAGATCAATCTTCTGACAGTCCGCCAAATAATATAAGGAATACTTGAACACAAAGTTTCTGACTATGATACAAGTATATGGTGGTAAAGAGGCTTCAAAAGAATATAAATACAACACAGGATGGTTTCATTGTATCAAATCAGTGATTAACTTAACAATACACACCATTACAGAATATGGCAGCCATTCTGGAAGGCATATAGAATGATACTAAGTATAGTCAAATCTGTTAACAGTAGTCATCAAGGAGGAGAAAAGTATAGCCTGTATAAACAGATGCTTGTTAACTCAGGTTTGACTGTATTCAGAGAAGACAAAAATTCAAGATAAAAGACAAAGTATCATCAAGTTAAGATTTAAGAAGTCTGTGGTACAATCTGCATACAAAGGCTGCAGTCTGATTTCAATATGCAACGAGAAATGCTTTTATTCACATCTTGTTTATTTTGATACACACAAAATTGCCTTCCAATATGACAACAACAATCTGAAACAGGGTAGGGGTGGGGGGGAGGGAGTTTACTTTTCCCTATACAGGATGGGTCCAGCAAAAGACCTACTCCATATGGCAGTGAGACTAGCAAAATGCATCCATTTGCCATTTGAATTTACGATAAATTCGTGTTTTTGGCATTCATTTTCCCAATTAATTTGCAAGCTATTGGAACTCACTTCCCTAATGAATTTGTTATTCATTTTCCAAATAAATTTTTCCTAAATTTCCTTATATTTTGTGAGGCCTTCTCTCATTTCTGTAACTGAATTAGTTTAAAGTTCCAAATATGAACTAGGCCCATTCCCCAAAATGAGTTGAAGGCAGTTAGCCTGATGTGAACTAACACAACTAAATTCACATCATCTGAACAACTAGGTTACCTGTAACTGTGGCCACAAAGTTAAATCTAAACCAACATCGGTGTAGCTGCATTTTCATTTTAAGAAAGGTCAATGGTTCAATCTCTAGGCCAGCTTCCTCTAAAACTTCTCGCTTCACTCCATCCTAAGTCATGTTTTCATAGAGTCACAAAACTAATAAAATCACTCATTGTCAAAGTGACATAGACATTATTTTTCAGAGTGTACATTTCAATGAAAAACGCCTAGTATTAAGTAATTACTTCTTATCTTATAACAACACCTATTAGTACTAAAAAATCAACAAAAAATTCATTCATTAACAAAATAATTTCATCAATAATGATAGTTTAGAACAAAGTAATAACCTCTTTTGCACCAAACAGTTGACTTAAAACAATAATTGAGTCTTAGACCATGCTTAAAAATTTGTTGGTTTATGGTTACACAAAAGACTCAAATATCTCCTGACCAAAAAGTTTTTCAGTGATTTTGACCAAATTTTTTTCATTCCTTATGCCAATTTTTTTTTAAACAATGCCTACCTACCTCTCCATTGTTAAAACTGTGGCATAACAGCAAACCAACATTTTTTTAAGTAAGGCCTTATCAACACAATTCCAAAAAAATGCCAACTGAATGAACATTTAAGTACACTAGATGACTAAAACAAATTTTCATAATCATTGAACTATAGGGCTTTTTCTCACTGTTTTTATGTATGAGACAAAATTGGTCCAATATCTACACAGAAAAAAAACATTCTTATGAATGAGACCCTTTTTATCTACCAAAATTTGACTATTTTTAAAGAAACACTTGTAATTAATTATTAAAAGTACACAAAAAATTCTTAAATTTATGGTCAATTTACAAAATAACTACACAACTTTCATGTTTAAAAGAAATATCTAAAATATAAAATAGAACAAATGTCATCTTGAGGAATGAAATTCATTTTGGATAATTTGGGACCAAAACAGCAGATTGAATGAAAAATACATTCTGCAGCTATAAAACTTTTTCTTACAATCAAGTTTTCTCCTGGCTCAACTCGCCCAGCAGGCAAATACCACTGTCCCCGACAACTTGATTTGGCCTCCTGGATCAGTAAAATACGTCCCTTATCATCAAACACAAATGCCATCACGATGTAACAAACAGTTCGTTTTACAATAGGAACATAGCCTTCATCTAAAATGTAAGTTCAATCTTTGTGTTTCTTCCATGGATAATCAAGTTGTCTGTGTACACATGCAAGAGACCCAAACTCATACAGAATCATTGTTAGCTAAGCCTCATATTTGATATTCATCTCAATCAGAAGACTCAATAAAAAATTATTGATAGGGAAAAAAATTGTATTCAAAACTATTCCCACAGTAAAACATCAACAATAAAGTTATATTAAGATTAGTTTGGGTTTTCTGAATACAACCCTTGACACCCAGCTCCCCGCATTCTACTGATGAACCAGAAAGGGCTGATCACCTACTACAAAGATTCTTTTCAGTTGTTCACAATAACACTTGGTTCATTCATAACATTTTATTAAACAGATTGTTAATAAAAAAATCGATAACAGCCAAAGGCTTCAATACTTAGAAGAAATAATATTTAAACTGGCAGACACAATTGTTTTATTTTAGAAGAATAAGCCAGTATGATGTAGTATGTTAAAGAATGAAAAAAAAACCTGTAGAAGTTACATGCTTGTCAACATTAACTTCAACAACTTCTCCAGAGAGGAGTTTCTGAATTTCAAGATCAGTATCACCCATTATTCTGAAATTAGAAAAAAGAATACAACTATTAAATACATGTACAAGTTCCACTACATAAAATAATACTGCATTATAAAAAAAGTAACATTACTGTTTGCAAATTACAGGAATCACAAAATTTTATACCCAGTGATATTTACCACAGGCACCAGTAAATCTCTTCAAATTGTTATAAAGATATTTGGACATGAGAGGGACAACATTAATACAATAATTAAACTAACTACTGGGTTGAATTTCTCATTGCTCTGTTCCCAAGGCCCAATATGAAGCTACACAGCAATTTGGAGATGAAGAACCTCTCTTAGTTACAAAAAATATTCACTTACATGTATCTATTTCTATGTATCAAAAATTTGACTGTTTAACATAACAGTACGAAAAGGTCAACTTAATCATTGCAATTCATACCCTAAAACAGGGTCGTTAAATTTGAAAGACCCTAATTAAAACATTGAGACTTTGTCACTAATCAGGAAAGTCTACAATAAGGGATTCCATGAGGGATTCCTTGTTATTCAAGATATAACAGTGTTAATAAATTTAAGCTTAAGCAGCCAGTGGTTGGGATGTACAAACTATCAAACCCAAGTATTTAGAAACATATTTTTGTTATTGTGCCACTTTTTCATCTCTTGAAATGGAATACTAGTCGTTCTTTGTGAAACTGTGTGTACACTATAGTTATTCTCAGTATTGATTGATTGGGAGTAACCGGTAGATGTGCAGCGATTTTTTTCCTTCTTTGTTTGGGTCCATTAAATGGACCCTTCCCAATGAAAATAAAGATATTTTTCCCAATTCCTGACCTAAAAATTCCCAATTTTGGCATCACACCAGTCACATATTAGTAATGTAAGGGACACAACTTGTGTTGTCTTATTGTATCATGTATGAATGTACTTCAGAGTTGTTTGTAGTTATCATAAGATCTTGAAGCCTAAACCAGATTTGCAAACATGCATTAAATCCTCTCCCCCACAGTATGCCCTGTATCAAAATAACGGTTGAAGGAGTTGACAAACTCCTATCAGGTCTAAACCCCAATAAAGCTCTAGGTCCAGACCAAATATCACCAAGGGTCCTTAAAGAACTCCACAGTGAAATAGCCCCCATCCTCACTTACATATTCAGGTTATCTTTAGAAACAGGTATCATGCCCGATGATTGGAAAAATGCAACTATAGCACCAGTATACAAAAAGGGCAATAAATCTTAAGCCAGCAACTACAGACCAATATCCCTCACTTGCATTTCCTCTAAATTAATGGAGCACATCATAGTCTCAAACTTGATGACTTACTTTGATGAGCACAGTATCCTTAGTCCTTATCAACTTGGTTTCAGGTCTAAACATAGTTGTGAAACTCAGTTGCTGAGTTTCTCCCAAGAAGTCTAGACAATGGACAACAGACGGATGTCATTGTGATGGATTTCTCAAAGGCCTTCGACAAAGTCGACCATCACAAGTTAATCCTCAAACTAAAAAATATGGGTGTTAATCAACAGGTATCCACCTGGATTAGGTCATTTCTAAGCAACTGCAGCCAAAGGGTTGCAGTTGAAGGTCATACCTCCGACCATTTGCCAGTGTCATCCGGTGTCCCCCAGGGTTCAGTCATTGGACCCTGCCTGTTTCTGGCATATATTAATGACTTGCCTGAAACAATCAAAAGTAAGACCAGGTTATTTGCCGATGACACTATAGTCTACCTGACAGTCAAAGGACAGTCAGATGCGGCCATATTACAAAATGACCTTCAAAAACTTGATCTTTGGGAACGAGACAGGGCTATGGAGTTCAACCCAGACAAGTGTGAGGTGCTTAGGGTTACCCAAATAAAGAACCCTGTGATCTTCCCATACACCCTTCATGGAAAAACACTAAAATCAGCAGAAATTACCTAGGAGTAACTATCTCAAAAGAACTAAACTGGACCCACCATATAAATAACATCACCTCCAAGGCAAAAAAACTCCCTAAGATTTATCCAAAGAAACATCAAAACCCAAAATAGGCAAGTCAAAACTTTGGCATATGTAATTTATGTTAGACCGCAACTAGAATACTGCTCAATAATATGGCACCCTTGGCAGAAACATCTAACCTATAAAGTTGAAAGTGTATAAAGAGCTGCGGCTAGATAATATATGTTTGCAATAATTTTGATTTCCAAAGTAGTGTCACACAAATGTTACATAATCTTGGCTGGCCCTCCCTAGAAAGCCGCAGACTCCATTCCTCTCTTATACTTCTCTACAAAATCCAGAACAACCTTGTTCATGTTGATCATAACCACCTCATCCCAACTAGAAATTTGAACTTCCTGATCCCCCAATCCCGTACCCAGTATCACCTTAGCTCCCATTTCCCTAGAACTATAAGGCACTGGAATAGTCTCCCATACCAGGTCAAATCCAGTCCCAGCCTAAATATCTTCAAGGAAAGGCTGGAGACAGCTTCTTTCTAACTCCCTATATGTTTTTAATCTTAACCTTGCACTCATTAATCTGTAAACTTTTATCTTTTAACTGAGCACTTAATACTTTTTGACACAGTTTTCCTGACAAGCGCCTCCTAGTTATAATCAGTATTGATTGATCGGGAGTATCATGTAGATGTAGATCACCTATGTGAGTCAGAGAATAAAGTCTGTTACCCACCAACAAGCATTGAGTTCTTTACAACACCACACATTTTTTCCTAACTGAACTGGACCCGGTAGATTTTAATACATATATTTTATGAGATTACGTCATTATATCATTCAATGTTACAAAATTATCATACAAATAATTTCACCATAAATTACTATTTTTAGCTATGACAATACCAATTTGAAATATGTGCTCTAAATTTATAATTAAACAAATAAATGAGATTCATCCATTTTGTCATCTATATTTAGTGTTATTCAATCAACTTTTACTTTGTATATAGAAGTTTTTTTCACAGAAAATTTCTCCAGTCTTCATATGGCTTGTGTATCCATGTTTTCAAAAGTAATTTTGTAGAAAAAATGCCACCTATCCGAAACCGCACGTCCGATTACAATTCATTGTAAAAAAACATTTTAGCCATATTGACACCAGACATTTTCCGTCTTGACAATATGACTGAAAGAAACACATAATTGTAAAACTATACTCTTAAAGACATACAAAAAACTTTGAGACCAGGAAAATAACTAAAATAATTTAATATTTCACAACTTACTGGAAATTCGCCTGGTTACCAACTATAACCAACCGAAGCCGACCGTTTCTGCATAATCCGAACCTCGAAACGGCATTTATACACGCCGTACTATTTTTTTAGCACTGGTACCCGTTGACTTTGGTGTACTGCAATATGAAACGGGGACCAGTTTACTATATTTTTATGTCAAATCCAATTTAGACCCAATCAGGTTTACATCAGACTTACATTTCTTTCTTGTTTTGCCTTGTCACAAAGATACTATGCCACGCTGATATTATTATTATTTTAATCATCCTTTATCAAAAGAATTCATGCGATAAATTCAATTTGATATGTGGAAATCAGATGAAGTTTTTAGGTGTAGTAGTATTCGGATTAACCTTAATATTCGGATACTATTATGACGGGACAGTTCGTGGGCATTCGTTTGCTCATATGTGTGTAACTTTGTATTAGATTTTTAATGTATGTTTATTTGATTAGTAAGTCTTAGGTAAATCAACTCCATATGTTGATGGTTTTATATATATTTGCAGACATCGCCATGACAGTTTTTCTGCTTTCGCTGCCGGATGAATCTTTGCTGGCAATCCTCAGACATCTTCACTATCCTGATATTGTAAGGTATGTTTGCATGGCTGTGAATTATTGCTTTATTTCCAATTACATATTTATTTAATTACCCCAATGATATGCTGATTATTCATTGTTGGTTTTAAAATAATTATGTGTTTTTGTATTTATGTTTGAGACTTGTTAATTTAATTTGATTACCAACTGCAATCAAATTCTCTACCATAAGATCTTGTGTGTAAGTCATATTCTTAGGTAAAAAGAATTTCAGAGTAAATGAAAAAAAAATAACCATACTTTGACATCCTGGAAAATGTATTACCAAATTACTTAATGTCAATTTTTTCTTTCTTGTAGATTATCTTCTGTGTGTAAACGTCTCCATTGTTTGTGTTATGATGACATATTGTGGAAGTGGCAGTGTATGCACAGATTTCTAGATGACAAGTATGGCAATGCTTATTTTCATAATGATGTTCTTATTCATACGATTTCATTAATCTCACCTTTCTTAATGGCTCATTAGGATATTTGGTTTGTTTTTGCCTTGTAAAAGATGGTAACAATGAATGCTCATACATGTATTTCAATTGTTTTATTTTTTCAGATGTAAGAAGGGAAGAAGCTGGAAGGAACATTTTATATCTCTGTTTGAAGAGTATGGCCATTATACTTATTACAGGGAGATACGACAAGCTTGGAATAAAATTGAATCTTTTCTAGCTAGGTCATGTCCAGCCATACTGGCTTCATTACAAGGTACATGTCTGTGAGTAGGGACATACTGTGAGACATTGACTGTCTTTGTTTTGGCTGAGCACTTCTTATTTGGGTTTTTTAAAGTTCTCATGGCTACCAATGAAACTTATTGTGAAGTTACCCATGCTGAGAATGCTTATTATAAGTTATTGCTCTCAAGAGTTACTTGAGCACTCCTGCTTATTGTAAATAAACTTAATAATATAAAACCTCAAAAATAAAGACCAAAAAGATATTGAGCTGGTCTCATTATGAAGATCAGACATACAAGAAATATAGTGAACCAATCTGAAAATAAATGGTCTTTATGATGTGGTTTTCTTAGTTATAAGGTGGTCTCTGTACGATGTTTTACTGTAAGTAAATATGTGAAATCCTGTTAAAATGGTTTTGTTTTTTATTTTTTTGTTATTACAGATGGGGTGACAGAAGAGGATTTAGACAAAGTAGAGACTGAGATTGGTCATAAACTTCCCGAAGACCTCAGGATATCATACCGTATACATAATGGACAAATTTACAGCCCAAATGTACCTGGGTAACATTTCTATCATTAAGTTAAAACATTTGAAGCCTAGATCTGAGGTTGTAAAATTTTAGAATGGTCTCCAATCTTAAACCTTGCATTCTTTGGTGTGGCATTTTAAATTTCTTATGATGAAATACTGAAATTTATCATCCTTGTAAGAATGTAGAAGTTACTGAAACAGTTGACCAGATACTATGTTGAGCTGAAGTACATTTGAAAGTATTCATGAATTATAGGTGGGATGTTGTTTTGTATTTAACATCGTAAAAACCTTGTTTTGAGTTCTTTTTGAGCTATGGCATTCATCTGTTCATTTGTCCATGATATTTGGGTAAGCACGCTGAAGAAATTATGTATAATGGTGAAGTAAGGCCTAAATGGCCACATGGACCAAAAACGCATTTGTATATATAATGTGTGTTTGGTATTTGTTTTTGTCTATGTGGCCATTTTAGGCCTTCATACACCATTATGCTTCATCCCTACAATGTGGTAAATTTGTCACCCAAATAAAACATATAAATATCTAAATAATGACACACCAGCATAATGACACACCAGCATAATGGCACACAAGCATGAAGGCACACTAGCATAATGGCATACAAGCATAATGGCACACCAGCATGATGGCACACCAGCATGAAGGCCATATTTCTTCTGTCTCTTTAGCGGCCTTTGTTCATAGATTTGACTATATTGTACTCTACTGTGCATTAAACAAAAAATGAAAAAAAAATGTATTATAATGCATTTACTGTGTTAATTTTAGGCTGATGGGAGGTAGTTTGGTGTCTTCACATGTCAGGTCTGATTCTTTGATGTCTCTGAAGTTGGTGAAAGATAGTTTCAAGGTATTGAAATCGTCATTAGTGTAACTTGTAGTTATATTATTCCATCATCTATTTATCAGTTTCCTTGACTTAAGCCTTTTAAACTAGTTGTCTCTGAAATTCTGTTATTTTACTCAGGAGTATGACTTTCCCGTTTGTGAAGAGATTTCCTCTTTTCAGTCCCTATACAGTGTAAGCAAGTGTTTAGATCAAGTTTTGGCCTGCTTAACAATGATTTTTTTGTTAAATGTGTATATTATGTACATTGTGTACATATTTTTATCCATGCATATATTCATGCAATCACACCTATGTTTAGTAAATACTTATGAAATATGGTAATTTTTTGTTTGTCTGGCAGTTTTAACTTGTCCTGAATATCTGAATAAAAATATATTGACCACTTCCTATCATGAGGGAAATATTATGACAAAGGTCCTTTTCACAATATATACTTAACAAAGTATGAAGTGCAAATATTATTGTAACGTCAAAACAACAATCTACTCTTTATTGTAAAATGTTGCACTCAAGTGCAGTCCCAAAAGAGAAATATTTATAAACAAACACAGGTGCTTCATTTATTGTTTTGTTTGAGGCAGATAGAGCTTTGCATCATGAATGAGTGTTAAGATACCAAACATTGGAATTTGCCGTAATCTTAATATTGATCTCAAGAATTTTTGTGAGAAGGTCTGCAGGGTATATGTATGTAAACATATCTTTTATATTGTTCCAGGAAAGTGGAGTGCTTCAAGGTTGTTCAATAATATCTCGAGATTTTGCGAGGGAAGACAGAAATTTTGTTGTTATACATGACTGCCATGATCTGAAAGCAGGAAATATTTGTTATTTTCAAAATGGCTCTGATGGAGTTTTCTATTTTGTATTAGGTAAAATGAATAAAGAATTCGTTAAATGTTTATGAAATATTACAAAAATAATCATGTTTTGTCATAACTATGGGCATATATTATATATGCCTCATAAAACGAATCAGATATACAAATTTAATGAAAAAAGAATAATTGTCTCTTTGGAATATATTGATTTAGTCAGGGGCCTCCATGGTTGAGAGGTTATGATGTCTGACTTATAATCACGAGCCACTCACAAACTGCTGTGAGTTCAAATCCCACCCAAGACTTGGCACATTTCCCATGTAAGGAAGCTTACCAGCTAGTTTACAGAAGATCAATGGTTTAGCTGGATGTATGCCTGGGGTCTTCCTCCACCCTTAAAGCTGGAAAAGTTGCTGAATGACCATTGCTGTTTGTGTAACATTAAAACCCAGGAAAAACATGACTTGGTCCTATTGACTACATTGTGTGATAGATCTTTGATGTTTGTTACATGAAGTGTCTTATTTTAGAGAGGAATAAGGTGTGCTCGACTGTTTGATTGAAAACTATGATAATTTTGTCTGTGTTTCAGCTCCATCTTTTCGTGCATGGTTCTGTGATTATGCTGAGAAATTAAGCACTGACACATATTATATAGACCATGAATATATATTCAAGTGAGTGAAGTGTCTGATCAAATTAGTCTAAAAATATGGTACACTGTAACATGGTCTTGTAGGTGAAGTTAATAACTTGGTAAAATTCTGCTGAAAGGTTTGGATGAATGAATTTGAATTGATCTTTGACATTTGTATTGTTATCTTCATATACCTACATGTATACATTGTTGTAGTCTGTGTATTAGTAATATTCATTATGAACTGTTTGGTCTAAGTTTTGTTCACAAATTACTAGTTATTGTAACTTTTGTTCATAATTATTATAAGTCACTAAGCACAGTTGAATTTTGAAAGGCAAAAGTTTGAAATGCTATGAAATCTTGAAATCGGTAGTCAGTCCAAGTGAACTTTACTTCTATTTTCAGTGAAAGTTTGAGATATGAAACTATGAAAAAATCACTTCGCGTGTTTCACAACAATGATTAAGTCCCTTGTTGTTGGAAAACAATTGTTCTTCAAGTTTTAATGAATTGTAGAAAATGCTGTATACTTGACTTTATTAATTTGCTTTTTTCCTCAGATTTTTCCATGAACCAGGCTGTGTGGATGGTAATATAGGCATTACGGTAAAACCTACCACATGCTTTATTCCAGAACTTAGTACATCATTTCCTTCAACCTATTTCTTCGCTTACAGGATCATGTGAGTCATTAAGACTAGACTCTAATCGGTACTAACAGTTCTCTTACTGTTAACTCAGATATTTTATTTTATATATTGTATATTTTGTTTTTGAGTATGTAATTGAGTTTAAAATGATAAACAATTTACTGTACTATGCTTAAAATTGGGGCTGGATTTATGAAAAGTATATTATTGTAAAGATAATTCTCTGTCTGCACTTTGCTGTATTCGTGCTAAAAAGTGACATTATAGTTTGAATGAAATACTCCAGAGCAGAACCACGAAACTTTCATAAGATAGCTGGACGGTGTCCTCATATGTGAAATTAGCTGGACAGTGTCCTCACATGTGAAATTTGGTTCTGGGTGAGTAAGAACACGTATTGGTGATTACGAGTCCGAAACCATAACCCCACTCAACCACGTAGAGTCCTTAAATAGCATTAGCGATTGGAGAAATGAGACATTCTACTTTTTATTCTAGTCTAGAGATGGATAAAAATGCTTCTCCAGATTCATCTTGTCGCCTCAAATCGAGATACTGGCATATCACAGACGGTACTGGGCGCGCTGAAGAAGTTCGAGGTCCTGGCGTTGTTGGTAAGACGTGTAAACATGTTTCTTGGTGATTTTTTTGTTTTTCACTTGGGTTTTAACAAACTTACTAGTAACCTCTGGTTGAGTGGTTGTGATCTCTAACTGTTAAAGCTGGAAGTCACACTAACAGCTAGCATCAACTTTTCTGCTTAACAGTAGAGGAAGAGCTTAGATGTACACCTAGGTAGAACCACCAACCTTCTGTAAGCTAGCTGGACAGTTTCCTCAATTGTGAAAATTTGTCTTGTCACTGGTGTAATTTAAACTAACAGCAGTGAGGGGCTAGTGATTACTAGTCAGAGACTGATAACCACTCAACCACAGAGGTCCCTTGTATTTATATATACCACTCATTTACCTCTTACAGTCGATGATAAGTACTGCTGTTGACAGAATATGTCTATTTTTCAAATAAGGGACAGCAGAATTTTTAAGTTTAAAAAGAAGCTGTTTTAGCTTAGATATGTCCCTGAAACAGCATCCTGGATGTAAGGTTGGTACTTGCTCTATATGGATTTTTTGTCAGAAAATATTTGCAACAACTACATTATTCTCCCTTGAAACCCAAGCAGCAGTTACAGAATTTATTCTAATAAACCTGCTTTGAGTTCTTCTATATTTTAGGGGAATACCCTGTTATGAAACCTGGGGTGAAATTTGATTGGATAAGCTGTGTGACATTTGAAACTCCCACAGGGGAGATGAGAGGTTCATTTACATTTGTCTACTTACAAACAGGTCTGGTTTAATAATAACAAACCAATCACATTCAATTTAATAATTTGTTACATCAGTAAAATCAGAACAATTCTTGACACTAATTACTTTTACACAAACCTTTATCAAGTCCTAACAGAATGTGTGTCCTGCAATTTGACACTGACAGAAAAAAAGTAGTGTAGAAATATGTTTTTTTATGTGAAGTTGGCTTTCTCAAGAATAATTTATTCTGTTGTGCTGATTTATATTTTCTCATGAGTGGCTGTTGTTCCTATGACAACCTATGTTCACAGGAAGCCATCAACACAAGTTTTACTGCTGTGATTAAAATAAATACAGTTTAATGGTCAGTTTGTTTTTGTTGTAGGTGAGGAGACAGAAGTACCTTGCCCATTATTTAAAATGTCGGCTCCTGTACGACTTTCTTATGTTCAGGAATGATTCTATAACTAACAGGCAGAGCTTATATAATCAGGGACTCTATTTGTTATGCATAGTTCTGGATATAGTCAATGTACTCACCACATTATTCTGGTTGTATTAGAAAGTTTTGTATGATAATGTGACATTAATGTCCTATTTATTTATGAATTAGAATTGTTGACAATAAAGAATTGCATTGAGTTTGAACTTCTTATTTCAATTTATAATTTTATAAAACTGTCCCGCTAGCTTATGGATGGTTGATGGTTCTACCCTGGTGTACATATCAGTTCCAAGTTAAAGCTGAAAGAGATGACCAGATAATCATGACTGTTGGTGTGGTGTTAAAGCTCAGCAGGCACTTTACATGACATGTAATGTAGAGTCCCATGACCCCAGTGAAAAAAATATTAGACTGTTGATTAATTGAATGCTCCCACTTTTCAATTAACTTCCATTATATCCATTGTCTATTTCTTGGTAAGTAATTGATTTATTCTCAGTATACAGTAAAATCAATGTCCACCTTTAAATGAAGGCTAATGAATCAAAATAAATCATTTATAATTACACCAGGGAGTCATCAGACTATACAAATTATTTTCCCTGATAATACTTTAATAATACTGACTAACAGTACATGAAGACCACTTCTTCACTTGTGTTAGAGGCTGCTGTTAACAGACTTGGACATATTTTCAGAATGCCCCTCACACGTTAGTAAAACTAACAGTTTGTGTACAACGGATGAGACTAGATGATTGGTAAAGAATTGAAAGAGAGTGATAGAAAAAATTCCGTATCCACTTCCATGTTATAAATTCAATGAGCCCCAGTCACAGTGTATTTAATATCACTTTTCTGTTATTTATGAAATAAAAGCATTAATAGATAGCTTAATCACACACTTAATGTAATGTTTTATTTCATGTAATGATAATCATCAGATAATGAATTACGCTAGTATTGTTCTTTACCTCAAGGGAATTAACTCTATCACAATGTCACGTACTTAAAGGTATCCACCTCGAATTGGCCTCAGAAGGTTATCCCACTGAACAAAAAGTCGCATGAATGGTTTAGTGTTATAAATAACAATATTGTTGATGTTATGGATGAAAATGTAGTAGTATTTAATTCAAACTTAATTGTAGCAAAGTCTTAATACGTAAAGGGGCTCGAACTATATCGCATGTTTTGTGTACAGTCCATGCACGTAATTGGCGCCATTTAATCTGAAATTAATGCTTGTCCAACATTTGAAGCCAGTCACGACACGAGTTTTCGAATTTTCTGGTTTCTAATCAATTAAGGAGATTATTTTATTTGGTTCTACCCTGGTGTGCACCTTCGGTCTTCCTCCACTGTTAAAAGTGAAAGTTTCGTGAAGGTTGCTTCTTCATGAAGAATTTTCTTCACGATTTTAAGCAATGTTCTACTTTACACATTGGCTGTTGTTCATGTGTGATTGATGTGTTAAAGAGAGGTGGACGGGTCAAACACAGTCGGTTAGAATTTAAACAGAAAAGTTTTAAGAATTAAATAACTTGGCGCGTTTAGGGAACTTAGTTCCGAAGAAATGTCTAAATAAACCATGACTTATACAAGACCTAAACAAGCCATGTTGTAGACAGATACAGCGTCTCTCGCACCTTGGTTTTCGGTTAGTTATAATTGCTGTGAAACAGAAAGAAATTTGATGTTGAACAAGTAAATCATAAACCGTGTCTTCATAAACCGGGTCTAGTCCCTTTAAATAACGCTGAATAGTGATAAGTGATTGAACTCTTGTATTGGTACTACACCCATTTATCTGTCCATTCTGATCACAGAGATGTATTAAAGCTAAAAAGCGTTACTAGGCGACAAAATTTACGCAAAGCCGGTTAACCAATAATATTTATCTGGAAACGACTTTTAAGTTTTACATTACGCGGATTGGGTTTAATCAACTTCTGTGCGAAAAGTAACTTTGAGTTAGCTAACATGGAGAATAGCGATTTTATGAATTTAAAATCCAACCCAGTACCATCAAATACAATGATGAAAATTCATGTGGATTATTGGTAAGTAAACAACAGATCATCATTTTTTTTTACTTATTACTAACTTTTTACAGTTTCTATGACTGTCGAATCTTCAGCTTTGATTTAGAGCAATATGAAAAATAAGAAAAAGGCAAAAACTGACCGTGTGAATTTAGAGTTACGACCATAAGATACATGGCAGTCAATACCACGTATTGCAAGCTTGATGTGAAACAATTTCATATCATTTACACAAAATTACATGTACAGAAAAATAACCGAGTATCATAATTTCGAACAATCGATTTCAAAAACTTGTGTCGCGAACAGTTGTATAAGATAATAACTTCTTTTATTCTTAGGTTATATTTAACACGGTATTTTATCTGTCATTGATTCCTGTTTTAGATTTGATGGTTTGTCTCTTGAGCGTCTTTCTGTTAGTTTCGGATGTTCTTCCTTGTTTTTATGTTGTTGTATGCGTATTCTTCACTGATATATTTACATCACTTTTGAATGTTCTCCACTTGTGGCTTTGCTACAACCTTTCCAAGGCCGTACTCTCCTGAAGACTGAGTTTTGTTCCTCATTTTTGTAAGTTTCTGTGCGTTTAGGTGGGAGGATTTGGGGACGGTAGTAGTTAGTGGAAGATGGGAATTTTTGCGTGTGTTTTTTTTCTAGAAATCCTTGTCTTAATCCAAATTATGTATGCAATAAGTAATATATAAATACGGTAAATTTAGTAAATACAAATGAAGCCTTTTATAGATGCCACAAACATGAATACATAAGGAAATATTAAGCCTGAATATTTATATTCAAATTAATATATATTGATACGTTGTTTTCGCTTCTTCTTTGGCAAAATTCAAACTCACGGATAGACTGTGTGTGAATTACATGTGTATTTATTTAGCCTTTGGTTTTTATTAGAAAACGATGTATTGAAGTCACATTTAGTCAGATTGTAAGTAAATATACGTGTGTGTAGTATAATACAAGTATAATACTTGTATGTATTTTATCTTAGCGCTGAAGGAAACCTTTTTTGATTTACCAATGCTTAACATTCTTCACAATCACGTTACTTGTACAGTCATGACCAACACGACCAACAACATCTGCATCAACTGCGGTAGTTGCCTAGCAACAATAAAATGACTTTTATGGTCACGATTTTTGCCTCATAATTTAGTCGTTACACGTAATTTTCTCATCAATTATGGCTGTCAGACCATTTTCATTAACATGGCTATCATTTTCATAGTTATAGAAATAGCTTCTATTTATATTTACCAACATAATTCTGTAAAATTATCTAAATCAATACGTAATAGACCCAAACCACACTTAGGTATGTTTACAAAGCACTCAACATTCATATCTCCGTGCCTTGGAGTTATGACTTTTTATGATTGTATCTATGAATCCGTTACATTGTATTAATCAGAACAACGCAAACTGTCGAGTAGTTCTAAGTGGAGTCATGTTTGAAGTCTTCAACGCAATATTCTGATGTTATAAACTAGTACACATAATTAACCACACCTAGTCTACAGGCTTACATACTTCCCTAACATCTAAGTTGGGTGCAATTTTTTTTAACAATTCACTAAAAAAGACGCTGCTGGTTGACAAGCAGTGACGCTTCAAGTTACTTACAGCATATTGTAGTTTTCTTCAGAAGATGGTGTATTTGAGTAAATTCCATCCCTTGAAACTTTCATCGCTTTTGATTTGATTTTTGGTCATAAGTTACCATTTTAATTTTGGCATCCCTCGTTTAGGCTAAACATAGCCCTGAGTTCATTTTTTTAGCTTACAAACCTGGGTATTAAGTGTGCTTGATAATATGACTATCCGAAATTTTGGGGCGGAAGTCGTCGCCATTGTCATCCAACTTCATAGTGCGAAGCCGTGAAACTTTCGACCCGCATACATGGTGGGTAACTTGTTTATATGTGATATATTTTAAATATGTTTACCTGAACACATGATATATTTTAGATATGCTTGACCTGAACACATGATATATTTTAGATATGTTTGACCCGAACACAGTAAACAGTTTACAGACTTCAAGCTGGGCGTTATTGAAAGATGGCCGTTCGCGGAAGTCAGTGGCTCGTTTTCCGTCAAAGGTAAACTAAATATAAGTATTTTTTTACAAAACCAGATATTTTTGTGGAAACAAAATTTCGGAAATAACATTGGCTACGTTGTTATGAAATGTTTAATGTACACTAGAAACCAACGCTATATAACTTCTAAAGGGCAATAATAACAGTTTGTGGAATAAACTTGGAGTAGAACTACATGTATGTGCGTTCAATTGTTTTCATTTCTGCGAAGTTATATACTAAGAATCAGTAGTAATATTTCATTCTCTGCAAAAGTTGGGATTCTATAATAGAATGCATTTACACGCGGAGTACAAATGCTAGAATTCCTTGTTATATCCACCCACAGATGTTCAAACTTAGATTAAATAGTTCAATGTGTGCACCAGTTCGTATACACGCACATTTTTTCTGGAATCGATAAACCCATCACGGAAATGATCTTTTATTTACGCGTAAATTAGCATCATAGTCTGCGTAGATACATGATCATAGTCATTATATACTAGTACGGTACTTATTCTGAAATTAACTATTGCTATTTACAACATTATCCATGTCGTCATTAATGGCAATGTTTTTGATGCTATTAATGACAACAATGTTGCTATAGCGGTTCTTAATGCTATATACGTCTTAAAGCATGTAAAGGGTCTCCATGGTTGAATGGTTATGATCCCTGACTAGTAATCACCAGCTCCTCACCGCGAATAGTTCGATTCCAACCGAGACCAAAATTTCGCATGTGAGGTCGCTGTCCATTAAATGTGGAAAAGTTGCCATATGACCCTGGCTGTTGTTGCGACGTTAAACTCCAGCTGAAAAAGCATTTAAAGACTGTGTTTGATTAATATTAACATTTGTTTACTTTTCTATCACATACAATACTTTGATTTCTACACTTACACAATTCACTTCAGCTACACAGTTGCATTTTTGTGAGTTTTGTCTGTGTGTATGACACGCCTTTAATTATGACCTTAATATGAAGACATTTGTAACAAAAAAAGTCTCACTTCGGTGGTCTCAAAAATGAAAAAATATTGAATACATAAAATATAAATATGTATAGTAAACATACCAGAAAATGAGGCTATAGTGTGATGGCTTTGATATTGAAATGACCTCTAAATGAGGTTGTACTGGATATACACGCTCTAAAATGGTGTTTCACAAAAAGGTAATTTTGTTTATACGTGAACATGCTTTTAGAAAGAAATGCTCATTAGTGATATGAACATGCTGTGACGTTTCTTACAATCAATAATTTATTTTCAGACTCGTTTGAAATCTTCGTTAATGGTGATTTGTTGTTTTCAAAACTAGACACAAAAACATTTCCTGCAGAATGACAGGTAACTAAGCAACCGACATTATATAACATCAAAGGGGATGCAAATATACATTTATTATCTGATTCTAGAACTGTTCTTGGCAAAAATTACCTCCGAGAATTTGGGAAGTCGAATGATAATTTGTATTTGGTCGTCGAAAATTTCAGATAAATACCGAAAGTTACCGAAATATCCCGGAAACACTCGACTGCAAGAGGTTTCGATGATATCAATATAATGATCCCATCGTGTTTGTAGTTGTGTCATTGTAGAATAAATGTTTTTTACCTCCGTGATATGTATTTGATCCTGTCAACCAAATCAATTTGTTGACAAAACGGAACGGATTAATAAACTTAATAAAGGATTAATAAAGGTAGAGTTGATACATGAAGGGAAAAAATAAAAATTAATTAGTGTAATTTCTATGAGAATTTATCATACTGTACCACCCCAATACTCAATTATATGACTTTACTGTAGAATGTCCGGCAAATATTAGCTTCATGAATTAGATATGCTCTATATTTTCCTTTTTAGATATTTAGCAAGATCCACGACAAGGTCCATGGTACAACCCAAACAAAGAAGGGCTCATCGAGCTTATGTTCGATTATCTAATAAAGTTTTTAAAGATGCTCAAACACCATGTGGAACCTTTGTCAGCTGTATAAGAAGGGAATTGTTGATTTGATAGGTCCATGGCTTGATCGCCAGTAAAAGAAGCCAGAATAAAAAAAAACGTTTTGAACAGTCAGTGCATGTTAGTCTGACATAAGTTACCAATACTTGAACGATCGTAGATAGGATTTCCACACGACATTGTAATAAAATAATCAACCGTTCAGTATCTCAAATCCAGTTGATTTTCTTTACTCAGTGAATTGTCTTTTTAAACTACTGTTTACTGCCACAAGGATAGTCCCTGTAACTCTTGTTTTATTTGGTTTCAAGGTCATATTGTTATGAAAGCTGGCAACTGAAAGCTCTTACAATGGGCAAGTTCCAGCAGGAAGTGCCGTTTGACCTTGAAAACAACTCCCACAATGCACCGTTAGACATTTTCTCATTTGTTAGTGTACTTGTTCAGTGTATATCAGAGTTGAAATAAAAACATTTTTTTAATTGTTACGTCTATCATTTTTCCTGTCAGTTTTATGATTGACTTGTAAGGACTGATTATCATAACTATGGTCTTGTAAATTTCAATATGCGAACCTCCAACAAAGTGTTTGTAAACAAGATTGCCGTCATTTTCAAATCTTCCGATTACTTCACAGTGAAGGAAGCGCATTATTTAAAAAGATCCTGTATTAATTTGTATGTCAAAACAAGCGCATATTTCTGAAGAACGACGGTAGTCAATACAAAAGTGTGATAGAAGGCAGGAAGATACGAACGACTAATGGCTTTAAGCGTGTATCCTCACAAAACCATTGATGTGATATTACAACAGTTCCTTGATTTGTTTTGTTCACATGAAGGATCATAAATTTATGACAAAAATAGAATGAAATGTTTAAACAATCCAATGAGAAATAACTCTTTCATGTTAATAATGCAATGTAAGTTAGAGTTATTTCCCTTGTGTATTTCTGTTTATATATATATTTATACATAGGACATGGACACTATTTCAACCCTAGGCACGATACATCAACCTGAGAATTGAACTATTACTTGTAGATGTGTGTTAAGAAGTCAAAGCGGGTTACTTTGAATTTTTTTAAGTAATAATAAAAAGATTAACAAATTAAAATATTTTGGGATTGTCCATTTACACCAGCATTTAAACACATTTGGTTCGTAGCAACGAGGCCAACACATTCAAAAACTCCCCAGATCCCCAAAACCCCCCGACCCCATTTATTTAGCGATTTTGACAATTACTTTCATTCTTTAGTCTAGATTTTCGTTTTCAGTACCATCGTTATGTTACCAAATAATGCCTACTCCTTTAAGTTTGGGTCATGTGACCACAGACCAGCATTTTTTACGGATGGTTTTATATGTTAATATCATTACATGTATACTAGTATTCGTTATAATGATTGAAAGATTTTCTTATTATATAAATTATATACATTATATAAATTCAATAAAAAATTCTCATGTTGGTTATCAAAAAGCAAATGATGTTTTTTTTTAAAAAAATGTGAAGTGATGCGATGTTTTTAAACAGACCTCTGGTAAAAAGAACATGAACAAAATGGTATGACAAACTTTTTCTATGGAAGACAAAAAAATATCTTCATGTATTAGATATATCGGTAATCCGTGATTCAATATGCTGCAAGTAGATTTATTCATGACCGTCTACCGTACTATATCAAACTATAATAGCTGTATAATTACATCTAAGTACGGAATCGTTTCTGGTGAATGAGCCATCTCTCCTATCTTGTGATATGTTTACTTGACTCTACAACATTCAAATCTATCAAGTATGTCAGGTCTCAGAAAAAAAATCCTCCGAGTTTTCTACCAGCTGCTTAAGTTACGTTAATAACAGAAGTTCACTGACTGATCCATCTAATGCTTGTTTTTATTTAAGGAAACATGAACAATTCTCAAGATTTGTTCTTGTATTTTTTCAAGGGAAATACGCGCGTCGGAACTTTTGCTAATTCAAACCCCTCAAATTTTCTCCGAATCTCTAAGAATACAGCCCTAAAAAGGGGTCCCGAAGCTGTGTAGAAGCAGACACAGAAAACCGGTCTTAACTTAATGGAATCACTATACCTTGATAGTGATGCATTAAATGAACACAACAAATAGATCAATAGCGCACCTTGTTTTTATTTTAATTCATTTTAAAGAAATGTGTAACAAGACGTCAGAAATAATTAATAAAAGTGGAGGTTTGTCTCTTAAAGTTTACGTACAAGTACCTAGTTGTTTGTCGCTTGTTATAAATAATGACGTTTTTGACAAATTTGCCAGCAATTATTTCTCATTACATCACTTTCGTGCACTATTCGCGAATGAGCAATTCCAATAAAAAGATAGTAGCCCACAGCGAACAATTACTGGCATGTACACGTAGTTATTTCCATTCGTAACTCAGGTTTACAGCCAATTAGAATAGAATAAAAAATGATTTATAGAAAATATTTCAGAAATAAGTTTTGATAAAGACTCCAATAATTGAAGAATTTTGTTCTTCTATGAGTCGTTTAGAGAGACAATGAGCACTTTTCACAATCTTTAGATTGCCGCAGTATGATGTTTTATAAATAATTGTTCCGGAATCACTATGTCCGGAAATAAAGTATGAAATACTGTTTCCGAATTTTTATTATTTTTTGTTCGATGAACTTAATAAAACACAGTAGATCATACCCTTTGATCAAAATTTGACGAAATGTCGATATTCGTCCATATGTGGAGAAGTTGCCACTTGTGGAAGGGTAAGTTAGTACTGGTAAGTATATAGTCCCGGAAAACTGGTTAAGTGAACCAGCCGCCGTATATAACTGAAAAACTGCTGAAAAAAAACAGCGTAAAACCCAGTGAAAATAAACACAATAATAAGACTGGTTACTAGGAAGAATGGCTATAGACTTGAGTTCGTAAACTAGTTTTTGAATGTAGACTCGTCATTGGTCAATCAACTTATTAGATTCACTCATCGGACAAACTAGTTTATGAATGTAGACTCGTCATTGGTCAATCAATTCAATCATCAGACTTGTTACCCACACGGAAGTCTGTGGAAATGAGTCAGTTTGAAAATTAGTCTAAAATGCGTGAGATAAGAGTCTTATTATTTTTCTTTCATTGATACAATGATTGTCTAAATGCTGCGTCGAGTTCTGTTTCATCCGTGATCTTCAATTTTCCTGAGTAAAAGACAACAATTTCATGACTTTATACGTCGTGGAAGAAATGTTTTTAAGAACCATTAAGCGGAGTACAAAACTTTGTGGTCTTAAAATTCGTTCTTACAGCTTTTAGGTATTTTAGTGTCCATCTTGATTGTCCATAAAGCCGCGCAATTTCCATTAGCAAGTTTATTGTTTTCTCAAAAAGTTTTCCCTAATTTCTGTGGAAATGTTAATTACGCGGTTTGTCTGATACATTTTGATGAGTTTGTATAACTCGCCGGCGACAGAAAGTTTTTGTGACCCCCACTTAACTTGTATGCTTCATTTTATTCTGTATCCGATTTCAAATGACGATTTGAATGCATTCCTTAATGACCTACTAATCGGACAATGGTGGCAACCAACGGGTAGATGATAATTTAGAAACAATTTTGTTAATGTTACTGTATTTGCGGCGATGATTTGTTAACCTCGTATTGTGGAGTTCAAAACATGCGCTTACAGTGTGGTAAACAAGTAGATATTACTGTACTAAGTCCAGTAACATTATATATGTATGTAGTTCAATAATCGCAACTTTTATAAAGATAATATTAATTCAATGACATCTAGACCATAAAAGGCATACCGCTAATTACTGATTTGATTTTTTTCGACAAAGTGGACAATTTGACTTAACGGTATGTCTATGGAGGACTTGATCAGACAATCAGATTTTTTGCTGAATGCCAAATTTGCCAAGCAGTGTATTATGACTATGTTTAATGGCGATAGCATTCTGTAAAGTTTGTGCGCCTTGTTCGATTGCCTACGAAACTGATGTTACTGGATTCAGGCATTAATGAGAGGTTTTAAATCTACATGTTGCATTGTTTTGTATTTTACCAATGCAAATGGCGCCTCCGTGGTCGAGTGGTTATGGTCTCTGACTAGTAATGATTAGCTTCTAACCCTTCTGAGTTCGAATCAATCCCGGGATAATATCACATATGAGGAAGCTGTTTAGCTAGCTAACGGAAGATCGATGTTTTTACTCTGGTACACGCCTGAGCCTTTCCTCCACTGTTATAACTTGACTGTCGCAAACTGTTCCTGGCTGTTGGTGCGGCTTAAAACACCGGTGAAAAATAAATGCAAATTACCTGAATTTTGTCAATTAATCAACACTTAAGATTCAGGGTGGAATAATTAAGCATTATACATAATAACTCTCAGCAAAGCCTACTTAATGATATTTCCCGAAAGGAAAATAGCTTCCAAATAGAAATTGTACACAACATAATAAAATAGAATACATTGTGACAAGACAGAACTATGATTGTCTGTAAGTAGTTTGCGTCAAAAATGCAGTATAGGACAGTTGTGTATTTAGCATGTGCATCTTATAAATATAAACATGTTTGCCTAAAAAGAAGACAGTATAGATATACTACTGACTTATACATGTTAGAAAATGTATTCAAGATTTAAGTAAGTGACTATTCTAGAATTAGACACAAAGCAGTGTAAAGCAATACTTGTATATATATATAAACGTTTCCCGTAAACGAATTTCATATACTTTTTTATACATTTATCATTCTTGTTGTCCCACTGTAAACTTTTTCAGTAGAGATACAAATATGCATAAATTATTTTGATAAAGAAAATAACTCTGAAAAGTACTACATAAAACAATATTGAGTGAATGTGTTGTATAAAACAATATTGAGTGAATATGTTATATGAAACAATATTTAGTGAATGTGTCATATAAAACAATATTGAGTGAATATGTTATATAAAACAATATTGAGTGAATATGTTATATGAAACAATATTGAGTGAATGTGTTATATAATACAATATTGAGTGAATGTGTTATATAAAACAATATTGAGTGAATGTGTTATATGAAACAATATTGAGTGAATGTGTTATATGAAACAATATTGAGTGAATGTGTTATATAATACAATATTGAGTGAATGTGTTATATGAAACAATATTGAGTGAATGTGTCATATGAAACAATATTGAGTGAATGTGTTATATAATACAATATTGAGTGAATGTGTTATATAAAACAATATTGAGTGAATGTGTTATATGAAACAATATTGAGTGAATGTGTTATATGAAACAATATTGAGTGAATGTGTTATATAATACAATATTGAGTGAATGTGTTGTATAATACAATATTGAGTGAATGTGTTATATAATGCAATATTGAATGAATGAGTTATATAGTACACTATCGAGTGAATGAGTTATACAATACCCTATCGAGTGAATGTGTGTAGGACTCGAGTTTATACCATATCTAGTTCATATCGAGTTTTGATCATGATTAAGTCGGACATTCGACAGAAAACTTCAGAAGGTTTACATAAGGAAAAGACAAAACATATTGCCTCGATTAATGTGGCTCTAATTCCAAGAATTATTGTCTGGCAAAATCCAATTAAATGGATGGCAAGAACATTTTCTGAGGAAGAAAACCGTCATATCTCGTTATACGCGGGGAAAACCTCAAGGGGGCCAATAAGTGTTATTTTGTTTATCCAGGCCCATTGGATGCCAATTATATGCGCTCATTACATCCTTCCTTCCGCCAAAGCGTACGACTAGATTTTCAAAATAACGAAGCCATTTTCTCACATGACTTGCCAGTATGCAGTCAGACCATTTATGTATGTCATGCGTTGTATCAATATTAAGCGTTATGGGACCCGCAAGTAAGTATTCTAAGGACAAAAATGTTTTTTAACAGTCACTGCAAGATCGTAGAAGCAGACAATCAACAATAACATGACACGCACGACCACGTGACTTTAAAAATACAGAACCTCACAAATACATAATCTCGCCTAACTTGGCTTTTACTTTAATAGAGGGTCTGTTCACTTCTTAATGTCTCCGGCAGAGTATGAAAGTCAGATCTTCCTTTTAGAAAAAAACCTGATGTTAATTAAAGATGTGACAATAAATTTGCAAAATTATAGAAATATCCAAATAAACGCAACTTCTCCTTACAATCAGTTAATATGAACGAAAATGGGTGAAGACAGGGAAAAAAGAAATTTGAATATGTTAATTTCATGTGTTCCTTTATTGATTTCATTTGTTCGTTAGTTCGCTTCGTTTATTTGCTTGTTGCTCGCTTACAGTTTATTCTCGAATTTAACGCCGTTTATCGACAATTCTTCACACTTGTCAAGTTGAGACAACTAGGCAGCAGAAAACAAAGGTCATATCAGGAAAAGTTATTCAAATCCATGCGCTGTATATAAAGTTTGTCACATTCTGTCAAAAACCATTTTAGAAAAGACTGCGGTAATAAAACTGGCATCAGCTTTCTTAGCTTATTGGGTTGTCATAAAATAGGTCGTTTCTCTGGTAATGGAAATCTTTTACATTGATCTAGTTCGGTTTCCACGGTTACGGAACTATATTTGTCTAAAATTACTTCATTCATTTTGTGTAAAATAACAGCAATTAATTCCATTGTTAAAAGTTCTGCTAAGATTGAATTTACGTTTGGATTTATTGGCAAGTCTGTGGAATGTTTTACGTAATTAGTTGGTCATATTGCTGCGCTCACATTCTGTCTTTCTTTTGATAGATAAAAAGAATTCTTACGAATAATACTAATGTTCACATTAACTTTGGCAGGTGTCGAATAAATAGTCTACAAGCCTACACTGTTTGAAGGCGCTTCTCATATTTTAATCAATGTAACTTGTTCTCTGACAGATCAGCCTACATCCTGTTAAAGCGATTGATAAACCACTTCGTGGAGTGTTAGCTCGACTTGAAACCCGAAGATTTGTTTGACGAAACACCTTGGATTCGTTGCCATCCGGAAAGATATCATTATACATACCAATTAATGGACACATAAGCTGACTAAAATATTCATGTTTACGATTTCAAGATATAACAAAAATAGTGTAAGTAGGTCACAAAACATTTTTAATCTATTTTCTAATAAAATCTTCCGCACTTTGGAGATACAATTCGTCCTAAAATATTTTCGTACTTCGGATCTTTTGTTAGAAGCATTGAGGTGGGCGCCAAAAAAGAGTAGGTCAGGTATCGGAAGCATGACTATTTTGTCTGGCCTAGTTAAGCAATTAAACATTTTCAAAATATATTTATATGCTTCTATCTGCATTACTTTCGTCGAGACAGAGGGCTCCGTGGTTGAGTTCTTGGGGTCTCTGATTTGTAATCATTCGCCCCTTACAGCCGTGAGTTCGAATTCCACCTGGAACTAAATTTCTCATGTGAGGAAGGTGTCTAGCTAGCTCCTGGAAGGTCAATGGTTCTACCCAGGTATACGCCTAGCGTTTTTTGCCATTTAATCTGGAAAAGTAGAAAAATGACTCTGGCTGTTGGTGCGACGTAAAACCGCAGCAAAAACAATGTCGAGACAAAGAGCAAATTATTAAAATCTCAAAAAAGCCAGGCACTGAAAATAACGTTTTACTATTCTCAATTGGTGAATAGTCTTCAGAGATGTATAAATCATGGTATGTAGTGATTATGTATGCGATTCGACAAATCAGATTTCCCTCAGATTGTTCGGGTTTATTACGTTCTGATTTAATATTTGTATCGTTGCAACACATAACACTAAATACTGGTTTTCTGAAGTCATGATGATGGAAGCAGCATTTAACAATTTACCTGATACTTCTACAATAATCTTTTTGTAATTAGCAAGAAACGGAACGATTTGAATAAGTTACAAAACTGCTAATGTCATGTTTAATAATAAAGCTTTTTTTAGAAAATTGAACTGAAGTACCAATCCTTATTCCGCATTTGTCATCCAAACATGTGGCTGCATATTTCCGTTCATAAATCTTAAATTGGAAATAAATTGATGATAAAATCCTTTATCACTTGAAATAATGTGAATTTATCTTAATAATTCCAGATGGCTACAAATAATGTGTCTGCATCTAGGATAAAATCTTAATGATATTCAATTCAGAAATTTTATTCAGTATCGTTAAATAACAAACTATAAATGTCAGATATTTATGGGCAACAAATATCGAGAAATGCTACAATCAGTCAATATCTAGAGAGTTTAATTTTTATGATGGTGAGATATTGCTGTTCATAATTAATTGTTTATTTACTGGTAATATTTCAGTGAATTATCAATGTCTAATAAAATCAGACTTTATTAATTAGAGATTTCCTTTATATTGCTAAATGCTATACATTTCGAACATGCCTTTAAATACAAACTTTTCACCATCTGCACGAGCTGCGCATGCTGTGATGTATTGGGTGGTAAGGTCAAATGTTCTGGTGTTTGTTTAATAAAAAAAGATTGTTCATTCCGCAATTGTATCAAGACCTAAAATGACCACACGGATCAGAACACATCATATATATACATACTACTGTAGAAGGGTTACGACTTCCGAAATGACAGTTTCCGCACCAGCTGGTTTAACACAAAAAATTTAAAAATTCACTTGACTTTCAAATAATTGGTGTCTACAGATAGCTTATATATTATAATATACACAATCAATAAGCGTTTTGTCAAATTCGAAATAGTCTTGTAGAAGTTTGATATTTTGTCCACCGAAAAATCGTTATTTTTGTTAACAATTGTTGCGTGGGAGAGCGTTCTTACTTTCGAGACAAAAACAATTGGAGTGAAACTCCCTGAATTCAGTGATCAGATTTTTGGCATGAACAAACTCGAGTTTACCGATGATGTCAAAGTTGAAAAGGTTATGAACGACAAGTTGTCGGTTATTATAAGTCTGGTGTGTAGTCTTGTGATTTCTGGATACTATTTACTCAGATATACGACCGTAATACATTTCAGAAGAAATTGCTGTTGCAATTATTGGCAAAAATAAAAAAGCCTCAATTTACGATTTTCCCAGACACAATTTCCTGCATTTAGCCTTTTGGTCGGCGCCAACGAAGCAACTTCGGCAAGATCTAACATCATGTAATCTTAACATTTTTGCATTGCTCTTTGAAACTATTTGATGCTGCAAAAATATGATTTGAGCTTAAAATCATCATTTTATTTCATCTTGGCTTTGACATTTTAATGCCACGCAAGAGAGTAATTCATGACGCGTGTTTTAATTAATTATCAACCGTTTTTGAAATTGTATTTTCCACTGAAAAAATGAAATATTTATTCAAATTCGTATGAGAGTTTCTCTTCATTCACTCGATAATCAAATATAAAAAATGTAAAGAGAGACATTACGGAAACAACAATGTAACATCATTATCATGAAAGGGAGAACTCCAACTTAATACTATTATTTTATCCTGTTATTTCGACACATGATATCGATCCTAAAATATGAACTGAAGTCTTTCAAATACCAGTCGAATTATTGCGCAAAACTGATAACTTTCATGAAAAACTTATATTAAAGTCTTTGTATGAAAGAACACGTATGATTCCAACATTTATACATATCCTAATTTACCACCTTGAACACTTTAAGTGTCTAAAGGTCAAGGAAATATCAAAGCAAATATACAAACTCGGTGGTTTCAGTGACCATTGATAGAAGAAGCCATATTTTCTTCATGATTAAGTTATCCACCGGTTTACACATCGACGATGGTTCTGTTTGGGTTGACGAGCAGTGGACACCCTGTTCAAAGTTTAACCAACATTCCGAGGAAATTTCTAAATAAGCTCCAACCTGTGCTTAGTGAGACTACCACTACTGACGTCCCATATAACAATGACAAGAGCTTGTAGGATAATGAAATAACCAACACTGTTGAATTCAGACGCTATAACCATAGTTAGGAAAATTCGAGAAAATAAATTTCATAACAAGCATTAATATGAAAATACTTACACGGATATCACAGATACATATACAGTAATGTAGAGACTTTCTCACAGGTTATACAATACGATAATTCTTGTGTCTGGAAAATAACCATAGACCAATTAGCAGCATCTTAGTGTAAAATGCAGACCGGAAATAATGAACGTACCTTCATCAGACGATATTTCCCCACTTTCACTATCGGATGAATAATTCACTAAGTACTTCGAAAGAGACATTGTTAGGGTTGAAGATGTACGCAAGACAACTTACATACTACAAGAACAATTTGCATGGATTCTAAAAATAGAATGTCTTATCGCTGTGTGATCATGAGAAGTTAAAAACATCTGTTCTAATGACTTAAAGTGCGTCTGGATTACATATCCTTATATTGTTATCGCCTGCTCTTTTTATGACCAGATTTAGTGAACAGCTTTTTATTCCATCAGGATTCATTTGGATTTTTTTTATAAACAAAGTTCCCTGTTTGAAGTTCAAAATCTGAAAATCAGGAAAATTTATGTTTTTGTTTCAATGGGGTTTAACGTCGCACCAACAGCCAGAGTCATTTGGCGACTTCCAGGATTTCACGGTGGAGAAGAACACCAAGTGTACAACTAAGTAGAACCATTGACCTTTTGTAAACTAGATGGACAGAAGCATTGACCTTTTGTAAACTACATTAACAGAAACATTGACATTTTGTAAACTAAATGGACAGAAGCATTGACATTTTGTAAACTAGATGGGCAGAATCATTGACATTTTGTAAACTAAATGGACAGAAGCATTGACATTTTGTAAACTAGATGGGCAGAATCATTGACATTTTGTAAACTAGATTAACAGAAGCATTGACATTTTGTAAACTAGATTAACAGAAGCATTGACATTTTGTAAACTAGATGGACAGAAGCATTGACATTTTGTAAACTAGATGGACAGAAGCATTGACATTTTGTAAACTAGATGGACAGAAGCATTGACATTTTGTAAACTAAATGGACAGAAGCATTGACATTTTGTAAACTAAATGGACAGAAGCATTGACATTTTGTAAACTAGATGGACAGCTTCCTCACATGTACGTTTGTCTTGTCGAACTCACAGCGGGAAGTGAGCCGGTGATTATTTGTCAGAGACCATAACCACACGACCACGGAGGCCCTTTTGATTATTTTATAGATAGGGCCTTGATAGGTATGGAATCAGTTGACCTACATTTATATCTTAACTTTCCTATCTTATTCCATAGGCTTCGCTTTAACAAAATATTGTAAAACCTTACGAACGTAAGTTAACTGTTTTACAACACCCAATAAAGAAAAGATCGTCTTTGAAGTGGAAACCAATACGAACCATTACGTAACAATGGTTAATGGACTACTTCCACGGCCATTAGACTTCCTCACAAATCGTAAGGACATGCTACATATCTTACTAGATACATAAAGCAGGGAGAGGTTAAAATAACACTACTAGCAATCAAGTAACAGTTTATTTGTAAATCATCAGGTCTATACCCTGAACTGTGTTTTTGTGTAGAAAAAGGATAACAGGTGTCTATTTACAAGCTGTTAATGTGTCAACTTCACATAAGAAGGCGATAACTTGTTGACAATCATAAACATTCAATTCTCATAAACTTTGTAATTCCATCAGAAAAATGATATTACGAGCCGCGAAAGTACAGAAATGACAATAACATTTTATTTTTACGAGAGTCGAATAGTATTAAGTTTATACTATAACAGCAGATACGCCAAGATTTGACGGTAAATACCACGAATGAAATTATAGGAGTGCATGTTCCTCATATCCAACATGGAACATGGAAATAATTATGAAGAGAATTACATAAGGTTTGCATCATAATCAAATCGGTGATAGTTTATCAAGTCGTACGGGTCTTGTTACTTATACCAAACTAAGTAGGCATTGAGAACGGTTAATACTGAATTTATGCAGAAAAGTCAACGTTCTTGTATAACTGGAACGGTAACAATTCCTTTATGAAGTCATAATGATCGCTTAATGATAAGTGGTATTTGACTTAAATTTGCGTAAAAGAACAATTAATGATATAAATATTTAATGAACAATACATCTGCTACGCGATTGAATGGCACAAATATGTGCTTCTGGAATAACGGCAAATAAAAGTTAATGTATTATCATAAGGCTATATGAAAGAAGTAACATGACATTATTAACATGGAAAATTCTCATGTACACAGGTAACAAAAAACATTAATGCAGATTAAAATATGTTGATAGAGAAACATGACAAAAGTACAAAAATATCATTTTATCAATTGTAAACATGTGATAGCAAGACAAATAAACAAGACATAACATCTCCATAAACCGATTTAACTTTGGCTCATTTTAAATGTTTTGAAAACGTCAGAATTGATTGTTTTGCCATTGCACAGTATAACGATCATTAAACGAAAATGTAATGCATTTCCAATAACATACAAAAATGCATAAAACGCATTCCTGGGAGGAGACAAACATGCTAAATTTCTACATTACCACAAAGACATGGTAATGATTTAACCATCTCGTCACGCACCAAACAAACAAAACTTTAAAGAAGAAAACACAGAATCTCACCAAAATAAGCAGACGTATGTTTATAGTGACGGTAGGTACTTTTGCTGTTTGTATGGTTTATGTCTGTCGTGACATGCTAAACTTATGTTATGTTATTGAACTCTACGTAAGTAGGCGGAAACAGTGGCTAAAAAAGAACATTGCCGAATGCACCAAAATGTAACGTGGGAATGAAAGGTCCAATTACGTGGTTCCAGCTGATTCATGGACGATATTTATGATAGGGGCTATTATTTCTTCCCCCAAAACAGTCAATTATTTGTGATAAGTGCGTCAACAACATACGTGATGGGAAAGACAGATGAATGATTTTAAAAACGGTAATTGTTGAAGGGTACTAACTGTAAAAGTTCAATGAACTAACGAACTTCCACATCTAATACAGAAATAACACAAAATGTCGGTTGTTGAACCAGAGCGTTAGGATTTGTATATGATATGTTTACAAGTTAGCAGAAAGCTAATTTAGAGAAAACCAATACACAAGAACCTTCCATGTCTGAACTCTTTTATTTAAAATCCTCTCTTTTTCTGAACAGAACGCCATCCAAATTGTTATGTTTAGAACAAAGTAACATTTTTCAGAGATATCACTTTAGTATCAAACATCAAATACTTTCGTGGCGATTCTCTAAATTTTCTGTTTTGTTTTGGTAAAAAGACAATTTTCATTTTAGGAACTGTACGACTGATTTTTCACTGCGATTTGACCTTTCACCAACTATCCGTGTCATTTGGTGACTGCTACAGCTTTAAACGATGGAGAAAGACCTCAAGGGATACATTTGGTTAGAACCACCGACCTTCCGTGAGCTAACTGAGCGAACTCAACATGTGTTTGTGCACATCACTTCCAATCCATACGATCACTGACTGTTTTATATCCATGGAAATGACGTTTCGTTTTAGAAGAAAAATACTATATGCCCAAACATCTTGTTACATACTATCTACTAAATCATACATGACCAAACATCTTGTTACATACTATCTACTAAATCATACATGACCAAACATCTTGTTACATACAATCTACTAAATCATACATGACCAAACATCTTGTTACATACTATCTACTAAATCATACATGCCCAAACATCTTGTTGCATACTATCTACTAAATCATACATGACCAAACATCTTGTTACATACTATCTACTAAATCATACATGACCAAACATCTTGTTACATACAATCTACTAAATCATACATGACCAAACATCTTGTTACATACTATCTACTAAATCATACATGACCAAACATCTTGTTACATACTATCTACTAAATCATACATGACCAATCATCTTGTTACATACTATCTACTAAATAATACAGAAAATAATGAAGAGTAAGCATTTGTCGTAATGTTTGTAGGTTGCTGCAAGACGTCCACGACCTCATATTTCTTGTATAAATGTTTGATATCATTAACGTAAGCTAAATTTAACAATGTCACCGACAATGACATCAATTCCACACTATTTCTAAAATCGAAATTGGTTTTTGCGAGCTGTTATATTTGTCATAACAACATGTCATAACAGGGAAACAACGATCTAATTGCGGACTCGCATGCCAAATTTATACCCCTTGTTGTTAACGCATTTTGTGATCTGATGAAATAATGACAACAATGGCAGGTTCTCTGATTTGATGAGCTGGTAATCACAACACATGCTGTTCCGATGAAGTCTTCACATTTGCGGCAAGGAAATAATTGTTCGTCTCTCAAAGATCACAACTGCCCGGAAAATTGTGGAATCAAAAAACTCTTTGTTGTTCCGTGTAGCAATAAAACAATTTTTCTGGCTTTTTAATGTTGGTAGGTTTTGCTCTATAAAAGTGTCAGTGCGTCAGGAATCGATTCGTATATGAGGCGCCGAAACTGAAACCTCTTTCCAGTCCAGTAACCGAAAAATTAGATGTACGAGGTGTATCCGAATCACAAACAAATACACGTGTTGACCTCTTGCTGAGAGAGCAACGTTTTGTTGAATAACGTGATTTATAAGCTTAGTTATTGAATAACACACTCCATACACTAGATTTCTGATTCCGCGTAGCTAATAAAACACTTACACAGATGAAAAATACCATTTTTGTCTAATATAATTATTTTGAAAGTGTGATATTACCCTCATTTGTGTGACGTGTCTTCATCACCGTCATGATGCGGTTAACGGTGCCATTATAATAATTTCCTGGTCACATGACGAAGTCATGCACCTCCGCCATACATAGTTATTATTTAACTTGAAGCCATAAATGTTAGTTGACACATTTATTTATGTCCATTCTATAGTTCTCCCATTTCATTGACTTGTGCTTCAGTTGAGTGAGAACCCAGAAAAAAAATATTCGCAATACATGACCTAAACAAATGAAATCATTAACCCTCTGTGCAGCAATATGTCTCATACAAGAAGTAACAAAACATCACAAAGTACGTGCGATTATATAAAAGGAACGTCTTTACAAAGTGTTGAACTTACGCACTTCCTAAATAGTTACCCCCTTTTGTGCGAAATAATTTGTGACAAATTAATGAAAAACAAAATGTATCATCGACAAAATGTGTCAAAGCCGCACAAAACAGTAAGAAGCAGTCATGAGGGCGCAAACACAGAAATATGCAAAACATAATCCATTATAAAACACAGGATGGCACAGTAAAACCCCTCTTAGTGACCACTTCAATATTAATCCCCCCTCTTTGTAAAGACTTCCCCTTTTCGGATCTATTTTAAATATGTTCTCCATATTTCGATTTGATAATGAGTCGACGTTCATATTAAAACCGGCCGTGTTTATAATGGAACTGTTTCTGGCCGATACCTCAGTCATACTCCTAGAACGACTGAAGTGTAGACAATCGAGTTGATGTCAGAAATATCCATCTTGTTCCATTAGTGTGTAAATCTTCTCTTATTTGTTCTGTTTATCTGGTAAAACCTATAAGCATTGCCTCCCGCGGGGTATAATATTTACCATACATTTATAGAGAGTTTCATACGTAAGTATACAATACCAAAAGTTCCAGAAGTGTTTAAGGCTTTTTGCAAAAAGACGCATTTCAACATTAACCCAAGTTGTCAAATGAGGACAATGATGTACCATAAATATATGTAAAATACATGTGTTTTTATTCTGTAACTTGAACGTGTGTTGTAAAGACCTCCGGGGCATTGAAGTTCTAATTCTAAGGCATACATATCACATGTATTTGATGAGAGTTACGTAACTTAATTCTGCAGTGAGTAAATTATTCATTGTGTAGCTCTGAATGTCTGCAGTAAGTTAATTCATTCCTTCGTGATTTCTCCGAAATCAAATTTTCACCGTATCACGGAACTACGCTTTATTTTGTTTTAGGCAAAATATGTACACTGAAAATACAATAACGTTTTATTTGACGAGTACATAGATACAATATAGAAGGTTGTGCTCTTCTGCTGTCTACATTATATATTGAGAATTTTAAATATTAAATCCAATGTAAAAGAGTTTCATCTTGTCAAATTGTCTACTGATCACGTGTCATTCGAATAGCGGTGACCTGCATATGTTCTTGTAAATGTCAAAGTAATTTGAATGCTATTATTCGCAGTAGCTAGGACCTACAAGCGCCCTTTCCATAGTTTAGGAGGTGTCATATCCCCACTTATCTTACATACAATATTAATCCATATTCATAATAACTCACACATTATTGTTTTCCCGTGAGCTCCAAACTAATTACTCTGACCTTTTCTACCTTCAGTGTCATCTCCTCTCCCAACAGGTGTCTCACTTCAGATATTCTCATTTTTGTTATTACAATACTGTATCAAAGGTTTAATAAGGACATACAAGTTCACAGCTTGATTGTAATTCCAACTTTTATGTTCTGTATAACATTGTCGTCATTATTTATCACTCCAAGTTCATTTCTTCATTTTATATAATAGCATAACGCATATTTTTATCAGCAAGAGGCAGGTGTATCGCCATAAGTATAACGGATAATTTTTTTATTTATAGTGAGTCTTTTAAATTTGATAATATATATTTCTTTATAACACACGCAATATTTCATTATAATGAGCAAGATGAACATTTAAGTACGATCACAAATAGGTCTAGAATGTTTAAAGCTATGGTAAAAACTTAAAAACAAAATTATAACTATGCATTATATAAAAACAAGAAAACATCTACATATATTAAAATGTAATAAATTAAGAGCGCTATTAAGGTTTTATACCCATAATTTAAAAAAAATATTATCTCAAGATGGAGTATACAGGTGCTCGGAATCTTTATAATTGTGACAGGCTTTTATGGTAGAAAAAGACTTAACGTGAGGTTTTCTTTTTAGTATCCCTCTAAACTTGCATTGAAGTCTTTAGGTGCACAGATTAAAGAAAAAAGATTAGGTTCACAGATTAAAGAAAAAAAGATTAGGTTCACAGATTAAAGAAAAGTGATTAGGTTCACAGATTAAAGAAAAAAGATTAGGTGCACAGATTAAAGAAAAGTGATTAGGTTCACAGATTAAAGAAAAAAGATTAGGTGCACAGATTAAAGAAAAAAGATTAGGTTCACAGATTAAAGAAAAGTGATTAGGTGCGCAGATTAAAGAAAAAATATTAGGTTCACAGATTAAAGAAAAAAGATTAGGTTCACAGATTAAAGAAAAAAGATTAGGTTCACAGATTAAAGAAAAGTGATTAGGTGCACAGATTAAAGAAAAAAAGATTAGGTTCACAGATTAAAGAAAAGTGATTAGGTGCGCAGATTAAAGAAAAAAGATTAAGTTCACAGATTGAAGAAAAGTGATTAGGTGCACAGATTAAAGAAAAAAGATTAGGTTCACAGATTAAAGAAAAAGGATTAGGTGCGCAGATTAAAGAAAAAAGATTAGGTTCACAGATTAAAGAAAAGTGATTAGGTGCACAGATTAACGAAAAAAGATTAGGTTCACAGATTAAAGAAAAACGATTAGGTGCGCAGATTAAAGAAAAAAGATCCATTTCAGCGTAAGCACAAGATGCAGAAGCATTATAATAATCTAATTTAATAAAAAAAATGTAGTTCACCATTCAATATGTCTTCAGAAATTAGTTTTTCTTCTTTTCTACAAAGGCAATAACTGTTACGAAAAAAATCGAAACATGTCTTAAATAAATCAATGTATTGCGTGACTATGAAAGAAATAACAATTATTGGGTAATACCATTTTTATAAAATTGACATTTTGAGTAGCATTGAACAGATGATAAAGTATATGAATATAATACCTTAAGATGATGAACATTTCTCGGAAACTTGATGTAACTTTCAGAAAAACAACCGGTACACGTTGGAATATATCTATAGTTTGAGTGGAAAACTTCACATGCTCTCCTTTAATCTCCTGGGATGATTTGCGATTTGTTAATTATACATTTGACAAAAATTCTTCACCGAAATGATGCAACAACTTGAGTGATCATCATACAACAGAATTTATTCTTTAGAAAAACAATTTGGACGTGGTTTAGCTGTTTCTTGGTGCAAGTGTTAGTTTAACAGACATGGTCTATGAAACATATCGGACCGTATATACCACATGCAGACATGACCAAAATTAAGCTTCCTAATTTCAGAACAGAATTAAATGAAATTTGCAGTTTGAAGCAAGCGGAAATTTGTATACGAGAAAGAATATCTTATGTTGGGTCAATATCATGAAATGGTATATATCATGAGTGCTAAATGTATATATTTGTTTTGTGTAACTCATATTTGTTGTCTGTTTATAATGGCATATTGATATATTGTGTTATGGACACTTCTGTCATAGAGTAGCAATTATAACAAAAGGTAAAATCAAGGTTTAAAATGCTGATTTTTTATAGTAAAACTTGTTTGTGCTTTCAGATAAATATCTATATATTGAGCCAAGAAATGGAAATAACCAAGTTATGAAGCATAGCTATACTTTCATATGAATAAAATGGAAAAGTTTCTTAAGATAGCCTTTTAACACTAAAACTTTTTGTGTGACCTTACTTGTAAGCCTTGATCCTACGTAAATGCCTAATGGTAAAACATCGTTCCGTGTTAGGCTGAAACACACACTGAGTTAGGCTGAAACACACACTAAGTTAGGTTTAAACACACTGAGTTAGGCTGAAACACACACTGAGTTAGGTTTAAACACACTGCGTTAGACTGAAACACACACTGACTTAGGTTTTAAACACACTGAGTTAGACTGAAACACACTGAGTTAGGTTGAAACACACACTGAGTTAGGCTTAAACACACTGAATTAGGCTGAAACGCACACTGAGTTAGGCTGAAACACACTGAGTAAGAGTATATAAAAGACTTTTGTTTGCTTCGCCACCCCGACTTATTGTCAAATTTATGGGATATGAATCTGAGGGTTACTGAAAAATGTGTCTCTACATGTTCATGCACGGATTTAATAAATCTAGGAATTCTTTAAATTTTGGTACATTTTAACAACATTTTCAGACCATCAAATCAGGCAGTAAGAATACAAAAGATAATCAGTGTAATAGGTTCTCAGATGATTTATATTCATGCCGTTATTTCCAGTAAATTTCTGGACTAATCTTAGGAAATGGATTGATAATTGAGGAAATGATGTGTACATGTCTGATAGAATGTCGCTGGCAAAATTTCCCGGTAAAGCAATTTTTGACAGAATTAACAACGATAGATACGATATGGAGCGCGCATGTACACATTTTAAAAGACTAATTCCCCGAAAGAATTTTATCCTTTCTATGGCATGTAAGAATTCTAAACTAAATTGAATTTATACCGGATTTTCTTGACAAATGTTCTGTTTTTAGCATGAGCGTTCATCAAATAGTCTTGATAATTATAGAAGATGGCAAAAGGCGTAGTGTGAAAAATGATTCATTGTTTAATATTTGCAATTAGATTATAGAAGAACCTCTGAAGTCGAGTGGTTATACTCTCTGACTCATAATCACTGGCCCCTGAGTGTTCGAATCTCTTCCGCGACAAATTTTCGCAATTTAGGAAGCTGTTGGTTGTTCTACCGAGCGTGCGTCAGGGGGTCTTCATCCAACGTTAAAGCCGGAGAGTCGCCGAATAACCCAAGCTGTTGGTACGACGTTAAACCCAGAGACAACGAAATATATTGGTTGAATGGGTTTAAGCCATTTCTTACCCCGGAAACAAAATAGAGTTTATGCCTGTAACATGTTTATGTAAAATACCAAGACCAGAATAGCAGGGAGATAAAATAATGTACTTGCTTTCGAAATTTGTCAAACTCAAAATGTTATCAACGTATACACGTATAAAAATGATAAATTCCTGGCTTAATCCTACATCTATTACTAAATTAATTATGACAGCTTATGAATACTATCCCGATTCTATCCGATCGCTTCAAAAGCATGAACTAGAATGCTCATGTTTTTGTCACTCATTTCTACCTGAATCGAATCCGCATTGCTCATCTCCCCTGTGATACCTCTAAAGTTAGGCTACATGATTATCAGAATCCTCATAGCTCATCTCCCATGTGATACCTCTAAAGTTAGGCTACATGATTATCAGAATCCTCATAGCTCATCTCCCATGTGATACCTCTAAAGTTAGGTTACATGATTATCAGAATCCTCATTGCTCATCTCCCATGTGATACCTCTAAAGTTAGGTTACATGATTATCAGAATCCTCATAGCTCACCTCCCATGTGATACCTCTAAAGTTAGGTTACATGATTATCAGAATCCTCATAGCTCATCTCCAATGTGATACCTCTAAAGTTAGGTTACATTATTATCAGAATCCTCGTAGCTCTTCTCCCCTGTGATACATCTAAAGTTAGGTTACTTGATGACCAATTCAGAATAAGTTCATCTTGTAACTTATCTACTGGTTACTTCACAAGAAAACTTCCGCTGAATCTACGACATGGTTCGACAATCTGCATGATTATCATACCGGTGGAATATGGATGAGTTTAACGTCACAGGCATAAATATGGAAACAATATTCTTCAATAGACATGTCATACCTAAATATATCTTCTTGTATAATATTAATGAACTGTCACATGATAAAACATTATTAAAGATCGGACGTACACTTCATATCCATATCAGATCTTAAATAATGTGTATAAAAAGTTTAAATTTGTTTTTATTCTTCATATACAGAAAAAGTCAGTAGCAAAAATATTTTGTGTTTTATTAGTAGTTGCATGTGTGTTACCAAATTTATAATGTTATATTTCGTATAAATTCATTATAAGGAACCATGTTGCTTACTACTTTTATCTAAAACTAAGCAAAATGTACGATGGTCTTTTGCGCATGCGCACAATACGATAGTCGATACTAACACGTGACAAGTTGAAATGGACAAAATGATTAATCTGTCCTTATAACCGAACTATTCCATGATATTCACGTCAACAACTTCATTTCGTTTTGTCAAAGGCTGGTTAAATGTATGGTTGTACAAATATGAATGACAATCAGATAAAAATCGCGTCTTGGGAAATTCATGTGTCAAGTCTTAAGGAACAAGCAACAAGATTTATGTGAATCATCTGACGGGTAAGAAAGATGTATTAAAAAACTTGTACTAAACTCATACATGTATTCTACCGGTTATTCTGATGTATAAACCCTTGGGAAGCGGTGTATGAATGGTGTATGATGATGAGGTCTCTTCTGAATAGGTCACACAAAACAAAAACACTCGTGTCATAAACATTCGCGAGGGGCGTTTTAAAAGTTCTGATAAAAGCGTATAAATTTGCGTAGAATTTACCGTTTTATTAAAAGTATACATACTTGGAAAGCGTTTATTCTGCGGGCAAACAGCTATCGTGCAAAACATACTGCACTATCTGAGCAATATTTCCATATACATTGGATTTCAATTAAATGAGAGTTTTTGCTGAATACTTCCCTAGATATTGTTGTTAATATTTTACACCAAACTTCCATCGAGATCCATAACACTGTCAAATATCATATACCTCGCAATATATATATATATATATATATATATATATATATATATATATATTGGTGTAAATTATTAACAACAATATCTAGGGAAGTATTCAGCAAAAACTCTCATTAAATTGAAATCCAACGTATATGGAAATATATGCTTACAGTCGAACCTCTCTAATCCGAACCTTTCTAATCCGGAATCCTCTCTAAACCGAACACTGGTACAGATTTTTTATTATGTATTTAATGCTAAAAAACTATTCAGAAAACCTCTAAACCGAACATTTTTGTCTGTCCGAACTAGTTCAGATGAGAAAGGTTCTATTGTATAACGGCAGAAATCATATCTCGACATGTTGATGTATGACACAAAGTCCGCTAGAGGGAACAGGAGGATTTTAAAATGTCTGATTTCTAAGACATCTACTTCTTAGTGAAAAAAGGTTGAACTTTCAGGGGATCAATAGAATGGCAAAACTCTAGAAAACGTTGTTTTGGTAAATGTATTCACTGTTTGGCTGTCCGTATCACAATACTTGGTGATTCACAGCCAACGTTCGTTGTCGTAATTCTATAATGGATTAATTAAATGAAGTTATTAAATTACAGAAATGCCCTAGAATGGCATGAATACTGTCCTATAGCGACCTTAAGTAAATGATCAGACGTGGCTTCACTGATGTGGACATTATTGCCTCAAGATGAACTCATTGAAGAGATTTTAGGTAAACTGTGCGGAAGTCATATGTTTACAATGGGGACTGTTTGCACTGAGAGTTCTGATGGCTTCATGTCGAACGAATATTGAACACATTGGATCCGGATTAATTTTACATTTCCAGTATCTTCCCTGTCCAACAAAGAATGGAAGTAAATGACTTTTACACTGGAATGTTGCCATCATTCAGTTCGTACATTAAGTATGATTGTTAACGAGCGCATTTAGTTCAATTAGGGAATGAAATCTGAAATCGCCAAGGATATGTGCCGGTGTAGAAACTAAATATATCTATCCGGGTCAGGTGAGGATATAACAAGTTCAGACTACGCACGCAGAAAATCACAAACAGGTAAAAATGCCTGACTCATGATGTTAGTTCTTGATCTTTAGACCTTTTTGGTAATACTGTCCAGAGTCTGCACACACTTGTGCGCAGAACACACAAAAATGATGAAAAGGTTGGGTACCTACATTGGGGATAATATAAAAGAGGTGCGCTCGCCGCCCAGAGCAGAGTTGGCGGTCGAGAGTTACAGTCGGTAGTCGACGCTTCTATCAAACTATGTCGGCTGTTTATTAGTGTTAACTTTTAATAATATCTTCGCCTGGACTTACGATCGGTGATAGATATATTTCGTTTAATTTAAATTTAGTCTTATTTAGTTGGTAACCTTGTTTTACGGTTTGTTTATGGGACGATTAAATATCTGTAATATGGACAAGTGGAGTTGTTTTTGTATAATCACTTATGTCTTTCCCGCTGGACTTGAGCGTGTTTGATCGTAGAACAATAAACTAGGCATATGTACGGTCGGTAAAATCCCAACACCCCAAATGGGAAAACCGAACTACGTACAGATACCTTTTGAAGTTGTGAGGGAAACAAGAGCTTGAACATTCGACATTCTATGTAGAATTATTGCAAGGTCATCAACAAATTACGTGAGTAGGTGAGTGTCTGAAAATCTACAAGAGCAGCTTAATTGATATGTTATCGAACTTCTGTATTTCATGACTAAATCAAAGACCGATCTCCGGCGACAGTTCAGATTTAGTATTATTATAAGTACTTTTACGTCGATCCGATCATTACAAACAATTTATGTTATCAAGATGGAACCAGATTTGTCAACGGTTTTTCATTTAGATGTTTCAAACTGTTTTCGCCAAACCTCAGGTGGGTAGATTTGATATCCGAACTTTTAGTATGACTTTTAGTATTTTACTCTGCACAATGTCAGATTAGTGGCTTATATATTATACAAGTTTTACCAATGTAGTACAAACGCTGGCATCTCTCATGCTTAAGGCATTCTACACACCAGCTATCAGCTATAGAGTAACAACATCCGACATCCATGATCCAAGTAACAAACAATTGTCTCTTGGACGAATCAAGCTTTGACTGATTCAATTTACGTATGACATTTCTCTTGTTTTCGTCTAACAATCATACACATTATTATTCATCAACTGTCCAAGAGCTTCAAGATTCGCCTTAATATAATTCTCTTTTATATGGCTTGTCGGAAATGTAAATCACGCGGCTTAAATAAAGAATTTTCGAACACCATGATTCCACGGAAATAAAACCTCATCATTGTCTTCGAAATGCATTGCACTAATGAAAAAAATCGGACACGAAATAAATGCCTCGTGTCTACCACACAACAGGAGAGTCGTAATAAGATGTTGTTTATGAAGGATAAGGAGTGGTCTAGATGTAACAGAACTAACGACAAATATAAATCAATTAGTGTTTAGAAGACGTTTTTGTCATTTCACTCCAAAAATAAAAGTAAAATACTTCACTGTTTTTCTGAAGAAATTTTATTACTTTTCGTAGTGACTTCATTGTTGTTCAAAGTCATCTAAATAAGTACGCTCCGCTAATGATATGCACACAGTGAGCGAGTGAGTGACAAACTGGATACAAGTCTAATGCTAGTTTTTCACCGGGAGTAGTGATTTTATCGAGACTGTTTCTACTTTTCTGTATTTTTTACAAATAGCTCGAATATAATTACAAAAGAACAAGTTTCGTCGTTAAGAACATTTCAAAAGAATTCTATAAAATCATTGTTTTAAGTGTCTGAATATCACTATATAGTAAAAAATCAATTAAACATGTGACATAATTTACATTGAACATATATTACATTGATCACTCGTTTTACTGACGATATACTTTCAGAACCATACCAGATCTCTTTTTTTCTCCATTTTATGAGACAAAAGGCGATTGTCCGTTTGCCGATGATAAATTGATGACACAAAATGTTGCTGAAGGCTAACAGAAAATTGTTGTAGGTTAAATAAATCGGTCAACGACTTTGTCAAATATTTCCAATTACATCCTTACTTGTAGAGACAGAACCATTTTTTCGATAACCTTTGGTAAAATATATACTGGTGAAAGTTAAAACAATTTAAAGTCGTCAATGATCTTTTTATTACTGAATGCTTTGTGGTTTGTGCCGCTGAAAGTCGTTCGCGTTTATTGTTCGAAATTGTCAATGTCGTCCTGCGTATTCTGTTGTCTTCCTTGTGTGTTGAGTTACAAAGTATATAGTTTGCTTTAAACAGTCATCAGAAATGGAGTTTGATATAAATGTTAGTCTTCTGTTTGTAAACTAATTTTATGACACCGTGATAAAAGGAATTCTCGAAGGTGAAATGAAAGAGACTATATAAATTAATGTTCTTTGTTTCTGTCAATGTTTGTAATATTCCAGAGGCATTTGCTGGTCACAAAAAATAACACAGGAAAGCAGAGTGTATATGATGGCGTAGAGAAAACAGTGAAAATATCCAACTATTACATTAAGCATGTTGTTTTGGAAGTCTAAACGAGGATCGTCAAAGATATTTCATGTGGCTTTCTCACTCTACTACATACCCATACAAACAACAGCACTTTCTCTCTTTTACATACCCATACAAACCACAACACTTTCTCTCTTTTACATACCCATACAAACAACAGTACTTTCTCTCTTTTACATACCCATACAAACCACAACACTTTCTCTCTTTTACATACCCATACAAACAGCAGCACTTTCCTCTTTCTTACATACCCATACAAACAACAGTACTTTCTCTCTTTTACATACCCATACAAACAACAGCACTTTCTCTCTTTTACATACCCATACAAACCACAACACTTTCTCTCTTTTACATACCCATACAAACAACAGTACTTTCTCTCTTTTACATACCCATACAAACCACAACACTTTCTCTCTTTTACATACCCATACAAACAGCAGCACTTTCCTCTTTCTTACATACCCATGCAAACAACAGTACTTTCTCTCTTTTACATACCCATACAAACAACAGCACTTTCTCTCTCTTACATACCCATACAAACCACATCACTTTCTCTCTTTTACATACCCATACAAACAGCAGCACTTTCTCTCTCTTACATACCCATACAAACAACAGTTCTTTCTCTCTTTTACATACCCATACAAACAACAGCACTTTTTTTCTATTACATACCCATACAAACAGCAGCACTTTCTCTCTCTTACATACTATACAAACAGGAGCACTTTTCTACAGGAGTTGTGGGTTTGGTAGATTCGGCAAGATTATAGTAATTATAGCATGTGTCGACTCCCTAGATTATTTTTTCTTCTTGTTAAATGACATTTCTCATTGTTTCACTGACAAAAAGCAGATTGTTTAATCAAAAATCCTCGACATGTGACAAAGCTCATCTTAAGATCTGAATCTTGTACATTTTTTCGCTTAATTACAAGATGGTTTCACAAGGAAGCTAACAATGCATTATAGAGTATGGGTAATGCAATGGCACGGATTAATGAGGATAACTGTCATTGCTTTCCAATAATCTGTGAATACTTAAGCTGCAAATCTTATTGTCCATTTCATTCATGGATTTAGTCCCCTAATCCAGTAATTGATACTATTGCAAACTGCTGTCACGTACCAAACTGATGTCACTCATCAAAGTGGTGTCACTCATCAAATTGGTGCCACTCTTCAAACTGGTGTCGTTCATGAAATTGGTGTCACTCATCAAACCGGTGTCGGTCATCAAACTGGTGTCGGTCATCAAACTGTTGTCACTCTTCAAATTGGTGTCACTCATCAAACTAGTGTCGGTCATCAAACTAGTGTCGGTCATCAAACTGTTGTCACTCTTCAAATTGGTGTCACTCATCAAACTAGTGTCACTAATCAAACTGTTGAATTATGAAAATAGAATTAAAAAAAACGATGGGAAATAGGTTTTGAATGAAGCTAACATTATACGCTTTAAATAAAACACAATCGCTCTTCGAATTTTAACACAATCGACAGACGAGCAGATGAAGAATGTGATTTGGATCAATCGTGATTAATGAAGCCATGTTCTGTTATCGATACTGATTCCTTGATTTCAATAATGACTGATGAATAGTGTACAAATGACTTTTGAATATATATTTGTTTGTACTGAGGTGAGACGCCAATAGGCAGAATAATAGTGTGTGGTTTCAAATCACCTCATTAAGACACCACATTTCACAACATTAACAGATATAAAACTCATTTGTACCGTTCTGTTCGTCTCGGAACTTACAGAAATACAGAGTTTTATCTAATCCTGAGTTGATTAATAACTACTTCCACATCTGTTTTGCATTTATCTCACATAGGAAAAGCATCATAATTAAACGAAAGTGACTTAATGCAGAGATTTCCGGAATATTATGTTCAATCAATCAATCAATCAATAAGGCAACTGTTGATTGTTCGTCCCATACTCGATCATACGTAAGCACTTCTGTTATGTGCTGAATAAAATGTAAAAAATATGCTTGCAATTGTATGAAATGAAGGTAAAAGTAAGCATTTTGTGGCCGTCACTAACAGTACATCTATGCTGTTGAATAGAAAGTTAAAATGGTTTTACTGGCCACGAGTTCAACCTTACCTCACAGATTACATCGTCATAAATCAACCATCACGGCTTCCATGAATATATGTACAAAATAACACAAAAGACACACAAAGAGACAATAGAGAACAAGCTTGATGGTCATACAGTATATCCGGAATCCTCTAAACAACCGAGACACAGCCATTAATGAGTTTCTCTGTTTGCACTTTTTGTGTTAGCTCTAGGTTTCATACGTTTTCAAAGTTACAAAATCCACAAATGTTAAGTATCGTAGTGAAATGAAGCGACAGTTAAATAAAACAGAAAATTCATTTCCAATCAAGCGTGGTAATTGATCAGCAAGTAATGAAAATTCTGTTTTTTCACAATATCCGCCAAGATACGATAATTGTGTCGTAGATTAAACTTTCGGCAACTTTGTGAACAGAAACTAAACTAAACTGCCCACTCGGCCAACGGGTATCTCTTATTTATTGTCCTGATTATTTTTCTAACAAATTATATTATTTCTGAAGAACAAAGCTCATTTTAATTTCATCCAATAAATCACTTAACACTCATTTACTAATAAAACGCATGAAGCATATGTGACGTGGACAAGACAGTACTCACTGTCTTTCTGCCTACTATCTGTCATATTTCAAACCTGTGACGAATGTGAAAGTTCACGAAAACTTTGGTCACATGAATGTGATTCGTCAACAACATGTTACAAAGAGCACATAATGTTACCGACAGATTTAACAAATTCAACAGACAGTCTGCCTTGATGACTTTTCGTTCCATAAGTTAGGTCAGCAGGTGGGTCTTTTCTCACGTTATGTTGCGTGTGAATGTCAATAGAAGGTTAATGAGTGACATTTATGACAAATCATAAGTTACATTCATTCAAGTAAATGACGTATTTAAAGTATGTCTAAGCGTTTAGGGCAAGGGTGTTACAGACATGATTAAAGTTCTGTCACATCTCCTGCTTTGAAAGCAATGCCAGACAGCAATTACTTGAAATTAACGAAGAGCTGCCTGCTGAATCGAAAGCATTTGAGAATGATGACGAATTATATCTGACGTCCTATAATTATTCAAATGAAACAAAGTTTAAATGTTGATACAATGTGTCTTTCAGTGTTTCCTGTTTTGCTAGTCGTTAGAACAATGCTCTCTGATATTTGTGCATACAGCTTTTCCTATGAATCCTTTTTAGCTTTTATCCGCCGTTCTTAACCGTGTGTCGTGGTAACGAAGTCTGTACTGACCTGTACCCCACTGAAGCCGATAGTTTCCTGGCAGGGAGAGAAAATAAGTAAAGTTTAAATCATTAGCTTGTCACGAAGAAAGATAATGGATTTTCTAGAAGTAGTAACGACGCCTGCTAATAGTGATAATAGTCATGATTACTATATAATACGTTCTTTACCATATTTAAACATTTTGCTTTATTTTAGCTGTTGTTTATAATTGCCTTTTCCCATTTTATATCTATAACATATATTCAAGCAATTACATACATAACAAAAGCAGACCTAACGCCCATTGCATGGCTGGACTGAATACTAAAGCGTGCACAAAATATATTAAGGGGGTCACAATTAATCGATTCATAGACGATACGTCGTGATACAAAACACCCTATACTCTTATCGATGGGTGAAAATCGATTAATCGTTTCGATATGCTGCTTTCGTAATAATTATCGGACTCAACCGTAAAAAGAATAAATCCAAGTCTGACAAAAATATCTAAGAAACAATTTTGCGTACATTCTAAATTTCCATAATTTCGTGACGCACAATTGTGTTAGCATAATAACTGGTTGAGTACTGAATAATTTTCCTAATCTTGCATCTCTTTTTTACGGGACCTTCGTGAGCTAGCCGCTTTCCACTATGAATTCGAATCCCGCCCAGGACCAAATTTCACAGCTATCGAACTAGCTTAAGGAAGGTCGGTGGCTCTATCCAGGTGTATTACTGGAGTCTTTATCCGCCGTTAAAGCTGGAAAGCCACCGAAAGAACACAGGTTGTGGGTGTGACGTTAAACACCAGTGAAAAAAAAACGAAAAAAATCACAGTGTTAATGAAGAGGGCAATGACCATGACATTGATGTATAGGTCTGGTGTGTCTTGGAAAGCGACAATGGGCCTCGATGTCTGTTAGTTAAAACAGGAATTCGATTTTCTTCAAAGGTTGGATATACTGTATGGCCTGTAAGTATCAGATTTTGATTCAGTCAGAATTCCAGGAATAGGCACTATTAAAACATAATATATAAAATATACTGTAATATAGGGATAGACTGATAAAATAGGATTGTCACTAGTAAAACATAATATATAAAATATACTGTAATATAGGGATAGACTGATAAAATAGGATTGTCACTAGTAAAACATAATATATAAAATATACTGTAATATAGGGATAGACTGATAAAATAGGATTGTGCGTCACTAGTAAATCAAAGGGTAATGATATGTCAGGATGAAGTTGTAAGAATAAACAGGTTATATAATATTTGTTTGTTAATCAATATGGATGTACTAAAAGTATATAAAGTTGTTCAGATGAATTAAATCTAACTATATTTGAATCACAGTAGCATTGCAGTATTTTACTTGCGATTTCATATTTGATGAGTTCATGAAATGCCTACAATAAATACATATTGAATATGTATTTGTTAAACATACATACTAACGATATCATACTAAATATTTATAAGTACTTAACATACAGTAACAAAAATATATTTTGTGACGTGAATGTTTATTTATTTATTTCATCATAATCTCGTATGTTTTCATTGCTAGTAATGTTAAACTTTAATTACTGGAGTGGAAAAAGCCGGCTTGAAAATCAAACCTGAGAGTTGTTGAAATAACTGCATTTTTTGTCGGCTTTACGTTTTTGGCCTTTGTTTTTAAAATAAATTTCGTGACGTCACAAGACGATGTAATTGCTTTGTTACAATCGGATTGGTAGAATGGAACAATCAATCATGTTTATTGATTGGTCTATGGGTTGATTTCCTGTATGTAGGTTTTGTATTCATACAAATCAATAATAAGCTGCATTGTTTGTTGATCATATAATAGTGTAATTACCACAAAAATCATCAGAATTCATTGTTTTACATTAACACAATGGAAACTTGGTTTACTTAGATTGTTGCGGGTCTTTACATTTTACACAAATAGTGACAAATGTACACGATAAGCATGCATTTTTAATCAAACATTTCACTGTTTGCTTCGTTTACAAAAAATATCTGCATATTTTGATCACCCCTTCTTGTATTTTTGAATTCAGCATTTAACATGGCGGGAAGTGAATTAAATAAGAGCTATTTTTTCGTTTTAGAGATCAGATACCCTAATTATTTGTAGGTAAATAAATCACAATATTTTCACCGTCATAAGCCATATTACATTTACACCTCCGAGAAGCTCAGATCAAGTTCCACTAACATTATATAAACTCGATCACAGGATTGTCTTCGAATCTGTGGTCAGAGCTGGTGAACAGCAAATATTGGAAATATTGAATTCCAAGAATGCGACTTGGCGTCATCAGTGGAAAGCGTTTTACAAGATCTGTAAAAAATGAACACCTCTAATGGTTTTACTCTGTGATTTGCGCGCATATAATGCAGGTCTATTATAATTTATGCTACTCGATGGATAATACAATCTGAAGATACAGAGGTAAGTATATTTATATCATATAGAAAGACTAAAGGATAGATTTTTTCCGTTCTTAATGCGGTGGTATTTTAGGAACACACGCATTTCTTATTAAAGATACGAACTTCGTACAAAAAATTGTTTTTATTTTCTCTAATATTAAATGAACTGAATGATAATTTTTTTCTTGCTCAATATATTACATTGCGAAAAGGAACTATTTAAACAAAATTTTGGCATAATTCAAATCAGGGAAATGCTGATTTTCAAAATATATATTCTGGTGTTGAAATGTGCTATACCAGCTAAATTTGAACATTAAGACCACCTTACGAACCATCACACAGTTTTAATAACGCGATGATCTCAAAAAAAAGAATCCAGAAAAACAAAATTAAAAAGTGTTTTTATATTGAGATGGCCTTCGTTGGGTTTTTATTCTATACGTGTTAGGAAAAGTCACTTTATTTACAACTTTTATGTTTCATCTATCTAATAACCATGACACTTTTAATTATAGTATAAACGTGTCGTGACAGCACTGAAATAAATTTTATCACTTCTTCAGAAGGGCCGCAATTCCCGCAGTTCGTGAAGTTATAAAATATAAATTCTTCTTTCCGTGAATTAATAAAAAAAATAAAATATTAGTATCAGTTACAGTGGATGAAATCGTGTGTCTCCATTGTAATTTGCAGTGTGATTATCTTAAAAAATAACTAACAAAAAAGGGAAAATACCAAAATTATGCATTTAAACCAATACTTAAAACCATCGCAATTGTTTGTTTAGACTACATTTTTGTTGTGAACCCGCAAAGTTATTTATAACAATAAAATGTATTTACAATACTTCACATTGTTCAGCTTTTCTATTGAAATTATGTAGTAATGGTTTAATATGATATTTTAATGAATTTAATCAAACCTTTCCCCCAGTTCAATTTTTATAGCAACACTTAAATTAGGCTCAAAAGCACTAGTCATGTTTATGGAGATCGGAAAACTTTCCTTATTTTATTTCTAAACATATTAAATTATGTTGATCATGTTTTTATAACAATATTAAACATGTACACTCAATCAAACACTAGTTTTCATCAACTTCAGGATAAAATCCTGTAAATATATCAATGAATATGTTGCATGTTTGACATATTAAAAGTAATTCTCTTCTTTTACCTGATTACAATTATAGTCAATTTTACTGCGATAACGCAGGGCGCCATCATGATTCCACTCTGATTCGTCCCCAAATATGTTTGTACTTTGGAGGTCCGATCCATCCCATTTTTTGCATTTCGATTTTGCTGTTATAAACTTGAGGGTAGGCGTAAAAATAAGATCCGTTGGCCTGACGCTCTACCTAATCGCTAATCTTTTGAAACATCTCGTACACTAGTACTTTACTGTTCAATTTATTGTACAACAGCTGGGTGTTTACGATTGAAGTGGACAACAAACACTAGGTGGTCGTTTGAAAACAACGTTCCACCTAAGAAGGTATTATAGTACATCATTTAGTGACCATCTCCACATCAAAACCATCTCATTAAAACGAGCACATATTTCAGGACCGGTTTTAATATTAAACTTCTTTTCACCCGGATAATTAGACCACTACAACGTTATGTCTAAAATGTTCTAATATCGAGATTAAACTGCATTACTATATCTTTCAAAGAAGGCTTTACCACTACATATGTGTGAATAAGACATGATTATAAACTCATAATAAGATACAGCAATACACGGTTATAGTGAACTTGGATATAGTGAAGGATCGGGTTCAGTGAAGGATTTATTTGTTCTTTCAACACGCCTTGCTTTATTTCATTGTCATGGAGGTACTGAAAAATAGATATTATGAAGTAAATATTCGGGTACCCAAGAATTCTACTGTATAAGATATCAAGAATTCGCTATAACCGTGTTCTGCTGTATAAGATACTAGTAATTCACTATAACCGTATTCTACTGTATGAGACACCAGGAATTCACTATAACCGTATTCTACTGTATAAGATACCAATACTTCCCTATAACCGTATTATACAGTATAGGATACAAAGAATTCACTATATCTGTATTCTACTGCATAAGATACCAATACTTCACTATAACCGTGTTCTACTGTATAAGATACCAGGAATTCACTATAACCGTGTTCTACTGTATAAGATACCAGGAATTCACAATAACCGTGTTCTATTGTATAAGAATAATTCACTATAACGTGTTTTACTATATAAGATACATGAACATTCGATTGGTAAAACAGTTTTCTTTTGACGAACAAGTAAAAGTATACGAAATTTGATAAAACTGTACAACATTTAATAATACTGGACAATTTCATTAAACGGTCAAACTGGCACTTTGTATCAACTACATTAAGACTGATAGATAAATATGCTTTCATCGCTCAACAACCATTGATTCTATCACCAATTCATCTTCATGTTATCTTGAAAAATATCAAAACATTTCTTTCCTTGATTAGTTTATAGGTATATTCTTACGATCGGTATACGATAATTTAAAACAATAACAGAGGTGTTGAAAATTATGTAATTCATGTGATAACTTTCAGCTGTCATTGTTACACATTCACCTTTCGTATTTTCTAAATTGCGCGTTCTGAATAATTAATTCCAAAAAAGGTAATGAATTCACGTAATAATATTTATCACGAACGTCTACATTATACTATAAATGTTACATGACACATCTTATATTGAAACAAGAGCCTGATCTATATCTGCATTAACTGTACCCTATAATTCAAGCTAACTACGTGATATTTGACATGCAGATCGACAATAAAACTTAAATTGGCCTCTTCGTGCTTTAAATATTTCCAATATATCACGTGTAACTACTTTGCAACACAATTCAGCTGCTTTCTAAGTTCATTGTAGATATTTATTTCTGACAGGCCAACTGATTGCATCAAAAGCACATACCACATAACAACGTTCCACCATGTTATGTCATTAATTCTCCAACACATACATGTTTGCAATTACAAATAAAATGTGTCGCTCTGATAGCGTCGTTAAAATGTCTGACTGTCATTCATTTTTTATGCGTTTTTAAACGACAGAATTGATACTAAATCTTTTACATTTAACTGTATGTCATTCATTTTTTATGCGTTTTTAAACGACAGAATTGATACTAAATCTTTTACATTTAACTGTATGTCATTCATTTTTTATGCGTTTTTAAACGGCAGAATTGATACTAAATCTTTTACATTTAACTGTATGTCATTCATTTTTTATGCGTTTTTAAACGGCAGAATTGATACTAAATCTTTTACATTTAACTGTATGTCATTCATTTTTTATGCGTTTTTAAACGGCAGAATTGATACTAAATCTTTTACATTTAACTGTATCACTACTTGTCAGCTTTACAGCGTATTATCGATTTTTTCTACTTCTAAGATATTTTCGATAACCAGTGCCACACTTTCTAAATCTGTTAATATGTCTACGAAGTGAGCATTTGAATTAGAGAGTCAGAAATTGTATACTTTAGTTAATTAATTACACACATGGTATAAATAATGACAATAATTTTATGCTTTTCTGAGATTTTTTACTGCGTCAAACGTGAAGCAAGCGGTTTCAGCTATAGACTTATATACAAGATACATTTATGACACTTCCGAAGGTCAAATGTGTTGAACCAAGTTTGTTGTTTATTTGTTTTTTTTTTGTTGTTGTTCGTTCGTTTGTCCGATACAACATGCTTCATTAGCTTCTGCATTAGATTACTACATCGAACAACCCCCTGCATAGTTCAAATTAAATAAAGTTTTCAGAGGAGAAGTGCTAGAGGCTGTAAAACATGTCAAGAGCAAAACCGAACAGGATCGTAAAGTGGGTTTGCAGTAATGTTAATATAAACACAAATTGCTTAAGACCAAAATGCTTTCTGTTCAAAGTAGAAAAACTATTGTGTAATTTTCTCACATATTTGTTGTGCATGGTTGTACGCTGAAATAAACCCATTAGACGTAATATAATGTATCTTTAGTGCACTGCTATCAAATAGCTCATTAAATGTAATGCTAAGATTGATGAGCGTCTTTGAGAACATTACATTTTGCAAAATCTAAATCCAGTGGGGTATTAAAATGATAGAGAACAACAAAATCGTGTTAAGATGGTTCTGTTTTACAGAGTCCTTGATTAGGAATATTAAGATTTGGAAGCTAATTCAAACTAAAACAGCAAAAGGTTCAAAGAAAACAATTTTAACAATTTAATAAAGTCTACGGTAGTAAATGCAGTGTCTATAATTGTCTATAAATTTCTTTATGTAATATGTTTGCCTATCAAAAATCTAACTATAAAATTGACGTTACAAAACTCTAGTCTGTGTGATGTAATCGTTATTTTTTTCAAGCGGTTGAGTCTTTTTACAGTTGTGTTGACTTGTTTGTTTGTATTCTTTAACATTGAATTTATAGCAGATTGTACGATAACATGGTTTGAACGTAGCTATCATTTTATCACATAATTGTTTGTGAACTTGTCAAATTGATTTAAACTGCAGTACGATGACATTGTACAAGAAAACAATTATTGTGTTTACTGAATTATTTTCAATTAGAAAATATGCATATAAATCTCCATTTTCATTGAATTTAACGTCACGCCAGTTTAACGTCAGTTTGTCTCGTTCATAATTTCCTAACTTTTAATCTTATAATATCTGTTGGCACCATTAATTTACTTTGTAATACTTTAAACAAATCTCGTCATGAATCTCCTAAAACTATTTGAAATTAATTTGTCAAGAGCCCGTGTGTTGGTAAGTAGGTAAACATCAATTTATTTCATACTTGTAAAGTTTTATTTGCCGTTCGTATTCTAATCGATGAAACTACAAAATGTATCTCTGAATAAATGTAAAATGCTGCTGCGGCAAATGCTGAACAAGTGAGGTTTGGTAACATGTAAGCCGGAAGAAGTTCTTTTGATAAAGTCAGTAAATACTCATTGAGGAAAGCACTCCTGTGAGATGATTCAAAATCACCCTGATGTATTTGATATATTCAGGTGATAAAAATTACCCTGATGTATTTGATATATTCAGATATTTAAAATTACCCTGATGTATTTGATATATTCAGGTATTTAAAATCACCCTGATGTACTTGATATATATCAGATATTTAAAATCACCTTGATGTATTTGACATATTCAGGCATTTAAAATCACCTTGATGTATTTGACATATTCAGGCATTTAAAATCACCTTGATGTATTTGATATATTCAGGTATTTAAAATCACCTTGATGTATTTGATATATTCAGATATTTAAAACACCCTGATGTATTTGATATATTCAGGTATTTATTTACTAACCCAGGTGTGTTTAGTTTCAATATTTAATATTTGTCTCGTTAAATGAATTCCATATTTTGCTTTTCCATGTTCTGACCTTTGTTCTGAAGTTTATCAGACATATAAATGAACGAAATCTAAAGTCGTTAAAGAGACAGTGTTTTATCCTCCATTTTTGGAATGGTCGTTCTTGTTGGAAGTTCTTTGGGCTGGGAATACGGGGGAAGGTGGGATGTTTAATATGTGTTTTTTTTCATGAATCCTTTTATTATTTATATCCATTGAAAAGTGGTTCGCCTGGTAGATGTTCGTGAACTCAAGCTTGCCTGTATTAAGAGCCTTCTATTCATTCAGCGACTTTTCCGGCTTTAACGGTGGAGGAAGACCACAGGGTACAGCCATCCATCGAGCTTCTGTAAGCTAGCTGGACAGCTTCCACACAAGCGAAGTTGGTCTCGTGTGGTATTCGAACTCCCAGCGGTGAGGGCTAGTGATTACTAATCCGAGACCATAACAACTCGACCTCGGAGGCCCCTTTGGGAAAACATACATTTCCTGAAATCTTACTCTCGAGTAATATGGTCAACAAACAAAGTGCGAGATTATAATCAGTGTATAACATTCCATAAATCAAATGCAACACTTGGACAAGCCGCATGGCATGCCTAGTTGTACTCCTATAACCCGACATAAAATAAAATGTATATAATAAAGTACGGAAGTCATTACAGTGTCTGGAATACAAATTATAATTACCTGCCCTTAGAGTCATTTCTTCCGGTACCCTGAGGTGTTTTGCACTTGTAAATAAAAATATATTAAATAAATTTAGAAAAGATGACATCACTGTCTGCAAGAGGAAATAAATGCGCAGTAGATGTTGTATAAACTTTGGGGGTTACCGCGTATTCGATACATAGTTTAGATGCTATCATATGAGACTAATAAACTTGTGATGGATTATAATCAACTGAGTAAAGATATATTAACAGTGAATAAAGATCATCCTATTGTTTCTTTGGGTGAGGTTAGGCACACAATATTAATTCACCTCCCTCCTGTAGTTTACAGACTGTTCAAGGAGTTACCTCCTCCTTTAGTTCACAGACTGTTCAAGGGGTTAACCCCCCTCCTGTAGTTTACAGACTGTGCAAGGAGTTACCCCCCTCCTGTAGTTTACAGACTGTGTAAGGAGTTACCCCCCTCCTGTAGTTTACAGACTGTGCAAGGAGTTACCCCCCTCCTGTAGTTTACAGACTGTGTAAGGAGTTACCCCCCTCCTTTAGTTTACAGACTGTTCAAGGGGTTAACCCCCCTCCTGTAGTTTACAGACTGTGCAAGGAGTTACCCCCCTTCTTTAGTTTACAGACTGTTCAAGGGGTTAACCTCCCTCCTGTAGTTTACAGACTGTGCAAGGAGTCACCCCCCTCCTTTAGTTTACAGACTGTTCAAGGGGTTAACCCCCACCTGTAGTTTACAGACTGTTCAAGGAGTTACCCCCTCCTTTAATTCATAGACTGTTCAAGGGGTTAACAATCCGTCCTGTAGTTTACAGACTGTTCAAGGAGTCACCCCCTCCTTTAGTTTACAGACTGTTCAAGGGGTTAACCCCCCCCTCCTGTAGTTCACAGACTGTACAAGGAGTTACCCCCTCCTGTAGTTTTACAGACTGTTCAAGGAGTTACCCCCCTCCTGTAGTTTCACAGACTGTTCAAGGAGTTACCCGCTCCAGTAGTTCACAGACTGTTCAAGGAGTTACCCCCCTCCTGTAGTTTTTGTCTCTCTTCGTCTGCTTATTTCGTCTGTCGTGGTCGTAAGGACAACACTGAAATGCTGAATATATGCATTTGAAGTGAACCTTTACAATCTGATAACGAGCCAAAGAGAGGAGCAATCGTGTCTGCGATGAAGTTCAACTTTCCATATCTAATAGCATTATGCTAAAAACCCTTCTGGTGAAATAATGGAAATGGAGGATTAGAAGGAAATAAACTCATGATTTAGACCGACTTGCATAAGTTTTGGGACTAAAGAAAATGAGAAGACGACAAATATCTAAGATTGAGTTAAATGTTAATAAACTGTAGATTTGTACTTTGAAGAGATGATTCTTTCTTACAAAGAACTTTTTGAGTGGCACCCATAACCCATTTTACTTACATTAATTTACTTCCAGTGTTGACTAAACGCATAAAGGAAATTTTCTTGCAAATCAGAAATGGTTGGAATTAGGAGTTATTAAGATATTGTGAAACTGAAAAAAAGATTTTCTATCAGAACCTAAATTGGCATGCCGTTCGGTTGGCTGTCCTGATTACCTGTCGTAGTAATGTTTCTATCACAGACAAAGCTCATCAAACAGGAAGAAAAGTATCTTTAAGCACAGTTTATGTAGACGTATATTTAGATTATCATAATAACAATGAGTTCTTAACTCCATATTCGGCACATCACGACCGATTCCGTCTAATCTCGGCTGTACCTGGTATGTCGACATTTGAACAACTTGGAATTACTCCGATGTAAAACTGACAAATATGGAAAGAAAAAAAAGCCTGTCAGGTTTATTTTTCTCGACACAACTACTCTTTGTTGCGTACTATGTACTGAAAGCTAAATAGTACAATCACAAAAATAAAAATAAAATGCATAAAAATCAACACTACATTTTTTACCAATATCTTCCATCTTTAATACTATTAATGTTGACAGTTTCAAGTTCTCATAATGACATTTATCAGATATGATTGGCAGTAAAGTCAGTCTAACCAGACACACGAGCTGTGTACTTATGAGTATAATTGTATGTGATTTAATAGTATTACTTACGGAATGCAAGACGGTCTGTCGATTACACACCTCATGTGTTTAAAAGGACACAATATGATAAATTAATTTATAATACTACCACTAACCTCAGACATAGCAGCAGAGAAAGCAATGAAAATCAACGATAAACAAAAAACAGTCACAAAACAACACACAGAAAACATGTGATCACAACTTACATCAAGAGTCACACAGCAGCATACAGAAAACATGTGATCACAACAACTTACATCAAGAGTCACATAACAGCTTACAGAAAACATGTGATCACAACAACTTACATCAATAGTCACATAACAGCTTACAGAAAACATGTGATCACAACAACTTACATCAATAGTCACATAACAGCTTACAGAAAACATGTGATCACAACAACTTACATCAATAGTCACATAACAGCTTACAGAAAACATGTGATCACAACAACTTACATCAAGAGTCACATAACAGCTCACAGAAAACATGTGATCACAACAACTTACATCAAGAGTCACATAACAGCTTACAGAAAACATGTGATCACAACAACTTACATCAAGAGTCACATAACTGCTTACAGAAATCATGTGATCAAAACAAGTTACACCAAGAGTCACATAACAGTGCACATGAACACCTACAACCACATTTCGGCTGCCTAACTTAATTTAATTTAATATAATTTGATTTAGCCAGTCACTGACATTTTGTGTTTAAAAGTCATCGACATATCACACAATTAAATGTAGCAGTCATGTTAGTAAGGTAATTATGTTACAAATAGAGGTGTAGCTCCCTGTGGAACAGTTTACTATGAAGGCATACAGCTGCGCTCGGAAGATTGGTGATAAAATCAATGTTAATATTCTATAATACATACATGGACCTCCAATAGACTGATGATAAAATCTGTTAATATTCTATAATACATATATGGTCTAATAATAGATTATTGACAAAATCTGTTAATATTCTATAATACATATATGGTCCAATAATAGATTATTGACAAAATCTGTTAATATTCTATAATACATATATGGTCTAATAATAGATTATTGACAAAATCTGTTAATATTCTATAATACATATATGGTCCAATAATAGATTATTGACAAAATCTGTTAATATTCTATAATACATATATGGTCCAATAATAGATTATTGACAAAATCTGTTAATATTCTATAATACATATATGGTCTAATAATAGATTATTGACAAAATCTGTTAATATTCTATAATACATATATGGTCCAATAATAGATTATTGACAAAATCTGTTAATATTCTATAATACATATATGGTCCAATAATAGATTATTGACAAAATCTGTTAATATTCTATAATACATATATGGTCCAATAATAGATTATTGACAAAATCTGTTAATATTCTATAATACATATATGGTCTAATAATAGATTATTGACAAAATCTGTTAATATTCTATAATACATATATGGTCTAATAATAGATTATTGACAAAATCTGTTAATATTCTATAATACATATATGGTCCAATAATAGATTATTGACAAAATCTGTTAATATTCTATAATACATATATGGTCCAATAATAGATTATTGACAAAATCTGTTAATATTCTATAATACATATATGGTCCAATAATAGATTATTGACAAAATCTGTTAATATTCTATAATACATATATGGTCCACAAATTATCTTATTTCGTCTTATATAACCTCAATATTGTCTGGATATATGATTTTTTGGTATAACTAATGTTAATGACTTAGTTATAAACGTGACTTGTATGTTTGTTTGTAAAATGCTTTTCGAAATCTGGTGACTCCTTTTATTGCACAGTTAAATGACTAAAAACGAAATGCAACCAAAAAGATGTCAATTTATTTAACATAGGAATACTGCCAATGATTGATTGTTGTCGTTGACTCTTTATTGTCAATTTATTCAACATAGGAATACTACCAATGATTGATTGTTGTCGTTGACCCTTTATTGTCAATTTATTTAACATAGAAATACTACCAATGATTGATTGTTGTCGTTGACCCTTTATTGTCAATTTATTTAACATAGGAATACTACCAATGATTGATTGTTGTCGTTGACTCTTTATAGTCAATTTATTCAACATAGGAATACTACCAATGATTGATTGTTGTCGTTGACCCTTTATTGTCAATTTATTTAACATAGGAATACTACCAATGATTGATTGTTGTCGTTGACCCTTTATTGTCAATTTATTTAACATAGTAGGAATACTGCCAATGATTGATTGTTGTCGTTGACCCTTTATTGTCAATTTATTTAACATAGGAATACTGCCAATGATTGATTGTTGTCGTTGACTCTTTATTGTAGATTTATTTAACATAGTAGGAATACGGCCAATGATTGATTGTTGTCGTTGACTCTTTATTGTCAATTTATTTAACATAGGAATACTGCCAATGATTGATTGTTGTCGTTGACTCTTTATTGTAGATTTATTTAACATAGGAATACTACCAATGACTGATTGTTGTCGTTGACTCTTTATTATCCGAAGTTTGCGTAGTTCTTTATTGTTTGGAAATACGTTCATTAAAGTTTTTTACCAGCGTCATTTCTTATCGTCCGAATACACTCATTAAATACGAATATACTCATTAAATACGAATACCCTAATTAAATACGAATACACTCATTAAATACGAATATACTCATTAAATACGAATATACTCATTCAATACGAATACACTCATTAAATACGAATACACTCATTAAATACGAATACACTCATTAAATACGAATACACTCATTAAATACGAATATACTCATTCAATACGAATATACTCAGTAAATACGAATACACTCAGTAAATACGATAATTGGGTACAACCACTAAGTTCAGCCCCTAAAAAACAACAGAACGTAGTTACAAACAGGGGCAAAGAACTTCAGACAACGTATAATGAAGCACTTTACAAATATTATCACCATACCTTAAGCGGTAATTTATCTGATTTCCACAATTATTTCAGAGGAAGAAGAACGGTATTTATTTTATAAGGTTGCTCAATGTTTTAATAATACTCAATAGATACTATAATAATACTGCTTTGCATCAAACATATTCATGAAACAAATTAAATTTTGTAGTAAATGTGTTTTCATAAATTTAACGGGCGAGTGTTCTAGTTAATAAGATTTCCGAAGAATGCATGGCCTAGATTCTGCTCTATACTAGACTGGTGTCCTTTTTTCATAATGCATTTTATTTAGAATCGAATCATTAATAACCTCTATAATTATAGCAATGGTTTAACTAAATTAAATAAAAACCACGACACTCTTTTAAAAGTGACTTCTTGCAAAAGAAAAACATGAGAAAAAATAAATTCACAAAACAATACCACACAATCCAGACAATAGAAAAACTGAATCATAAAATATTCATCACTGAGGTCACTCAATTCGTAAACGATATCTGTTGTTAGATTCTGAAAGGTTACTCAATTCGTAAACGATATCTGTTGTTAGATTCTGAAAGGTTACTCAATTCGTAAAGGATATCTGTTGTTAGATTCTGAAAGGTCACTCAATTCGTAAACGATATCTGTTGTTAGATTCTGAAAGGTTACTCAATTCGTAAAGGATATCTGTTGTTAGATTCTGAAAGGTTACTCAATTCGTAAAGGATATCTATTGTTAGATTCTGAAAGGTTACTCAATTCGTAAAGGATATCTATTGTTAGATTCTGAAAGGTTACTCAATTCGTAAAGGATATCTGTTGTTAGATTCTGAAAGGTTACTCAATTCGTAAAGGATATCTGTAGTTTGATTCTGAAAGATCACTTAATTCGATAGAGCAGGCTGTGTTTTAAAAAATTATTCGATCAACCTTTAGAGGTTTATAAAAAATCAGGCACGACACGGTGACAATGTCTACAAACATTGCATAATCTTCACGTGTTAACAAAAAAGTTCTAAAGGTTTAAGAAAGTCAGACAAAACTAGGAAAGGATTTTTGAAAAAAAGTAATTATGCGTATATTATGGTATGCTTGTTTTGATAATGCAATAAATACTGAATTAATTTAATCTAATTCTGAAAATATATGGTTCATATATTTGATATTTATCAAACTTAAAATTAACGTAGACAATCTGACGTTCATGACTGATTCAACTTTGAATGATGCTTGTTTAGTAAGACAAATACAGACTTTTATTACCTTCCAATGTTACAACATTTTTAATCTATCTGTGGCTGCAAAAAACGAATACTTCTAGAAAATCTCGCGAAACTAAGAAAATATATCCGCAAAACTAAAACATTCGATACAAATAATCTCCCTGTGTCAACCTACATGTGCTTTATAAATAACGTCACGTTACTTCAGTGCTCGTACCGTATTTAATGTTGGCGTGTCGTTTTTATGGCAACCGCCAAAATACTTAGCGTTTTAATCAAGATTTTTTACCAGAATGGAAAGAAAGATTTTGATTTTAACGCAGTAACATATATTAGGGCTAGATATTTCCAGAGATATTTCATGAAACTGTGTAAAGCACACATATTAGTTACTGTATTACCCTGATATCTTTGGAGCGAGATTCCTTTTAATTAATGCGGACTTTCCTTTTACTATTTAAAACTATATTAGAACAAGAATTAACTAAAATAAAACGATAAAATATTTTTTTACTAAACATAGTTACTTGCTATAAATTCATTTCATACAAAAGCATAGGTCACTCTACTCTCAGTTGCCTAAACAAGAAAACTTATTAAAACTAGAGTTATCTGTCTGTCTATGTAATAAAGCCAGTTATATAAAATATTGCAAAATACTGATATTTTGAAATCATATTGCATAATAACATCACCTATAAAGTATTGGTATAACCGATTTTATGTGGTATATTGCACGCATCTAACAATTCTACTTCATTCATCTTTCCAGAGTAAAATAAAACACAATGTCGTATTTAAAAGGGTTTAAGTCCTGCGTATTTTTTTTTAACTTAAGCTTTGTCAAAGCCCGTTATTTGTCGCCGGTGTCAAAATAGCTTGAACGTTTTCAAGATCCTGAGATTAAATTGTATCTTTTTTCGTTTTTTTAGAAGTCGAGTACCTTGTGGCAGAATTTTCCTGAGACAAAATTGCGCTGTTAACCAGTGTTTGCATGTATTATTTTTTTACGCTAGTCGACAATTTGATTGTTCTTGTAAATCACACATTGAATGTTCTCTGTGAACAAAAAGATAAGGGCTGTTGGTTTAAAGATTTCCTGGTTCCCTTTTTTATCTAAAATGGTTTAAATGCTTTCTATTGCGTCGAAAATTTCATGAAATGGAATGAAGCATCTATTATGTCTAGCATCCGTTTGTGACGGGCCTGTCTTAATGACGACATTAAACATTTTTCAGGCCATTAGCTTTTGTAGACTAAGCGTAAACTACAGGGCCACAGTATTCAGAAATCAATGTCTAGAAGAGATACTAATTATTTGAAGTTCCTTGTGCCAACAGGCGCATTAATGTCAATTATTGGTAAGAATGTTCTGTGATTCTTTTCGATAATTCAAATATAGATATGGGACATTTTGAAACCGGAGAATACATGAATAGTCTGTAAAACAGTGGACACACAACCCTGTGGTAGATCATTTTACTGACGTAATGGCTTTAAAAACTTGTAATAAACCAAAATTAAACAATTAAGTGACATTATGCATCTAGAAAGGCGAAACAGAAACAATCGTAGCACCATTAGGTTTATGAAGAAATCACCGTAAATTCTCCAACGCCTTTAACCGACGTGCATTCACGTAAAAGGTGATTAAACAAATCTAGAAGTAAAAACGTAATGCTGCAAAATCTCCCTCTTCTATCTTCTAGCGATAAAATCTCCAATTGGTTTTGTTATCTGCATTATTCAGGTTATTATCAAATTAAACTTTACGAAGTTTGTGAAGAAACTATGCCAGAAAGGATCTTGCGTTTATGAAGAAAATCATAACAGCATTACAACTAGATAGGAATTAGTAACACGCTTATTACGTTGGGGAAATGTTAGGTAGAATATTATGTTAAGATGGATTGCATGTTATGGAATATTAATGATAATTGATGGATACAATGCAACTGAAATTCTTGGAAATACTTCCTACACAGCATACTAAACGATATGTTTCATAGCACGCATTTATCCCATCACAAGCTGCAGGAATGTTTCATTATATAGCACGCTACACGCGTATAAAACATTTCACTTTTGAAAGGATTTTAATTGTTTCTTTCTGAACGCATCTATTTCTTAGTTAGTTAAGTCATTTTCCATTTTCTTTGTAGTCATTGCTTTAACCATAATTTTTCATACAAATAATTGGATTTATGTCTTTTTATTATTTTCAGAGATAAAAGTCACGTGACAGTTGCTGCGGATTATTAATGTTTTCGCTCGGAAAGAGTATGAAGAACAGAGCGGGTTGGCCTTTATGTTATAATCCGTACATTCCTTTGTGCATGTCTTGATTATCAACTATAGCTGATATTTTACCAACTCATCTACAAAATACACAGGCTGTTCTGATTTCAGTGACAAGGATAATACATTATCACCACCTCAGCAATTATTTACGTGTGTTTGTATATATGTATCTTAGAGTACATTCAACACGCTTGAGAATGAACGAAAGGAAATTTTGTCGATATTAGTATACCTTTTAATTAATGATATGTCAGTTTGAGTTTTCGTGACTAATGCATATCAATACGCACAACAGGATGGCAATATCAAACCAAAGGACAATCACAGACCTTTTTGACAATCGATTTTTAATTCATTCAAATAACACGCCTTATTACAATATTAGTAACCCAGGCATCAGGAATGATTCTCAACACGTCGGGAACTCAGACGATAATTATAAGTCACTGCTTGATTTTATACTAATTTTAGATGAATACGGTGTTCCTGCCTTGCTGACTGTCGGCGTGATAGCGAATCTAGTTTTGATGATAGTTGTCAGGAACTCAGAGCTTAAAAAGGTCGCCGCCTGTTGTTACTTTTTTGCAATGGGTATTGTGGATAATTTATATCTTATTGCAATGTCTGTTCCTTGGTTTTCCACCAGAGTTGTTGACATATATAACACTGAAGGATTTTGCCAGCTCATATATTACTTGAATGTTCTGACCACGTTTTTGTCCAGCTGGTTCGGAGTAATGTTACTACTAGAGAGACTGTTCGCTTGCTATCGACCAGACACGGGTGACAAATTTTTCAGTGCTTTCAGGAGTAAATGCTACGTGACTATTGTTTCGGTATTCTCAATCGTGGCTCACCTGTACCTTACGTGGACCAGTGGAGTATATACATACGAGACGACGTCAATATGCATTATTATTCCACAACACTGGAAAGATATTGTGATTATGAGGAAGATCGATTCAGTATTTTCATTCTTTCTTCCCTTGATACTACATATACTTTTCACAGTTCCTCTGATTGTTTATCTCTGTGCCTCAAACCTCAAGTGTGACGATGGAAAACTCAGATTTCGGACAAGAAAAATGACTTTTGAATTGCGTCTTAATGCCAAAGCGTTCACCAGGTACACAGACGCTCCTCGGTGTTCTAGAGAGGCAAGCTTCGTTCACATGCAGAGGCAACGGCTTCGGTTGTTTTCAAACAGCAAGAGGTTGACATTCACATCGATCATTCTGTCGGTTATATACATCATCTTATTTCTACCACATAACATAATAAAAATTCCTGTCACATTTTCGAACTGGGATAACGGTGTGTCGGTTCGTGAGTCAATATACTTAAAGATGTTTGAAGAATTGTACAAGATAAACTTTGCCTATAAACCATTTCTGTACTTCACTTTGTTACCAGAAATACGGAGACACTTCATTAAACTACTGACAAAATATTTCAAACGGGTTCAGAGAAAAAAGCCTAAAAGGCAACATCTGGAAACCCCATTATGACCACACAAAACTGTTTTTAGTTTCTGTTTATTAAAACGTTTTCGGTGCTTGAATAACCACATTTGATTAGGTTGTAAATTATGAAGCGGTTATGTGTATATTAATGTTGTCTACATGAAAACATTTATCTTCGTTTAGTATTCGTGAAATTTGATTTCCAAATATTGAATTTGATGCTGGAATGCTTATCTGAGAAGAATTAAAACACAAATATTTAATGTGTTCCTAAAATACCTCTGAACCCCCTTTTTCATAGGCTTTTTTGCAAAATATATCGGTACAAAGAAAATAACAGTATTTCAACGATTAGTTATGTAACATTCAGAACACCTTGGCTGATTCAGTACCTCCATCTTACCTCAGATATAAGCGGTAGATTGAGATACGTCCATGCCTTGTGATGTGTCTGCCGATTTACTACTACTAAGGAAATATTACCGCTAAATAATTAAGTTCTAAAATTGCGTCTGTGGAAGACTGTCGAATATTTTCATCATAGAAAATTCCTTAAAGCACTGTCATTTTTTGCTTTCTACAGAACATATACAACAAACAACAGTTTGTGAAAGAATGCATTTATTTAATGGAGGCCGCTACATTTGTCAGTATCACATCTGGGAAGTACAATGTTCCAAAAGTTCCAAAGTCGGTTTACCAGGTACAGTCGACGTTAGATGTAACAGAGTGTGCCGAATACGTTGATCATAAAACAGAAGTACATCAACACAGGAATAGTTAAAAAAACTAATTGCTAAAAATTCCAAAAATGTATTAAACTTAGAAGTCTAACTGCTAAATTCCACACCAAGAGTCAAAAAGAATATTCAAATGTGGAATTCCGTTTTCACTCTCTATTCTCTTAAAGATATTTCGTTGCTATCAAGGAATGTACATACAGTCTTATATAAACCAACTAATTGACGTAAAATATATACATCTCTGACGTTAATTATTGTCTTATAGTTAATGGATTTCAGACATATGAATTGACCAAAGCAACCACATTTAACTACACACGTAGTCCAAAATCAACTATAATGGCTATGGAAGCTATAATAAGTCAATTTACCATAAGAGTGGTTCAAATTACTACTTAGATTGTCATAGGAGACAGTAATAAGGGTCCATTTGCTTTTGGTTTGGTTTAATATGTTGATTTTTTACTTATTACGGGTTGTCAAACATTACAATACATAAAATATGTTTGATTTTTATCTCATTTCCTCAGAAACATGGCAGCTCTTTGCATATTGGCTGTAGCCACTTTATTTCTTACGAAGTTCATTATTCCTTGTTAAAGTTCTGTATCTAAACATTAGAAGGACACAAATTGTAATACTATGTATGTCTATGGGATACGATCCGAAGTACTTAACAAAGTCCTTTACTTAGTCTTCAATCCTCTTATCTAAAATGTGTTCTTGTTCCAGCTTTTAGCTTTCGTACGCTAAGAACCAAGAGATTTTGCATTATATAGATATTAAAGTAATTACCATCGCAAGACGAATGTTAGAATGTTCTTGCAAATTTAAATTTCCGCCAGGCAGTAAAATACTTCTGAGACATTCTGTATTTGTATTCGTATTTGAAGTGTACTGGCGGCTTTTGGCTAATCTCAAATTGCACCGCGGGACTTAATGCCTTTACTGTATTCTTAGTTGGTAATATTACCAGTTAATTACAATTTGTGTGGCTCGAATATAGTTTAATCTCTTCATAATGAAGTATAAATACTCCGTACTTCGTAGTTTTCCGTCCTAATGTTCAGTACATTGGAACTTCACAAATAAAATATTCGGACTGCAACAAATTTAGGTAAGAGAGATTTTCGGATAAAATATTTGCTTTTTATATATATATTATGCAATTCATCAAGTTGCGAAAAAAGAACATCTGAATATTGAATATATCATATATTGTTACAGAAGATTTGATATTACATCCGAAAGAAAATCTGTTTTCCATTACTCTGGTTTGGATAAAATAAATAAATCAAAAAGTTAGTTCGAATATAGAAAAAAAGAATAATGTTCTTTAATCCGATTCCGCTACTAAATCAAAACACATTAGTTCCACGTTTTTTGCTGATACACGGAAAGTGCAAGAAAGGTACAAGAAAGTAAATCAAAGCATAGCGTTAAATTCTCGATGGCGAATCATGTTCCATTAATTCATTATATTCCATTGTTACATTTTTCTACGTCCTACTTCCTAAAAAACTGACTTCTCCATGTTCTTTCGACCCATACAAAAATGGAAGACAAAACACAGTCTCCCGGAGAGTACTTCAGCAGAGGTACAGGGAAGTAAAACTAGCTTTAAGGGCCTATACTCACACTTACCTCCGAGAAAACAAGAAATAAAGTTAAATAAAGTTCTTTGTTAAACTGTCGTGTATATCAACAAGAAAACATTTGCTCACTTAAACGTAGCAATCATTCTTAATCTGAATTTACTAACAAAGCTAAAAGTTGACGTATGTTTATAAAAATAAGATTTATTATTAACAGCTATTATATTGCACAATGTAATTCAAAAAGAGCAATAATTCTTGTTCTCTCTTCTTTTCTTGAATCTCATTAGTTCCTGTCGTATCTCACGTGACCTTCACTGAATATTTCATTTACATTTGTCTAATTCATGTGGGTGAAGAGTTTATAAACGCTGCTTAAGGCTTTAATGAAATGATAACAAAAACAACAGCAAACACCAAACATAAACAGCAGCAGAAGCAATAAGAACAACAACATCAAAAGGGATTGTCATATACTGTAGAGAGATGTAATTATAAAATAGTAAATCTTGGTGAAGTTAATGAATTAGCAACTCCAAACGTTTTAACAGATTTTTTCCAAAACACTAATGCCTTGACAATCTTGATTAACATTCGATTTTATTTGTTAACAGTTAAGGTAACACTAATTACACGTAATAAGGGTCATTCAAAACGTCAATGGCTTTACATTCTTTAATGACAGGCTTTAATTCAATGTCATTTATTTCTCATTACGAACCTGTGGAATAACAATGTGTTCATTAAATATGTTCATTAAATGTTTCTATCGCACTCAGGTATATATAAGGCTTGACTACATCTACTAGATGGAATTAATTAAAAGGAAAGCACAAAGTACCTACTGCGCTTAAAGTTATCAGCGTAAAGACTATCCCGATATTTTATACCAATTATTTCATCCAGTTGCGTATCTCTCGATAGAAGACATCAGACGCATTTGTTTCACTATTAAGAAGTAAAAGCATCTCCTCCGTTGCAACATATTTCTCCAATACATGTGTGAATAACTTAGTAACCGAACCTGTTTGAAAAGGAAATTCGTATGTTGCTTGCTTTACAATTGATTGACAATGGATATGAAATTACGATTACTTTGCCTTATATTACATTTCCTTTTTTCCGACATAGCAACTGTAACTAATGACTTTCTGTTCAGCAATAGTCTTTTTGTATTCCATGTCGCGCGCTAACATTTTAAGTATGTCTCATTTAATAGAATTATTGAAACCACAAAGGAAATCTTCCAACTCGCTCAATTTGTGATTAGAAGTGCTGTATTCAGTACCTACTATCGAAAAAACCTACAAAAAAACAGCGAGTGTGAATGCTCTTGTTAGATACTAGTACATTTTTTCAGTGCGAAAGACATTTTCCTCGAATGCGATAACGTTTTGAAATGGGACTCTTATAATAAACGCTGATGAAATCACATAAAAATTAAAGAATGCAATTATAAGTGACATCCTTTTTATTGGAGAAGAACTTTCTTAAACTAAGTATTTGTATTGTGACTTTATATGAAATGCAATTTATCCAACTGACTCAACAAAGACACGTGGTGTAACGTATCGATTTTATGCAACGTCTTGAAAATTTAATACATAGTTTGCTCCATGACGCCTACGATCGCTCAGCTTATGATTAGTGTTCTTGAAATTTACTTTATATGAAACCTCACTGTCCATACTAACTGACTTGTATGTTTTTGATTCAGAAATCGAACTATGCGTCAGTACGAAATAACGATATATTGTTCTTTATGCTGTTGATATTGGCTTACTGTCACGCAAATAGAGATCAAGGTTTTCAGGAAAAAAAAGAGAAAAATGCTTCGCACTCGTATTGAAATATACTGAGTGGTGCAAATTGAGTATTCGCTAAGTCTGATTCGTATCAATTGTGATTTTTTGAAAATGAAATGCCACATTATGTACCAACACTAGGGTCTAAAAACTCGTTACTTTTGCATGAGGAAGTAGTGTTTTTTTAATTTATACAAATATAATTTTATACAAATAATAACCAAAATTATTATCTGAAAATGGAACGAACAGATTTTCGGTACATTAATCAGTTTTATAGTTTTGATAGAAAATGATTGACTGAGAGATTTTTCAAAAGCAATGGCAATTCTTTGAGTTATTATCTCTTTAAATTTTCATTGATGTCAATTGGAGTAGCCAGTTTTTCATAGATTAAAGAAAAAAGATCCATTTCAATGAAACTTACGGTAAAAAGGTGAAAAACACACTTTATACTGTTCTATTTTGCGACAAGAACAACAACTCTAACAAAAGTTTCGAACGGTGTCGAAATATATTAAAGTATCAATGGACACTATCGAAGAAATAACGATACATTATTATACAATTCTTATAATATTAACATTTTTATACAATTCTTATAATTTCAACATTTTTATACAATTCTTATAATTCTTATAATATTAACATTTTTATACAATTCTTATAATTTTAACATTTTTACACAATTCTTATAATATTAACATTTTTAGCAATGAGCAGGAATGTCAGGAAATTACAGTATTACATATATGATACCATAAACAGCATTCATGACAAGCTTACATGGTCACCTTTGAGGGCAAGCAGAGAAATGACTATATGACCAATGACCAGGTATTCATGATTATTGTCGATAAAAAAAGAAAGTTGACAATATTTTGTTCTCTTTGCCTTAATCTAAAAAAGAAACTCATTTACAGAACAAATAAATCTTGAATTTCCATCGCAATAGTTCAGTCCCAGTATCGTTTGTTTAGGAAATATTTTATAATGTTTAAAATACCCTCAGTCGTTTACCTTACTGTGTTAATGATGAACTATAGGAAGTATAAACAACATAACTTTTGTACAGAACCATCTTTTGTTGTCTTCATGGATGAATGTGGCGTGACTGGTGAAGAGATAATTGTAGTTAACATTGTAAATAAGGTTACTATGTTTCTACGAAACATCGCCATGAGACTCGTATCGTACATACATTTCAAAATGTGACGTGGATTTAATTCTGACAAGTTCCGGCTTTCTGTGGTAACTCATAAGTCCTGAGAGATTTGTCTCAACTGTTCATATCGGGATTAACGGTAATCAGTTTTTGTACATTATGCACATTTTACAGTTGTCTGTCCCAGCAATATTATACTGCTTATTGTATAATAAGACGTAAAATAGAGTTTTCCAGGCGAATAATACATAACTAGTTACACATTTGACAGAACATATGTCAAAGTCGGAATAATAACAAGAAACTCCAGTATTTCAGACGCAATGATTAAAAAACATGTCCGGTTTATGGACTCGTTAACATGCATTTGCATGGTAATGCATCCATTAAATATGTATGAACTGTTATTCTTTTTAAATTAAGACAATGCATAAAATTCCGTCCTGATGACAACAATTCCATGTGATTGCATGGCAGTGCTGGTGTTGGTGATGACTGGCAGTGAAGGTGTTGATGATAACTGGCAGTGATGGTGTTGGTGAAAACTGGCAATGAAGGTGTTGGTGATAACTGGCAGTGAAGGTGTTGGTGATAACTGGCAGTGAAGGTGTTGGTGATAACTGGCAATGATAGTGTTGGTGAAAACTGGCAATGAAGGTATTGGTGATAACTGGCAGTGAAGGTGTTGGTGATAACTGGCAGTGATAGTGTTGGTGATGACCTGCAGTGAAGGTGTTGGTGATAACTGGCAGTGGTGGTGCTGGTGATAACTGGTAGTGATGGTGTTGGTGATGATAATGATATAAAGTGTAAAGATGATCTTAAATATAGATATGAATAGGATTTCTAGCAAAAAAAATATAAAAACAAAAACCCACCTTCACCAAACTGCTGCTTTCTCAAAATATTGTATTAACTGACATATTCAGGTTCACGGTATTAAAATTTACAGACCGGTTTACTTACAGGATTTACGTAGCTGGTGATTTCTATGTAAGCCCACTTAAGTAACTTCACTTCAACTTAACTACATCCTCTTGCAAAGAGAATGAGTTGAGAAATGTATCCATAATATAATACAACGAGGGACATCACTGTCCAAATATGGAAACTTAGCGCCCTCAAAATTAAAATCATCTATATCATATACATGTATCTTGGTAAAACCATTTTATTGTTTATAACTCTAAGGTCTAGATATAATACTGATGCATGTTCATTTGAGTGTTTTATTGAACAGGAGGTCCTGATAGATAAATATAATTTATAGAAACAAATATCACTGATGAAGAGTTCAATAAGTATATTCGTGTTCATCACAATTCTACAAAACAGATTATTATTATCAGCAACCTCCATTTTGAACAGCCACGAATAAAGCATGGATAACAAGATTATACCAGATTTATGTATCGTCAGACACATAATTGATAATGTTCCTAGTTACTGTCGTCTGCAAAATTGACATAACACTACTAACGCGTTATTCTTTATCCTGCTGTGTTTTATTTCTCTTTCAAACACAATGTGTATTATTTACGAAAAGATTCTCTTTAAAACGTCTGGTAGTTGATTGATAACGATGTGAAGTGTGGTGTTATGATGCAGAATAACTTGCTGCAGCTCAAGATCGGGTCGCTTGTGTCTCAAAGCTTTAACAAGGTCACACCTTAGAACCTAAACAGTTTAATAAGCATATAACTACAATCTTTACAGCTATAGTTGTTGGTTGTATTGGGGTTTAACGCCGTTTTTCAACATTTTTTCAGTTATATACGGCGACCCGTTCACCTAACCAGTTTTCCTGGACTGTATACTAACCAGTACTAACTTACCCTTCCACAAAGAGCCGGCAACTTCTCCACATATGGAGGAAAATCGACATTTTTGTCAAATTTTCATGGAAGGGTATGACCCGCCTCGACCGGGATTCGAACCCGGATCTCCGGGCTGCAAGTCCAGCGCACTAACCACTGGACCACGGCCGCGGCTTACAGCTATAGTGAAAGTGATAAATACAATAATAATGTAACATAGGGAAAATAAATAACAAAAACGTCTTCCTTTGACTAACAGGCTGCTCTTCATGGACTTACCCTGTGGACCATAAAAAAAGATAAACATCTTGGCGGACTTGGAGACTCAGGCATTCGATGGAGAGGAGACCGAGGATTCCCGCTTTGTGTCAGGATCAAATCAGTTGATCATGATTTCGTCCATGGTTACTATTCTGTCCAAGAACATGATAGAATCCTTCTAGCGCAAACTTAGATAATTTTAGTCGACAATTTCCGTATGCTGACTACGATCCATTACAAAACAATGATAAGCGACTTGTCAATCTTTAAATTCATGAATATTTATGGGACATTGCCTCATATTTCAGGATTCAAGGAAAACATTTTAACTCTTGGACGTAATGAACAGAGATTGTCTTAACGAGGATATTCATGAGCTGTCAGACTTGTTTCTATAACAACTTCACATTAACTTTAAAGTTCTAAACTCAGTTACAGCGGTTCACTTACTGTGGCAAATGGGAAAATCTGCAAGAAGAACGGAACTAAGATGTCAACAATTCAGTTTTCTATAACGAATGTGTGCTAAGTTCTGCGTCTCAGTCGATGTCTGTACAAATAAGAACAACGGTCCGTATACAGATACATACACAGTTCCATTAGCTGTAGTGTCCAGTCACTTACGAATTAACAGCACGCCCTTGTTTTACGGTAACACTAATCAAGGTTCATTCACAACAACGTGATTCAGAAAGCGTTCTTTTGTGGTGTATTACAATTGAAATAATAGCTCGATGCTAATTAGGAGAAAATGAACTTCACGTATGCTGATATGATGTGTTACATTTTCATTAACGTGAATGCAGGTAAATTAGCGTGCAGTTATCATTCTGCTTAATTCTATTCTAAAGGCCACTAACGTCATTCTGCCAGCAAATTATTGTCATGCAAATGAGTTGTTTAGTGTCTGAATTCATCAGCTATCTGGGGCATGTTCGCTCTAACAGGACGTCCGTCATTCAGAAAATACCAAATTAATTCGCAGAAATCTTAGAAAGTATTGAATAGTTTTCTACTGAAAGTAATATGTAGACAGGTTAATAAGCATATAATTTTATGTATTAGTGATAAGTACATATTTGTAAGTAAAAATTAAAGCGTATATATTGCTTCTTGTTATGGTCTTTTTATCGAGGTTAACGTCATGAAACGAAATTTTCTTGTCAATAAAACTAGGCGTTGTTTTCAACAGCCATTTATACGTATATAAAAAAAATTTTTCTATACAACATATTTCATATTATCACGTATGTGTTCGTAGAAAGTTGGCAGCGAAAGAACAATAACGCTTTCCAAATTCAGAAAGCCGGTGTCTTTAATTCAGCGAGTCAGTATTTATTATTTTTTGTTAAAGCAATATTTACAGCACGGCTTCAAATAGATGATTTCAGTCTGAATAAAATCAAACATTCAAACATAATTGTATCAATCCAGTTTATTATTGGACCCTAACTATATTTAATCAAAGATCCATACCTTTGTCTCACTAACATCGATTGTTAGATTATCGTTAGATACGTTTCGATGAGGTAATTCATCATTTTCAACTTTTAAATGTCCGCCTGTTCTTTTGGTATAAAATATATCATACTTAACAGACTGTTTTCCCATTTTGAGTGTAGAATACTCGTGTACACTGTTGTGAAATGTCAGGGTACCCGTGTACACAGCTGTGGTAATGAAGTATTACATATAATGTAATAGCAGGATTATGGAAAGCGAAAGGATTGTCATAAGGCAACTGAACAATGTTAATCTGCGTGTTTATCCATTGTGAATTGAAATAATGATATCTTAAGAAAAGAAATGGATGTCCTTGACTGTAAATTAGATACTCTGTCTGGCATTTTATAAATAAACTTGTTAATGACAATACCGTACACAATAATATCCTCGGTTTGTAATTCAATGATGATTTGAAAATATGCACCTAGATAGTTTGTTGTAGATGCTTAGATACCATAATTTCTACCAAAACTCAATATGATTAAATGTGAAGGCCCTTGAATTCGTCAGTTAGTTGGTTTGTTGGTTGGTTGGCTGGCTGGTTGGATCGCTCGCTAGCACGCTCGTTCGTTCATACGTATTAATTTCAGCGGGCATCGCTACTGCAAAAAGAGTCACATATCACATGTCAAGCCACTTTAGGACAAGGGAATTGGATTTACAATCATTCCAACAAATCAAGTTTACTAAGAGGTGACCAAGTACCACGTCTTTGGACTATGTAATAGTGTCATTCTAATATTTACGATAAGTCACACTGTGTGGATTTCAACCTTTGAGATGGTTAACTTTATTACATACATGTATTACAGATATTTGCTTCACTTATTTCTTTAATGTCTTACTATATGATATAAAACATACAATTTTCGTTATTCGATTTTTCTTCGTGTTTATGGCTGTTGTTCACCATATAAAATTTTCTCTGCCCTCAGACCGTTATGAGTGATGTTTGGAGACCAAGTTTTGGGACTGCGAATTCCACAGTGAGGCTCATATTTTCTGTGAAACAGAATTTACAAATGTAATTATGTATTACCAACACATAACAGATGGATAAAGCATAATATTTCCTTGGAAAAAGGAAATCACTTTGACATATTTATGTTCCCAAGACGACAAATATTCATGTAAATGGAGATATTACTTCGGCACACCAAATATTAGATCCTGTAAATTATTTGTTCAGTTCGAACATATTTCAAGTTGATAAATTGATAAACACATTTTAACCTCCAAATAAAGTCAGGAAGTACTCATGCACGCAATATCTCTGTATGTGACTTGAAGTATGTGATTCATTGGCGTCATTTTTTGTACTTACCTTGCGTCAGATTGGTAATAGTGTTGTTATGAAATATTTTTTTATATTGTACTTACTATTTTATATTGATACTAAATGTAGCGGAAAGATCCTACATAATGTTGATGTAATTTTCTATCGACTTTATAAAGCTGTACATATATTATCTATTCAGCAACAATACTCCTGGTTATTTTGAATCATCCCTCGTGTGTCTCGTGAAAACTCCTTGAATTATCGGAGAACAGCTTTTACTCTATCCAGAACAAGATTGCAAACATTTCGTCTTATATTAGACCTTCACTAAACAACTTAAACGAGGGTAAATTTTGAATCGAGTATACAATATCATACATTTGTAAAATATGCATCTTAATTTGTCCTTTTGCAGCTAAATGTGACCCTTATTCTAACCCTTAACCCCAACCCTGAACATTGTAATGCTATATAAATGTATGTAAAGGTTAAAGAATTATACACAATAAGTGCTTCAAGGTTTTTTGTCTTCATAGAAAGATTCACTAATTTGATTGCCAGAATGTGAGGATGTGACTTTTGTACGATCGTACTATAACTATACGCAATTACTAAACGTATTTTCATTTTTTTTCACTGTGGTTTAACGTCGCACCGACAGCCGGGGTCATTTAACGGTAAAGAAAGACCCCAGGTGTACACCTGGATAAACCATAACTAACTGGACTGTTTAGAAATTTGACATTTGGTCCCGGGTAAGTGAGGGGCTAGTGAGGGGTCAGTGATTACTAGTCATAGACTGTAACCACTCGACCACGTAGGCCCCAGAATGTTATTTTAAATCGACCGGAAAGTAAAGACGACAGGAAACAGCTGTTCACATTGTTTCATGCAAATCAAATTCGTCAACAATTTGTTTCAACGCCATTACGAATGTTGCTTTGAACGAACTGAACATAATTGGTGAAAAAACGTCAACAAACAATCGCCATTTCTTGACCTAACAAACAGAAGTAATTGTTGCCGTGTTGACATTATAACAAATCAGAATGTGTGTAATGGCAAAAAAATCAGTCGCAGGTGTTGTATTTGGTGTTATTGTACCGTCGAGAATTCTTGAACATCTACACAAATCTACATCTACATCTCAGATCACTCGGCTGTCTGATTATTCATTATACGATACGATCATTTGTGTGTATTATTTTCCACATCGTCGATCTGAATATAAAAAACGGAACATAAGAAAGAAACAATGAACTTTTCTAAAATAAGATTTGACAACGACTCCAGCATCTTATCTTTAAGGCATTCACCTGAAAAGAATTATTGTCCGTCGCCTTCACAATCTTCAAATCATAAATTTACCGTTCGTTACCCCAGATTCATTATTTATAGCACCTGCAACAACAACGTCTCTGGTGCATAAAGGGTAGTGTTAAAAGAACAACAATTCTTGTTGAAAATGTTCGCTCAGAACGACATAGTGTTATTGTTGTAAACATAATGCACAATAATCAAAACTGGAAACCGTCATGAAAGTGTTGTACATAGAAATAATAAATACGAAAACTGGAATTTGATGGAATAGAGAAGAGTGGAAGGTGCAAGACCTTTCCCTATGTGACACTAGACGTAACACGGACTTAATAAATAAATACTAAACATACAGAGACAGATGTAAACAATAAAGGAAAGGAGTCGGAGGCATACTTCATAAATTCACAGGAATGTGAAGACTGGCAGAGAAGTTATCTGATATCTGATATCACAAAGTTTCAGCCCAAACAATGTGCCAAGAAAGTCAAATGAATTATGGTTGTTAGGTCAATTGAAGCAATATTTTTTGCCAATTAAAACTAATGTTGCCTGAAGCGCCTGAAATGAACAGTCAAGAGATGTTGAGAAACATTAATTGGCCTTAACCCTAGGGATGGATCATTTTTCTAAAGATGGGCCATTTTTTGATGAGTCAGTGTCGTTGGCGTCCCGTATGTGCAGTTGGCTAGATTTTTTAACACGTAAAAGTTTAGATATTTCATAAATGTTCCGTTAAACTGCGTAGCCTACCGTTGTGATACACTCTGTTGAAGTTATATACAATATACAATATAATATAAATAGTATATTGCATGGAGGGCGAATTTCGTTGTTGGGTATTCGAGTTCACAATACGATAAATATTGTTTTACCTAGCCAAAAGCATAATAATTATGAAAGGTTGTAACCAGTTCATCAGTATTTCAGGGCTGAATTAATCTTCTTACGAGAAGCATATTCACAGGAACATTTAAAATATGACATGCTGATATTAATACCTTATAGACGTATGAGCTTAATTCACGAAAGCCATTAGTAAATGACACGTGTAATTTTTTTGCTTGTAAAATATCTGCTGAACAAATTATAGCCAGGATGTGCTTTCTCATGACTAGTATCTTTGGCTGAAAACATTCTTTTGAACCCGGGTCGAAAGCTTCGAGCGGACAACTGGATATCTACATTTAGCTTGACAGTTGAACTAACACACCACCAAAATATCACATATATTGTTTCCCTAATTTCTAACATATGTAATAGACAATACCAAGGGAGAATAATTTTATAAATAAAAATGACGGTGTATCTATGATACACTCATTATTTTACAACAACTGTGATGAAGTTTTGTTGTGTTATGATAATGACGTTTTTGCGTTTTGTGACGAGCTTTTCACCGTGTTGTTTTCTCAAGTTGTCGTGTTATGATGTTGAAGTTCTTATGTGTGGTGATCATCTTTTCACCGTGTTGTTTTCTCAAGTTGTCGTGTTATGATGTTGAAGTTCTTATGTGTGGTGATCATCTTTTCACCGTGTTGTTTTCTCAAGTTGTCGTGTTTAGTTTAATGGGGGATAATCTCCGAATCCTGGAGAGTTAGCTCTGGACGCTAATTTCAGACAACCTCCGATTTCTAAAGAGAATTATGAAGTTTCAATGAGCGTCAGAATTCATTTGTTATCCATGCAATGAACAACTTTAAGTGCCATGAAACATAGTAATTAGAAACGTACAATTATTGCCGTAAAATACGAGATATTATTTAAAAGATGCAATACAATATACTTGTACTTATAATGATCACATATAACATACAAAATTTACAAACAGTGGATACAAATTATTAGTAGTCATTTGTATGTTAATGATTAATTATTTTACATAAACTTCACTAGAATTTCAACATAGAACGTGTGCTTTGAATATAAAATTATTTAAAGAAAATAGACGAAAACGAAGTTTGAACGTTAACGGCCTTCAGCGTCATTTGTAAACCATACTCTAGATGTGTAAGTATACGTGAACTAAGAATTATTCTTCCGTAAATTATCAGAACTGAAAAGTTACCAATTGAGAAAAAACAAACTCCCTACAAGATTTATGAAAATACATTAATTTGGATGTCATTCAAACGGCATTTATTATATAAACCGACATAATTAATGCTTGACATGAAATGGAAGCAAAAAGAGAAAAAATAATGCACGACATCGAGACCATACACAAATCTCTTGTCAAGTTTATAAGCACGACATCGTAAAAGTACAGCATCATTATAAAAGTTCACTAGATGTCGATGTGAGAAAAACGATGATGAGAAGTCTGTTAATATTCATGACAAAACAAAATATGCTTTGTTGCCATTGATGTTAAATACATTTAGTATCTTTTATGTCAAAAGATTACTATCGCTTTTTTCTCTTTTTTCCCCTACCATCAGCCAGGGTCATTTGGCGACTATTCCAGGTTTTAGCAGCTTCCACACGTGTGAAATCTGTCTGTTCCCGGGTCGGATTCGAACTCACATGGGTGAGATGCTAGTAATTACTAGTCAGAGACTATAACCACTGGACCAAGGAGTCCCCTTTCATTTTATTTATGATAAAAGACCATGGTTTACACCAAAAATGGTTTAATTATCGAGTTGAAATGCCAATTACAAATTAAAAACTGGACAAAAAGGTCTAATTATCAAGTTAAAATGCAAAAGATAATATCGACAACTGGTCCCAATAAGGTATGATTATCTAGTTGAAAAGTAAAGACCAAAAAAGAGGGCATAATTGTCAAATTGAAATGTAAAGGACAAAATTGATAACTAGTCCAAAGAGGGCATAATTATCAAATTGAAATGTAAAGGACAAAATTGATAACTAGTCCAAAGAGGGCATAATTGTCAAATTGAAATGTAAAGGACAAAATTGATAGCTAGTCCAAAGAGGGCATAATTGTCAAATTGAAAAGTATAGACCAAATTGATAACTAGTCAAAAGAGGGCATAATTGTCAAATTGAAATGTGAAGGACAAAATTGATAATTAGTCAAAAGAGGGCATAATTGTCAAATTGAAAAGTAAAGACCAAATTGATAACTAGTCCAAAGAGGCTTAAAATTTAGGACAAACACTGAAAGCTAATAGGGAGCGTCTTTAATGACTACAAGATGAATGTCAAGGATTAGTAACGTCAGGAAACATGATTTTCATGTGTGATGTTTTATGGTCCATTGAAGCCACTTTAAAGTCTCCCCCTGCTGTTATACGACACTAAGATAAACCTGTAGTATTGCAGTATCACAGCATAATTGACATTTCAGCGATGATTTATTCCCTACTGCTGATTGAATGCAGTCACTGATAAAGCGCTGGTGTACATATTTCTACAGCAGAAAAGACACCGCAGCTGCAAATATTTTTGATCAATATCACTGATCAGGTTATCACACCATTACAATATAGAATCACTCATCAGAAAATCTCACTATAACAAGTAAAATCACTAATCAGGTTATCTCACCATTACAATATGGAATCACTCATGAGGAAATCTCATCATCAAAATATAGAATCGCCCATCAGGTTATCTCACCATTAAAATATATTGTACTGTTAGACCTCACATAGAGACAAGTTAATAGTAATACTGCCTCATCATATGGACATGATGACCACCTCATCATATGGACAATTCATTTTCATATCTTTTTATCAACCTTCTCAATATAAGCCCATTTTTCTTTGATTCCATACAATTCTTATTGTATACATATATACATTGTATTCTCATTGTTTGTCCAAATCGACTTTTCAGCGAAAATTAGATCCCTGTTGCCACTTTCGACATAGTCATTATTAAAATTGGTTACTATAACTATTGTGTTATCATATTCTAAAGACAAAATATTTCGAACTCTTGACTAAATGATTGCAAAGTAACACTCCATGGCACGTGACCCAGTCTATGCTCATACGACAAGACTTAAAATGTGATTATTATTATCAAATTCAATTCATTCTCCTCAAAATCTGCGGGAGGAAAGCAAATTGTTATTTATAAGTTCATTGTACGACTGTTGTCACGTGACAAAATTCTATTATTCCAGTTTCCAGGGGTAACAGGTTTGTGTTAATAACCGAGAAAATGTTGCCTAGATCAGGGTCACTCAAATAGAAGTTGAAAGACCCTGTCTAAATAAAGATATTTTCCAAATCAATCGAGTTTAGGATATTTATGTAACATTAAGCCGCGCAGATTCTGTTCACAGTTTGTATATTTGTACAGATAACAAACGAGTTGTCTTTAGAAAGGTAGACACGATATGAGACATAAAACATGTGCGAGAAAATATGGTGAAAATGGCATCCGCGTGAACTCCTGGAACTGGCGTGTACGTGGTGTGAATTGTTAATCCTCGATTTTTCTTAAAGTAATTTATTATAGGCCCTCGAATTGAGAGAAATGCTCTGATAACTGTGTACTTCAGTTCGCTGAATAGCTTGCTTTGGTGTCATCAAATCAAATCAATGATGTAATCATTTCGAATTGATAAGGTTACTGGTTTACTCAGGAGAGATTGAAATGTCGCGGACTATTTGATTAACACTTGGAACTATACTAACGTCCAAAGAAACGCTTCATTGAAAAAGTAGAATAGGTTTTTGTATGTCCTTGCTATTTATGTCACCTTTTGTCTTCTGTAGTATTAACACTTCCCTAATCCACTGAAGCATAACATTTCTCTACACTCGATCGTGTTGCTCAAAGCTATGACTACTCTCACATTTTGCACGTGCATCCCGCGCGCCCACCCCATTGAGTCAAATCGGTTAGAGATTCATGTACACATGCGCATTCATTTGCCAATACACAAGGAAGTAGTCATGGCAGTGTTTGAACGTATTAATCTTTCAAAATGACAAGGCTAAATAACGAAGAAAGGTCAATGATTTGGGGCAAGCTTGAAAGCGGAATTTCTCAAAGTCACCTGGTTAGACGTTTTAATGTAGCGATATCTGTGCTGCTCCATGGGACGATGACTGAAGGCAGTGATCTAGCTAGCATGGGTAGTCATACGCGTTACGGACTAATTTGTGCGGGTGAGTTTTTTTTTAATTTTCTATAAAGCATAAGCTGTTGAATGAAATCCAAACAACAGATGAAAAAATAGTTCATGAAACATGGTGGTATAGAGGCAAGTGAGGCGTTTTTATGGACGTCAGGAGATAGTTTTTTTTTTCGTAATAATCTAGTTGACAGACCCGTGACAGACACCTTTGTGTACTTTAGTGATGAGATTAAATTTCAACCACAATTATGTTATCGAAAAAAGCAGTACATCTTGAAGTAAATTTGCTTGAACAGATTAGTTTAAATGCCTATATACTATGCGTATGTATAGTGTAAGGTTTTAATTTGTTCAATAGGAGGGTTAGTAAAATAAATAAGCACTAATTTACTAAAATAAAAAATGCAATCCTGCTCTTATCTAAATGGATATTTTATACTGAAAATAACCAGGTCAGTAATGCCTCTTCTCTCACATTTCGTATCTTTCAGTAAGTAAGTAAAACTAAGATAATGTCGTTCTGGGCATTTCAGAAGAAATAAATAGTAAAAATTATGAATTCCTTAATCGTCACAAAGATCTAGATATTACACAGTATGTTTTGACCTTCATTACCAGAACTATGCCACTTGACAGTCTATATAAATTAATCTAAAACCGAGCGTTTTTCTCACTCAAAATGCAAACATATACTTCTTGTTCTACCATAATATTCTGCCAAAATCGATATTTTGCAACTGTGTATAGAGAATCGACCAGCCGAAAGAAATCGTTGATATACATATACAAATATTGATACGTTCAAATCGATGACGGCTGCGGCCGTGGTCCAGTGGTTAGTGCGCCGGACTTGCAACCCGGAGATCGGCGTTTATATACCGGTCGCGGCAAGTCATACCCTTCTATGAAAATTTGACAAAAATGTCGATTTTCCTCCATATGTGGAGAAGTTGCCGGCTCCTTGTGGAAGAGTAAGTTAGTACTGGTTAGCATACAGTCCAGGAAAACTGGTTAGGTGAACCGGTCATAACTGAAAAATTGTTGACAAAAACGGCCTTAAACCCCAGTGAAAATGAGTCACGTAAAACCAAACAAATCAAATCGATGACAGCCCTAAAAAGCAGAGTTGCTGACCGACTGTCAGTAAAGGCCTACATAAGACATATTGGCATTTAATGATACAAGAAGTTTAAATAAACTCCTGAATGAAGGTCATCCGTTAATAAAGGTCAAAAGTATGATTTCTCTCCCTTTGATTGGCGTTGCAATTTTTTACTTGATATTTAATGCCAAAACAATGTTGGTTCTGAATAATACAAAATGCAGTAAAGGTCAGTTTCAACAATGTAAACAACAGAATCAGTTATGTTGGTAGCCTCTGTCACTACACTGAGGTTTATCATCGCACCAACGGTCAGGGTCATTTGATAACTTTCCAGCTTCCACGGTGGAGGAATACACCAAATATACACCTGGATAGAACCTCCGATTTTCCGTATATTAGTAGCCTTAAGTGTGAAATTTGTCTAGTAAAACAGAGATTCAAACTCACAGCGGTGAGGGGCCTCTGATTACTAGTCAGAGATCATAACCACTTGGTCTTGGTGGCCCCTTAGGTAAATTATGCATTGCAGAAGTGTTCCATAAGCATGCTGTGCAGCTTCCTCACCTGTGAAATTTTGTTTCAAATAGGATTTGAACTCAAAGTGATGAGGGGCTTGTGATAATAAGTCAGGTACCATGACCACTTGACCACAGATGCCCTCTTCCACTTCAGCCAAGCATCTGCTAACTATCCTGAAATTTGTGAATCTGAAGCCCATGTCATCGACATATCTTAACTTAGAGAGCAACTTAAAAATGTTACTATCCGTAGTCATTAAATAAAAGTGTTTAAAGTGGGAGACTAATGACACTAAAGGCTATAATTATCTTCAGTCAATTTAACATTGAAAAACATGGTTCAAAGTTCCCATCACTCGGTCACCGGTCCAGTGCCAATCAGACTCAGCTAACCAGATGGAATGTGGAATTAAATATCAGACATCATCAACACTAAAGTATAGGTCATGCAATTCAACTGACATAAATTCATATTGAATCTCAGACAAAGTAGTTTGAAGTTATTCAATTGATAAAAACCCTGGCAGTTATGTTAAACCCAAGAGAGTGATAAAAAACAACAGAAATAATGCTAGAATTTACAAGAGTTTATTATTGGATATTAGTCTAGTTTGCATTGCCCAAAATAGTTGTGCAAAAAAAGCATAGTATTTTTTTGAAAACTGATTTAAAGAGTTGGAACATTTTTGATCTTCGAAACTCTAAATTTCACATCATTTACAGTCTTTTCAATTTTAACAGAAACCCTTCAACTCATGTTTATATCACAAAGTAAAGAAAATGGTCTATAACTGTTAGTTTATACTTTTGTTAGTACAGTCTAAATAAAAAATCTAGATATATTCATTATAAATTAATTGCAAAAAATCATCATCATTCTATAAACATCAGTTCCTTAAAATTCCATTATTTCAACACATTTTTTAAAGTATGAAAAAAGATACAGAACAAAGAATTTAGACAATGGTGGAGAATTAGTATTAAAGACTGCCATCATAGCTGAAACAAGCTTTTGAAACAATACCACAAGGTTTTATACTCATCATTACTAAATCAAAATGGAGCAGCCAGATTTTGTGAACCTTTAAAGTCGTTATAGGGTTATATGATAAAAAATGATAGGTCACAGTGCAATATCTTCAGAAATTAATACTTTCCTACTTTTCAATAAGCACAACAACTCTTATAAAATTTTCAAAATGTGTTGTAAAATAAATCAAAGTATTTATGATTACTATCAAAGAAATAATGATAATTGGGAAATACTTTTTTTTTAACAGTAACCAATTTTTCTGGAAGCATTGAGTGTAGAAAAGAAAAGAATTATGAATGTAATACCTTAAATGGCTTATAACTATAGATATAACCCCATAAGTTGCAGGATTTTTAATTATAACATCATCTGGTATGGTAATCTCACAATTAATTGAAATGAACAAAACTGTTCATCAAAATCAACAGTGACAGTCTAAGAAACATGTAATCATGACAACTTTAACAACATATGAAGACCAGCTTCAGCATAAAACTTTCAATTATAAAACAAGAAAAATATAACAATGAAAACAGTTACTATGAAGAAATTTACTTACTAGAAACCAAAACCTATTTACAATCCTCACGGAACATTTTCTCATAATTATGTTACAAAGACACTGGAATATCCACAATTTTCTTCCAAAGACAATAATTTGTCTGCAGTTGGTATAATTGTATGCATAATTATGATTTACATCCATGAAAAAGTTCAGATTTATTGTCATGATTCAATTAAATTCTCTACATTAGAAAACGAAAAATGATTATTTGCTATTTCTAATTTAAAATTATTGACAAATGAAGTTAATCACAAACAAAAATGACAAGAAATTTCATATTTTACATACATAAAACAAAATAATGATTATTTATATCATGATGAGGTTTGATAAATGACAAGAAATGAGTCATAGATCTGCCATTAGAGAACATTTTCTTCAAACTGTATTTTGGAATATCTTTCTTGAGTTGAGACTTCTACCAAATTTACAAGCATAAGAAATTTTCATGCAAAGGTTAGAGTTGACTCAGAAAATTCAGAACTGAGTAATCTAAGCAAGCATGGTTAATTAATTCTTCAAAATTTTCTAAATTAACTTTATCTGACTTAGTGTTTGGTCAATCTGCCTCTTTTTAACATGCTACTCACAAGTTAACAGTCAATGTGTAAAGTGGCAAAAGAGTATGAAAGTACAAATTGTACAAAAAATGCAGGAAACATATAAATGCATAGATAAAAAAAACCACTATTAAATTATTGTCAGACCTAAGTGTAATGGTGAATATTTCTACAATATGCTAAGTTTATTTAGAGGTTAAATTCTAAAAAAAAGACAAGGTTTAATAAGGAATATATATAAATCTGACATCAAGTCATTAATAACCTGTGGTCTTTGTTTAAGGTAATCTTTAATACAGGTTACATTATATCAGGAATGAAAAAATAAAAGCATGTTGAAATCACTGCTATAACACTGGTCAATATCACAGAGGACAAATGTACAAATCAATTGGTCTGATCCATTACAGCAATACTTATATGCTGCATTGAGGTATACATCTGCAACAGAGCTTAATGTACCAAATAGCAGATCTCTGAATGTAAATAACGACACACAGGTTGTGAATGAAAAGTCTAATACACATTCCATCCATTTTCAGTATGGCAAGAATTGATCATTTAGAAAGCTCATGACTGTTACCAGAAGTCAGTCTTAATGAGGAACAAAAAGGATTAAAATAATGAAAATCATTTAAAAAGACTGTGATAAATCATCAGCTTTCAAATTCAATTTCCGTCCATTTCCCATAAAGTCAGACATAAAATTGAATGAAATGTCAAAATTTAGAACAAGTCTTGCTCAGAAAGAATTTTCAACAACTAGTTTATAAAATATTGAAATGACCTAATTGCTAGAAAAGAAATTAAATGAATGTGTAAAATTTCAGTAAACATTTAGTAAAAGGTACTTATTAGGAGACCAGAAAAAGTAACAATACAAAATATGTGCAACTAGTCAAAATGAAGTTGGATCATAGAGGTATAAATCATGCTTGTTAAAGTAATTGTTCAGCTCACTAGGAGATACTAAACTTAGAGTGTATTTTCATAGATTTCAAATTGTTGTTGAATTGTATAAAAATATCTCTGAAGTTTTAAATGAAGCAGTCTCTGCGTAGACAGCGGTGGTGTATAAAATAATCACCACCTATCAACACTAAAGATTTTCTTAGCCGCTTCTTCAGCCTCATTAACACACTGCTGCATCTCTTCTCTGGCATGCTGTACTTTTGCTGTGTTCCTTATAATCTTACTGGTCATTGCAGCCTTTTCAGAATCACTGGAAGACTTGGACTGGTTGATGGAATCCACATAATCTTGAAGTATTCGCTGCATACCGATCTCTTGTTTCTCCAAAGCTGTGCACACATTTGGACCATCTTTCAGAACAGTCTTAGCAACAGCAGCAAACTAAAAAGAACCAGCATAAAGCATAAAATGCTTCATAGGTAATTATTATCATTTTCTATGAAAGCTTATAAATAACATATAACAAGTTAAATAGCAACTTAATGATCTACATTGTACTTCAACACTTAGTGAATAAATGCATATTTACAACACACACTTAATAGTAATTTCAATAATTCAATATATACACCAGTTTGTTGTCCCTATTCTTTTGATTATGCCCAACACTGCATATTGCATTCAGACGCATTTCTTATTTTCTCATTTTTATAGTTTGCCCCCCCTCCCCTTCAAGTCCATGTATTTTTTCTTATTTTTTAACACAGCATGTCTGTGAATGTCATCTTTCTAACACAGCATGTTAGTGAAATCCATCTTTCTAACAAAGCATGTGTGTGAATGTCATCTTTCTAACAAAGCATGTGTGTGAATGTCATCTTTCTAACATAGCATGTTTGTGAATGTCATCTTTCTAAAATAGCATGTGTGTGAATGTCATCTTTCTAACAAAGCATGTGTGTGAATGCCATCTTTCTAACACAGCATGCTTACCTCATTGTGGAAAATTCTGTAAGCTTGTTTCCATGGTTTTGTTTGTTTCACCTCTTTGTCAGCAAATGTAACCTCCATTTTACAAAATTCTTCATCATCCAGAATCTGTAATAATAGTAAAAATCAAACACAAAAAGTCAAGGTAAAAGATCACGGAAGTGTTTTCACTTTGTTACAGCAATGAATATAAAACATCCAATGTTTATTGCAGGTCATCAACTTCAGCAATAGTCTTACAAAGACATAAAATTCTAAAACAAGAACATCAAGCATATTGTAAATGGTGCATTCCTTTCATGTTTTAAAGAAGATAAAATTAAGACTCATAACTCTGCTTACTGATTTAAGTTTAACTCAAAAACCCAGATACACAACTGTATGTCAACTCTAATAAAGTTTCATTTCTCAATAGATACAGTAAAGTCTGATTTGTCATCATTTATTGAGAGAATGGCTGCAATGGAGCCTCCATAGTCAAGGTGTTATAGTCTTGGTTAGTAACCACAAGCATCTCACAGCTGTAATTTTGAATATCCAATACTGAAGGTAAGTGATTCCTTCGAGGTGTATGCCTGGGGTTTTCCCCCACCATAAATGCAGGAAAAGTGGTCAAATGACCCTAACTTTTGGTGTGACATTACAGAACCCAAAGAAAAAAAACAACAAAAATAAGGTGAAACATGAATGCTTTGCAATACTTGCCTTAACCATAGCATCAGTTACATTCAGTTTCATAGCAACAATGCAATCTTCTAGACTCTGCTCTTCATCTGATGTTTCACTGACTTTTTGGCAAGCATGTTTGAATCTGGCTAATGATACTGTATAGTAATGATGCAACACTACAGTCTTCTTGACCAAACTGTCTGCTTTCTCTATGATAGCATCATACTGCAGTAGAACAAACAAACCAGTCTATAAACAGTTAAACCAGTCTGAAATTAATCTAGATATAGATTTCTAGAACCAGTATAATTAAATGTGATTTTATTTTCTATAATAATTCTGAAAGAGACAAAAACTGATTAAGTAAGTAAATTCACAAGAAACAATCAAAAATAAATTTGTTTCACAAGAATCATTCAAAAACAAATTTGAATTTGTTTACTACATGCCGTTCAAAATAACTTATTTTTTTCCAATAAAACCAGTTTGAAAAAATTTACTAGAATCTGTTTATAAAGTTATTGATCTTATTTTTAATATCAATATGTAATGTTCACGTGTTCACTACTTTTTCTAAAAACTATAGTCTGAAATAAATTTAAATATTTGAATCAGTCTAAAAAAAGCAATGTGAGAAGATGGAATTATTCAAGTTAGTAAATAAATCAATCATCAGATCAATTGTATCATCATGTCAAAATGGAAAGAAAAATTACGTAAAACCAAATAAAAATAACAGGACTGATAAATGAGATAAAAAACAAATTAGTTTTGACATTTTGTCACCATAAATCAAAGAAAAAAACATACAAAATGGTAATTATCTTAATTAGTTTTTGAGAAATTGATTATTTGTAATTTACTCATTCAGTAATAAAAAAAAGAGTTATAACAGAGAGTTTCCTTGAAAAAAAATACAGATCAGTATGCTAGGACCCCTTTATCATTTCTTTGGTTTTATTTGCATAAGATTGTTTATCATACATAAAAATTTGACATGAACACAATGGGTTCAACACTAAACATAAAGGGTGTTCTATATGGCAAGAAACAAACATATTTTTTATGTCAAACCTAAAAAAGAACATGCACTGCATCTAAAGCAACATTCATTAATTAGAATTAATGGAAAAGTTTTAATATCCAAAAAATCATTGGTGTAAAGAAACTATAAAAGAACCATTCCCATTACTGCTACTTAAAGAATTAAGAAAATTTCACCATTGAATATTTACACAATATTATTTGATTATTTATCCCCCAACCTTAACCCTAAGCCTTACTATGTAATTTTCTTCAAAAGTGCCTTCAAAAGGCAAAAGAGCAAATTAATAACCACCAATATCTCTATGGCTTCATAGTCAGCTTTGCAGTCAATAAGTGCAGATGTAGATTTAGATATCTAGGGCATTAATTAAATGGATAATAATGTAGAATGAGATATCTAGGTCAATGAATCTAAAAGATAAAAATGTAGTTTGTTAGTTTCTATGTGACTTATTGTCACTGGGGTTTAATGCCATTTTTCAACAAATTTTCAATTATATACGGTGTCTGGTTCACCTAACCAGTTTTCCTGGACTGTATACTAACCAGTACTAACTTACCCTTCCACAAGGAGCTGGTAAATTCTCAACATATGAAGGAAAATTGACATTTTTGTCAAATTTTCAAGTTAGATATCTTGGTCAATGAATTTAAAAAATAAAACTGTAGAGTTATATATCTAGGTTAATGAATTCCACAGGTACAAATGTAGAGTTAGATATCTAGGTCAATGAATTTAATAGATAAAAAAGTAAAGTTAGATATCCAGGTCAATGAATTCAATAGATAAAAATGTGGAGTTAGATATCTAGGTCAGTGAATTAAACACATAAAAATGTAGAGTTAGATATCTAAGTCTCAAATTGAGCTGGTAAAAATGTAGTTTAGTTATATATGTCAAAGAATTAAACAGGCAAAGATGTAGTTAGTGAGAGTTATCTAGGTCAATGAATTTAATGGGTGAAAATGTAGAGTTAGATATTTAGGTCAATGAATTTAATAGATAAAAATGTAGAGTTAGATATCCAGGTCAATGAATTTAAAAAATAAAACTGTAGAGTTAGATATCTAGGTTAATGAATTCAACAAGTACAAATGTAGAGTTAGATATCTAGGTCAATGAATTTAATAGATAAAAAAGTAGAGTTAGATATCTAGGTTAATGAATTTAGTAGATAAAAAAGGTAGAGTTAGATATCCAGGTCAATGAATTTAATAGGTAAAAATGTAGAGTTAGATATCTAGGTCAATGAATTTAATAGATAAAAAAAGTAGAGTTAGATATCTAGGTTAATGAATTTAATAGATAAAAAAAAAGTAGAGTTAGATATCCAGGTCAATGAATTTAATAGATAAAAATGTAGAGTTAGATATCTAGGTCAATGAATTTAAAAACTAAAAATGTAGAGTTAGATATCTAGATCAATGAATTCAACAGGTAAAAATGTAGAGTTAGATATCTAGATCAATGAATTCAACAGGTAAAAATGTAGAGTTAGATATCCAGGTCTATCAATTTAATAGATAAAAATGTAAAGTTAGATATCCAGGTCAATGAATTCAATAGATAAAAATGTGGAGTTAGATATCTAGGTCAGTGAATTAAACACGTAAAAATGTAGAGTTAGATATCTAAGTCTCAGAATTGAGCTGGTAAAAATGTAGTTTAGTTATATATGTCAAAGAATTAAACAGGCAAAGATGTAGTTAGTGAGAGTTATCTAGGTCAATGAATTTAATGGGTGAAAATGTAGAGTTAGATATTTAGGTCAATGAATTTAACATGTAAAAATGTAGTTAAGTTATCTACGTCAATGAATTTAACAAGTAAAATGCACTGTTTGAAACCTAGGTTAGTGAATTCAACAGGCAAAAATGTAATGATCTTTCACAGGAATTGACTTTTATTCATAAAAAAGGAAAGGATAAGGTGACATGAAAAAAATAAGAATCCAACTTACATTGAAAGAAAAATATCAAGTCATTTTTAGATACTTCTTCAACAAAATTGGTCTATACCATAAATATCATCAAAGTATAAGTCTATACCATAAATATTATCAAAGTATAAGTCTATACCATAAATATTATCTAAGCATATGTCTATACCATATATATTATCTAAGCATAAGTCTATACCATAAATATTATCTAAGCATAAGTCTATACCATAAATATTATCTAAGTCTTTTTTCATGAAAGAGTACTTTCTAGGTTGAGACAATTAGTCGACATATATTAATTCTAAATTAGTCACATGAAAGTTTAATCCAAATCTAGCTGTCCGAAAAGGTGGTGATAGATGTCTGTAAAAAGGGAAAAATCAAACAAGCAAGCAAGTATAAAAAAAATACTACGAGTGATAAAGATCTAAGTAGCCTAAATGTGCCAGGGATACTGCTACAGTGACTATACCTTGTCATTGTCTGTTGTCTCCAACTTCACATAATGATATGTGTTCAATACCTAATGTAAGGGAATACCAAGATTATAGATAAAACATGCAGTTACATAATACATGAATACAAATCCATCCCCTAAAATGTTTGAAATCATTCTCTATACAGAAGAACACTGTTATAGTGATGTCCTATAAATACCAGACAAATTATATCACTACATCCAAAATTCATTACATCCTTATGGTGAAATTTTAATGTATGTTCATAGATATAATGAATGTCTTCACTATAAATACAGTATACACAAAAAGTAAATGTAGTAAGATATAAATGTGTGTTCTTGTACAATTAAATTATTGATAAATAGATGAATAAACTTCAAGATAATATGGTCATTTATACATTTACTGCTATTTCAGTTATCTAAGGAAGAAATCAATGATTCCATACATATACAGTTGACTCTCTTTATGGCGAAGTCGGTTTACATAAATTTTCTGTTATGACGAAGTATTTTTTAAGTCCTGATTTTTTCCTTCTAAAAGTGTGTAAAATTCTGTTGCTTAAGACGAATTTTGCTCTCAAAATTTTTCGATATCTCAAACTAATTTTGAAGTCCGAAAGAACAATTACGCACCTAATTTGCGTTGTTTATTACGAAGTCAGACAATATTATGCACTTGCCCCAATGTTTTTCACTCCTCGCTGAGCGTACAATGAGTTCGATTTAAGTTTTAGTCAATAACAATAGGGAGATTATTATTGTTTACTCTTAAACGCAAACATGTCATCATATGTAACTTAATAGCGGACAAAACGTTGGATTTGTAAAACATGTCATAATGAAAGATATCTGTAGTTAAGTATATTTTTATATAATTCACCATACATGAAGTAAATACCATTTATTTACTTATCTATTTACTTGTAAATATATAATAATAAAATATCACAAGTAAGTAATTCCTATAACACACACGCCAATTATCATGAACTAGTGATTCTAACAACGGTTAAAATGTCTAATACAATATCGGTAATCATCCAACATTTATGTCGAATTTTCGTTAAGATGAAGTATTTTTTCAGGCCCAAATAAATCGACATAACAAGAGTTGACTGCTCTTCAAATTTCTCAAAATTCCAGATACAGCCTTACTTATACCAAATTTATCAGCAATGTACTTTTTGTTCCTTTCTTTTAACTTGGACAATTCATAGCAATCAATATTGTACAAAATCTATTTTATGCTTTCCATGTCCATAATTAAACTGATCCATCAATAGCTACAATAAATGTAAGTGTACGAATGAAGATTACTAATTTATAGTAGTATTTACAAATGTTGTTTTCACAGAAGAAAATACACAAACATCAAACAGAAAACTTGAATGCATTCATATTATACAGAATGTATATTTTATAAATACTAGTACTTTAACTGCCACAGATCAATAAAGGTCAATAAACATAATTGTTTGACCAATTAAACTATTGTTTGTCCAAAGTGTAATAATATCACACTTCATTGAAAAATGCATAGAAAGCTCAGTTTTTAAACGATGTTCCCAAATATCCCATTATTTACAACATGTAAGTTCACTGTAAACGTGTTCCTCTGTAAGTATTCAAACAAAAATAAAATCCAAACAAATGCAACTAAAGATATTATGACAAAATTATCAATTCCCTGCAGCATACAGACAACAGAATTATAATCAACAACATCAATGCTGAACAACATTAAACGAAAACTACACTGATAAATATTTTTTTTAAAAAAAACAACACCATAATTGCCAGTTATTGTAAATCAACAAATAAATGTTAAATGATCCTACTTTTTCAATATCCGTCTTTTCCAGTTTATCATACAGGAACGGACGGTCTTTCTTTGGTGGTTTTGATTTTGGAGGAACCGGTTTCCACTTTCTTGGAATACCCTGTTTCTCAAAAATGCTTCGCACAAGAGACTGTATTGCCATAGGAACAGAACTGTCTGATAATTTTGCAGAGACTGTAATGCTGAAAGGTATGTAGTAAAGGTAACAGGATTATGATTCTCTTCAAAAATATAGATTTTCACCAGTCTAAATAAAGATCAAACTAGTACAGCTACGGTGCCCAGCTGTTAAGACAATCAACAGATTTACTAACTGACTTCCCGCAGCCATTGTTCAGTGGTTAGTGCGCTGGACTTGTAACCAGTAGATCCGGGTTCAAATACCGGTTGTGGCAGGTCATACCCTTCTATAAAAATTTTACAAAAATGTTGATTTTCCTCCATATGTGGAGCAGTTGCCAGCTCCTTGTGGAAGGGTAAGTTAGTACTGGTAAGTATACAGACCAGGAAAACAGGTCAGGTGAACCGGTCGCCGTATATAACTGAAAAATTGTTAAAAAACAGTGTTAAACCCCAGTGACAATATGTCACATAAAAACAAAACAGAAGCATCCCTAGAGGTAAAACAAATAACACAAATAATCCAGATAACATAAATAACCCAGATAACATAAATAACCCAGGTAACACAAATAATCCAGGTAACATAAATAATCCAGGTAACATAAATAACCCAGACAACATAAAAACCCAGATAACATAAATGACCCAGATAACATAAATCCAGGTAGCATAAATAATAGTAACATAAATAATCCAGGTAACATAAATAATCCAGGTAACATAAATAACCTAGATTACATAAGTAACCCAGGTAACATAACCCAGATAACATAAATAACCCATAAATAACCCAGATAACATAAATAACCCAGATAATACAAATGACCCAGTTAACATAAATAATCCAGGTAACATAAATAATCCAGGTAACATAAATAATCCAGGTAACATAAATAACCCAGATAACAAACAAGGTAACATAAATAACCCAGATAAGATAACATAAATAACCCAGGAAACATAAATAACCCAGATAATACAAATAGCCCAGTTAACATAAATAATCCAAGTAACATAAATAACCCAGATAATACAAATAACCCAGTTAACATAAATAATCCAGGTAACATAAATAACCCAGATAACATAAATAACCCAGGTAACACAAATAATCCAGGTAACATAAATAATCCAGGTAACATAAATAACCCAGACAAAATAAATAACCCAGATAACATAAATGACCCAGATAACATAAATAACCCAGGTAACATAAATAATCCAGGTAACATAAATAATCCAGGTAACATAAATAATCCAGGTAACATAAATAACCTAAATAACATAAGTAACTCAGGTAACATAAATAACCCAGATAACATAAATAACCAGGTAACATAAATAACCCAGATAAGATAACATAAATAACCCAGGAAACATAAATAACCCAGATAATACAAATAGCCCAGTTAACATAAATAATCCAAGTAACATAAATAACCCAGATAATACAAATAACCCAGTTAACATAAATAATCCAGGTAACATAAATAAATAACCCAGGTAACATAAATAACAGATAACCTAGATAACATAAATAACCTAGATAATAAATAAATAACATAGATAACCAAGAAAACATAAATCACAGATAAAGTAACCTAACAGAATAAATAACATAAATAACCCAGGTAACCTGATAATACAAATAACTGAGGTAAATAGATTTTATTGTGTCTTACCCCTGACCAATGACAAGAAATTGGTTAGTTTTCATCAACAGAAAAATGAACTTTAGGTTCCTCTCCAAAACTTATTTTTTTAAATCTCAGATTGACTTACCATCCAGCAAAGTTGTGGGCATCAGCAATGCTTTCATGATGAACATGTGAAAGTTCAAGGTCATTTATGCAGCCTAGACACTGTAAGAACATTTAAGATATTTTATCTGTCCTATGAAAATGTGACATCAGCCATGTAGGCCCTTTTATCAAATATTTTATAAACTGTAATTCCCTAATGAATGTCCCAAGATTTTTGAAAGAGGGGGTGTTTAATTGAGAACAAAAAATAAAATTTGAAACAAGTTGCAAGTTAAACCACAGACTAACATTTGGAACTTGTCCAAACGTCAGATTCTTAAGCTTTTTTATGTAACAATTACACTCTTTACACTGGTCTTATAAGTGGGGTATATACGGCAATGACTGCCGTCTCTCATCTCTTTGAAGTCGCCGCTATGATCAAGGTTGAAGAGATGTTACGTCTAGTGGCTCAAGTCCTTTGATGTCGGTAGAGAGCTGTCGCGTGTACTAGATTTAAAATGTGTTTATGTCATTCCGTGGATTTAAAAAGTGTTTTCTACTAATTTCTGTTGTTCATCTCAGATTAAAATAGCCTGTCATAGTAAGTCACTTTTGTTTTCTCTTGTCCAAAGAGGGGAGGGGGCGTTTATTAGGGGAGGGGCGTTTACAAGGGAATATACAGTAATAAGAGTCATCACTTTTAACAACATTTTTTTCACTGGGATTAAAAGTCACACCTACAGCCAACTTCATTTGGTGACTTTTCCAACTTTAATGGTGGTGGAAGACCGTAGACCATACACACATTTGATATATATATATATATATAATAGATTACTGTTAACGCACACATATATATATATATATATATGTGTGCGTTAACAGTAATCTATTAACCACTTGGAGTAGAGGAAGATCCCAGGTGTACACCCAGGTAGAGCCACCCACCTTCAATAAGCTAGCTGGACAGCTTCTTCACATGTGAAATTTGGTCCTTTAACACAGCTAGTGTTTACTAGTCAGAGACCGTTAACATTTGACCACAGAGGCCCCTTGTTGTGTATTTAAATACAGAACAAAAAATAGAATTATTTGAGAAAATAGTTTTTTTATAAATATAGTGCATTTTTATAAGTATATAGACAAATATCAATGTCAGTTTCAAATACATGTGTATATTCTATAACTACAATTTTCCAAATGCAAACAGAATCAAACAAAATACACTCTGTATTACTTTTCATTTGATTTGTGCAGCCAGAAATCTACAAAGAAATGAGAAATAGAAAATTCTGGCCTAAATAATTATGTGGTCCTAATTAAAGCAAAAACATTTTCCTAAAAATTAAGCAGAATTGGAAAATATTTTAGATTACACATTAACAGATACACTCTGTAATCCCCTGTGGAACAAAGCTAGCTCATGGAAATACACACAGAATTTGTTTTAAACAAATGAGTTTCTTAGACAAGATTCATAACAGCAATGAGACTTTGCTGAGAGATTTGCAAAAGCAATATGCATTCATTTACATGTTACAAGGGAAATAACCCCGTCCTCTTGAAATAAGGTCAGGTTCTATGGTTCTATAAGATTCTTTTTTTATATAAACCCTGAGTTAACACTTCATGGAAGGAAAGTACCATAAGAATTGATTATCCTGTACAAAAAGTGGACTTTAAGCTATATGACCTTGAACCTCTGGGGTAAAGGTCATGGTCAAGCATTTTCAGGGTAGACACATGGTCCTATATATATATAATACAAACCTGAATATAGAATGTGATAGGTATGTTTTATGATGTTACTTTACATTATATCATGTTAAAAGAAATAATTAAGCGCAATTTTTCATTCTTACCCTGGTTTTTGGCAAGGTTATTATAAATTTCTCCTTCAATCTGAAAAGAGATTAAATGTTTAAATCAATGTAGTTAATATTTGTAAGAAAATAAAAGATTATTGGAGTCAAACCTGAGTCAGTTAGTAATTTGTGAAAGTCTTTTTCTTGTTCAAAAATTAAACTGTGTATTGTGCTATTAAATTAGTGTTTTTCTTCCCTTACTCAAAAATAGGCTAACATTTATAAGAAAAAATTATGAATAGAATTGTTTCCATAGGCAAGAATGGAAAACCTCTTTAATTCAAAACTTTTTCCTTGCTGTAAATAAATAGAATAGTTTGGATTGGACAGGTTTCACTTTTACTCATTAATGATACACTATCAAACAAGAATTGTAATTAAAACTATCATATCTAGGGGCTTATTTAAAAATTGTCAAATGTATGCCAAAATTTTGATGTTTTGAATCAAATTTGCAGGTCAAGAAATCTTTCAATACATAGAACAAATTTTCTTCATCAATAACAGCAGCAAGCAAGTTTTTCAAGGTGTATTGAAATTTGCACTCATGCAGAGACAATTATTTAAACATAAATGGTTTTCATGTTTTGTACTCTGATAACTAACCAGTGAAGACAAAATATCTCTGACATCCATTTTAAAGTTGTGTATAACAAATAAAAAAGGGAAATGACACATTCAGGAAGAGAAACAATACTGCTTACAAACACTATTGACTTTATTGAACTAAAACTCCAACTAAAATTATCTTATACAATAAGTTCATTTTATGATTTTCTGTTTACATATTCACCATATTCATATTCGCTGATTTAAAGATTATGTCAAGTCAAAAAGCAGTACTAGAACTTAATATATGATCATGTAAATGTTTACCTAAATGTCACGTAATATACATTTGTGTAAATGTTTATCTAAATGTCACTTAATATACACATGTGTAAATGTTTACCTAAATATCACTGAATATACACATGTGCAAATGTTTATCTAAATATCACTTAATATACACTTGTGTAAATGTTTATCCAGTTTTTCCAGTCACATTTCAGCCAAAACAAATATGTAATATATGTTGAGCCATTCCAGACAAAATTCTTGTATTTAAATTATTTTCCTTTCCACACCCAGTAACATTTATGACATCTATTAGTACGGCCTTCTCTTTTCATACTTTAATGGGAGTCCAGCTTCCCTTTAATTGTAGGTAAATACGAAGATAAATTTGTGCAGTTCATAAGATAATACCACACAAAATAATTATGTTGGTTATTTGGATATGATGGATACAAAATACCAGTTTTAGTATTCAAATAATTTAGTTTAGAATCAACATTGTTACAAAAACATAAATAGTTAATGTGCCACAAACGAATTTACAATAGACATTATTATGTCTGAACGGAATTACAGTTACAAAAGGCAAGAAATTAGAGGAAAAACCTTACAATTATGTTGTTTCTTGGCAAATTAGAAAATAAAAGTTGTACATCAGACATAATCAAATATGAGAATTGACAACTTCACACAACCTTATTATTGATAAAAGGTGCACTTCTGAAGACAAGACATCAGACAATACTTAACTTCCATTTCAAAATAAAACAGTATTCAGATGCCAAGCCTCTACTTTGTGATAAATAGCACAGACCCACACCTACTGAATATCATGTATAGTGATATGACTAAATTACCAAATCATGCAATACATACAGACTTTTATGTTAAGAACAACTCAAAATACTCCTTCCCTCTTCTACATTAACCAAATATAGCAACAAATGAATACAGAATGTCTCAGACAGCTTCTGGCAATGTGTCCTTTCTACCTGCTATATCCCTGGCACTACTCAAAAGACAAATAAATTTACCATCTAAAAATTATGTGAAATATTAAAAAATACAACTGATCTTATAGATGGAATAATCATTTGTTAATCTGGTAGGAAAATTTTGAATCAATTTAGTGCTTTAACTTTTTAAAGCACTAACCAAAGTATAAGTAGGCTTTTGAAAATAAACAATTTACCACTGGCCAAAATGCACAAGTTTTGGAAAGTCCACTCGCCAAATTGAAATTTACTAGCCCCAGGCTTTGGGTTAGTGGGTTAGTGCAAAGACTGCTGAATTCAAAATAATGTAAAACTTTGTTATCATGAGCATCGATATCACAAGCGCCTAACTTATCTTGAGGGGTTTACAAAGTCCATTCATTTTCGTTCTAAGTTGTGTATATTTTTCAACCAACAAACAAATACCTCATAATTATGAGCATCACGTTCTGATGATTCATTGAGATAACAAGGCTTTACTGTAGGTTACAGTATTTTTATTCGTCTTAAAGTACAAACCATTTATTATCATTATAATACTCATATTTAATGACCATTAAAACTAATGATATAAAATCAGCAAGTCAATTTCACTAGGCTAATGGTCTTGAACACATTTTGAATGCTCTAGGTAGCCAGATATGGAGTTATTAATCAAGTTTTAAGCTCATCAGACATGGCATATTCAAATCATATGGTAAACAGACTGATCTACAACACATTGACTTGGTTATAAGGTAATCACAAGTTTAACAACAGTTGAACTGTTCTAAGAAGCGTGATGGAATTGTCAAGTGAATTGAAATCAAGTGTAAAGCTTTTATTTGGTACAGCGATGAGAATAATGCATATTTTAGTGGTTTCTTAATGTCAATACCATTGTCCACGATTTATGTTATGCCTCATTTCTGACTCTGGGTTACAAACTTATTATTCCAGAAATGTTTACTGAATATTCCATCCAATGCCTATCAAAGAGTGCATGGAAATATTGACTTGATGAAATGAATTAACATATCTTAAAAATATATTTGAACTTTATTAATTAAGTTTATTAATTTCAGACTTCAATTTGAAGAATATCAAATTGTTAAAACCAAAGTCTTTCATGGTTGGTTGATAGGGTTGTCACGTTTATAAGATTTTGTGAAAATTTACACAACATGGAATAAACGAAACTTGATGTGCAGAGACTGTAACACATTTAGCTAACTTAGCATACATGATGTGCAAAGGTTGTAACTCTGAAATTGAATGGAATCAGTAAGATAAAAGTCATTTTGATCAACTTGTTTATTTATGAAAATTATCAACTAATAAAATGAAATGACTTTTCTAACATAACAGGATTTAACAGCTGTCATAGAACTCAGCGTTTTCTTGTAGTGCACTTGCAGTCCCAGTCTCCATTTTAAGAATTAGAAGTGATTTTTCAGCACCAGCATTCCCACCAGAGGAAGTTATTTCAACAAATTGCATTTTACTTTTTTCTTATTGGCAGTAGATTTAAATCCTTATTTACATGTTTAAACCCGTGACTTTCATTTGGTTTTCATGATAGCAGTCAATGATAAATAGAGAAAGATTAGGAACAGTATCAGTTTAATCATGTCCTTTGTTTAAGAGAAAATGGTGTCAAAAAAACGTTGAGTGTGTTTAATGGTTGCTTAATTTGTAAAGTTTGTTGTGTCTAACTAACACAGTATCATTTACGCATGAAAACATGACAGCCCTAACAGCAGACAACTGTAATTTATCTAACATAACATTATATTGTGATAACACACTGTGGACAAGCATACAAGTTATGAAGCTTGAGATTGGTTTCCAAAGTAAAATCTCAGGGCTGTCTGTAAAATTATTGAAAGCCAATTTATATAAGGATGAGAATTTAATTATATAGCACTCTGGAACCACAAATACACTACACTTACAATATCACTACACTTACAATATACTATACTTACAATATCACTACACTTACAATATCACTACACTTACAACATACTACACTTACAATATACTATACTTACAATATCACTACACTTACAATATCACTACACTTACAACATACTACACTTACAATATACTATACTTACAATATCACTACACTTACTATATACTATACTTACAATATCACTACACATACAATATACTATACTTACAATATCACTACACTTACTATATACTATACTTACAATATCACTACACTTACTATATACTATACTTACAATGTCACTACACTTACAATATCACTACACGTACAATATACTGTACTTACAATATACTATACTTACAATATCACTACACTTACAATATCACTACACTTACAATATACATGGTGTACTACACTTACAATATCACAACACTTACAATATACTATACCTACAATATCACTACACTTACAATATACTATACTTACAATATCATATTTGTTTCCAAGTAGTAATACTGGGAAGTCAATAGGGTCTACAGGAACTTCCCTCATCTCTTTCTTGTCATCCGAAGGAAGCATTCTTGTAAGTTTGTTCAAGACAGTCTGTTTCCAAACATTTGCCATATCCATGGAGGCTGGATTGGTCATATCCACAATGACTGAAAATATACATAACGGATTAATTTGATACTTTTATTAATCCTTTGAAAACTGTAGTTACATGGTTTTGATTCCTCAAGTAACAATATGAAAATCAAATATTTAAAGGGAAACAACCATGACATGAATGTGTTATTCGCTTTTAGGTGTTATCAAACCTTATTTCAAGATGGTATATAATTAATTATAAGTGACAAAAAAGGCCTTCAATGTAAGTGAGCAAGTATAATATATGGTAGATGAAAAAAATGTTGTAAATATATAGAGTTGGTATCAGATGTTTGGGCAAGATCAATGAAGAGAACAACTTCATGATAGAATATTTAAATAAAAGATTAGTCGACTTGAGTGTATATGTTGCTGATAAACAACATTTTTCTCACTGCAAATGTTGCTTTTTAGCAATTTTGATGCATGTACCATGAGGAGAGTAATAAACTCAGAATTTACGACAAGCAAAGTAAGTGAAAAGGGACCTGAAATGTTGATGTATTACTGAATTATGGTAATAGAAGGAGTTGAATGTTGCAGTATTACTGAGATATGTAATGGAAGAAGGACCTGAAATGTCGCTGCATTACTGAGTAATGGTGATAGAAGAAGGACTTGAATGTTAATGTATTACCGATTTATGGTGATAGAAGAAGGACTTGAATGTTGCTGTATTGCTGAGTTATGGTAATAGAAGGAGGACTTGAAATGTTGATGTATTACCGAGTTATGGTAATAGAAGAAGGACTTGAAATGTTGATGTATTACCGAGTTATGGTAATAGAAGGAGGACTTGAAATGTTGATGTATTACCGAATTATGGTAATAGAAGGAGGACTTGAAATGTTGATGTATTACCGAGTTATGATAATAGAAGAAGGACTTGAAATATCGCTGTATTACTGAGTTATGGTGATAGAAGAAGGACTTGAATGTTAATGTATTACCGATTTATGGTGATAGAAGAAGGACTTGAATGTTGCTGTATTGCTGAGTTATGGTAATAGAAGAAGAACTTGAAATATCGCTGTATTACTGAGTTATGGTAATAGAAGAAGGACTTAAATGTTGATGTATTACTGAGTTATGGTAACAGAAAATTATACAAATTTCAAAGATTTTATCCATTCAAATAGTAACACTGGTAGCAATTACTGGTAAAAATGCCACTTCAACCTTCAACACTTTAATATATAACTGTGTTTTTTTTGTTTTGTCTATACTTCTAACTATGTTTATCTATCATTCTGAAAGGCTAACAGTGACAACATGTCTAATTTTTCAGCAAATAATGATTTTTTTTATTTCTGAAAGTGCAGGTCATTCAAAGTCAAGGCCATGTGTACTTGAAATGTTGTGTTAAAGACAAAATCAAAAGGTTACATGTATATGCAGTTTGTCTTGAAAGTTTCATATTAACAGAACTTGGGGTTAAGTTTCTAAAGTTATTTATGAATACATTCTAAAGACAGCATTTTTTTTAGGAATATATTTGGCACTATCATATATGTTTCATAGGCTGTTAGCAGCAAAAGATTTATCTTATTGGAAAACAATGGAAGCATCATAAACTGTACAAAGTAAATACCTATAGCTGCATCAAGGTTTCTGAAGTAAGATTTATGTAAGTCCATGTCTTCACGACCAGGTATGTCCCAGAAGGTTAGTGAAACGACAGTGTTGGCTGGAACATTCAGTTTACGGACAATATTTTCTGAAAGTTGAAGACAAGTAGTAAAATATTTGAATTATTTTAACAAAGTAAGTACCTCTGACATTTTCCTAAAATATCTTACAATTTCAATAAAGACTGATTCACCTCATAGACTCCATCCACCAACAACATCATTAGAATTTATTTTACAGTAAACAAACGAGCTACTTGGGCATTGATAGCCAATCAAGTTCAGTGTAACACTTGTGTCTTTTGTGGAACTTCAATAGATACACATTAAAAACATGAATATTTTAAATATATACACTTGCAACACAAGCTGTTAAATGTACAAATTAAATTATTAATCACAGATTATTGATTGATATTACCAATAGCTACTTTCTTAGTAGGAATATACATTGGGCTGAATTGATTACGTATGTAACGTAACATAACACTCGTCTTCCCAACACCTGGATCACCTATTGAAAAAATACAAAAACATTTCAAGTAAAATACTATCACATAGATACATCAATGTTCATTAGGTGATTTTATAGTCAGTGTCAAACTTTCAAAATATGACAGCATTGCAGAGAGGATGCCATTGTCAGAATGATACAACGAAGCACATTATCCATGTGTGTGTGCAAAATCCTGATAAAACAATGAATAAAAAGAACAAATATCCATCAACTGTTGAAGATTTCAGAAATTTAGAAATCTTCACTTTTGAATACAGATAAGAATAGGATTCCTAAAAAAACACATACAAAAAAAATACCCAACTCATAAGACCATGCAAAAATAGAGGACAAAACACTGTCTCCTGGATGGTACTGCCATAGCATGGTCTGTAGCAAAGTAACATGGGGGTAAAATAGTCTTCAGGGGCCAACCTTGCACTTGGATCTCCGTGGGGAAACCAAACATTTATTACATGAATGATAAAAGAGATTAATTTAACAATGACTTTGTAAATAAATAACAAACACCTGGAACATAGCAAACAGAATCGGTGAACAAATAAAGGATGTATGTCTAACTGCAGATACAGAGGAGTGAAATATTTTTCTTGGGTATCTGAACATGCAGTTGGAAAAGGAGGAGGAAGTTTTAAAATAGAGATTCTGACTGTATATTGGTTACAAATTGATGAGCTTGCTGCTTATAAATATTTATTATACACTTACCGACAAGTGCAATCTTTAAGCATGGTAAGTCTGGTGGCAGTGATGCCTCTGAAAGTACACAGACTAACAAATTAGATACAAAACGTTATGACATAATATGTTAAATATATTCTAAGCAACTTTCATTACAATAACAAAAACATATCAAACAGCATTTTATGTAGACTTATTTAGGTATACATTTGTAAGGAAGACATGGGAAATGGTAACATTATATCAAAATAAGAAAATAATATACATATATATTGTTAAATGCTAATTTGACACAACAGTATGAAAATGTAGAATGAAATTCATCATTTACTAGCCCAGGGCTTTGTCTAGGATGAATGATAAAACTGTATAGAATTGTAAGGATAGAACACTTTAATATACCTTTACTTGACCCTGACCCCATCTAAAACTGTTGGTGTAGTCCCTTTCTTAATGACACGTCCCTGAAAACATAAATCTATTGCTGAGTTAAAAAAGACTTTTACAGGCACAATTTTGTCCTTAATATATGATTTTTTATCCATAGTTTACATTACTCAAATAGACATAATCAATGTATTCATTTGGTCAATTCTGCGCTGAAGATGACAACCAATTATGTGGAATTAAATTTCAAGAATACTTTCGATACAATAAACGTTGATAAATGGCACTCAGAATTCATGACCTAATTAACCTAGTGGTAATGGACATTTTATTTTTTTCTGACAAGTAGACAACAAATCGGGTCGGGGTAACGAGTCACCTCGAATACAATGTTGAAATATAAAAATATTTCATTCATAAAAAATATTTAAAAAGACACAATGAGATGGATTGCCAATAAAGATATGTTTACAATTTGCGTAGCCAGGACTAAGCGTCATTAGAGTTCCTGTGTTCCGTGAAAATAACACGTTGTAAAAGATCTCATAAAAGGTCGGCGTACAATAATTTTAATTATTTATAGGTCATTCACCTAAGCATTGAGTAACTTTCACGATTCAATTTTCTTCTGATACACCGACGGAACTAAGGAAGCTAAATTTCACATTTTTCTGTCAAATACCATTTAAAATGGCAAAAAATGGAGAACCGGATTACGATCAAGTTGGAGAAGAAGGGGAATGTAAAGTTAAAATCATTTGTCTTGGCGATAGTGCCGTCGGAAAGTCAAAGTAGGTTTAGCACCGATATCATTGTTCAAATTCTTAAGGCCGAATTTGGAACTTGCTACATTTAGATTGGAATTCTGCAGATTTTGACTTGATAAAATTTGTGATGTAAAGAGATTAAGTACACGTTGAATCTATTACATTTTATATAACCTGCCTAAGAAGTCTATGAACCAACGACCCTGCTTAATGTTGAAGTTGGGCACTTATCTTTGTGAATAATTCATTCAGCTATTTGGGCATCTGTTACAGCATGGTGTGTTAGTTGTCAGGGTTTCCGCTGCCATTCACCAGTTTCGCAAATGGTGAAAAAAAATCTGAAGTGGCCAAAAAAATCAAATTAAGCATACTTTTTTGTAGGCATAGACCCTTCCCTCCATACATGTGGCAGAAAAAATATAATGTCTAGTGGAAACCCTGAGTTGTCATTGACTTATTCACCATTTCAGTATACAGATATTTACCAGAGTTGCTGGTTTTCACAAACCTGAAATATCACAGTGTTCCCACTCACTTCTGAAATTGGGGGTAAGCTTACCCTTTAGGTCTGAAATCTGGGGGTTAGAGAAGTATTTTGGAGGTATGAACAAATATATGTATACGCATACATCGTAATGGATGTTTCCAGAAAATCAGTGATTCGTTCCTAAACGTTATTTGTACGCGTACGATCTCACACGAGATCAAAATGAGTTTCGTGATATCCGATTTTATTGCGAGATTTACGCAAGATTTTACGTGAGTAGGAACACTGATATCAGTACTAGTTGGTAGTTATACAGTGATAATTTTTGAAATCAAAATAATGAGTCCTTGGGACCCATACATTTTAAGCAATGGGTCCCATGGAAAAAATATGGGTCTGGGTCGTAGTAAAAAACAAAATCAATGTGTGCACTTTTTCGTGCAAGTGGCAAAATTTCCAGTAAGTTAATCATAAACAGCCAGTAGGTGGCATTACGTTTATCGCGTAATTCATAATTACACCTGTATCATGGAACCACTGGTATCTTGGAGCCGGACTATATTTACTAATTCGTTATAATTTCTAAACCTAGGCTAATTTAACCAAATGTGTCCACAGGGACGCTTATAAAGCGAAACATTGTGTCCTCAGCTACTTAAATGTGTATGGTACGTAGAACTCAGACCTAAAATTATCACTGCTTATAAACTGTCATTTTTCTATTTTTAAATTTTATATGCATTTTAATTGACTCATATTTCTTGAGGTGGACATTGCCAGGAAAAAATGATTTTGGGATATATTGCAATATTTACTATGATATTGCAGTGTCTTGTAAACATTTTTATTATTAATAAAATATTAAAACAAAAAAAAAAACAGTCTTCTCAATTAAATTCATTCTTCCTCTATATGTTATAAATGTTGTACATATTATGATAAAAGTAAGTGATGTGCAATTTTTACCTAAACTTTCAGGCTCTGGCAGCAATTTTACCACAAAGTAACATCAGCAAAATGTAACCCTAACCCCAATAATGAAATTTAGAAAAATATGTCTTACTTACACCATTTTATAATGAGTTTGTTTGCGATTATGTTAAATTATACATTACCTTTTAAATATTGGTATTTGGAAATCAAGTCATGATATCATCTTAGAAAGATGGTGAGGTAATCTGTATAAATTGTACATCCTTACACATTTCACAACCCAGTGCTCTTCATTGAATTTTTATTTTATTGCTTTAATGTCATTATAATGTTGTGTTTGTCCTTGATGCAAAATTCTGTCAGAACTCAGTCCTTTGGCAAAAAATTTGAAGAGGTATGATAAATCTTACTGATGTACTGACCCTCATCTACAGGAAAATTTGTTTGATCCATGATGAAGAGTTATGTTGATATATAGTGCAGACCAGACATATTTTTCCAGTTCAGAAATGTCTTAAAGTTGTCCTCTAATACGGTTCATTTTCTCTCACATGAACTGATGGTTTCTCTGTATTTTATCAGTAAAGTTGAGTTTTTTTTTTTATTTCAGATTGGTTGAAAGATTTTTAATGGATGGATAGTATCCTTAAAATTAAACAGTCACAAGCTATTTTCTTAACTCTTTCATTGTTTATGTATGGTTCGTTTGTACATTCTTTTATAATAATTTGTTGTTTTTATGATATAATTTACGACTTGTGACTTCTTGAAATGTGTGTTATCAGAAAGATGTCTGATAAATAAAACTACAAAAAATGAAAGGCTTAACTATGAACTAGGATGGATATTTGTTGCATTTTCAGTCTGATGAAGGGTGGTTGTATGTGATGAACTTGGAGCTTTATGATGAACTTTGAACTTTATATTTAACGTAGTTCATATGTATATATGAACAAAATGATACAGTGCTTTTTTCACTTTAAGGGGAGTGGTGGCAGGGCCCCTAGACAGGGAAAATCAGATTGCAAAGGGGGAAATAGGGGAAAATTCAGAAACAGCACATATTATTGTTACTTGTCTCATTTATTGTTTCATATTATTACATCATTACAAAGCAATGTCTAGTCTGCTTTAATGAAACATTGATCTTTTTAGACCCCTCGCCACATTTTTTGCTTATTTTTTTCTTAGAAAGTTGCGTTTTGTGACATGTCTTTCCGCTGGACATAGACTCTTGAATTTGTGCAACATATTCAGAGTTAAATGCATGAATAACACAGATGCTGTGTATGATATGCAACACTGTACTGTGTTTGCAAATCTCTAGTTTAATATTATTTGCGAGGCTGTTTTGTGTTTGCAGATCTCTAGTTTAATATAATATGCAACACTGTTTTGTGTTTGCAGATCTCTAGTTTAATATTATATGCGAGACTGTTTTGTGTTTGCAGATCTCTAGTTTAATGTAATATGCAACACTGTTTTGCGTTTGCAGATCTCTAGTTTAATATTATATGCGAGACTGTTTTGTGTTTGCAGATCTCTAGTTTAATGTAATATGCGAGACTGTTTTGTGTTTGCAGATCTCTAGTTTAATATTATATGCGATACTGTTTTGTGTTGGTTGTTCCGTATCTTACTTGTTATATCAAATACATCCTATTTGATTTTATTTTTGTTTTTTAGGGGAATTTTTTTCCAAAAAAAGGGGAAAAATATAGACTTTTTGAATAGCAAAATGGGTTAGCACTGTGATATTATGTGAATTGTGATACAATGCGAATTACGGGATCAAAACCTGGGTCACCATGTCAAATCACTTGAAAACGTTGTTAACCTTCTAGAGGTCACAGTTTTGATTGGACCTTTGTTAAACTGTGTCAGAATGTTTGTATTAATGATATCATGAGCAGGTTTGAACATGGGTCAACTCAGGTTAAAAATTAGGTCACTTGGTCAAATCACAGGAAAACCATAAAAGTTGCAATCTTTACTCAGGTGAGCGAAAAAGGGCCATCTTGGCCCTCTTGTTTTGTACAGTTTTTAGGAATATCTTACTGAGATTGTATTTAGATGTTCCTTAACTCTGACACCAGTAAACCTCAACAGTTGTCTACTTACGCTCTCACATTATTTAATTACAAAACTGAAGTAAACAAACAAAAGGTTCTGGTTGGTAAGTTGCATTTTTATCTAGATAAATGTCAGAAATTTTACCAATAACCTTCTACATAATAAATCTAATGACAAGTGGTGTACTGTTACTACTTACTTGTGTTTATTCAATTATGCAGTTTATAAAAATCTAAACATATAACATTAAGCAGCATTGTATAATTTTAAACTGTAAACACTATTGCAGGCAGTATGTGCAGTTTTATGGAATTCATCTTTTTGCATAACCATGTATCTTGATTTTGTGTCGTAACGTCTTTTAATTCTTATTAGATTTTTGGGACACTGCTGGTCAGGAACGCTTCAATAACATGCACCCATCTTATTATCATCAAGCTCATGCCTGTATATTGGTAAGTATGCATGCCTCCTTATTGTAGATTTATTAGCTAGTAAAATATATTTTAAATTTTTGGTCATTATTAGTTCTTTGAAATTAAATGTCTCAGGTCCTTCTTTAATTTTTGCTTCAAAATGAACAAAACACTGATATGATCACGGGAATTTTGTAAATATTAATTTTTTGCAAATTTATTCTATCCATTAAATTGTTGAATTATTTTTATAAATTTAGGCCTTATCAAAGTATGTGGCTACAAAGGCTGGGTATTGTTCAGACATTTCCAATAAGATACGTATTGCGATATGGACCGACGATACGTATTGACGATACAGTAGTAACAATACACCATAGTAATAGTTCATTATAGGGATGTACTTATTATTTTATGAATGACCTGGTGAAATATTATTATTGTTTTCTTATTTCTGAAGATGTTGACATATATATAATATCATTGACAATGTCAATATCAATATACTATATATATATATGTTAGCAGATGTCAGGATTGGCAGGAGCATAACATCTATTATGTCATCAAATTAGCAAGACTACAGTAGTAATCATAGCAACATTTTATTTCACCTTTTTGTATCGACCTTCAACTAAGATAATCAATAAATTTGTAGGAATTGTGTTACAAAAACTGTATATAAAATTTGTGTGTTTGATTTAATTACAAATGACTGTTTGGTATAAAAACTACCGCAAACCTAAAGGTAAGTTTTTCTCCAGTGTGTTAGAAATAGATTTTGGAGATTGAATGGCTGGATCGATTTTATGATGTATCTTTAGATGTGTGGACATATTTGTCGTTCCACCAGAACTTGCCACTTCAGCCTTGCAAATTTTGCAGAGGGTCTCCTTATTGTTCACTTTAGAAAAAAATCCCCACACTTTCGACTTTCATAATGACATTTTATACAGATGAAAATTTTAATGTAATGTCATCTTAGTCGTTAGTTACGCATTTATCAGGTTGTCTTTCTTTGTATCGGTACATCTAAAACCCGATAACCATACCATATTGAAAAATGGAAAACTGATTGATACCGATTTACCGGTATGTTTGAGCAGATCGTCTCTAATTTTTTATTTGAGTAGCTTCCCTTTGCATGTAAGTTTCTGTTAGACTGTATAGATTCTGTCAAATTCAACCAGTTAAGGACTTGATAAATGAAGTGTTCATGTATTATTTTATTATCAAGTGATCATGTATTATTTTATTTTCAGGTGTTCATGTATTAATTTATTATCAGGTGTTCATGTATTATTTTATTATCAGGTGTTCATGTATTATTTTATTATTAAGTGTTCATGTATTATTTTATTATTAAGTGTTCATGTATTATTTTATTATTAAGTGTTCATGTATTATTTTATTATCAGGTGCTCATGTATTATTTTATTATCAGGTGCTCATGTATTATTTTATTATCAGGTGTTCATGTATTAATTTATTATTAAGTGTTCATGTATTATTTTATTATTAAGTGTTCATGTATTATTTTATTATTAAGTGTTCATGTATTATTTTATTATCAGGTGCTCATGTATTATTTTATTATCAGGTGCTCATGTATTATTTTATTATCAGGTGTTCATGTATTAATTTATTATCAGGTGTTCATGTATTATTTTATTATCAGGTGTTCATGTATTATTTTATTATCAGGTGTTCATGTATTATTTTATTATCAAGTGATCATGTATTATTTTATTATCAGGTGTTCATGTATTAATTTATTATCAGGTGTTCATGTATTATTTTATTATCAGGTGTTCATGTATTATTTTATTATTAAGTGTTCATGTATTATTTTATTATCAGGTGTTCATGTATTATTTTATTATTAAGTGTTCATGTATTATTTTATTATCAGGTGCTCATGTATTATTTTATTATTTCTGTTACCTTTCAGGTGTTTGATACGACAAGAAAAATTACTTATAAAAATTTACCATTGTGGTTAAAAGAGTTACGGGAATACAGACCAGAAATACCTTGCCTTTGTTGTGCCAATAAAATTGATGGTATGTCTTTAATAATGTACATGTAGTACTATATGGAGACATGAAGGGGTTCAGGCTGTCATCTGATTCATGTATTCCTAATTTAAAACAAATTCCATATTTTTGAAAACCTTTATTTCCCATATTTTAGAAGAAATCTTGTATATACCATATATTCACTATTAAACGCCCTCCAGGCGCTTTACATTTTTTGGAAGAGGGGGCGTTTAATTGAGAACAAAAAATAAAATTTGAAACAAGTTGCCAAATATGAATAAATAAATTTAAACAGTGGACTAACCTTTGACAACTGTCCAAACGTCAGATTCTTTAAGCTTTTAAATTACTTCTTTACACTGGTCTTATAAATGGGGTATATACGAGAATGACTGCCGACTCCCATCTCCTTGAAGTCGCCACTACGATCTAGGTTGAAGTGATGTCATCTCTAGTGGCTCAAGTCCTTTGATGTCTGTAGAGAGCTGTCGCATGTACTGGATTTAAAATGTGTTTGTGTCATTGTTTGGATTTATAAAGAGTTTTCAACTAATTTCTGTTGTTCATCGCACATTAAAATAACCTGTCATGGTTAGTCACTTTTGTTTTCTCTTGTCAAAAAAGGGATGGGGGTGTTTATTAGGGGTGTGTGTTTATAACGTAATATACAGTAAATTTTCTAAAAAGAGGTTATGGTTGTAAATTTAGAATTTGATGTTTTTCTGATGCTGCCTTTTGGAATATGTTGTTTACAGTCTAAAGCTGACCTCAGTGTTCCAAAGCCTCACCATATTTCAAACGTGCTTTTGTACTGTCATGGGTTATCAGTTTCGTTGTACACATATGGGTCATCAGTTTTGTTGTACACTCAAGTGACATCAGTTTTGTTGTACACACATTGGTCATTAGCGTTGTTGTACACACATGTGACATCTGTGTTGTTGTACACACATGTGACATCAGTGTGTTGTACACACAAGTGACATCAGTGTTGTTGTACTCACATGTGACATCAGTGTGTTGTACACACATGTGACATCAGTGTTGTTGTACACACAAGTGACATCAGTGTGTTGTACACACATGTGACATCAGTGTTGTTGTACACACATGTGACATCAGTGTTGTTGTACACACAAGTGACATCAGTATTGTTTTACACATGTGACATCAGTGTTGTTGTACACACAAGTGACATCAGTGTTGTTGTACACATGTGACATCAGTGTTGTTGTACACACAAGTGACATCAGTATTGTTGTACACACAAGTGACATCAGTATTGTTTTACACTCAGCAATTTTGCCTTTGATGCAGATACTCTTTTGATGTTTGGTATAAGTATGTAAATCAAACAAATGTTGTCATTTCAATTGGACCAGTATGTAAATTATTATCTGTTAGATTTTATTTAAAGACTTTTTCAGAGTTCCTATATTTAATCCTCAAAACTGCCAAAACTCCTATATTACGGTGAAGAAGTCATTTATTATTCCTATAATTTTGTGAAAACCTAGTTGATGGCCTGAAAGTATCAAATCAGATATATGTTATTAAATTTGATTTTCTTTTTCCATCTAGAATTTCTTACCTTCATCTGTTGGAATAGTCTTTCTTTATTTTACATGAATGTTCTAATGCTTTTAACTGGAGATTTTATTGATTTTGATGTCCCTGCTCAATGAAGGAGTTTATGCTATGCATAAAATAGTTTGTCTTAATGTACAATCAATATCAACCTACCATGAATTTTCTGCTGGGAATATTTCACATAGCCACCTTCAATGGTGTAAATTTTAAAGGCATTGCAGACAGCTGGACTTGTATTTGTCATATATTTTTGATAGTTCTTTGTTATCTACTATTGAACCAATTGCTATTAATGACTGAATTTTTTATCTTTTCAGTGGATTACAATGTGACAAAGAGGACCTTTGGTTTTGCGAAAAAGCTAAGAATGCCATTTTATTTTGTATCAGCCTCAGATGGTACAAATGTAGTCAAGGTATTGTGTTGATGAAGGAAGTTTTTTATGAAAGTTCACACTACCATATTTAACACTATATTAGATGCACATTTTTTCCCCTAGAAATATATAAAATGTTCTCAATCCATAGCTGTTTTGGGAATCGTAGCCTGTCTAATTATCATTAACATTGCAGACATGTATATTTAATTTTATTCAAATGAATAAATGCAATATGGATAGGGTAAATGAAGTGATTTTGGCAATAAAAGCATTTGTACTAGTGGAAAAGGTTAAATGCCAAACCACTTGGCCATACAGCTGTGCTTGATTTATTTATTAAGGGAGTTAAAGTGAATTTATTTAATACTGATTCTAATTTCCTGTTCATAAATAACTTCAATAAAAACATCTCTGTCACATTTATTGAATGAATGATTTTAATTGACCAATGTATACATGTGTTCATAGACAATACGTCTCTAGTGGGGAACAATGAAGGTGTGAAATTATTGACAGGAATGGTAACATGTCAACTTGTATAACATTCTGAGCAAGTTGTAATTCACATGTTTATGTACCACATGTCACGACGGGGGTCACTTTATACCAATGTCTTGCAAGTTTCTCAATATAAGCTGGTCAATCTCTATAGCAAATCATATGCTTGAGAATATCAACTTCCTTTGCAACAACTTCACGTCAGCTTTTAACCCATTAGCTCGGTCAAATGAGGAACATGTTCGTTTGTGACACAGTTGTAAATCAAATTCATCCAAAAATAAATGAAATGCTGGGGATGATTGCATTGGATGTTTTGCAAATTTATTGCAATAAGGACTGAAAACAGTTGTATGAAGGTATATAAAATTGATGTCAGTTTCAGATCTCGGACCCGGATTTCATCAAATTGTGGTGTGTCTTATACACAAGAATACATATTTTCCCTCCCGATTTTGATCAAAAACGGGGGTGCGTCTTATTCATGACTGCGTCTTATACACCGTTTATGCATAAAACTGGCATGTACCAGAATTTTCTTTTTTCACTTGGCTGGACCATAAAGGGTTTTATTGTTTACAGCTGAAGTTATCATTTTTTTCAACTTTTCTCTTTCCACCCACGAATATAGATTAATTATTAATTAAAAGTTTTTGGAAAGTGCTTAAGGTTTATTGCACTTATTGTCCAAAATGATTATTTCAATATGGACTGGACAGATTTCGGAAACATGCATCATTTTTATAGGCTCTGAACCATGAATAAAAATGATTTTCCTTGAGACTTCATAAAAACAATGGCAATCCTTTTAGTAATTGTCCCTTTAAATTTGCGTTGAAGCCTGTTGGGGCAGCCAATTCCAAAGATTAATGAAAAAGACCCAATGAAAACTGTCAGTAAAGAGATGCAAAAACACAGTGTCAAACTAATTCTAATAGTAGAAATAGGATGTTCTACAGTATCTCCAGAAATTACTGTTTTTCAACTTGGACAACAACTCGTACAAAATTGTCATAATGTGTCATAAAATGATGTATCTGGGGTAACTATTGACATACATTCATCGAAACTTGTTTTCCATGATTATTTTAATATATCCATTTTAGATGTTTAATGATGCTATCAGAGCAGCTGTGGCTTACAAAAATGATAGCACTGACTTCATGGATGAAATCATGAGAGAACTAGAGGTATGCTATTATTTACATGTTTGATAAAGTCCTTCTTTACAGGTTGACTTACTCCTTATGCAATATTTCTAAGGCATTAGTTTTTTGTCATTTTTAGATATTAAGTTGTCTTTCATACATAAAATAGCTAAAAGGTATGTGCAACTGGTTGAAATGGACAAAATGGATAAATTTTCTTATTTACCTCTCTCATAATGAGTAATCATGAACAAATCAAATCTAAGAGAGTTTTAACTTTCTGAATTAATTCATTTTAAGTGTTGAGATTCAAGAATATATCTACAATTCATTCACAAAGAGATAATATGATAAATATCTCTTCAAATATATGAAAATGTGGAAACAAATGAGTTATTGATTCATTGATTTATTGATTCATGGATTTATTTATCAAATTCTTTCCCAGATGTTGTAATTTGAACAAACTGGTAAAAAACTGCACGTTCATTATGAATTATGATACAATATATGGACTTTATATGATATTAGTGTTTGCACTTAAAAAGTTATATTAACACCATTTGCAGCAACTTCTGTAGTTTTCATGTAAGAATCTTATGATTAATGATATTCAAGAAAGGTGGCATATCTTAACATCACATATCATATTTAAACAAATCAGACAATACAAATCTGAACTTATCTTTAACATCCTTGCACTTGGAAGGTGGCTTTTAAACTTAATTTGGGACACCAAATGTGATAAAAACTGGGCACAGTTGAATGTCTTTGGCCTTGATTTTTTTAAAAAAATAATAATTTTAATTTAAAATAAATGAAAATCTTTCTAGAGTTTCAAGTTTTCAATAAAACACCACAAATGATTCTCAATGAAGGTTTGGCTCAAGATTTAACAATGCTGTTATAATTCTATCTTTACTGTTAATAGTAATCATACATAGGATGTTGCATAAGGTGGTGATACTGTAGTGAATACATTCATAGACGTTCGTTTGGGTTGACTTGACTGAAAAATGAAAACTGTTTTTGTTTTTGGGTGCACAACTTTCAGTACTTTTTTAGAAATATTTTGAATCAGAATAAATTTTAACTATTATTGGTTTGTTAAGTCCAGTACATTTTTTGGACAATATTTCTTTGTTTGTTTGTAGTTTTTCAAACCTGAATGGTTGAATAATCTTTTTAGAATTCATGAGATGTGATCAACCATTGTACATTTTCGTTTTGTTTATTGAAGCTATGGGTTGTTTTCTATGAAAATTGAAAGAAATATATTCTTTTACAAATGGCCAATAGTTTTTGGATGGATGTTTTACATTTGCTTGACTCCTGTTGTCTTGGATTATGTATGATTTTTCTTACAGAATTTTGAATTGGAGACAGATTTATGCTCAGAAAACAAGGATAAAGATGAGGAAAACTCTACCCAAGTAACAAGCTGAAAACGGCAGATTTTAGAATTCTACTTTATAGCTATTCTGTGCAAATTGATAGTTAGATTTGAATATGTGATATGACACAGATTGATAATGTCAGTGTATGGTCAATAACTTGCCTACTGAAAATTATATAAGTTGGGTTTAGATTTGTCTGCTAGGTTGGTTTTACTTGCTGTATAGTGTTCCAACTTAATGTACACATGTGTATTAATTCTTCCTGTTTTTTGGCTATGATGCAGAGATAGGCCAAAAGCTTCATTTTATGTTTATGCTCTTTTATCTTTGAAGCCTTCATTCCTTACAATGAGTATGATGAAACACAAGCATATGTCCACGTTTAAATTATTATTTAAATGAACTTTGAAATGAAAGATCTGTCACTTGTCTTGGCCCAATGAATTGACTATTTCACAAATCTAAATTTTTCATTGTCTGAAATGATTGGAAAATCTGTTAGACCAAAAATATTTATTCAGTTAAATTTATAGAAAACATATTTTCTTGACTCTACTTTGTGAATTTGGGTCATTTTATCCAGATATAGTTTGTTATAATACATGTGAAAAGTTCAAAGGTAAAAAGTCTTACCAGACCATAGGCCAAGTAAGGATATTTTGGTTGCGACATTTTTACTGGTTAAATGAGAAACATCAAGCTAGTAACTATTAAATGTGGCTACTTTCATAAGAAAGCTCTCTTGTTACCATATAGCTCATAAAATATTTTGGCTTATGTTCTATTTGTAACATATTGACATAGAGGAAAATATTTAAACTGAATGTGTTAGGTTAAGGTTTGGTAAAAATGCTCAGACCAGAAGGATTCTGAACATTAATTAATACCATCAGACATAAAACGGTTGTATTATGATATTTGAATTTTACTGTTTATGATAAACTTTATGATAATGGTTAATTAATGTGTTTAGCCCAAATTGCCTAAATTAAAAGTTGGCTGTTTTACATAAACCTTCATTTTTTGCTACAACTTGAAAGTTATTGATATTGTCCTTTTTTAGTGTTGTTTCATGAAATATAGGTAAGAAAAGGATTCCTACAAAAAATACATACATAAGTCCCAAATTCCTCAAAATATCTCCTACCCCAAAATCTCCCCAACCCAAAACCCACCTAACACATAGGACCATACAAAAAGAGGAGGAAAAAACAAAGTCTCTCATTTTTGATTCCTGAAGAAATTCCTTTGAGAAAAATGTGTGTGCCAACCAGGTGTCTTTATCTTTTATCTGCAAGTAATAAGGCAATGAATCATTAAGGTACAAACACCTGTGATTATAATGTTGGCTTTAGCAAAAAGAAGAACTACAAGTTCATATTTTTTAACTGCAGTTGGTTGTGAATAAATTTCTGATATCAGTTGATAAATATACTGTGACCTGTGAATATTATATACATGTATTTACATCTAGCCTGTCATTTTATTGAATCATGTTTATTACCTCAAGGTTTAAAAAGACTCATTTATAATTTTGTTTATGAATTATTTGATGCACGTATTCATTTGTTTGTATATTAACCATCTCATGTGTATTATATTCCATGTAATTTAAGTTACTTTGTGGAGTGTTACATTTATGCTGAGAAGTTTTTGTATAAATTTATTGTGTGATTATTGCACTACAAGGGAAATAATTTTACTTGCATTTTCTTAAATGATTATGATAAGTTAAATGACAGTTTGTTTTTGCTTAAAATTTCAAAAATATTACCAAACTTGAATGATTTCCGTAAATCATAATTATCTAAATTGACGTTCATGTCTAAAGTAAAATCTACAGCTTTTTTTAATAAATTAATGTTTATTGTTCAGGACGATATGTACATGGAATACCTTTTCATTGGTTGTTAGATTTTATACTGGCTAAAATCAAGTGGAAAATTTTGAAAGCACTCTTAGTTTATATTGATATACCCTCATTTTGTCTTTCCTAATTTTTTAGCTCACCAGAACTGAAGGTTCAGGGTGAGCTGTTAAGATGGGTAGGTGGATGCTCCGGCATCGGGTGTCAACAATGGTCTTCTTCTCAGAAACTACCTGTCAGATTTTTTTCAAAGTTGGTATTCAGAAGCCTTTTGACGTTCTGACTGCAATTTGCTCATATTGTCCCGGTTGACCGCTTTTAGGGGCCACTAGAGCTAAAAATGGAAAAACCTTTAATCGTCTTATTCTCATGAACCAATCGATGGAAGATCACCAAACTTGGTCTGTAGCATCCTTAGATGGTCCTTTCTCAAGTTTGCTCAAATAAATATGGTTGGCCCCTTTTAGGGGCCGCTAGAGCTAAAAATAGAAATACCTTAAAATGACTTTTTCTCATGTTTCTGTGGATGGATTATTACCAGATTTGGTTTTTAGCATCTTTAGATAGTGTTCTATCAGATTTGCTCAAATAATAATGGTTGGCCCCAATTAGGGGCTGCTAGAGCTAAACATAGAAATACCTTAAAATGACTTCTTTTGATGAACCAGTGGTTGGATCATCACCGAATTTGGTCTGTGGCATCCTTCAGTCATCATGAATATTCTTTTGTAGTATCCTTTGATGGTCCTTTATCAAGTTTATTATTGTTCCCCATTATTTACCCACAAGTGTACCTTTATTACCTTTTTAGTAACAAGTTAATTAATATTTATTCTGGTGAGCAATGCAGGGCCATCAATGGCCCTCTCATTTTAAAATACTTGGATGTTAGGATATCAAAGATATAATCTCTAGATTTTTGTTTTGATTTTTTTATCATACATGTCAGTTGATGAAAGGAATGATCAACAAGTGACAAAATAATGTTTACATTTACTAACCCTTTTTTATACCCCCGCACAACATAGTTGTGGGGGGGTATACTGGTTTCAGCTTGTCCGTCCATCTGTGCACTTGTGAATTGAAACCACCTGTGATTGATTGTCAATGAATTTATTTGAATATGAAATAGTAATTTGTTTTTGTCCTTCTTTAACATAATCAAATTAAACCAACTTGAATGCTCATGCAATATTAAACTGGCTTTTTTTAAACAGTTTAGTATATAAATAATTTCATAGTACAGTTGATCTGAGACGCTTGTGAACAAAGAAGAATTTATTAATTACTGGCACTCTAAAGCACACATTTAGTACAGTGTCCCAGTTCATCTCTGAATAATGATCATCAGTGTGGAAGCCATGTGGTAAGCTTTGTTGTAAAGATCTTATTACCAGTGAAAACTATATACTTATAATTTTTATCTATCTCTGGATACTGCTAACTCCTCTTTCGAGTGTTACAGGCAGGAACAAATTATTGCCAAATTTAAATAATTTGTGTTTATTCTGGTTTTATGTCTGTGTATATCTGAATGTATTGTTGTGCAGGACTCAATTTATTTTGTTTCCTTTTCCTTGAGAATATTTAGTTTGTGATTTCCATCCACTATTAGATGAATGCCTGTCAATTATATATACAAATGTACATGTATATAATATATATACTGATCAGTGATTGTAGAATTATTTAGCCTCCTGTTCAGTGTCTGTATAGAAACCTTATCATCTTGAATTGTCTGAGGTTGATTTTAATTCCTTATTCTTGTGCAAGCAAAAAAAAAGTATTATGTTTGTAAGAAACATTGAATTTGTATGCCGAGTTAAATAAGGATATTAAGTCTAAAACAAAAGTGCGAATATGGTCATGATACTTGGACTGAATTTTTTACATTACTTTAAATTAAATTAATTAAGTATTTGTATTTAGTGTGTAAATTAAATGGGTATTGCTGATACTATACATAAAAATGATTTGTGTTGCTTTTCAAATATCTACGTTAAAGTACTGGTATTTAGACCTTCTTGATTATGGCAAACAGGGTCTTGTTGGTGTTTGATTGTAATAGTGAGTTGGGCTTAGTTGCAAGTACAGTAAGTATTGATATCTCATTCCTTTTTGGATATGTAGTGTAAATTTTAAAAAATATTTTGTGGAGTATAGCCGCATTGTTCATGTCTGTCCTGATGTTTGTCTGTACATGTTATCATTTATATTGTTTAGTATTTATTTCTGTACAGTGCACAATTGATGTAGATAGTAATGAGTGTAAATTTTATGTGCAGAGAAATATTTGTCCCAATTGTATTTAAGCCTTAAAATTCAAACCCTGTGTACAATGATAGTGTTTGTATTTTTTGTACCCTTGTTTAATCAGGATCTTGATGAGGGGTCAATCAATGTTCCCTATTTGTATCTTTTTTGGTTTGTTTTTAGTCTAACAGATAAAATTACAATGAAATTATGCGATTCGTGACAATTCAACAGTGATTAGGCTAACAGGCTAAGCAGTACATGCATAAGTCTATAAGATATATAAATAAAAAAAAACTTGGGTTCGAGCACTGCATCAGGAACTTTATTTTCTGCCTACTATTACAAGTATATCTTCGCTGATTAATGGGTTCAAGTATCAATAGAGGGGATAATCATACCCTTAATTATGCATATAGAAAGTAGCAGTTAGGTTTAAAATCCATTTTTTAGCATTTTATGCTATGTACAAACCATGGAAAATGTACGGCCTGCCTAATTGAAGACCTACATGAAATTGAAGACCCACGGAAGACCTACACAAATGCAGTATATATACATCAAAACTAATGTTATTTTCGTGTTCACCATCATCAAAATATGCATAAATGATAAAGAAAATGTTTAAAAGTCATCTAAAAAAGGATTTTGAAAGCATTTATTGTGGGACTATTTTCTACCGAACGCGCGGAAGAACGACAACTCTTAATTGTGAAGTGTCTACGTTTCGCACTAACGCCCGTTCATCCTATCATACATTCATTAATTTGATTTAATATTAAAACATAGTTTTTTAATCTAATTGTACTTTAGTACATATATAACCATAATGAAAAACATACTGAATGATAGAAAATATAGATATTATAGATAGTAAAATAATTATTCGTATTGCATATATAAAATGCTGTTTACGTATAATTCCTTAGTGAAGATCTATACAAATACAGTGTAATGTACATCCAAACTAATGCATGCACGTTATGTATCCTGAACAATAAAAAAATATTGATTTTCCATGTTTGTAAATTTGATACCAATTTGCTACCGTGTGCAAAACATGCGTTAATTCCATCGATTTGCGATAAGTTTATTTGTACAAGGACTCTACATTTTGTACCATTTTGATCATTTGTAATGATAATTGTAAAATGTTTGGATGGCAAAGTGATACAAAAAGTTGGTTCTTTATTACTTTTTAGAAATATTTTACTTTAGCACTTCCTGAGGAAAATTAAAAACAAGGACCATATCCATGTCGTCGGTTTTTATATTTTTGTCGTGTTTGTACTGCTTTTGTTCTGTTTTGTGTACCATAGGCAAGTATTTGCCGATTTGTAAAAAGTTCTAAGTTATAATTTATCTATACCACCGAAGACATAATTATAGCTAAGAGTTCTTATTTCCTTGATATTATTACAAACATCAATTTCAGCTTTGATCATCATAGATTATCTCACCGGGTGCTAATTACTAGGTGACAAATAACGATACGGTTCGGTGATGTTACTATGTTGTAGAGATAAGCATGACATACAGTTTTTTGGCGTCCGACTCAGTGGGAAACTTCCTGTCAGCTGGGACATAATTATATAATGCATCGAAATGCGCATTTCAAGTTAGAAAAAGAGCTAAAACTAAATATTTTCATCATGATATATTGCAGAAATAGATTTTTAAGGACATATTTTTCGGTTGAAATTTGGAGTCCGAAAATCATATACTTCATGTTGGGAATGCATGTAAAGTTATCAATTATATTCAATTTAATCTTGCAACATAGATAGAAAAAAATCTAAAACCGAATAACTTAGTATCTTATAGCTATACATGTATATATTAAGTGATGTGGTAGTGTTAAGTAGAAGCCAGAAGCATATGTCAGTAATGAGAACGTTCTGTTGCGTATGGATATCTATAATAAAGAGATTTTTGCAGCCCAACTGATTGTGCAGTAAATAATTGATCAATAGCATTTGTAAAATATTTCATGTAAGAATAGAGGTAACATGAAATTAAAAAAAAAAAATGATTATTTGATAATAAAAGTTTTCTGTTGATAATGAACCATATGATACCATTTTATATAGATAATTCCTGTATCAATGAGGGTATCATGTTGTTAAAAATGGATTATTCCTTAGAATAGTTTGTTATTATACTAAAATAAATGTCAACATGTTTAAAATAACTCATGTGTCAACAAGGACCACTTAAAATAAAAAAGGAGAAAAAAATAAAAAAAGATACTTCATCTTTAATGCAGGAACCACAACAGTTGGGCTGCCTGTGCACACATGTCTGGACCTGGGGCCTTTATTTGTCATCTGACAAGATTTTATGTATTTTTCCGAGGCTTGGTAGAATGAGCTTTTTACTGCCCCGCTTGGATTGAGAATATTCTCAAGATTAAAAAACAAACCTAAGTTTACAAGGGCAGCTTTTAGCTCTAGTCTGGGAGTGAAGTGACTTGAATTTTTGGTTTTCTTTTAGGTACTGAAGCCGGTGTACTTTCCTTCACCATGTGTAGAATTGAATTTGTTAAGTTTTGTAAGTGTTTCATGATTATAAAAAAATCCCTTATATAACGAATCTTGGTAGCAGTTTGTCATCCAAGCAATTTACAACAATTTTAATTACAAATGATCAAAAGATAACAGTACCAATCAACTTCTCTCTGTTTCCAAGCAATTTGCAACAATTTTAATTACAAATGATCAAAAGGAAAAACTTCTCGCTAAACGCATTTTTTTGGCACACGGTAACAAATTTGCCAATTAACACTTTCTCAATATTAAATAACAGGTTGCATTGTCATGGAACCTATTTATTCTTATTTAACCAATCATCAGCAAAAATTCATTTAACACCTTTGTTTTTTTTTCAAAAGATGGCACATAATTAATGGGTCCAGATGCATATTGGTTTATTGCACGCGTTAATAAGCGATTGTTATTGGCACCTGCTGTTTGACCTATTGTCCGGTGGCGATGTGGTGTTAAATGAAATATACAAGCATCTAATTATCACTGTGAAATTTCATTGCCTAAGGATATTATTCACAGCATACTACCGTAGTATTCTTCTTAGCTAAATCACACAATTTATGGAATTTTACAAATGTTCGATCGAAGTCTTATGTTTATAAACATAAGGATTGAACATAAGCCAACTCAGGTTAAAAACTAGGTAACCAAGTCAAATTACAGGAAAACCATAGATGTGGCAATCATTTCTCAGGTGAGCAAAAAGGGGCAATCTTGGCCCTCTTGTTTATTTTCAATTGTACAATTGAGCGGTTGATATGTTTTATGTAATTTTCCTTGTTGTTTTTTGACCACATGTTTTGTTGGTTTTGGTTCTGTTATCATTGCTGTTAAATTAGCTAATTGCTCTATTTGCAGTTTTTATACCCCCCCACACACAACAAAGTTGTAAGGGGGTTATACTGGTTTCAGGTTGTCTGTCCATCCGTTCATCTGACCATCAATCCGTCCTTTCGTCAATAGACAAAATATTGTGTGCATTTATTCTCCGAAATGGCTTGTGGGATTTTTATAAAGCTTATCTACACATTAGACATTAGGTCTACTTGCACATATTATAAAAAAATTGATTCGGATTTATTTTCACAGAGTTATGCCCATTTTTAGCTTACCAGAACCAAAGGTTCAGGTAGAGCTATTAGGATGGGTGGGTGGATGCTCCAGCGTCCGGCATCCGGCGTCAACAATGGTCTTCTCTGAAACTAATGGTCAGATTTACATCAAATTTGCTGTGTAGATGCCTCTTGATGTTCTAACTGCACTTTGCTCATATTATACCAGTTGACCCATTTTAGGGGTCACCTTAGCTAAAAATAGAAAAACAATTTAATCATCTTCCTCTCATGAACCAATGGATAGATCATCACCAAACTTGATCTGTAGCATTCTTAGGATAGTGTTTTATCAGATATGCTGAAATAGAAATGGTTGGCCCCTATTAATTGCCACTAGAGCTAAAAGTAGAAATACCTTTAAATGTCTTCTCATGAACCAATGGGTGGATTATCCCTAAACTTGGCTTGTAGTATCCTTAGATGGTCCTCTCTCTGGTTTGCTCAAATAAATTTGGTCAACCCCTTTTATAGGTCTCCAGACGTAAAATTAGAAATACCTTTTAACATCTTCTTCACATGAATCAATAGATGTTTCATCACTATCCTCTTGTCATTGCAAATTGTGAATTGAATGACGAAAATCAGACACACACTTTCCCCTGGTTTTCTCTTCCTATTGCAAAATTTGCGTCTTTGGGCTAATTCTCTCATGAGGATTATACGTTTTAGTAAGAATGGGATTAATTTCATGATAATCATTGATCTGGGATGAAGTTATGGTAGATAACAATCTTTGTGCTTCACCCCTTAGATTAATTGTCAACATACATGACTTTTGTCTTTCATCCAAATTATTCTAATCGGCAACTTGCTCAACATGAACTATATAATCAGACCATTCAGTAGTTTGACCATCAAATTTGTCTGGGATTATTTCAAGATTAAATGTTAATGGAGATTGTCAATTTAATCATGTAAAGACCTATATTGTGTGGTTTCATACCTAGCATTCTCAAATTGGTTGTCATATCATGGATGATTTTAATGTATGAATTAAAGTTAAATATGGTATCAAAATTTCCATTTAAATAGGCTCATACAAATAATCAAAATAAAAATCGTAACCCACTTGTTCTAGGTGAAAGACTTAAATCAGTACAAAATTCACTGTCAAAGTGGTTGTTATAAGAAGAAAGGAATATGAAAAATCAATAGTGAATAATATTTAATTATGTATCAAGTTGAAATATAGTCTGAAAATGAAGTGGACAATGAGGTAGTTGTCTCCAACTGAAGTTTTTCTTAGTATACTTTAATACACTGTAAGTGCTTATTTAAAACTTTTTACATGGACATTTTAATTAAAAATGAAACACATCATATATGGTCTACCTTTAATCAGTTATCATGTAACAGGGAATTTATTTGACCCTTAAAACAACATTTTGACTCTTGAAATTAGTAAAATAAAACTTCTAACTCTTGAGAATTTATACCAAAGAAAATTTTGTCAACTCTTCAAAATATCACCAGCCAAGGGTCATTTTTGATCCTCAATTTTTGATGTCCAGTGAAAACCTGTGTAAATAATGATATATTAATGATAATTTAATAATGGTCATTTATGTTACTTTAAAATGGGTGTCCTCACTGTGTAGATTTATATAATAGGATTAACTGTCAGTGTTTACAATATCAATATAACTATCAAACTGACCAGAATGTGTTGAAATAAATGTTTGTTTTGATAAGAACGTAGATTGAATGGAAACACACTTTTTTGTTTGAGACAAGATTGCCAGATTCAGTGTGTTTCCTAAATTTATAAAGCAGTTCATTGGTCAACTGAATCTTGTTTTGTAA